>CM024755.1:165231264-165831264 GCA_014218235.1 Colocasia esculenta | reverse complement strand
TTCCATTCAAATCGGCCTTTTTTTCTAAACCACGTGAGGAGGGACCCCTACCATGTCATGTGTATTTAAACTATCTATGAATCCACATGACTGGATCTCCATCATATTTCTTCTATCCCCCAACCACTAGACCGATGTAGATGGTATACCAGTCGGACTGAGTCATCACTTTAAGGTGATACCTTCTTAAACTATAATGACATATGCTTGTACAGAGGTGTAGTTGACCCTCTGATATGGGTGCTATGTTGCACATTTATATGCCTTAAACCTTACTAGATGCCAGAGCATCAGACTGTGCCCTGTGAACTTGGAGAGCTTCTTATTCTTGCCATGTTCTCAGTTGTATGATGAACATGTATTGAATGAACATCTTCAGATTCTTCACATACGTTGTAAACTGAGCCAGTGTCATCATCATCCATTATCATCACTCTCTTGATCACATTATATCTAGTGTTCACGTAAATATATCATGACTTAATAATATAATTTTCAAGCAATCCACCTCGGCTAATCTGACAATAAATATTCCTCTCCAACATATAAAAATCTCTATAGGTAAATGACATTTATTTATCTGAAAATGGATTTACATCTACCACGACGGCTCCCGTTTAACATTGTCACTGGCGGCAGTAAAAAGGCAAACCGGGAGGGTGGAAACGAAGGAGCTCATCAAATGCACAAGGCTCCGTAACGTCGTTGTCCCCAAAAGTTTTCTGTTTGGTTGGGGATTGAGAGACCCACCACAGTTTCCCCCCTTATAAAGATGCGAAGAAGAAAAAAGACACTGTCTGTCCACTCGCTAATGATGAGGAGTCCGTGTTCACGTACGTCCCTACTAGGGTCCAGCTACCCTTCATTTGGGCTGCCCACCGTCCCCCGGTCAAGGAGAGACCTCATCCCAATTCCCACCCACTGGCCCCCAAGCAACCCCTCACCCCACTGCCCCCCTCCCCACCACCGATGGAGCAACCCCCCACCATTGTATTGACAAAGAGAGAGAGGAGGAGGAGGAGAGAGAGACAGAGAGAGATCGGGTTACCTGCTGGTGAGGGAGCGGCAGTGACAGTGGGGGTGACAGTGGTGGGGGAAATGGTGGTGGGGGCGATGGCGACGAGCTCTGGTGGTGGGGGCGACGATGACAACGATGAGATTCAGTGGCAGGGCTAACAATGGTGAGGTCCGACGTCGACAAATGAGAGAGAGGGAGAGAGAAGGGAGGAGAGGTGGTCATCGAGTGGGAGGAGATAAAAGGAACCTCATTAGTCAGTCGCTAAGATCGCCAAAATAAAGACCAAAATAATTCAGTCTCTACTCAGTCTCAAATTCTACGACCAAAAAAATTCGATCACTATTCAGTCTCAGATATGAGACAGAATTGTGACCGATCAATTTTAGTCGCAAAATTTTATGCTTAAAGGTGCCAAACATAAGAAGTTAGCGGCTGACTACAATCGGTCACTATCCGGTCTCTGATCTGTGACGAATAGTGACCGATTCTATATGTCACTATAATAAAAATATTTGGCATATTTGGGTCTCAAATATTGCGGCCGAAAAACTTTCAGTCACTATTCGGTCTCAAATTATTGAAAGTTTTTCGGTCACTAATTGAAAATGTCAGTGACTGAATACTTTCGGTCACTATTCGGTCTCAAATAGGATACCGAATAGTGATCGAAATATGCGGTCTCAGAGTCGATCGCTATATGCGCTATTTCTTGTAGTGAAAGCTTCTATTTTCGTTGCTGGCGTGAGAGGAACACTCAGGAGCAAGAAGGACAATTCAAAGGCTTGGACGTGGAGTTATCCTTCCTCTACCTCTGCTTCGATCTGTAGGAACCAGAGATTTGAAAAGCAACCAAAGGTAGGTGGTCTCGGACTCAACCATAACATACTATATACCATCTAAAAGCCCTTCGAGTCTACTTTCTTTTGCTCTTATTTGGGGCAATATTTGTTGTGTGGGTGTAAAGAGTATTAAACATTCTCTGACTGTTGCAACGGGTTAAGGCTTTCTACTTCACCTCTTGATTTATGCATCCATATTCATTATGGTCCAGACTAAAGCCATAGAAATTCACCCTTGAGCTCCCAACAAGCTTCTTGCTGATAGTTTGGTCTGTTTATTTCCTGGAGAACTTTTTTTCCTGATGCAATTTTAAAGTCTTCCAGAAACCGTCTGTTTCCTCTGGTTTGTCTAGTTAGTGCATGATTAGGGTCTGTCTGGTACCCTAAAAACTGTCAAACTACATGTAAAAGCTTTAAATACATAAAACTCATTCTAATTGTTTTTAAATATCTTGAGTGATCTTCTCCTCATGTAATTCATTGAAACTTTATCTTCAAATTCCGGCTTGCCATGCAAACTGAAAACTCATGTCTTAAAGTATAGAGACTCATGTCGATATTACCTTGTCTATTTTACTACATGTCATGTTTTCGTCAGCATTGTCCATTTACACTCTTGAAACTGCTCTCCTTGATATTCTTGAACAATCGTTGTACCTTGAAATCTATGAGAAATCAAACTCTAGTTACTTGTGTTTACACTTGGAATTCTGTTGGCCATAATATGTTCTGTGTGATCAACACTATGTGGGACTTCGGTCCAATAATCAACACTTGTGTAATAGGGCCATGTCTAGTCTTGGGGAGGAGCACCCCAATGTACTTGTTAACCTCATGAGTATGGACTTGTGGTGTATGGTATGACATCGATATGTGTGTAAGATTTGAAAGTGCCTTCATTTTGGTATGATATGTTTGATTATGTGAGATGTGTACATGTGAAATATGGCCAGTCTTGAACTGTGTATTAGTCTTTGAATCCTTGTTCACTACATGTGTTCATCATCTCCATGAATCACTGTGAAACCACTGAATTGCCATTCTCGTGCTGTCATACAACTCAATGTTTATCGTCATACTTTTTTTTTTCTTTGAATATAGCCGAACCAAAAGGAGATGGTAGGGGCACCCTCACATTGTGAGAGGGTCACTACCTTCACCAGGCGGCTAAGGGTATGTTTATAGGTACAAAGCGGTCTAGGGCCTGATAGAAGGGCACCCTTCCTTGTCAAGGCGGTAGGGACCCTTTACAAAAGTGGGGAGATCATCCCAAGAGTTCCACATGGCAAGATGAGCACAGGAGGATGCGTGACTAGCAAGACAGTCCGCCACCTTGTTTGCTTCCCGAGGTACATATATAATTTTGGCCTTTAGGTTCTGGGTCTTGACAGCCACATCTTGCATAATGCAAGCAAGTTCCCATGGGCAAGGGAGCTGCCGAATAACAATCTGTAAGAGGTTGAGTGAATCGTCATACTTAGACTGTCATCCTATCCTTGTAAAAATTTTACTTGTTAAATTGTTAATCACTTATATTATTACCTGCACATAGATATGTAAATCATAATGGGCGTAATCTCAATAAGTTATTTAACATTTTGAGGTAGTGAAGGAGAGGCTATGAAAATCAAAGGGGACAGACAAGAGTGAAGGGCATCCCAGTTATCGTGAAGCCATGAACCTAATGCATGTCTTAGGTGTGTCTGTAGTAGTTATGTTTTTTAGTCGATTATGTATGTAGACTGAACAGTGAGCCCTATGTTTGGCTCCGATGATTAGTAGTTGTAATATGAAGTTGACATTTGAAGTTATCAATGATAGACTCGAGTTAGTTTGTCATTGCTCTTTAATTTATGCTCTGAATGTCCGATTGATCGCAACCGGCACGCTTCGATCTCTTCCTCGTCAGGGTGTGATAAGATCTTTCTAATTCTCAAGTCTTAGCACCCCCATTTAGACCAATCACATAATAATTTTACGCCATCTAAGCACTTAATATATGAAGAGACGTGATTTAAGTGTGTCTCCCAAGAGGTATTGTCCCCATGCTTGGGGTTTTATCCTTTAAAAGTGTCCTCTTGGGAGAAGAGGTGAGGCTCTTGCCGATAAACACACACTTATTCTCACTATCTTTCAATGTGGGTCTAAAGATTACCTCTAAAATATATTTTCTAATATCTATCAAGTATTGCTCAAGGCTTTTTTATATGTGTACTTTTAATTATACCATTTGTAAAAACCTTTTACTTGTCATGGTCGTATCCAATTTATTACGCGTGACACAACTTGGATGTCCTAATTCAAAAATAAAATGACAGATCACTTATATTATTTTTAAAAATAGACATATCTTGTAATAAAGAGCATTCATGCATGGATATCAACAAAAGATGTACTTTTTGACCCGTCTATCCAGATAGCACATTTATTTCTCATAATGTCAAATGAGCCGCCGCCTACCCTCTCGTTGTGGAACCATTATATATAGCCATGAAGGGTGAGGATGCACCAAAAGAGCCAAGCAAGAGAGTATCTGCTTCAATCGAGTCTGCCATATTCATCTTGGTGTGCCACTTGAGGAATAGGGTATTATATGCTCTCTCCACCTATCTCATTCTCTCTTCCATCCTCTTCTCTTATACATTGCTTTTCTGAAATCTTTCGCCATATTGTTGTCTATTATGTATAAGAACTAATATTGAAAATCTCATGTATAATTATAGAGTTTCAGTGCATGCTCCTCTCGCCCTTTATTTCATCTCATCTTTATTCATTTTATTTTGTTCACTTTCTCCTAATATGGTTAGAAATGTGAGATTTTTCTGTACAGATTTAGTGAAGACAATAAAAGCAGCAATATGGGTCACGTAATGAATAATGCAAAGGTGGAGCACCTGCTAAAATTGCGAGTAGATACATGTGGGAGCTCCACTAAGGGCGGGTCAGTAATAATTGGCAGTGATGTTGATTATAGCAGTGATAGCAGTAACCATAGTAGCAGCAACAGCAACAACTACAACAATAAGAAGAGTAACTATAGAAACAAGATTGGTATCAACAAAAACAACCCTTCTGTCCACTCCTCAGCCTCTTCTTCATCACCAACATCAACTGCAAGCTCTTTCATATCTTTACAAGGTGATCATAGAAACTCGAGTTCACATCTTGGACAAGTAAGGTGCCTTAACTGCAACATCAAAATGGCACAAAAGACAAAAAAGCTAAAATGCTCAGAATGCAAGAGTGAAGTTCCAAGTTCACAAGATGATCCCAAGAAAGGTACTGTTAACTACAAGCGGAAGGGATGAAGTAAAACTAGCAAATATTCCCTACCGTGGTGTCTCCCTTTTTATGTAATAAATATCCATGCATATCATGGATTAATAGTCTGTCCTATTTCTATAATAGTAAGGGAATCATTTTCTCTGTCTTATTTTTCCTTTTGTACCTATCTATTTGTGAGCTTTTGCTATAGTGGTTATGAATGACTTAGTTGCTATTTTTTTTGATAGGTAATCTGGTTGGAGATGGGGAGAAATGAGGAGAGGGCGCGGGATCCGTCTCCCCCCCTCCATTTGGCAGGGGGGAGACCACCGTGAACAAGTTTTCTAGTATATGACTAGAGTTATGTTCTAATGTTTATCTTTATGGAAGTATTATTCTTTTAAAGTCATACTTTTTATTAAATGATAATAGTAAATTTCTATATTAACAAAAAGTGATTTTAAATCTCATGGGTCATCATACCTTAACTCTTAAGGCATAAGTTGTGTAGAAAAGACTTACGGCATATTTGATAACTCTTAATGAACATCCAATCTGAATTAATTAATTTTTAAAATTTTAGATTGTTTGATAAAATATTTAAAATAATATCTAATTTAATCACTTAAATCTGAAAAATCACTTAACTTTTAAGGTAAGAGAAATTATTTTTTTAAGACCATCAACTTTCTCAACTCATGGTGGACGAATTGGTTCACATAAATTCGAATTTATTATCCCATAATTTAGATAATCACACAAGGGGATGGCAAGCTACTATCTTGTCTATATTTTTTATTATCCGTATGTGAACCAATCACACAAGGGCATGGCAAGCTACATCTAGATGACATAAATTCGAATTTATTATCCCATAATTTAGGTAATCATTGTGATTATTTGTGTTTAAACTCTCCCCATTGGGGAGGATTTAAAAATAATTAGCTAGTTTTACTGCTTGCACAAAAATGGAAAATGATTACCACCTTCAAGACAAAGTAGATGTTGATTGATGTAGTCGAGTCCGATGCACAAGGTTCCTAGAGATAAAACCGCAAAGAGTGACTAAAACCTTTATAGAAATGTCTTCTACCCTAAAAAGAGAAGGATTTTGAGCAAGAAGAAGTGTTGACGGGGGGAGGGAGAGTCGGGTTGGCGGCAAGGGGTCTAATTGGTTCAGTTTGATTTGAACATTCATTCAGTTCGTTTAATTATACAAAAATATTCCGAACAAATCGAAGTTATTATAACTATTTTTATACATAAATTTAATTACATATATATTATTTTTAAAAAAAATCATCATTTTAAATACATTAATATTAATAAAGTATTTCACATGTTAATTAATATAAAATTTCAATTTGAATTTAGTCAAGTTGAATCGAAATAATTTTGATTTGGTCCGATTTGGGTCGAGGAGGGTTCAATTCGATTCAACTTTTCAAAAATTGGACTAAATTGGGCCAAACCGTCCTATGAACAGCCCAGAGAGAGAGAGAGATTGCCGCCCACTCCAGAGTGTCCCGCAGCTAGATTTCCCTCCTTCGTCACGTTCTATCACTTTTTTTTCTCATCTAGTTGGGCATTGCTGTAGACATGCTATAGTGATTGGGTTCATACTTCATACAAAGCTGCAAATCCTATAATGAGTTGTCCCTGCACCTAGCGCAGTGGATATACGTGCGGTTGGGTGAGATGTGCTTAAGGATCGATCTCTAAACGCGTGAGTGTTATGTTGGTCAATTAGTGGTCTTAACCATTAAGTTGTAATACAAAAAAAAAAATCTTATAATGGGTTAATTATTTCGGTGGATACATGGGTAACTAAATTATTAAATTATTCTTTTACTTGTTATCTCTTAAAGTCAGGTGCTAGAAGTTTGCCTTGGAAAATATGTTGGGAGAATGCACAAGAATTTGGGCAAGGTACACACAAACTTGAGGACTAGGAATAGTGGGGGTGGGGGTGGGGGTGGGGGTAGGGGAGGTAGGGGCTGGTTGCAACTCAGGGTGGAAGGGCAATGTGGGGTGGAGGCGAAGGGGAGGAAAGCAATGAGGTGACGAAGTGGGGTGGGAGGCAGAGGAGAAGGGGGAGGGGTGGGTTGCGGCACAGTAGGTGTTCACTATTCGACACAGTGTGGAGGGGCAATGTGGGGGTGGGGGTGGAGAGGGGAAAACGAAGGCAATGATGGCATTAAGATGGAAGAGGTTCAAGAAAGGATAGGCGGCAGAGTGGGGTCGGAGGGGCGATGTGGGGCAGGGTGGCAGTAGGGGTGTAAACGAACCGAGTCGAACTAAGTAATACTCTGCTCAAATTCGAACTCATTTATTTTTATCGAGCTCAAACTCGGCTCGATACTTGTCGAGTATTTATATGGACGTTCGAACTCGGCTCAATTTATTTTTATTATGTTCGAACTCGACTCGATAAATTACTCGTTTAAGTAAACGAGTCATCTTTTATCGAGCTCGGCTCATAACTCGCCAAACATCTATAATAGTTTTTTTTAAACGTTGATCTCAGCTTGTTTTGTGGCTTGTTAAAAATAAATGAGTTCAAAATCGAACTCAAGCTAGCGCTGCTGAAGCTCGCAGGATGCTTGGAAAAATTTATGGCCTTTCAAGGGTTGGGGGTCTTTTTTATAAAGGCTTAAGGCATTTGCACAATGATGTATCGATATGGGACTATAGCCCATGTGATACACACAGGTCACAGAACAGGGGGCAGTGGGTGCACGGGATGGGGGTGGTGTGGGAGGCACTGTATGGGGGGTGGGGTGGCAGAGAACCCCACCGTTGGCACTATGGTCTGCTTCCGGCACCGCCAGAATCACTGCGCCGGCCTCCGCACGGTAGGGGGTGAAGCTACAACTGAAGTCGCTGGAAGCTCGCAAGGAAGACAGACTCTGCATTGCCAGAGGGGATGATGGCACGGCTGCCGTTGCTACCGTCGCCACTGTGGTCGGCATTCGGCACCGCCGAAATCACCGTGCCGGCCTGCGAACGGCAGGGGGCGAACCTGCAACTGAAGCTACCGGAAGCTCGCGGGGAAGACAGGACTCCGCATTGCCAGAGGGGATGATGGCTCGACTGTCGTCGCCACTGCTGAAAGATCTATTCGGCACCTGCGGATGATCTGCGGTGGTCTCCCAAAATGTCAGTGGCTGACCACCCCTCTTCATCCCCTCCGAGGGCACACCTGCTGCGCAAGCTAACCACGTGAGGAAGTAGATGGTGGCTATGCTAGGGCACCTTGCAAGACTGAATATTGTGTTCATGCCCCTATTTACATGATTTTCTTTAAACCAATTGTTGTGTATATACCATCATTTGCACAATTTATGTATATACATTGTGGATTTACTCTATGGTATTTAAGCCCTCATAAGTATTTTATATTGTAATAATAGCTTCCTAAAACTAAATACATATGTGTTATATCATTATTGTGGTGGTTATTTTTAGCCCCCTAAGCCAGCAGGGCCCATCATGGTCCATACCGATTCAGCAGGCAGGCGTGGCCTACCGAACAAGCTCCGAACATGATCCCCATGCCCGGACACCTCCAGAATCCTAGGGCAGTCTTCGGACATCCTATGGTCTGTTCGGTCTAAGCACCGCCTACCGAACAGGCTCCGCTCAAAGCATGCCATGGTCCCACCGACACAAGCTGTGCTTCCGAGCACCGAACGTCGAGCAGCTAGTCCCACTACGGAGCAGGCTCCCTGTTCAATACCTTCCGACCAGAAGGGCCAGGGCAGCTCCTCGCTTCCAAGCGACGGTTACGACAGCAGTACCGCACGCGCCCCGCGATCAAGAGGAGCATTAACTGTCGTCTCCTCAACAAGCATCTCAATGCATAAATCCCCGCAAAGGGCGCCAACCGGCGTGCCCTTTTCGGCGTCCCTAACGGACAGCCCGTCGAGCACCTCCAGAGCCTTCACCTATAAAAGGCCCAAGTAACTCCCAGGCAAAGGTACGCAACCCTGGTCACACATACAATAGCGAACCTTTTTTCCCCAAGCCTTCCTACTATTCACTGACTTAGGCATCAGAGGGTTCCCCCCAGTTCTTCAATTGGGCCCCCTGATCCAGTTCTGGTTCTTACAGGCTAATGTCCGCACCGGCAATCGTTCCCTTCATCTCTCAGTGGAGGCCCGTTTGGCTCAGGCCCAAATAGGAAAACACCACCACATCTTTGGCGCTGTCTGTGGGAATGACAGCAACCATGGCTCGCGGACGTTCCTCCTACCAGAACCCCAATAGTAGGGCCACGAGGTCTCGACAGTCGCGTGCAGCCTCACGCGATTGAGTCCCCCCTGTCGATGTCGTTGTTGCCACCGCCGGTGCGACCAGCGATATTCCTGCTGCTGCCGTGCCAGTGACCGCCCTCGAGATAGCGGAGCTCCGGGGGTAGATGCATCATCTGGTTAGGATCTGCCAGGGACTCCAGGCCCAGTTGGCCACACAGCCAGCCTTGACGGTTCCCCCACCATCGGAGCAGCAGGCGGAGTCGTCTCGCCGACGATCTCGTGCCCCGCTGGCGCCGTAGGAGTAGCATGCGGAGTCACCCCGACAGTCACGCCGGGCCCCATCGGAGCGACGCCGGAGTGGCAGGACTACTCACCTCGCCGTTCTACGATTGTCCCCCCCCCACCCCCGCGTTCCATCGTGGGGGCCAACTCCCGCAGATCCAGACATGAGGGTTCCGTCCACTCCGACCAGGAGTTGGCCAGGCGCCTCCGTCGCATCGATGATCTAGAGCGTCGTGTGGATGCGATGGTCCAGAGGGCAGAGGGTAAAACCGCGGCGGATGAAGACCTGGACTTCCGCTCCCCGTTTACCGTGGAGATCCTGGAGGCCCGGGTCTCACCGAAGCTACCACTGCCTACCATCACTCCCTACGACGGCACTTCTGACCCCACTGATCATATCCACGGCTTTGAGTCACATATGGTGTTCCATGGAGCATCAGACGCGGCCAAATGCCGGGCATTTCCGGCCACCCTGAAGGAGACCGCCCGGGCATGGTTCGAAGCCCTCTCAGCAGGCTCCATCTCCTCCTTCCACCAGTTGAAGAAGTTTTTTCAGGACAACTTCCTGGGTGGGAGATCGCAGCCGTGCACGACGGCTTCTCTTCTGTCTGTTCGGCAGAGGAAGGGTGAAGCGCTCTAGGACTACGTCAAAAGGTTCCGGGCTGAAGCGCTGCGCATCCCACGCCTTGACGACCCCTTAGCCACCAATGCCCTCATCCAGAGCACTCGCGATGGCTTCCTCCAAAAAACATTGGGGGTGCAGCAACCCTCGCCGAGCTACTCTCCACGGCCCAGCACCATGCGGCGTGCGAGGAGAGTCTAGTCGCCGACCGAGCAAAGCAGGGCGAGCAATCAGACAAGAAGAGGCCTTCCGACAATGGTTCGACCGTGATCGGAAGAAGGGCCGGCACAACGGGGACTCACCGCGCCGACCACGCCCCTTCACCGAGTACACCCCGCTCACTGTGGCTCCCGAATAGATCTTGGCCGAAATTTGGGATGAGCAGTATGTTCGGTGGCCCCCAAGGATGCGCTCTGACCCCCGTAGGTGCAACCAGGATAAGTATTGTCGCTTCCATCGCGACCACGGCCACGACACCTCCGAGTGCCGCCAGCTCAAGGACGAGATCGAGTCTCTGATCAAGCGCGGATACCTTGGACGGTACGTACGACGCAATGAAGACCGCCCAAGATGCCGAGAGTGGACCCCCGAGCAGCCATCAACAATGAGCCTAATGGGCAGGAGATCAACGTGATCGCGGGAGGTTTTGGTGCAGGCGGAGAAAGCAACTAAAGCCGACGCGACTACGCTCAGTGGGTGCACTTGGTGGACAGGCCCCCGGGGCCTCGCCCCACCCCATATCCCCCCAGTACAGCACGCGCACGGTCTGAGGAGGTCATAACCTTCTTAGATGAAGACCTTGTAGGAGTTTCAACTCCACACACTGATGCGTTGGTCGTTTCGGCCACCATCAATCATTGTACCATGCGCCGAATTCTGGTGGATAATGGAAGTGCCCCGGATGTATTGGCTTACGACTGTTTTTTGCTTATGGGTTTGAAAGCCGACCAGCTCACCCCAGTAGAGTCGCCTTTGTTCGGCTTCTCAGGGGTCTCGGTTCTACCCGTGGGCCGTGCGGGCCTCCCAATCACGCTTGAAATGGCTCCGAAGAATATAACCAAGATGGTGGACTTCTTGGTTATCCGAAGCATGCCCGGATACAACGCCATCCTCGACAGAGGTCTGATTGGACGAATCAAGGCGATACCTTCGTCTCTCCATCAGAAGATGAAGTTTCCCACCCCGTGTGGCATTGGTGAGGTGCTTGGTAATCAGCGTGAGTCGCGACGTTGCTATGTCCTCTCTCTGAGAGACAAACAGCCCCTCTCGGCTCCGGAAGCCATACCCCCGCCAGCTGATCAACCTTCCACCAACAAGGAAACTCCTGCTGAGGACCTGCTTCTTGTTCGGGTGGATGACGACCCCGAACACGTCCTTTATATTGGCACACTACTACCGGAAGCTGAACAACAACGCTATAAGGCTTTCCTGCTTGCCAATCTGGACGTTTTCGCTTGGTCGGACGAGGACCTGCCCAGTATTCCTCCAGAGGTGATGGTGCATCGCCTTCGCTTGGACCCGAAGGTGCCCCCGGTCCAGCAAAGGCGGAGGCCCGTCAATCATGAACGGCAGACAGTGATCCAAGACCACGTCGTCAAAAGCCAAACTGTTGGGCTCCTCCGGGAAGCTCAATGCCCAAGATGGATCTCCAACGTGGTCCTCGTATGCAAAGTCAATGGCAAATGGCGAGTGTGCGTGGACTACAAAGATCTCAACAAGGCTACGCCCAAGGATAACTTCCCCTTGCCGCGCATCGACTAGCTGGTGGACGCCACATTCGGACACGAGCTTCTCAGCTTCTTAGATGCTTATTCTGGTTACCACCAAATCAGCATGCATCCTCCGAAACAGGACGCTACCACGTTCGTCACCAACCTTGGCCTTTACTGTTTTACCAGGATGCCTTTTGGTCTGAAGAACGCAGGCGCCACATACCAACGACTGGTCAACAAGATATTCGAGCAGCAAATTGGGTGCAACATGGAGGTCTACGTCGACGACATGTTGGTCAAAACGCTTCCGAGCGCGGACCACATAACCGACCTCGAAGAAACCTTCGCAACTTTGCAAAGGTATAATATGAAGCTCAACCCCTCGAAGTGTGCGTTCGGAGTACGCTCAGGTAAGTTCCTCGGTTTCCTCATCTCTAACAGAGGAATAGAGGTCAACCTTGAGAAAATCCGGGCCATACTGGAAATGAGCAGTCCAAAGACAGTGCGCGACGTCCAGTGGCTCACTGGGCGCCTCGCCGCGCTTAACTGCTTCATGTCCTGAGCAGCAGAAAGAAGTTTTAACTTTTTCAAGTTGCTGCGAGTCCCCAAAGGCACCTCACAGCAAGGGGGGCATGTACAATGGACTGAGGACTGTGAAGTAGCCTTCACCGAGTTGAAGCGTACCTAGTAGCCCCACCTATTCTCTCAAAACCTGTGCTCGGGGAGCCCTTGTTCGTATATCTTTCGGTAACCGAACTCTCCATCAGCGCAGTGTTGATTAGGGAATAGGTAGCGGCACAACATCCCATCTACTACATCAGTAGGGTCCTTCAAGAAGCTGAAAGAAGGTACCCCCGAGCAGAGAAGCTCACCCTGGCTCTGGCGATAGCTGCGCGAAAGCTCAGGCCTTACTTTCAGGCCCATCCGATCACGGTCCTCACCGACCAACCGTTGAAGCTAATCCTTCAGCGTCCGGAGGCCTCCGGCAGGCTCATCAAATGGGCTATCGAGCTTGGACAATTCGACATCAACTACCGTCCAAGGACGGCCATTAAGGCGCAGGCGTTGGCGGACTTCGTGGCGGAATGCACCCTTCCGACCGAGCAGGATCCCCCATTGGCAGACGAACCCCCATGGGAGCTCTATATTGATGGATCATCCAGTGTCACAGGAAGTGGAGCAGGCTTAGTTCTTACTTCCCCAGAAGGCCTGGAGTTCCAGTACGCCCTTAGGTTCTGCTTCACCGCCTCCAACAACGTAGCTGAGTATGAAGCACTTCTGTCCGAAATTCGGATGGCCAGGCACCTTGGAGCACTCCGACTACAGGTCTTTAGTGACTCGCAATTGGTCACCAACCAAGTAAACAGACACTTTGAAGCAAAGGAGCCCCGCATGGTGCAGTACCTCCTGCATGTCAAAAGCCAAATATAGGGTCTCCTCCACTTCGAAGTTATACATGTCCTTCGGGAGCAGAACGCACGGGCTGATGCACTTGCCAAGTTGGCATCTTCAGGCGACATTGCCCCCTCTCGCTTCGTATTCATAGAAGAGCTCGCCACGCCGAGTACTGAAGTATATGTAGTAGCCATTGAGGTTGACCCTCCGGCTCTGAGCTGGATGGACCCTCTCATGGCCTATCTGCTTCGAGGGGAGCTTCTCCCCGATTAAAGTGAAGCTCGCAAGATCAGGCTACGCTGCCAAAAATTCACCCTCATTGAAGGCCATCTGTACAGGCGATCCCTCTCGAGACCTCTTATGTGGTGCCTTAGCCCCATAGAAGCTACACCAGCCATCGAAGAAGTCCACGAAGGCCTGTGCGGAAGCCACTTGGGGGGCAGGACGCTGGCGCGTAGCATCATTCAAGCAGGGTTCTGGTGGCCTTCTCTGCAAAAGGACTGCATGTCCTTTGCCAGAAGGTGTCCGGAGTGCCAGAAGTTTGGGCAGCTCATTAAGCAGGCAGTCGAACAATTGCATACTTTGTTCGAGCCACGCCCTTTCGCCAGATGGGGAATAGACATCTTGGGACCGTTCCCGGAGGCTCAAGGGCGGAAGAAGTTTCTGTTCGTGGCCATCGACTACTTTACCAAGTGAATCGAGGCAGAACCTGTTGCTGCGATCACCAACCAAGCCGCATGAAAATTCGTCTGGAAGAACATCCTCTGTCGGTTTGGTGTTCCAAAAGTAATCATCTTAGACAACGGGAAGCAGTTCGACAACACTTTCTTCAAACAGAAATGCTCCAAGCTCGGTATCTACAACCACTTCACCTCAGTAGCGCATCCCTAAGCAAATGGTCTGGTCCAAAATACCGAACACTGCTATACGCACAAGGGTCGAAGCTGCGGGCGGTTCGTGGATCGAAGAGCTCCCCAACGTGCTCTGGTGTCATCGAACAACCGCTCGAGTTGCCACAGGGGAGACTCCCTTCACTTGGCCTACGGCACAGAAGCCGTTGTGCCGTTGGAGGTTGCTCTCCCCACCATTCGAACAACGCACTTCGACGAAGTGGCTAACAACCATGCGCTCAGGGAGAACCTAGACATGCTTGGTGAGCGCCAAAGTGACGCCAGCATCCGACTAGTCTCTTACCAACAACGACTAGCGCAATACTACAACTCCCAAGTTCAGGAGAGCCGCTTCTTCGAAGGAGACCTTGTTCTACGCCATTGCTCGGCATCGAACCCTCGAAGAGCAATTGGCAAGCTCACCCCGAAGTGGGAAGAACCTTATCAGGTCGCCCAGGTTCTTGGAAAAGGCTCATATAAGCTTACTACCCCTAGTGGCGAAGCCATACCCAGAACCTGGCATGTATCCAACCTAAAGGCTTACTTCCTATAAAAGCCTCTTGCACGGCATCCCACTTCTCTTCTTCCCATTCTTTCGGTCTACTCGAAAGGGTATTCAGGACATCCCTAGTCAAGGCTTTTTCAGCTCGAAAGGCTAGCACGATACCTAAACCCTAAAGCAAAAGGTGTTCAGCATAAACCCCTGGTCGGGACTTCCCTCAGTTCCAAAGGACCTACGCGGTAACTACGAACCCTTTGAAACGACCGACGAATTCCGATTTGAACAGGACAGGCATAAAGGGAAAGAAGATAGAAAAAGGAAGTCATTTGTGTGCTAAAAAAAAGATCTATTCAGAATCTTCTTTCAAAAGCGCTCGTCCAGGATGAGTTGCAAAAAGAGGAAGGAAATACATTCAAGGGACCTGCTCGGAGGGGCCCGCACTGTCGTCTCCGGAGGTCAACCATCCCAACTGGAAGTGCATGAAGTGCACTCCATCCAGGCGCGGATCTTGAGTTCGACGTCACATTCACGGAGGGCAGCTTCAAAGGCCTCGCGAGCGTACTTGGTCGTGGCCAGCCATCATCCTCGGTCCTCTCCAGCACCAAGGCCCACCTTATAACAAAGCGCACCATATTGCTCCAAGTCTTCCTTGAAGCTCGGTCCCGCTTTGTATTCGGCAATCCCACGAGCCTTGGCCTCGGATAGCACGTTTGCGAGCGCCTCCTTCTCTGCCCGGGCAATGGCGAGATTAAGATCGGAAGTATGAAGCGCATCCTGGAGGTTCTTCACCTCCTCCTTCAGCTCAGCTTCCCGAGCCTAGCGCTGAGCCTCGAGCTCTTTGCAGAAGGCAAATTCAGCCTCCCACATCTGCTTATGGTTCCGGGCACGCCCAGCAAGCCGCTTCAGCACCTCTAGAGACTTTGAAACACTATTTGTTAACGCCTCTACGTCGATGTCCTCCTCGTCGTCCTCATCACCGTGGTGCCTTGGCTGGTAGACCTCCTCTGAGTGCTCGGGGGTATCATTCGGGCTCAACCCTTGGCATCGCGCCAGCACTTCCAGCTGGGACGTGGTAGGACATGGGGGGAGGTCCCTGGACGTGCTTCCCTGGAGGCACTCCAAGGCGGCCTCCATCACTGCTTCCGAAGGGCGTGCTGGGGACTTCGTCCCCAGCACTTGTGTCAGTGGCAGTCGGTCCTCCTCGGAGTCGGCCCAGACCTCGGAAACAATGTTCGCCTCCTTGGCAGAAGATCCTCTACCGACCGTGGCGACAATGTTCCCAGCAGAGGCCACTTCTTGGCCTTGACCTGGTGCAGGAGACCTTTAAGGGCCATCCTCCTCGGTTTCGCCCACCTGTTCGGCCCCGGACGGTATCCCCACTGTTTGCGGCCGATCCTCAACTGCTGCTCCGATGGTAGAAGGGACCGCGACCTCAGATGCCGCCACCACTAACACCTGCACCTGGCCCTCTGCTGCCACGACAACAATGGGAAAAAGAGCTGCGCCCCAAGGCGCCTCCTCAGTGCGTGTCGCCCTTGCGGCCTCTCCAGAGGCGGACTCCTGTACGACGTCGTCTCCACCCTCCAGCACGGTGCTCGGTGCCTTCACTATAGTAGACGCCTCTGCTGCCTCGCCCTTCTCCGGACATGGCATCCTTGCACTCTCCGCGGGGTTGGGTCCCTGAGCGTTTGTAGTTCCCCTCTCCGGCACCTCCGCTGCGGAGTGTTCAAACTCGTCGCTCACCACGACGAGTCCAAGCTCGGAAAAGACCCCTTCTGTGGACATGGGCCTTGTCTCAATGGCTGTGGGTGGCTCTGTCTGCTCGGACGTCCTTGCCACCCTGCATTTTTTTCGCACTTCAAGCTGGGGGACATCTTCCTCTTCCCCCTCGGCCTCCTCCTCGGCCGCTTGTTGCATGGCCTTTGACGCCGCCTTCACCAGCTTCCTCTTCTTCTTTGTGTAAAGTTGGGAGGCTGCCACCTCTGCTTCCTCTACGGCCGTCTGCTTGGCCACCCTCTTCGCGGCTTTTTTAGCTACCTTGGGACTAGGTCCTTCCCGAAGACTAATCTTCTGGGGCCGCTTCTCAGCAGGTTGCCCTCCTGCACGATGGCTCGGCGCGGGAGTGGTCTTGGGAGGACTCGCATTATCAACCACCACATACGCAGTGACAGGGATCATCTCGGCGTACAGGCCCATTTCCTCCATATCGCGGCCGGCCGCCAGTTCCTCCTCACCTGTGCAAGAAAAAGGAGTCAAGAGATCGTCTCCTCGACAAAACAACGAATCTAAATGGCGAGGATTCCACTTACTCCATGCTCGACTGAGCCCGTGCTTGACGAGTTGGGCTTCAGTCAAGTACTCTTCAGCTTTCTCCACGAAAATATTGCTAAGGCGGTTGGAGATCTTTGCCGCGTCCCGGATCAGCAACGGGACCATCTCCTTGTTGCGAGGGTCGCCAACCCGAATAGGGAACCCCCATTCCAGAGCTCCTTGGTTCCGACCAATGAAAAACACCCGGTGCGTCCATCCCTTGTTGTTAGAATACTTGGGGGAGAAGTGGATGCGCATTCGGTTTGCTCGGTGCTTGGTGTAGAAGATATCGGCGCCGGTCATCGAGGACGATGCCAGGCTGAACTGCACCCTGAAAAGGTCCGCCGTCGGCTCGATATCCCGCACCTTGCAGGAGATGCAGAAGACGCAGATGGTGCGCCACGAGTTTGGCGTCAGTTGAATGGGGGCGACCTTCCACGCGTTCAGGATATCCCTCACTATCGCTGGAACTGGCAACCGGAACCCTGCCTCCATCAGGTCCATGGACATGGCGATGCAGTTGGGCTTCTGTAGCAGATACGAATCCCCCTCCGTGGCGAGGATAATATTGTACTCGCTTCCGATCCGGAACCGCTCGCGGAGGCCCTCGTAAAGCTTGTACCTCATCACCTGAGGCGTTGCCGGAACTGCTTCACTTGCTCCAGCAACCGCAATGGCTTTTCCCTTCTGCGACATTGCCGGTGATGAGGAAGAAGCAAGAGAGGAACGTCGAGGCAGCGCAAGGAGGGAGATGACTGCGGAGACTTGGTGCGCAAGGAAGGTCTTCGAAGTGTTGAAGGCGTGAGCTCTCGCCTTCACCCCTCCTCTTCCTTATAAGGAAAAAGGGGGGCGTGAAATTCGAAAAGTAGAAGCGACATTTCTCCCGCTCCAACTGCCCGTTCAAGCGTGCTGCGTGAGGTCCGTCGCTCGACACGTCACCTATGTCATCATGAGATTTTTCCGTCCCCGAGGAGAAACTTCAAACGGCGTCGCCCTGGTGTCCGTTCGTGCCCCCGAGGTCGGCATCGCATTTAATGCGAGGGTGACGTTCGAGCAGACCTTTGCTCTCAAGTGCCTCAATACCTGTGCCAGACTGGGAGCGTGGGGGGCAAATGTGGTGGCTATTTTTAGCCCCCTAAGCCAGCAGGGCCCCATCATGGTCCATACCAATTCAGCAGGCAGGCGCGGCCTTCCTGCTGGGTGCCACACGTCCTCGGGTGCAACCTAAAGCTTCTGAACATGATCCCCACGCCCGGACACCTCCAGGGTCCTAGGACAGTCTCCGGACACTCTGTGGTCTGTTCGGTCTAAGCACCGCCTACCGAACAGGCTCTGCTCAAAGCATGCCATGGTCCCATCGACACAAGTTGTGCTTCCGAGCACCGGACGTCGAGCAGCTAGTCCCACTACGGAGCAGGCTCCCTGTTCGATACCTTCCGACCAGAAGGGCCAGGGCAGCTCCTCGCTTCCAAGCGACGGTTACGACAGCAGTACCGCACACACCCCATGATCAAGAGGAGCATTAACTGTTGGACTCCTCAATGAGCGTCTCAACACATAACTCCCCGTAAAGGGCGCCAACCGGCGCGCCCTTTCCGGCGTCCCTAACGGACAACACGTCGAGCACCTCCAGAGCCTTCACCTATAAAAGGCCCAAGTAACTCCCAGGCAAAGGTACGCAACCCTGGTCACACATACAACATCGAACCTTTTTTTCCCCAAGCCTTCCTACTATTCACTAACTTAGGTATCGGATGGGTCCCCCTCGGTTCTTTAACTGGGCCCCCTGATCCAGTTTTGGTTCTTGCAGGCTACTGTCTGCACCGGTGATCGTTCCCTTCATCTCTCAGTGGAGGCTCGTTTGGCTCAGGCCCAAACAGAAAAACACCACCACAATAATATTCTCATATTTATTATATTAAATAAATTATTAACGAGTACTTAGATGAACTCTTAACGAGTATTTGATCGAGCTCTTAACGAGCTTTTGAACGAGTTGTTCACGAGTATAATCGAGTCGAGCTCACATTTGTTCAAACTCGACTCGTTTATGAACCGAGTTTTTTTTTTATTCAAACTCGACTCGTTAATTAAATAAATGAGCCGAACTGAATTTTTATCGAGTCGAACTTCGAACTACTCATCGAACATATCGACTCGTTTACATCTCCAGGGGCAGGGTGGATTAGGAGGTAGAGGAAAGAAAAAAAGGGTGGGGGATATCCTTGAGGTGACATCCCCCACCCAGAGAACTGTCATGGGGAGGCGGTGATGGATCTTCTATAAAGGAGATCTTCGGTGGCGACAAAAACCCTCCAGCGACAATGTCGGAGGAGAGACCCGCTCGAGAACCCTAGTATAAGAGTTCGGAGCTAGGAATCGAAGCCGCAAAAGATCTTAACTAACACTTGCCCTTACATAAGGGTGAGGCCCATCACCTCATGAAGGTGAGTTTTAATTATGAAAATAACTTTTTATCCGACTGCTCGGATAAATTATCCAGCGTGAGATTGGCTGCATGATAAACGAGTAAGGCTGCCAACGGGTCAGAGTCGAAATTGGAAATGGGTGTTTCCGCTTCCACTTCTATAAGAAATTTCGAAGTCAGAAACGGAAATGAAAAAGGGTGTTTCCGCTTCCGCATCCATTTCCGCTTTCTATCGGAAAATCGGAAACGGAAACAAAACGAAAACTTCGGATGTAACAACATTCGTACAATTAGAATTAATTTATAAATTTACAAGTATATTAATTATTAAATTTATGAATAATTTTAAATATAAATTAATAATCTTTTCTACCATATCTTCTTCATCATGTACATTATAATGACCTTTACTAAATGAAGTATAACAAGATCAAATCAGTATGGTAAAATCATATAGTGATATATAATGGTTGAGTAATAGATAATCAATATATATAGATATAAATATCATTAGAGGAAAAAGCTGCCAATAATTGGGACTAGAATAGATGACATTTACATATAGATGGGAGGTGAAAGACAATGAGTTAAAAAATTACGAACCAAAGCTTCGAGTTTGAAGAGATTTTATTATAAAAATATTATATAATATGTATTAAAAGTTATCGAAAACGGAAACGGAAAAGCGGATGCGGAATTGGGTGTTTCCGCTTCTGCATCCTATAAGAATTCGGATATCCATTTTCGCTTCCGCTAAGCTATCAAAAAATTCTTTTCAGAATTTTGCATCTTATTAAAAATACAAAAACGGATCGGCTAAAGGAGATTCGGAGGTTCATAGACAGCTTGCGTCCAACGAATGCCGGCACTGGCCGGGTAGAGATTTGTATTTCCTTTTAATTATTTCCGAAAAAGCTATCTTGTGCCGGCGGGGAAGAGCAGAGAGAAGATGCTCTCCATGCCGTTCAAAATCCCACACGCCCTCACCATCCCCCACCCCCTGCCCTGCCTCCCGAGCCCAGAGTCCAGACCAGCTCCCTCTCCTCCACCTCCTGGAAGCCCGGCAGGTCGACACCCTCATGCTCAAGACCCTCTAGATCTCTGATACCTACTCTGCTGCCCCGCATGGCCAAGTTCTACGCCGTCTCCGACCGCGGCAGCTCCGGCTGCCCCGAGAAGCTCCTCGGTTCGCTACAATACGCACAAGGGGCCACCTCCTTCGAGGGGGAAGCCCTGCGGCCGCTCTGGTGCGGGCGGTCCTTGCAGCCTGACCGGTTCACGTTCGGCCACCCGGCTTGCAGACCCGGGAGAGGTCGGGGAACAGCTACAAATAGATTTCCTCCTCTAAACAAAATGCTACACCATATACTCACAAGCTTCACGCTCAGGTGGTGAGGCGTGGGGTCGACTCTGGCTCCCATGCCTGCAACTAGCTCATCCGTTTGTATGCTCTTTCGGGCGCCATGGCCGACGCCCGCCAGTTGTTTGGCCAAGGTCCAGAGCTGGATGACATAGCATGGAACATGATGCTCCAAGAGTATACTGCCTATGGAGACGGCAGGTCTGTCAGCCAGCTGTTTGACGTGTCGCCATCCCGTGACGTCGTATCATGGAATACAGTACTCCATTCAATGTCGAGGCTGGTGAATCTGGGGAAGCAGGAAGCTGTTCTAGTATTCTGGTCAATGCAGGATAATGGAGTCAACCCAGACCGGGTGATTGGTCAGTATTCTGTCTGCACTGGCACAGTTGGGGGCTCTTGTACAGGGAAATGGATCCATGCCTATATCCAGAGGCACGGGCACAGAATTGAGGTCGATGACAACCTGTGTTCTGCCCTTATCAACATGTATTCAAAGTGTGGGTGTATAGAGGGCGCAGTGTATGCAGTTGAGGAGGTGAGTCAGAAGAGCAGCGTGGATGTCTGTAATGCAATGCTTTCAGGTTTCATGGCAAATAGGCTTAGCTTGAGAGCACTTCAGTGCTTCTCCAGAATGGAGTCTAAGGGCATAGTGCCCAATGCAATTACCTTTTCTTGTGTATTGAATGCTTGCAGCCATGGGGGCCTGGTTGATGAAGGCCTCAAGTATTTCAAGAGCCAAGGATGTATGGTAGATCGGTTATGTCATGCTGATTTGCTTCAAAGAGCCAAGGATGTCATCTGCCAAATGCCCATGGAATCTGATGGAGCAATGTGGAAGGCCATGCTGGGTACTTGGAGAATCCATGGTAACTATGAGCTGGGAGTGAAGGCAGGTGTTAGGCTCCTCAAACTTGACCTTGATGATAATGCTGGATATGCACTTTTATTGAGCATTTAGCAATGGCCAACAGATGCGTAGGGTGTAGAAAACCAAGGAAGATGATGAAAAAGAGGGAAGTAATGAAGGTACATGGTTGCAGCTCTATCGAATCAGATGGCTTGGTTGATGGTTCATACTGGAGATGCATCACATCCAATGAAGAAGGAAATTTACGAAATGCTCAGTGAAATGGAAAAGAGATTGAAGATTGCAGGATATGACCCTGATACTAAGCAAGAGTTGATACATATCGACGAGGAAAGAGTAAAGGAGAACTCATTAATTCATCACAGTTAGGAAGTGGCAATAGCTTATGGTCTGATTAGCAAGAGCCCTGGGATGACAATTCGGGTAATGAAAAATCTCCGTGTTTGTGCTGATTGCCACTTGGCTATCAGGCTTGTTTCAGATATTTATAGATGAGATATAATTGTGAGGGACTTGAACAGTTTTCACCATTTCCCAAGTCGATCATGCTCTTGTGGGGATTACTGGTGAGACCTAGATTGCAAGGAAACCCTGATTCTTAAGAGCAAACCAGATTGGAGAGGCCATGTATTACCTTAAACCAGAGAGGGCCTGGATTCTACACATTATTAACAGATACTGTATGCTTGTTGGAGGGTGAGAACAATAACAAGACCGTCAAACATGGTGAATGCTTACTATTTGAATGACCTAGAATCCTCTGTGTCCCCTGCTGGACAATTGGACATTGGGAAATCACCTGGGATGCTGCACCATGCGCCAGGCTTCCTCCTCACTTGCCAGAGAAAATAAAAATGCACCTGGCCATTCAGCTTGGCTTCCCAACCCAACCCCACATGTTACAGAAGGTCATAGGCGTTGCCTCTCATAATGTGGAGAGGGATTCTTTTAGAAAAGGATCACAAGAGCAAGACAGACTGAGGACAGCCAACTAGAGCTCCTACATGGACTGCAACCACACAAGGACATGACATATGTTGCTTTGGTACGGTGCAATGAAATTGTTTACTACAGCAAGATCCCCTATTGAGCACATCAAACAGGATTGGATGACCCACGATCTGGTAACTTCTGTGCAACCATTTTTTTTTCCCTCAGACTGGTGGATATCACAATACCTGTTCTTGCTTATATTTATTCTTTTAAGAATTGTATTGATATCTTGTATTTTGTGACTCTCAATTTTCTTCATTTTCTTGGTAGAACCTAGTACAGACAACTACAAGCTCGCATAAGTGCATTCTTAATATATTTTGTTCTCTCTGCCTTATCCTTTTCTTCTGTTACTTAGAGCCATCTGATATAAGAATAGGCACCTGAGGTAGGGGTCTATTTGCACAGACATGTTAAAAACCAGTATGGCAACTTGGATAAGAAAATCTCACAAATAGTCCCTTATCTGACATAAACCCCTGATAGTTATTCCTTGTATTTATGCATTTCGCTATTCTTTCTGAGACTATTAAAAAAGGCAAGCAAAATAACCTGAGTTTTCTTATTTGAGGTTATCCTATCCATATATCAAATCAGAACTCAGATATCTAAAGATCAGTGTGATGCCAGAAGTGAAGTGCATTCTCTTTAGCAACATTTGGGGGCAGTATGCTAAAGATGAGGCTGATGAGCAGGAGAAAAGATTTGAGCACTCCCCATTTCCTTTTTTTGCCCTTCTCATTAGCTATTTCTCCTGACAGAATTTTTAATGTTAGTCTTCATAATCCAGTGTAGTTTAGACTTGAGCATGTATAATTCTATAATTATCACACAACTCAATATATGCCATTGTTTCAGAACAAGTACAAAGTTCAACTTTTAATGTCTGGATTAGATAAGCCCGAACTAAGTTAGCATCTTTTTAGAATGATTGTAGAATACGTGCAATTGGAATCAATAACTACATTAAGCTAGGTTGCAGAGACTAACTTGTAAAACCTTCGCTTCTTCTCAGGAATTTTCTTTGGATATTTTTAATAAGAATATTAAGTGATACCCAACATTTTAATCTCAACGACCATAAAAGCTTCTTGTATGTTCAACTAAGTCATCAATAAAATCAGGGGTTCTGCATCAATTGCCCTATGTTGGAATCCCACTGACCACAAAAACTTTTTGCTAATAAAAATGTGGATTTTGTAGTAGAGACTGAGAATGCATATCTAAATAATGTTTCATCTATCATGATGAGAATCAAACTCTGCTCACTCATTTTTGTGACGAGGTGTCCATGCCCATTCTACCACAGCTAGCCTTTATATTCTTTTAAATATCATTTTAAGTAATTTAAAAGCTTTTCTTCTTGGTAGCTTTTACATCGAAAGCATCATTGGTAACTTACACACTACTCAACTTCACTCGTTGTTGATAAAGTCAGGGCGTGTGTAAAATCCTACAGGCCCACGGTGTCCATGCCCATTCTACCACAGCTAGCCTCTATATTCTTTTAAATATCATTTTAAGTAATTAAAAACCTTTTCTTCTTGGTAGCTTTTACATCGAAAGCATCATTGGTAACTTACCCACTACTCAACTTCACTCGTTGTTGATGAAGTCAGGTAGTGTGAAAAATCCTACAGGCCCACCTTACCTTGTCTCTTGTGACTTCATATTTTCAACCAATATCCCGTTATTTGGGGTAGGCTACATGAATTCTTTTCCACCAAATATTTTTATCAAGTACTATAGTCGTGTTTAAACTCAAGAAGTCCAAGTCCTTCCTAATAACATCACATCATCCCATGTTAGGCCTTCTCCCAACTCTTTTACTGATATCTACTAAGATTTGGTCACATCTTTTAACCGGCGCCAAATTAGGGCGACTGGTACATGTGTCTAAACTACTTAAGTCTATTTTCTCTCATTTTTCTACCAATTGGATCTATCCTTAAATCCCCAAGGAAGCGTTCATTCCTAATATTATCTCCCGTCTTCCCATACATCCATCTCAATATCCTCATCTTTGCCACACATATTTTGTTAATATATTCCTTTTGCACTTCCCAACACTCCGTACCATATAATAAAACAGGTCTCACTACTGAGTTCTATAAAACTTTCCTTTAAATTTCACTGGTATAGAACGATCGCAGAGGACTCCTGATGCACTTCTCCATTTTAGCCAACCTACTTTAATCCTGTGTGCCACATCGTCATAAATCTCCCAATTCTCCTGAATGATAGACTCTAAGTATCGAAAGCTACTACTCTTAAGCATGGTTTGCTGGATCGGATTGAATCGGTTCGATTCGGCCAAATCAGATCGAATCAGGAGAAACTCGATTCGCCCGATTCCCATCCAATTCCCATGCGAATCGGTCCTATTCTGACGAATCGAGGTGGATCAGGAAAAACCCGATTCGCCCCGATTCCCCGATGCGGCGAACCTTGCTCTTAAGAATATCTTGTCCATCAATTTGAACCATATCTTCCTGTAACACGATTACTATAATTACAATATATAAACTCTGACTTACTCCTACTGATTTAAAAACCTTTAGACTCCTAGACATGCCTTCAACTTTCTAGCTTAACATTTAAACTATCAGTACTCATTAATTAAGGCAATATCATCTGCAAAAAAACATACACCAAGAGGTATCATCATGCAATTGCTTAGTTATCTCATCTATAACCAGAGCAAAGAGATACGGGCTTAAAGCAGAACTTTGATGCAAACCTATAGTGACTGAAAATTCACAAGTCTCTCCAGTAATAGTTCTCACACTAGTAGTAGCACTCTCGTACATATCCTGAATCAAGTCAACATATCCTTGAGAGACTCCCTTCTTTGTTAGTGTCCACCAAATCAAATCTCTCGGTACTCGATCATACACTTTCTCCAAATCAAGAAAAACCATATATAAATCTTTTATCATCTCTCTATACTTCTCCATTAACTGATGTTATACGAAAATAGCTTCTATAGTAGATCTACTTGTCATAAAGCCAAATTGATTTTCTGATATAGTAGTCATAGACTCATACATCACATTCGATTCTCAATTACTCTTTCTTAAAGCTTCATAGTGTGACTCATAAGTTTAATTCCACGATAATTATTACAACTTTGAATATCCCCTTTGTTAAGGAACCACAACACTTTTTTCTCAATTCTTCTGACATTCTCTGTTCCTTCAAAATTTTATTGAAAAATTTAGTTAACCACTTAATACTAATGTCTCCTAAGCCTTTCCACACTTCAATAGGTATGTCATCCGATCCTAAGGCCTTGTCCAATTTCATTTTTCTTAAAGCATCACCCACTTCTGACATCTTAATATGCCCAAAATATTGATATTTATCAAATTTTGTTGACTCTTGGTTCTCTTCTAAAGAGACATCCTTAAAGCAATCTCCATTAAGTATTTTTGAAAATAGCTACATCATCTCTCTTTAACCTCTAGATCCTTAATTAAAACTCTCTGATCTTCATCCTTAATGCAAGAAACATGATCTAGATCTTTACTTTACCTTTCTCTTAATTTAACAAGTTTAAATATGTCCTTTTCACCCTCTTGGATTTCTAATTTATTATATAATTTTTCAAACGCCTTGGATTTAGCTTTACAAACTATTCTTTTAGCCCTTATAAGCTTCTAAAATTTAATTATTTTTGTTGGTTTGCCAAACCTTAAAACACTCTTTTAGCTCTAATAGTATTTTGAATTTCCTCACTTCACCACCAAGTCTCTCTTTCTACATTCTTTTTGCCTTTAGATTCACCAAAGAGTTGTTTTGCTACATTCTTCATACAATTTATGATATTCTTCGACATTACATTAACTTCTTGATCTCAATTCCAAATATTTTCTTTTACTAGATTTTTAAATGGTTTCAAAATTTTACTTTTCAAATTCCACCACTTAATCTTAGAACAATTATTTATGATGGTTTTTCTTTTAAATTTTGGGATAAGGACATCCATTACTAGTAACTTGTGTTGTGGGGCTAAACTCTCTCCAATGATAATTTTGCAATTTTTACACACAACTCTATTAGCCTTTCTAATAAGAAAATAATCAATTTTACTCTTTAAGTGTTCCACTCTTGTATGTTATTAGGAGTTCGTCCCTCTTCTTAAAAAAAGTATTAGCAAAATCTGAACTAGATCATAGGCCATAGAAAAATCAAGAATACTATCATAGGCCATAGCAATTACTAGATCATAGGTCATAGCAAAATCACTCTTATGTGTTTCAACCAATACCATCTACTTCTATTTTTTCACTCTCTGAATTGAGATGGAGGTAGCCCAAAGTAGTTGGGAACTTTCATATACTTACAATATGTATCCCTTTTTGGGGATCACATCTTTTTGGGGTCTTTTCTTGCTCTCTAAATCCCACCAATCCCATGTCACAACCCAAGGGTGTATAACAAGCATTCCTCTATTTCAAATTTCCCCGTATAGGATTTCAAAGCCTCCACTGCTGTGAACTTGCCTTGTACATTTTCCATAGATCTGTCTCCTCACCATTCAAGACAAGAAAATGGTTTTTACACACAAGAACACCTCGCACAAAGCTTAGTATCGAAATGGCCAGTTTTCTAGTTGAAGAATATACATGATGCATACTGACGCCACCAAAACAATAATTGCAAAGAAAACATACTTTGACTTAAGTTGTCCGGCTCCTATTGATCCCACAGTCTGAAGATTTGTTCCTGCACCTGTTCTATCCAACTTTGAAATAGTTGCGTCCATCTGAGAATAACTATGAGTAGGCGTAGAGGCAGTCTCCACCTGATGGTAACAAAACAAGATTATCATCATGTGTAAAGTTGACATCTTGATCCTTCATATGCATAGGATCCAAGGTTATTGGGAATCAATGTGTTTACATAAGGTAAGCTTGATGTAGCTGCAAAGTCATCAAAGCACAAAGCCATGGTGGTATAATTTCCAGAGTAGAAGAAGGTCTACAACTGTTGATTATATCTTGAAGTTTAGATACGCTGGTGATAGGAAATTGTGGTTATAACCTCAATTCTAACTTCTAAGTAAAGATGTTGAAATATTAGGATGTTGCTTAAGCTTATTCATAAATAATTTTATTCCCAATCATCTTCTCCATGATCTCCTATATTCAAATATTCTAAATATGCAAAGCTCAAAGTTGGAGTTTATATTAGTATATGCAAATCAGTATATATTGATGAAACCAAGGCAATCCTTCTAACAGAACGACGACATCAACAAAACTTTCATTGTGCTCATTCCCAAAAGACCTGGGGCACGGGAGTTTCAGGATTTCAGGCCTATTAGCTTTCTGAATGGTACCTATAACTATAAGATCATTACTAAAATGTTGGTAGGAAGGTTGGCTACTGTGCTGGATTCTTTGGTTAACCATTTTTAGGGAGCTTTTATCAAGGGTAGGAACATCCTGGACAATTTTCTGGTGGTGCATGAATGTCTCTTCGCCATGAAGCACCACAATAGGAAAGGCATGGTCTTGAAGCTGGATTTTGAGAAGGCTTATGATAAGGTGAATTGGATGTGCCTCTTTGATGTTATGGATAGAATGGGTTTTGGGGATAGGTGGATCTCTTGGGTGAGGACTTGCATTACGTCGGCCTCCTTTGCTGTTCTTGTCAATGGAAGGCCATCCTCTTCCTTCCTCAGTGACCGGAGCTTACAGCAGGGGGATCCCCTTTCCCACTGCTTTTTGTGTTGATAGCCTGTGTGCTCAACAAGCTGTGGCGGCGGGCGGAGGCAGAAGACATGATTAGAGGTTTCTCACCTGCTAGGAGTACCTTGTCTATCTCCCATTTGCAGTACGCCGATGACACTATCCTGTTCCTTGAGGATGATGACATACTTCCACCTATGGTTAGGATCCTTCTAGAGCTACTAGAGGAGGTGATAGGGCTAAAGGTTAACTTCAAGAGTTTGTTGGTGGGAGTGAATGTGGATGGATTGTCCCTCCTGAGGGAGGCTACTTTTTTTAGCTGTAAGATTGGCAAATTCCCTATCTCCTACCTGGGATTGCCTCTTACTGCCTGCTCCCGTAGGTGCTCTGATTGGCAGCCCATTATACAATACTTTGAGTCCAGGTTGGCGGGATGGAAGGCTAGAGCCCTCTCTTATGGTGGTAGACTTGTGTTGTGCAATTCAGTCTTGGATAGCATTCCTACTTAATTTTTGTC
Source organism: Colocasia esculenta (assembly GCA_014218235.1). Lineage (NCBI taxonomy): Eukaryota > Viridiplantae > Streptophyta > Magnoliopsida > Alismatales > Araceae > Colocasia > Colocasia esculenta. Next base: position 165,802,309 of record CM024755.1, on the reverse strand, counting down.
CATCTTTAGGGTGCCAAAGACAGTGGCTAAGAAATTACAGTCTCAGTGCAGATTCATGGTAGTGGTTGAGCTTGCAGAGGGTGGCATGATATAGCATGGAGCAGAGTGGCAGCAAGCAAAGAACAGGGTGGTTTGGGGCTTAAGAACATTAGTGATTTCAATATGGCTCTACTGTCTAAGTGGCTGTGGAGACTTGGGAGTGGGGAGAGTGGTTTGTGGACATTGGTGATTCAGCAGAGGTACTTTGGCAAGAACAGACTTTGGGATATTCCTTCGGCTTCTAGCAGTTCTTCCCCACTTTGGCGTGACATCTTGTCCTGCAGGAATTGACGTTGTTGTTAATCTTAGCCAGCCAGACAATAGGAATATTCAGAAACCCCTTATTCTGGTACATTGCATTTCAGGTCTCAGGATCAATTTTGAGAGATCAGATCTGGTTGGGATTGGCCTGGATTCTAGCAGGTTCTAGAATGTTGCAAACTTGTTTTGGGTGCAAGAGGTCCTTATTTCCTATCATATACCTTGGTCTTCCTCTTACTGATGGGGGTCATTAAAGGTGGGATTGGGATTCTCTCATCAAGAAGTTTGAGCATAGGTTAGGGAAGCTTTCCTCACCGCTGGTGGAAGGTGGGGTTTTGTCTAGGTCAATTTTATCCTCCTTGGGTAATTACCATTTGGCTATTCTGAAAATGCCTAAAATAGTTGTGAAGAGTATTGAGACCATTAGAGGTTTTTTCTGTTGGGCTGAGAGAAAAGGTGCAAGAAAAGGCCTTCATCTCTAATGTAACTCTCAGTTACATAAAAAAACAACCAATGATATTTCTGGAATAAAACTATATAGCATAAGTTAATCGGATTCTCTCCAATGGGTTGAATAATGCATGGATGGCATAGTCGGGTCGGGTGGCTGGGTCGGACCCAGCCAATCCCGACCCGAGTCGGGTCGGATCCGCGGATCCGCCCGACACCATTGGAGTTTGGCCGATCCAGGATCGGCCAGGTTAAAAAATGTTAAAAATTTGTAAAAAAGAATGAGGAAAAATCAGGGGGAAATCAGTAAAAATTGCAGAAAATTATGAAAACACATACAACATTCATTGAACACAAACACAATGAAATTCAAATCTTATCATGTTCATGTATCATAAAGAACAATAACAATGATAAAAGACATAATGAATATGTTCATACATTGAAAAAATAGATATATGTACAAGTTGATAACATGAAATAAATAAAAATACCTTGTCAATTTGAATTTCTGAACCCTCATCCTCTACCTCATGAGACTGAACAGGTGGCCCATACTCATGTCCTCCATACTGGATATATCCAAGGCCAAACAAAGAATTGGCAATGTCTTGGAATCCTCTTTGGATGCCTCGAGATGTCATTACTTGTTGGCTTGAACTTTCTCCTGATTGTCCTGGAGTGAAGAAACTACCATACCCAATAGTTTGAATATTGCCTAAGTAACTTGTCCCACTACTAGAGCTGATATATAAATATGGCAATTTTGGGGGACTAAAAAATGGTGGATAAAAAGACCCATATCCCTAATCATGCCCTGCTTGCCTTTGTTGGGCTTCATATCCCCCATGTTGTTCTTGTCCTTCCCTTTGGCTTCCTTCTTGTTGATGGGGTGGTACTGAATAATCCTCATATCCTGAAAGGATACCCCTAAGCCCATAACCTCCTATGGCTCCAGTACCTATAGCAGCACCATCATCACCATCATCATCGTCAGGTGATTGAGTGGAGTCATCACTCCTAACCAGGGAATCAAAACTCGGCCGGCTCGGGATCGAATCGCCCGAGCCGGCTCGGTTTTGGCCCGGCGGAACCGAGCCGGGGTAACCGCACCGGTCCCCTGCGGGCGGATCGCCCTGGCTCGGTCGGATCGCCGAGCCTGGCCCGGTCCGCCGCGGACCGGCCAGTCCGCGGCGATCCGGCTGGTAACGGCTAGTTTCAAACTAGCCGTTTTCTAGCCGTTGGGGGGCGCTCCCCAACGGCCAGAAACGGCTCCTTGGAGCCTTTGGAGGCCTTGGGGGTCTATATAAACCCCCCAAAGGCCCCCAATATGTTCTAAACTCAAGTTTTGAGTTCTCCTCCCCTCCTCTCAATATTTTGGGCATTCTCTCTCTCTCTCGGGCGCTATTTTGCACTATTTGGGAGGCGATCTCATCTTTCACACTCTTGGGATTCGTCTTCGACTATTCGGGCTCTCTCACACACACTCTTGGTCCGAACTCTTGGCTGCGATTCATCTCCCTCTCTCTCATCCGCAAAAAAAATTTATTTATTTTCTGTTTTTTTTATTATTTAACTTCTTTTTTTGTGTTCTAAGTGATGGCCGCCGAAGGTGGTGCTGCTCCGGCTCCCCATTCTTCAAGCAACCCTCCTAGCGCCGATCCCGCTTGGGCTCATGGTATCGTTGTGGACATGGCTCGAAGGAAGGTCCAATGCAAATATTGTAACCGGGTCTTATCGGGCGGCGTATTTCGTTTGAAACAACATCTAGCGGGAATTAAAGGTGAGGTGGCACCATGCTCGAGAGTTTCTGCTGAAGTTCGAAAGCAATTTTGCCAATATATGAAGGAGAAAGAGACATCCAAAGGAAACACTAGTAGAAGACGGCAAGAAATCCGGGAAGAATTGTCTGCCCCTCCTCGAAGGTCCGTGGATTTACCAAGAGGGAGACAATTCTTTGATCTTGATGAAGATGAAGAAGGTTAGTAATTAGTTAACTTACTTTTGGAACATTTATTTTAGTTTAAGGCTTTAAGCACCCTCCGACCCTCATTCTATTTCTATCTCATATTATAGAACAATTTCGTCGGGCATCGGAAGCAAGTCGAAGGTCTAATGCGGAAGAGGACTATCTCCGACGTACCGGTCATCACGTAGGTCAAGGTAGTGGCCATGGGGGTAGCGGACAAGGGAGTTCAAGTGCTGGAATGAGTTCAAATATACCTGAGGTTCCAGTGGATATCCCTAGAGACGGAGATCCTAGAGTGGGACCAATAGACCCATTTCTCACCAGGCGGAGGGAGAAGCAACCATCCATTTCTGCAGCATTAAGAATTTGAAAATATGCAAGGAGAAGATAGGGAGAGCGACGTCAAGATGGTTCTTCTTCAACAGCATACCGGCTAATGCAGCAAAAGGACCATATTATGAGTCCATGATCGAGACTATTGGTGAAGTGGGCAAACGGGTGGAAGACCCTACTTCATATGAAATCTACAACAAATACTTGGATATGGAGGTTGAAGATATGAAGGCATATGTTTCCACATTTGAACGAATATGGGATGAATATGGTTGCACGTTAATCTGCGATGGATGGACAGGTATGTACAAGTGTTTGGCCAGTTAATTGTTATTCACTTATTCATTAATAAGACATAGGTTTTAATTTTTCTTATGGAATTGTGCAGGCATTACACGAAGAAGTATGATAAACTTCTTAATCTACTGCAAAGCAGGGACTGTTTTTTGGAAGTCGGTAGACGCTTCTGGCAAGGTGAAGAATGCGGACTACCTATTTCAGTTGATGGATGAGATGGTGGAGGAGATTGGAGAGAAAAGAATAGTCCAAGTGGTAACCGACAATGCAGCGGCTTTCAAGTTGGCGGGCCAAAAACTAATGGAGAAAAGGGAACACTTGTATTGGGTTCCTTGCTCTGCGCACTGCATTGACTTAATGCTAGAAGACATTTGTGAAGATCTAATGGTGGAAAATGTGGTCAACAGTGCAAGGTTCGTAACCACTTTCATCTACAACCACAACAACATATTGGACATCATGAGGACGCATACACATGGACGGAAGTTGCTTCGGCCAGCACCTACAAGGTTTGCATCCCAATATATTGCATTGGATAGCATAAATGGGCAACGTAGCAACCTTATTAGGATGGTAGCATCGGAAGAGTGGGAGAACTATATGTCCTGACATGCTCCTACACGGGTGAGGGAGAAGGGAAAGAAGGTGACCGACATTATCCAATCAAAGCCATTTTGGAAGGGGGTCCAAAATGTGTTGAATGTAGTAGAACCGCTTGTTCGAGTGTTAAGGGCGGTAGATGGGGAGAGGAGATCTGAGATGGGTTACTTGTACGAGGCTATGGATCGAGCAAAGAAGCTTATCTAAATGAACAACAAAACAACGTATGCGAAGTGGTGGGAAATCGTAGATCGACGATGGGAGCACACATTGCATCATGATCTTCATACTGCAGGTAAGCATAACACTTCAACTCTTGTGAATTGTGATTACATATTATTTACAACTCATGTTTTAACATTTATCTTCTACATGTAGGGCATTTCTTCAACCCCCAATACATGTATAGGACTGATGGGAGGAGGGAGAACTATGACAATTCCTCCGAAGTGTTGATTGGGGCAAAAAATGTAATTAAACGGATGCTAGACAATGAGGATAGGGCAATCATAGCATGCAAACAAATGCATGATTATAGACTTCAACTCTACCACTTTGGTATTAGCACGGCACAACGAACTGCTCAGATTTTGAGTCCAGGTTAGAAGTTACTCATCATATTTATTTGCCTCTAGAATGAGTTGGTTCTACTAATTCTATTTTCTAAAACACTATACATGCTTCATTTACAGCGGATTGGTGGTTGGATCATGGAAGAACTTATGGATATGAAGACTTAGCCTATGTAGCTATTCGGATTTTAAGCCAAACAACGTCTGCCACAGGGTGTGAGAGAAACTGGAGCACATTTAGCTTGATCCACACAAAACAAAGAAACCGCTTGAAGTCTTCACGTCTTGAGAAGTTGGTATTTTGCCACTACAACATGAGATTGAAGCTTAAAAACCTCCAATTAATCAAGCAAGTTCAAGTTAGAGAGAAATATAGATTCTCGGGGCAACAACAAGCTGAAGCAACTCCATCGGAGACAATAGATATAGAAGAAGTTTTTGAGGAGGAACATCCACTACATGCATGGGTAAATGCAAGCACTTCGGTTCAACCAGAGTTCGACCCGCATGATCGTGCATGGGCTGAAGGTAAATGACCTTTACAATGTACATGCATCATTTATAAATTATTTATTTCTCATGTTAACATATTTATGTCTCATTTAGGTGAGCTTGATGATGTGCCTTTGCTTCCGGAGTTCGAAACTCCCCCAGCCCCTAAACACCAAAAGAAGACAATGGGTGCAAGAGGAAGGAGCACGGAACATGGCATTAGCATTGCAGACTTGGAGACGATCGAGGAAGATATAGATGATGAAACACCGGAGCCAAGCGATAATGTTCAATACCAAACTTCTAATGACTCCACATCGAAGACAAGTACTCCTAGTGAGGGATCCGATCATGGAGGAGATGTCCTAGTTGTCAGCAGTGTACCGCCACGGCACCGCCACCCGACCCTATTGTATTCACCGGAGAGGAAGACTTCACCCATGCTACTCAAGATCAACATTATGGGAGTAGGCAAGGGAGGGAAGCACAAACCTCAAGTCAACAATATGCACGAAAGGGGAAGAAAGTGGCATCTCAATTGCAAGGGCAAGGCCAAGGCCAAGGAGCATCCGAAGATTCGGGATACAATCCCAACTTCATTCCGCATAGACGGAATTGGTTAATGAAGAAGAAGAAGATGCAAGAGGAGTGGGAGCGTCAAGAAAAGCTACGGATGGAGTTTGAGACCATGGAGCAAGCGTCAGATACATCATCTTATGCTTCCACTGAAGGATATTACCAAGGGCAGGGAGGCTACTTGGGATATCCTCAATACCCGGATGCATCATATTACACCGGAGGTGGAGCATATGCACAATCCACCATGGAAGGTAGGATCGGAATCGGGATCAACCAGGCTCGATCCGATCCTGGATCGGATCGCAAGATCCCATGGATCCAAGGAAGTCTGGCCGATCCTGGATCGGCCAGTTTATAAAATGGTTTTTTTTTTTTGGAAAAAATTCAAGAAAATTCAGAAAAACAGCAAAAATGAGGAAAATCTGATAAATTGAAAGAACTAATATTTGCATAAAAAACCAATCATACATGCATTCATAATATATGAAACATAAGATTTTGTGTATTATTACTACTATAATAATACAAAAAAAGTATAAAATATTAAAGACTTAGTGTATTATTGACCTGAATACCATTTAAGTAAATGTTAAAAATTTGTAGTTTCATTTATTTAAGATATTACATGTAAATAAGGAAATATCCCCCATTTGAATCCAATAAAAATATCAAAAAAATCACATCTCTTACTAATAAAAAGGCAACTCTCCCATCCAAGAAGAAAATCGCAATTTTTGTGATTTTATTAAAGTGGCAACTTTCTAATATCTCATAATTTGACATATTTAAAATTTTATAATTCAAATAAGTCTAATAAAATACTAAAAATCTAAAGTCCAACAAAAAAAAATCAAACGTGCATATGACTTCTCCAAGAAGCCGCTCTCCTACTGACAGCACTAAGTCTACTTGAGACCTCTTAAGATTTGGTCAAACTAAGCTATCATCACCCAAACTCATGAGTGTCATGAGTTGGGTGATGGTAGCTCAATTTGACTAAATTCTGAGAGGTTTGGATGATGATAACTTAAGTTTGACCAAATACTGAGAGGTCTCAAGCAGACTAAGTGATGTCAGTAGGAGAGTGGCTCCATTGGAGAAGTCACATGCACGTTTGACTTTTTTTATCAGACTTTGAATTTTTAGTGTTCCATGTGGTTTATTTGAATTATCAAATTTTTAGATAAACTAAATTACGAGAGATTAGAAAGTTAGCATTTCGCTAAAATCACCAAAATCGTGATTTTCTTCTTCGATGGGAGAGTTGACTTTTTATTGGTAAGAGATATGATTTTTTTGATATTTTTATTAGATTTAAATGGGGGGTACTTCCTTATTTACATGTAATATCTTAAGTAAATGAAAGTATGAAACTATAAATACTAACATTTACTTAAATGATATTCAAGTAAATAAGGGGATCCTGACAACCCTGCCTAAAAAGGATCCTGAAGGTAGCCTGAGGGAATCGACCTGGATCAGTCTGGATCCGCCTGGATCAGTCTGGAATCGGTCGATCCTTGCTTGATCCAGTCGATCCAACTCGATTCTGGCCGATCCAGCTAGAAGTTTGCCGATTCAGGGACTTCCCCCCCATAATCGGATCCATAGCCCTCGATCCGATCCAGGATCGACCGATTCTGGGTCGATCCTGGCGATTTTGCCTTCCATGCAATCCACTGAGTCCGATTCACATTCACATGACTCATATGAGTCATATGGCTCATATCAAGTGCCTGAAATACCGGACTACACACCAATCACTATCATATATGCGAACACGGATGCCTATAGTCAATATTTGACTTAATATGAGGCATATTACCAACATTATATATCTTGGACAGATTATGTAAATCTTATGTCCACACAATATAATGTACGATTCCAATAAATACAAATTTTTCATGTATTTCAGTTCATAAATACAATGTTCATATATTTCCTATTTTTTCATTTTTTTTCTATTTTTTTTTTTCAATTTTTTTAAGGGGGGCGATCCACCCCCCTTTAGCTTGGCCAGACCCGGTCGGGCTCGGCCCGGGCTCGGGATCGCCGGGTCGGATCGATTTTGGGCCGACCGATCCGATCCCGATCCCCGGGATTTTGAACCTTGCTCCTAACTGCTTTTCCTTTCTTATGCATCTTTTTTCGACGTTGATAATGTTTTTGCTCTGCCTCATATAATCTAGCCAACTGAGGTGGTAGGGGTGGAGCCTCAGAAAATGGCTCCCCAATATGTCTCCCGACTCTCCTCAGGAGAGTCCTCTGCACCTTCTTGTGATTTTCTTCTTGGTTCTTCTGTTCTTCTTTCCTTGTTGAACTTTGCTTTTTTCTTGCCTTTGTCTTTCTTTCTTTTAGGGTCCAATTGAGAGGTAGATCTTCTGAATTCTGGCTGAGATGAAGAAATCTAGTATCCTGTACAGTGGCAGATGTTCTTAATTTGGGCCTTTGACCTCTCTCAGGAATAGACGCATATCTAGGTACATGTTCTTCTAATTCTACATCTTCTGCACATGCCTAAACCAGGCGATCATCAGGATGAAGCTCAAGTATCTCTCCCTCAGCTCTCATCTCCACCCAAGCATGTAAATGGTGTTCTTCATTTAGCAATTCATCCACATCTATCTCAGGAACTACCTCCTCAAATGGTCTACCAACTAGCTGCATGAATCTCTGCCTTTCGAACTTTTTCCTTTTTTCTTTTTGCTTCACCCTTAAACGCATATTATAGTGGCAATAAACCAACTTCTCTAGCCTATCCACACCCAGCCTATTGCAGATTTTCGTATGAATGAGGCTGAATGTACTCCAATTTCTTTCACATTGGCTAGAAGAAGTGGTTTGACTTAACACTCTCACTGCAACATACGTTAAAGGATTTGTGCTAGCTTGCTGGTAATTTACTTGAATCCACCATTCAGCTGTTGCAATAAAAGGAGTGAACATTAATCAGTTTATAATGGTGAATTCCTAAATGTGATAAATTTTTGATTTTTGGCAAACAATTCTCATGTAAAATAACTTGGAGTGAGTCTTTGAGTTGTACATCTCATGTCATATCCTCCATATATCCCAAGTTTCATCCTATACCTCTCCACCTACAAAATAGAAGATATAACATATGTCAAATGACCCTTGCAAAATGAAACATGCATACATATGCAAAAGAAAATATTTTATCCTACCTCTGTCATTGCATCTAATCTCTCATTCATTGTCCTTGCAAGGCGAGTGATGACATTCATGGTGCCTCTCATCACTTCTCCGTCATTATGCACATTATCTTTGTATTGAAATCTAGGGTTGAAAAAATACCCTGCATATGATAAGAATTTTCAGCATGGTATGATAAAAATTCAGGAATTAATTAGATTCAATAAATTACCTGCAGTATGAAGATCATGGTGGAGAGTCATCTCCCATCTCTTGTCTATGATGGCCCACCATTTTCTGTATACTTTGAGATTCCTTTCCCTCAAATTTTCCTTTGCTCTGTTCATTGTCTCGTACAAATATCCCATATCATTTTTATCATCACCATCAACCATTCTAAGAATAAGTACTAGAGGCTTTATTACTTTGAGGTAGTAGGAAATCCTCTCCCAAAATCGTGCATTGCTAATCAAATCTTGTACTTGGAGAGCAACATCTTTACTTTCAGCCCTAAGAGTGTTTACATGTTGCAAAAATTGCTCAGAATTAATCAATTAGCTCAATTGATGCCTATATTTCATGAGGCTTTCCAAAAAAATAAAATTTGATGCAAATCGAGTGGGACCAACACGAAGAAGATCTCATCCATCTGTGTATTGCCTCATCATATTCAAAATCCTATTGTGACTATAAATAAATGAAGTGATCATTTGAGCATCATCAATGAGGTCATGAATATGTGCATCTTTGCCTATGTCCTCTATCATCAAATCAATACAATGTGCTGCACAAGAAACCTAATAGAGATGTTCTTTTTTTTCCATCAACAATCTACCAGTAGCCTTGTAGCTCGCTTCATTGTCAGTCACAACCTGTATAACATTTTCTTCACCCACTTCCTCCACAACTTCATCCATTAGTCTAAACAAGTAATCAGCATTCTTGATGTTATTAGAGACATCAACAGATTTAAGAAAAATAGTACTCTCACAATAATAAACTAGGAAATTAATCATAGATTTTTTTGTGGTCTCTGTCCAACCATCACACATAATGGTGCAACCACGTTCTTTCCAAACATTTTTGAAGCCATTCACCTATCCTTTCAACTCATCATACTCCTCATCAAGCCCAGCATCATAAATGCACTTCCGTGTGGGAGCCTTAAGACCAGACCCAGCTTCTGCAATTGCATCCAACATACTCTGGAAATATGGGCTCTTTGCCATATGTGCCGGCACACTTGCATGTAAAAACCATTTCACAATACCTTTGATTGCTCCCTTTGTTGCCTTTGCAGTGGCTTTCACTCCTTTCAATGCCTGCTTGATTCTTGGTTGCTTTACAAACCTTGATTTATACAAATATGTATCCATAGGACCTTATGTAGGAGCATGAACTTCTGAAAATCTACCTCCACACCCTAATGCACCGGCAGCCCTACGAACTGATGTGCTCCTAGGAAGAGATCTCCTAGAGTCATCTCTAGACAAATGTGACCCCGATGTCCCTAAGCCCCTTCGTCTATTATCTTCCTCCGCATAAGAACGCCGACTAGCACGTGCAGCTGCAGTGAACTCAGGATCAGGATCATCATCATCATCATCCACATTGATTGGTAAACTATAATCTCTACGAATCTGTCGCCCAGAAATCTCATCTTGAAGTTGTTGTTGCTGTTGAGTTGTCAATAATTTTTTAGTTTTTTTTCCACTTCATGTATGCTTTTATTTCATTCCTAACTTCAAGTGGACATGATGGGCATTTTGCTACATTTCCTTAAATCCTAGCAATATGTTGTTTAAGATGATATATGCCTCCAAACATCTCATTTGAACACCAATTACATTTCATTTTTTTCTGTCGTGCATCAAGGAGAGTACCATGAGCCCAACCAGGATCAATGGCATGCTCCACCTCTTACTCTTCATGTTCTTGATGTGCCATATTCCTGTGTAAGAATGCAATTGAATTGCATGTTAATTACACAAAATCTCTAATTTTTAAACCCTAATTAGGGTTCAATTTGGGAATTTTGAGAAAAATGGGTCATGCAATGTAATTGAATCTACAAACAAACTCTAATCAACTCAAATGACTACATTGGACACTCAATTGCATATTAATTATATTAATGTCCCAAAATTTCTAATTTTTAAACCTAATTAGGTCATTTGGGGATTTTGGAGAAAATGGACCATACAATGCAATTGAGTCTACCAACAAACTCTAATAAACTAAAATGATTGTATTGGACACTCAATTGCACAGTAGTTGCATTCATGGACATAAAATTCCTAATTAGGGTTCAATTTGGGGATTTTGGAGAATGAGGGTCATAAACATCTTATCAATGCTATTTATCTATAGATCTATAATATATTCAACATATCCTATTTTTTCAGATTTTTTTTTAAAAATTTAAAAAACTCACCTTGCACAGAAGGAAGAGAGAGAAGAGAACAGAAAGAGAGAGGAAGAAGGAAGCAGCGGCGGCGGTGGCGCCGTGTAGTGGCAGCGCCGTGCAGCGGGGCCGGCGGTGGTGGCCGGCGGCGAGCCTCCTTGGAGCTCCGGCGACGGCGGCGAGGGAGGGGACCTCCGGAGGGGGGGGGGCAGGGGGCTGGGACTGGGAGGGGGCGAGTTTGGGACTGTGCAGACAGCTCTCTGTTTGCGCAGTCCCGTGACTCCCGATCCCTCTCTGTCTGCGCAGTCCCGTGACTCCCGATCCCTCCTTAAGGAGGGATCTGCGGCGACTCCAGGCAGATCCGGCCCGACTAGGGCCGACTCCGTTCGACAAGGCCCCGCTTCCCGTGGAAGCGACCAGGAGCAAGCGGAGTCGGCGTGGATCGGCGGAGTCAGGCCAACTGCCAACTCCACCCGATTCCGATCGATCCACCCCTGATTCCACCTAGTCCCGTAGGTGGGTGGGTGTCCCCCCCCCCCCCCAAGTCGGGTCGCCATGGGCCGATTTCGCTCCGAGTCAGCCGATTTTGCAATCCATGGAATAATGAACAAGAGTGACCACTAACTATATTCGCCCTTAGGCTAAAAGCATAAGTATCTAACATACACAGCTTGTCCAAAGCAACGGGAGTTGGACTTTGGACACCCCCTTTGTAAACATGTTGGCAACTTAGATCACTGGAGCGAATGTTAAGCAAAACACAGTTTACCAATGACAAAACGTTCACGGATGAAATGACTATGGACATCAACATGTTTAATGCGAGAGGCGGAAGCAGTCGCTTGACGGACGAAGCCGAGCCGATATGATTTTCAATGTAACAACTATGGGATCCGTACCCAAAAGAAACTTGAACCTAGTATCGCCATGAGCTTGAAGACTAGGAAGGGTACACATGTGGTCTAAAGAGATAAACAAGTAGCAACAGTAATTATAACAGAAATAAAGTTCCACAAGTAATAGTATAGTAGTATAGTGTCCCAATTTATAATACAAGTAAACAAAATACATCACCTTAAAAGGCATACCTAGAGATAGAACAAAAGAAAGAAACTTAACTACTGATACATGAGATGAGACATCACCACGCCCAACAACTGCGTCAAGGTCAACACTGCTTCCACACTCGCATTTAAAAAAGTAGGGATGAGCCTAATACAAAGTCACAGGCTTAATAGGGATTCCCTGATCCCATGCTCAATCGAACAACAAGCACAAAATATAAATAAAGTGTCGAGTAAACTACCACTACGAAAGTTAGAAGGAACACATTGACATTGCTACACACAATAGCCAAGAAGGTACAAAAAATCCACTGTATCACAATCAATTAATAATACACACTAATTATCAAGGAACTAGAAGTAGGAACCACTACAAATGCCATGTCCGGTTACTAACTGTCGACATGGACATAACCGCTCAAAGGTACCGTACAAGCCAAAACCACAACACAGATGACTCAGTGCCATACATGAACCCAGTCGAGTCAACTTTCTCAAGTTGACTTTCAATCTCAGACACAGTACACTAGTAACAACGACAAATGAAAGGCCACTTATCTCGTAGTCAAGGTGTCCATTGGTGTCTCAACTTATAACTACTGCTTGACGCCTAAACGCCTTGCTCTCAGGTGAGGTTAGTGAAGCTTTGACACACAACTGGCAAATCATAGTTGGCCATGCGATGAACCTCGTACCTCTAACCTCTACGCAGCTTTGGAATCTTACCCGGTGAAGTAAGCGAGAAAGAATGGGACCAGTTGGGGACCTAGGCATAGGATAAAACCTACAAGATGTCCTCATCCCCAGCCACTAGTGCAGTCAAGTGAATGACAACATACTGCCCCCGACCATCTTTTCCTCAAGCTCAGATGTAGGATCCCAAGGGGGAGGTCCAAGAAGACGACTCCAGACCTTTCCGTGCCACCATCATAAGGACAAACCGTATCATCCTGCACAGCGCGGAGTACACACAATATTAGGGTACCCACTTGGTGGATGTCATGCTAGGATAGTAGCACTGACAACTGCCATACTTATGATACACAGGAAAACTACAAGAAGGCCAATCTCTAACACATTGCCCTGAAACACAGTGAGCACAGAGACTGCAAGAACCGCAAGCACGCATCCCTAACACGAACTCATCCCCAATGCGTCCAAGACCACAACCGCATTCCTTCCTCGGTAGTCAATCTTATCGTCACCTTGCATGGACAAATAGAAGGTCGTACATCATTGGCTAAAACCTCGAACAATGTGCCAAGCATGACACACCTGGACTTCACACCAATAACACCTTAGTCCCACACTGAGGATGCAATTATCCACCAAATCGTCACCAGACACCACACACAAAATGGAGAAACACTACACCTAGTCACACACACTAGTAACATATGGAGTTCAACTCCGATGATTGGGCCTTAGATCTACAGAAAAATCTGAACGGTAGACAAACCACATTGCTAGGGCCACAATAGACCTTTGACTGAGAACACACCATCCAACCGCATTGCGTTCAGAATGTGGTGGCAAGGACAGCAACGACCAAACCAAAAAGAAAACTTAGAATGCATTGCTTACCCCCACCGCGTTCAGAACATGGCTGTCTATACCCTTATCGCGTTCAGAACTTGATTGTCTCCTTAACTGCGTTCACATCTAGAATACGGTGTATCATATGATTGCGTTAAGTACGGGGACATTGTGTATGTCGTGTTCACACAATGCCCCAAGTCCAACCGGACCCACGTCGGAATGGCCATTTTGGCCCAGAAATCATCCAAAGAAGACTCAAAATGCGAAGAGGAAGAAGAGAAAAACATTCCTTGGATCTCAAACACCATACAAACCTCCATAATCGCAATCTAACTTAACAAGAACTTAACAAGAACATCTCACACACCCTTTACATGAAGCTTCCTCTCACAAAATGCATTAAACCACATGATCTCTAACCTAAACATACATTTCTTTAGAATCTCCCTCGAGAAACTACAATTAGAGGGAAGTGGATCGTGACTCTAAATGACGAAAAAAAAACATGTCCATAAGTTGGCCACCACCTCCTTACGATCTCCAGCTCACATCGTTGCTACCAATCTGATGCTGAGCAATGCGTCATCGCCGCCTTGTTTGCCTCCCGTCGTCAGCTGCCGAAGGAGAGGAAGAGGGAGAGAAGGTAAGCTCTGCCTGTCTTATCTTAGTGTGAGAAATGAGAGGAGAAATTGTTGTGGGGGGGGGGGGGGGGGGGCGAGGGGTTTAAATACGCATGAATCACCACTAAGAATGTGATTGTCGAAACGATCGCGACTAGAACGCAGCTGCCAACATGATTGCGACTAGAACATGAACGTGTCACCCTACCCTCTCGTGTTCAAAACGCGACTGCCAACCCAACTACGTTCAAGAATAGCATGCGGCACACCTATTGACACCAGCCATGTGCCATGATGTCCAACCACCATCAGAAAATGCCAAAACTAGAACGTACCAGTCACCCCACTCGCATTTTGAATGCGACCACCCTGGAAGCCGCATTCAAGAGGAGAAGTTGAAAATGCCCAGAAACTTAAGGAAACGCTCACAACAAGGATCAGATGGCAACCCAAGGCCTTTCAAAGGTCTGGCTAACTTCAAAACTTGCCAATCAAGATCCGAAAAAATTAGAAATGTCAGATCCTCCACCTCTTAAAAGAATTTTGTTCTTGAAATTGCACAGCACTCGAGAATAAATAAGGCAAGGAAGAAGACCAAAATCCACCGGACAAAAAAGAAATTCCCTCAGCAACCTCCAGAAATCACCACTCTTTCGCTGCGTAACTAAACTCTACAACAACTGCACCCTCTACGAAACAAAACTACTAGAACTACTCTAAACAATAGAGGCCACAATAAAGCTACAGAAGATTGGCACGAAAAAGAGAACCGATATAACTATGCTAAATAACACTGAACAAAACCAACAGGGCCTAACGCACACATAGGCCAAAGCACGACCAACAATGATAAGCACACACACATAACTAGTTGCTTGCATGGGAGAAAGATTAACAGATTCCAAATATCTAGAGCAGCTAAAACAACACCGCCCAACGGCTATGGGCTACAACCATCGCCCACCCACATGCTCAAGATCTAGGGAACTCAAAGCACGAACAAAGAACACCTTACCGCTCAATAACACAACCAGCTACAAGAAGACTAACCTCACCTGCAAGCTACACTTGGCCTCAACACCAAATACACAGGCCACCTCCGCACCAACTCAACCTATCAAAAAGAAGGAATCATCACCAACAACCACTACCTCACTACAAGGAGAACATCTTGGGCCTCAGGAGAATTTATAAACTAATCAGAACACTTGCCAATTTTCCCAAAGAAACAGGAGACAACAAACAAACTCAAACTCCTTAAACACAAAGGTATACACTTAGAATGAGAAGATTCCCCAAAACTAAAAATCTCGGCCCCCAACGCCAAATACACAGGCCACTTCTGCACCAACTCAACCTATCAAAAAGAAGGAATCATCACCAACAACCACTACCTCGCTACAAGGAGAACATCTTGGGCCTCAGGTAGAATTTATAAACTAATCAGAACACTTGCTAATTTGCCCACGCAAACAGGAGACAACAAACAAACTCAAACTCCTTCAACACAAAGCTATACACTTAAAATGAGAAGATTCCCCAAAACTAAACATCTCGGCTCCATATTCAATTCCACCACCAACACAACTCGACCTATAACCTTCGATTGTTCCAACCCAACAACACTCACTACTCATACAATCCAATGACTTAACCAACATACATAATCCAACAAGCACAACAAGACCACTAAATCTTATCTACAACAATGCCAGAGTATCACAAACACTAGGGAGGCAATTATCCAAATATTAAAAATTCACATTCCAAGCCATTCTATTTTTTACCACGTACTTATTAATGCCTCCAGAAAAGATTAAACTAATTCTAAAAAATTCACAACAGGGATAATGATCCAACTAGCCAAAATCACACTTACTGATTAATCTAATCCTGCTGCCAATAGCTGCCTACGAAGTTACCAACATAATAGATCCAAATTCAATCACAAATTCCACAAGAAGGACTAACACGATTACAAGACTTCGTACTTAGATATTTCCAACATCCTTACAAAAACTCCGAAAAGAATTCAAATTGCTCAATCACACACAACACTGAAAATACCTAACACCAAATTACAAATTCCACAAACAACCTCCACACCTCAGCCTTCTGAAGAACACAAACACAACAAAGCTCCACACTCTCTAACATCAGGCACCAATAAAAAAAACCTTCCCACTAACTTCCTAAGGCCTTTGTCCTTGGTACAACCACAATTCTCAGATATCAATTAATTGAACACTAATTCCTCTCCTTACATCAGTCGTACCCAACGATCACATAAAAAGATAGATTTCTAATTAACAAAGCAACCAACCAACACTCTTAATCCAAAATCTTACCAACCGCCTAAACTGTCTTCAAGCATTGAGATAAACACTATTGTCATTGACTCGAAGGTCCACACCATAATAGCTCCAAGTCTCCAACCATACCTCAACAATTGCCTAGATGGGAAAGCACAATGTAGACAAAATCAAGCTCAAGCCAGCTCTCCAAACATCTAACCATATAGCAAAAAACCTCTTACTAGAAAATACGACCAACATGACACAAGAACATATTTACCAGAAATATTCAACTCCCATCTCAACCGCTTCCAGCAATTTACAACCAATCTAAACAATCTCAACCTCATCTCTAAAAATCTCAATTCTTACCAAACAAGCACTCCGACAATCATCAAACTCAAATTAACTCCGAAATGGGTCTCAAAATCGAAAAACACTCTACAACAATAAAACAAATTCAACAACCTCACTTGTGTAAACACAACTAAAGGCACATTACAAAACCTCAAATACTCAATAGTCAAGCAACCCTAAAGTAGTGCATCGACCTTCTAATAGCCCAACTTGCGAACACTGATTTACCAATATCGACACACTCGGCAACATCACTACGACCTTCCACTTATCTCAACTGGCTAAACATCAATGTATAGACCAACTCTAACAATCTACCCAACCCTCAACACAACACAACACAACAACACAACACAACACAACAACACAAGGCTTCATAAAACAAAATCCAACCAATAAAATACCAAATCATACGACAAAAGATCCCAAAGAAGAGGACCTCTAACACTCCTCAAAACACACTAGCACAAAGCTCATTCAATCAACTAGGAGACCATTAACATAAAAGAACAAAACACTGAAACTAATAGGCCATATATTGGAAACAACAAGGACAATTAAGAACTCCCAATAAAATGGCCACAATTACCTCGACTCACCTCGACTCATCAGAACACCAAAACCTCAACTCCACCCTTCATTGCCCGGCTAGAAACCAGTGCGGAGATTCACCAACCATGTAATCCAACTGGTCATAAATGCAATTGTGGCGGTCCTCGCCATCTGAACCCACTAAGGTCTCGTTGTGACTCCGCCAACCTACGAGCCACAAAGTCTCGAAAGGGTATACTCAAGAAATGTCTAGTGAGAATGTAGAAGAAGATCACATGCACAGATACAAAGATATTCACAGGACTTTATACATACTTTCACAAGATTCCATTGTCTCAAAACATAACTTAAGTTCAAAAAGAAAACTACATCAACTTGGGGCATACCCCGAGGTATCAAACTCACAAACTATTGGTAGGCGAGGTCTCTCTCATTATTGCGGAGGATCAGTTAGAGGTTGAGAACTCACTTGCTCTCCTTCACCTGAAAGAGAAGTAGGGGAGTGAGACTCACAATTTTGTTGGCTTGGTAGGAAAACTCTTAAAACATGGAGCAAGACTAAACAATATAATTAAACAAATTATCATGTCACATTTAAATGTAAGTTACTACTGAAAAGAAGTAAAGTACTATTGAGAGGAAATAAAGTACACTATTCCACATTTTCGATTATTCCATAGGAAGCATGAGTCAGAAGGTATGACGTTGCCATTCAGATCACTGAAATTGGCTCGCGGAGTTGGAACCTGACCCGGACAAAGTACACAAGTAATCTCTCACTAATCTTGCAGTCAAACACACAGTCCAATTACCACACCCACACTTGAAGAGACTGTGGAGGCTGCAACACCACACACTCCCATGCCTAATTACACCTCTACAGGTTTCAAAGCCCTCAGAGTAAGACAAGTGAGAAAACAAGGGACTAGTTGGGGACCAACGCGTCTGCCGGTGTCCACTCTCCCAACTAAGAGTGCACTCAAGCGACTAAAGACCAGCCACTAGACGCTATCCCATTACCGTCTTTCCCCTAGCCCGAATGTAGGCCCACAATAAGATGGGAGTCTAGGAAGATGATACAAACCTTTTCAATGCATACAACACTAGAACTAAACCCTAAGTACACACAATACTTGGCTTACAAAAAACTTGGGACATCCAACTAGTGAGGTGTAAGACAAGTCACCAAACGTCGACACCGTCGAAATTGGTAGAAACCACCTCATAGAACCACAAGGAACTCACTGAAGGTATAGGTCGACCAGCACACAGTCCTACAACGACCAAATAGTCATTAATCTTGCAAAAGGGGTACAGGAAACATCGGTCGACCGAACATTAATTAAACACCCAATAAGGGCTTATTGAAAATATCGATCTACCAGCACAAAGTTACGATCGAGCGAGCCTAAACTCACCTGAGGCCCACAACACGTTTAAGACGCACTAGCCCCTTAGGGTGCATTCTAGCACAGAACATAGGTAACCTCCGTTCAACCTAGTAAAACACTAAAACTTATATTTCACACATCCAAACCATATTGTGCACCTATACAGCTATAAAGGAACATTCATAGCATGCTTTAAAAGAAAGAAATAAATATAAATAGGCATCTTAGACAAGAATCTTCATGATTTCATGCTTCCGAGTTACGAGCTACTATAACCATCTAACTACTTTACACCAAGAGAATCTCATTTAATACAAACCATCAATGCTAGAAATCTTTGAAATTCGCAAGAAACACGAAGGTGGGGAATCTCCCTACCAAAACAAGAGCAATCCATTGGGCCGCCTCCTAGCCAAGATCAACCCCCTAAACACCTCCTGAACACATGAAATCTGTAAGAAGGCTCAGAGTTGCCACTGAAACCCTCCCCTGGTTGGAATAAGGTTCATACCCTGTTCTACATACCAAACAACGTTAAAATGCTATTGGGTTCTAAACGCGCCTAGGCGACATGACGCGTCCCTAGACGTGCCGATCCAGGCTAGTGTATTTAATAATCCAGCGTCACGTGTCACATGCAGTTGACATGCATCCCTATAAGTGGTCAAACCAATTGAAAACAAGTCATGCACGTCAACAAATCTACGAATGGAAATGCACCTAGCAACATTGGCGCATTCATAACCCACCTCCCATTCCTGGTGTGTCTTAAGCCGTGTTGGTTGTTGTCAGTGCAACTCAAGATAGGAACCCAGAAATGCAGTAACCTGTGATTATCAAACCACACACACACACACTTATACAAGCTCCACAAGGGCCACAACCCTTGCTAGACCCATTTAAGACAACCTGAAAATGACATACACTTCATCCTCGAAATTAAGAAGAAACCCATTGTTTTAGCACGCGAAATTTTCCTTTCAAAATCTTTTTATCTTTTGTAGGGAAAAGATAGATTTCGATGTTTGTCTATTTTGCGGGCGTGCCAGTCTGTTAAAACAGACAAATTTCGTTTATCAGGTGATTTGGGTGTCGAGTACTGGACATTTCCCCACCGACCGAAGTCGGTGTTAATTTACATCGAGGTGACCTCGAATACCTTTGGTTCTCTGTCAAAGAACGCCTTTTGTCTCTATTCGTTGTGACAATATTGATCTTGATGATCGTCCTCCATGGATATATACTCTTGCAAAGAAATTTGAAGTATTCATTGCTTATACACATGCAATTTGAAATACAATTGGTCTTTCAAGACCTTTACAAATGGTGCCAATTATATAATCGCTCTTCAGAATTTCATTCGGTCGCGATCGGACCCCTTTGGACTTGCATCTATCACGATCTGATCGTTGATTTGCATCTTCATCACGATCGGACCACTGGATTTGAATATCATCACGATAAGACCGCTGGATTTGAATATCATCACAGATCAGATCGTTGGATTTGAATATCATCACGATCAGACCGTTGGATTTGAATATCATCACGATCAGACCGTTGGATTTGAATATCATCACAATCAGATCGTTGGATCGCCAAGATGATCACTGTCGGCCCATTGTGTTTGCTTTGTGGTCACGTCAGGTTTCTGCAAGTTTGTACCCCTTTTGGGATTTCGCTGCAATCTTTTACCCTTCCGGAGGAGATTTGGACAGCATTGTATCTATGACTGTTCAAGGGCTCCTTGCCATTTTCTGACATTTCCAGGCACCTCTGTCATTCCTTGGCCTTTTTAGACTTTCTGTCATCAGTTGATATCTTCGAGTTCTCTTCGTCATTTCTTGACATTCTCAGACATTTCCACCATTTCTGGTTTTTTCGAGCAGTCTCGGGTATTTCTGTCATTTGTTGACTTGCACGGATGCTTCTGCCATTTCTTGGCATTCTATGTCTGTTCTGTCATTTCTTGACCTTCTCGGACATTTCTGCCATATTTTGACTTTTTCGAGCGGTCTCGGGTCTTTCCATCATTGATTGACTTCCTCGGATGCTTCTGCCATTTCTTGGCATTCCTGAGTGTTTCAGTCGTTTATTGACGTTCTCAGGTGTCTTTGCCATTGATTGGCATGCTCGGACATTTCCGCCATTTCTTGGCTTTTTCGAGCAGTTCTGGGTATTTCCGTCATTGATTGACTTCCCCAGATGCTTCTACCATCCCTTGGGACACTTGGATGTTTCCGTCATTTGTTGACTTTTCCGAGTATCTTATGTCAGTTCTCGACTTCTTGGGGCTTTTCAGGCATTTCATGCCTTGCGTGGGTATATTTGTCATTTCTTGACAATCCCAATACTTTGTCAGCCATAAACCGGACTCAGGAGAGCGCACACCGCTTCAGAGAAGTGACGTGGGTCCCGCTCCACCGAGTCAAGTGAACGGCATGGACCTTGTATAGCTTCTTCCTTTGAAAAGGGTTTCATGCAATTTCTGAACTTCGATGGTATTTAGTTGACTTTCGTGAAGTTCAAACATGGCTTGAATGACTTTCTCACAAGCGGGAGCACTTATGCAATTTCCCCCTTCAAGGTCTTTGGGTTTGGGACCTTTTTAGGGACATTTCTGCAATTTCTATTCCTCGGGGGTACTTCTGTAATTTTCCAATCATCGGGGTATTTCTGCAATTTTTCCAGTCACGAGGGTATTTCTGCAATTTTCCCATACAGGGGATATTTCTGCAATTTTCCCTTGACATGGGGGTATTTCTACAATTTTCCCAGTCATGAGGGTATTTCTGCAATTTTTCCCTGTCATGGAGATATTTCTGCAATTTTCCCAGTTATGAGGGTATTTCTGCAATTTTCCCTTGACAAGGGGGTATTTCTGCAATTTTTCCAGTCATGGGGGTATTTCTGCAATCTTCCCTTGACATGGGGGTATTTCTACACTTTTCCCTTGACATGGGGATATTTCTGCAATTTTTTCAGCCCTTCAGGAGTATTTATGCAATTTAAAAAAATGTTGGGTATGGTTACAAGTTTTTGTCAATCATGTAACAAATATCTCCATTCTCACATCTGTAAACAGACCAACATATATTTCATATCTTCGTGGCAACATGACTTTCACTTGCACTTTGGACAGTTTTGCAAACCTCAAGGGGTTTTCTTATAAAAAGCCCATGAACAGAGGAGAGGTCCGGTGGGAGGCCCACCGGTGCGTTTGGCACCCGCGGTGGGGCCCACAGGCGCGCAACCCGGTGGGCAGCCCACCGGGCATGCGGCCCTGGTGGGGGCCCCACCGGGGGCGCATGCGGGCGCCCCGGTGGGCGCCCCACCGGGCGCGTGCGCGCGCAGGCCGGTGGGCGCCCCATCGGCGCGCGTGTGCGCGCCGGTGGGCACCCCACCGGACGCGCGCAGGCGTCCCAGTGGGCGCGCGCGCGCAAGCGAACCGGTGGGCATCCCACCGGCGCCGCGCGCGGGCGCACCGGTGGGCATCCCACCGGACGCGCGGGGTCCCGGTGGGCGCCCCACCTGTTCATCCCCCCCTTATATATATATATATATATGTAAAATTGCGTTCAACACCCATACGAACATGCATACATGCTTGAATTAAAACTCATGCATTTACATTCATTCAAACTGAAATTAAAATCTTACTCAAATAAGTATAGATACTTCTTCCTCATTTCCTCTACTAGTTCCTACGTGGCTTTACCTCCAATCTATTCTTTCATATTACTTTCACTAACTCAATCTATTTATTCCTCAGCTCAAGTACATTTTTGTCGACAATCAATACTTGCATTTTGGCATGGACAAATCTAGTGCTAAGTCATCTCTAGTGTAATTGATAATATGTGATGAATCTCGGACATACTTTCTCAACATAGATACATGAAATGCATCATGTGCATCTGTGAAGTCATGAGGAAACTCTATTCGATATATTGTTTTTGTTGGATCGAGATGGCAAGATAGTTGTCCTAGAGGGGGGTGAATAGGACTTCTTTACACTTTAAATTTTTATCTAAAAGATAAACAACACCAAATAACTTGTTAGTACTTAGTGTGATGTGTGTGAAACAAGTGACAAATTTGGCGGAATCAATCACACAAGAAGGCACACGAATTTATCATGGTTCGACCCTTCCCACATAGAAGTCCTACGTCCAGTCCCCAAGAAACCGCTTGGGATTTCACTAACTGCCAATAAATACTTGGCCTTCTCTCAAACCCGAGAAGAATTACAAGTCCACTTGCTCCCAGCAAGTCTTCCCTTAACCAAGGGGTACAAGACCATCTACACTAGTAGATCTTCCCTTCACAAGAAGGGTACTGCAGGATACAAACCTCCTGTGGGTTTCCTTACACAGAAGTATGAAAGCTTGTGTGTTTTCTCAACAACAATGAGCGAACACAAAAATTTAGAAAGGGAAACAAAAATGAAAGTGGAGCTCAAGCTCTTTCTGAAACAAAGAGGTGGACTGAAGAATCTTTTACTAGTATATGGAGGATGTAGCCTCAAGGAGTCAAGGTTGAAGGCTACATGGACTTGAGTTTTCAATCTGATGTCGATGATAACAAGTCTAACTCGGGATTTGTGTTACCCCTGAATGGAGGAGCAACAAACTGGAAGATTTTCAAGCAAGAGACTAACTCGACCACTGAAGCAGAGTACATTGTTGTAGCAGAAGCAGAAAAGGAAGCAGTATGGATGAAGAAGTCATCACAAATCTGGGAGTCGTGCCTAGCAATGAAGAGCCGATTCCATTATTTTGCGAGAATAATGGGGCA
Source organism: Colocasia esculenta (assembly GCA_014218235.1). Lineage (NCBI taxonomy): Eukaryota > Viridiplantae > Streptophyta > Magnoliopsida > Alismatales > Araceae > Colocasia > Colocasia esculenta. The sequence continues at coordinate 165,778,543 of CM024755.1, read as the reverse complement.
ATTGTTCAAGCAAGGGAACCCAAGTCTCATCAGAAGTCCAAGTACGTTCTGAGGAGGTTCCACTTGATTAGAGAGATCGTGGCCCGTAGTGAGTTAGCAGTGAAAAGAGTTACATCCGAAGATAACATTGCAGATCCACTGACAAAGTCGTTCACTCATATTGTTTTTGAGCGACATCGAGGTCTGATAGGGATCAAGCATATAGGTGATTGGCTTTAAATCACGTAGGAGATTATTAGTTATGAGTGTCTTATAAACCAACTCACATTAGTGATGGCACTTGTAGTGTTGTACTAATCTCTTTTAGTAATGATATCAATGTCATTTTTTCACTCTATATTACATGCATAGGATGGTGTTTTTATATTGTGATGTCCACAGGCCGGTGCAATGAGGATTAAGATCATGATGAGATCATGATAATGAGACATATCCTCTTCAAACACAGATCCTAAATATTCTTGGTCATAGGTTACTCGAGAAAGACATCGAGACAACCAGACAGACTAGTGTGCTATATACTCGTCCATGTAATGGAGGCAGTTGCGCTCATAGCTGCTTGTGTGAGGACACTAGGGATATAGTGTAAGTGCTCATTGGAGAATGAGTTAACTGAATGATCCACTCACGGAATGTTATATAGTTGATGATACCTAAGGACAGCTGTTCAGTGAACCCAGTTGTGTAACTGGTCTTTAGACTTGAGACACCAAGAATGCCTTGTTTGAGTACTCCGTTCTTTAATGTCGGACTTATAGGTCTAGTAGTTCTAGATCTAGAATAGCATGTTATTGAGAATGGTAGTCAACCTAACGAAGGCAATTAGGTGTCAATAAAGGATCATCCAGTCTCGGTATCATGAGAAGAATATCTTATGTGTTCTTGCTCAGGCAAATCCCTGGCTAGGGTCAATTAAATTGAGAGAGGAGTTCTCCGGGAGAATCCGATAAGAGTAAGACTCAGTTAGATTCTATATAGGTCTGACAACACCATGTCTTATATACAGTCTCTGGGATATTGGATGAATGGGGGACTAAAAGCATGGTTTGGCGTGCCGGATCGGATCGGGCCGATTCGGGCGAATCCGTGCGGATCAGGGGAAATCCGATTCGCGATTCGCTTGATTCGGTCCGATTCACCTAGTTCTGTTCAGGCAGGGTTCTTTGGACTCAGGATCCTGTCAGGCAGAGTTGTCAGGATCCCTTATTTACCTAATATCATTTAAGTAAATGTTGTTATAACATTTACTTAAGATATACATGTAAATAAGGAAGTACCCCCCATTTGAATCCAATAAAAATATCAAAAAATCATATCTCTTACCAATAAAAAGTCAACTCTCCCATCGAAGAACAAAATCGCGATTTTGGTGATTTTAGCGAAATGCTAACTTTTTAATCTCTCATAATTTGGTCTATCTAAAAATTTGATAATTCAAATAAACCATATGGAACACTAAAAATCTAAAGTCCGGTAAAAAAAGTCAACGTGCATGTGACTTCTCCAAGGGAGCCGCTCTCATACTGACAGCACTTAGTCTGCTCGAGGTATCTCAAGATTTGGTCAAACTTAAGTTATCATCATTCAAACTCATAAGAATTGTCACTTTCTAGTTTCTTTTCAATTAGAAAGTGAAAATTCTCATGAGTTTAGGTGATGATAACTTAAGTTTGACCAAATCCTGAGATGCCTCGAGCAGACTAAGTGCTGTCAGTAGGAGAGCGGCTCTCTTGGAGAAGTCACATGCACGTTTGACTTTTTTTACCGGACTTTAGATTTTTAGTGTTCTATATGGTTTATTTGAATTATCAAATTTTAAATAGACCAAATTATGAGAGATTAAAAGTTAACATTTCGCTAAAATCATCAAAATCGCGATTTTGTTCTTCGATGGGAGAGTTGACTTTTATTGGTAAGAGATATGATTTTTTTGATATTTTTATTGGATTCAAATGGGGGGTACTTCCTTATTTACATGTAATATCTTAAGTAAATGAAACAACAAATTATAACATTTACTTAAATGATATTCAGGTAAATAAGGAGATCCTGATAACCCTGCCTGAACAAGATCTTGAGTCCAGTGAACCCTGCCTGAACAGGACCAAGTTCTGGCCGAATCCAAGCGGATCGAACCGAATCGGTTCGATCCGCCCGAATCGGATCGGATCAGGATAATCCCAATCCGGTCCGAATCGGCGATGCGCCAAACCTTGACTAAAAGTACATGGTAATTATGGGTAGGGAAGTCCAATAGATTTGATCCCCCTGTACCGTCTAGGGACCATGACATAGTAGCTTGGTATGTCTATAGTCGATGAGTTAAGTGAGTCATTATGGAGGACTCACGGCCAATTCAGTATTGGGCCTAGAGGGTCACAAACATAAGGTAGGACGACGTGATGATAGAAGATTGGATAAGAGTTTTCCAATAGGCTCTTCTCCGACTGTGATGAAGACAAGATAGTCTGTCACCAGGATGGTTCCGGCGATAGCATCGACCAGCACCAGGAGGGTCCTCGCGACCGGATCAATTGTCGCCACGACTGTCTTGGCGGCAATATCCTTTATCGCCAACATTGCTTGGCGACATCCTGTCTTTCCGTCAAGAGAGGTATGTCTAGACGTACTCTGAGCCGTACACAGCATGGTCGTGCGACATACGTGCCGCGAGGGGGTGTCGGGAAGTCGCCCTCTATATGTGTGAGGGGACTATGAAAAGCTACAAGCTGAGCTCTACTCAGCCACACTCACACACTCCTCCTTCCCCTCCATTTCGTAGCCCTCTCTTGTGGAAGAGAGAACAGAGCAAGAGGGTTCACCCCCTCCTTGCTCCAACTACTGTTGGTGCTTCTGCTACTGCTACTGCGGCTTGCTCATTGCTATTGTGTGGTGCTACTTGGAGCTACACCACCGTGAGGAGGAGCCTTCATCGCCAACAACCACTATGTGGACACCGCTAGAGAGAGGTCGCGTGAGCTCCTTCATCCAATGGGTCAAGTTCTACATGTCTGGGGATATACGAGCTCCCCTAGGTGAGAACTCACCCTTGAATGAATTGCATGTGATTTCATACCCCGAACATCATCCTAGTCTGATAACAAAGTGTAAGGGAATCGTTTTATTTTAAACACATTTTTGCTGAGCATTAGATGCCTCCCCGATAATTCCCAGCATATAATACTCTGTCATCATTGCTTCATCTGTCAGCACATATGAAGCATATTTGCTTAATGCCATACACCTCATTTGGTATTCTAACACAGATAAATTTCTTTGTTGCAGTGTTCTAAATTGTTATCTCTTTATTTGTTGTACTTGTATAAGGAAAAATGTATCGTTAAAAATCTTTAAAAATTCAGGCCATGTAATATTTTCAATTTCTCTTCCAGTAAAAAATGTTTGCATCTTCAATCTCCATCATTCCTGCGCAAACCCTTGTAGTTGATATGTTGTTAAAATCACTTTTTCTCTGAAGGATATCTCATAGCTACAAAACCCCTCTTAATTTAATGTACCCAGTGCTCTACTATATCAGGATTTAGCCCACCTACGTAGAGCAATGGTTACAACCTCAAAAAATTTTGGCACTAGTGCAACTGGTGCAATTGGTGGTATTGATGCAACTAGGGTTCCAGCATAGTTAGTGGCACTGGCACAATTGGGGGTACTGGTGCGACTGGTGCAACCATCCTCGCTTGAAGTCCTGCCATACTTTGCCACATTCTTTTAAAGAATTGCTGCATCAGATCTATTGGTTCTTGAGGAGGAGGAGGTTGCTCCTCAGGCTCCTCTCCACCACCACCCTAATCTCCCCTTTTAGCCATTACAATCATACAACAATGATTAACCCAACAAGCAATACAACAATAATTGCATAAGAAACCACATGCCATACACCAACAGTAAACTCAAATTATGTTCTGGGACAATGATAATCAACTCATCTTCTTACATTCCCACTTAACCCTATTTTGATACCAACTGTAGCGGTCATCGCCATCCGACCCCACTAAGGATCTGATCTGACTCTACGAACCTACGAGCCACAATGCCTCAGAAGGGTATATTCAAGAAATGTCCAGTGAGAATGTACAGAAGAAGAAGATCACATGCATAAATACAAAGATATTCATAGGATTCTATACATACTTTCACAAGATTACATTGTCTCAATACATAACTTAAGTTTAGAAAGAAAATTGCATCAACTTGGGGCATATTCCGAGGTACAAAACTCACAAACTACTAGTATGCAAGGTCCCCCTCACTAGTGCGAAGAATCAATCGAGGTTTGGGAAACTCACTTGCTCTTCTTCACCTGAAAGGGAAGCAGGGGATTGTGCTTCATAATTTAATTGGCTCAATAGGGCAACTCCCAAAACACGGAGCATGACTAAACAATATAGTTAAACAGATTATCATGTTGCATTTAAATGTAAGTTACTGCTGAAAGGAAATAAGGTACATTATTCCACATTTTTTATTATTCCGCAAGAAGCACGAGTCTCAAGGCATGGCACTGCCACTCGGATTACGAAAACTAACCTGCGAACTCAAAACCTGATCGGAACAAGAGTACACAAGTAACCTCTCACTAGTCTCACAGTCAAACATACAGTCCAATTGTCGTACCCACGTGTGAAGAGACTGTAGAAACTACAACACCATACACTCCCAAGCCTAACTACACCTCCACGGATTCCAGAGCTTGTAAAGCGAGGCAAGTAGGAAAACACGGGACTAACTAGAGATCAGCACGTTTTTCGATGCCCACTCCCCCAACTAAAAGTGCACTCAAACAACTAATGACCAACCACAAGACGCTATCCCATTGCCTTCTTTCCCCTAGCCTAGGCGTAGGCTCACAACAAAAGAGGAGTTCAAAAAGATGACACAGACCTTTTTAGTGCACACAACATTGAGATGAATCCTTGAGTACACAAAATACTTGACTCATAGAGAACTTAGGGCACTCCCCCAACTAAGAGTGCACTCAAACGACTAAAGACCAACCACAAGACGCTATCTCATTGCCTTCTTTCCCCTAGCCTAGGAGTAGGCTCACAACAATAGGGGAGTCCAGGAACGTGAGACAGACCTTTTTAGTGCACACAACACTGAGATTAAGCCTTGAGTACACAAAATACTTGACTCAAAGAGAACTTGGGGCACCTAACTAATAAGGTATCGAGCAAGTCACCTAGCGTCGACATCGCCGAACTTGGTAGAAATCACCTCGTAGAATCACAAGGAACTCACTAAAGGTATGGGTCAATTGGCACACAGTCCTAGGTCGACTAGATAGTCATTAATCTTGCAAAAAGTGGGCACTGGAAACATCGATCGACCACTTTATAGTGTCGATCGACCAAACAGTAATGAAACACCCAATAGGAGCTTATTGGAAATATCGATGGTACAAAGCGATTGAGCCTAAACACGCCTGAGGCTTACGATGCGTTTAAGACGTGCCACCCCCTCAGGGCACGTTCTACCACAGAATGTAGGAAACCTCTATTCAACCTAGTAAAACACTTAAACCTGTATTTTACATATCCAAACATATTGTGCACTTGTATAACTATAAAGAAACATTCGTAGCATACTTTACAAGAAGGAAATAAATCTAAATAGGCATCTTTGATAGGAATCTTCAGGGTTTCATACTTCCAAACTACCAAACCAAGGATTTGAGCTACTATAACCATCTAATCTAACTGCTTTACATCGAGAGAATCTCATTCAATACAAACCATCAACACTAGAAATTTCTGAAATTCGTAAGAAACATGGAGGTGGAATCTCCTACCAAAACAAGAACAACTTGTTGGGGCCTTCTTGTGATTTGATCGCCACCTCCTAGACAAGATCAACCTCCTAAACACCTCCCAAACACCTAAAATCCGTAAGAAAGCCCGAAGTTGTTGTTGGAACCCTCCCCTGTGCCCTGTTCTGCCAACCAAATAGGGTTAAAATGCCCCTAGGCTCTAAATGTGCCAGGGCGACATGGCGTGCCTCTAGACGTACTGCTCCAGGCTGGTTCTTTCAATAATCCAGTGCCACGTGTCACATGTAGTCGACAAACATTCCTATAAGCAGTCAAACCGATTGAAAACAAGTCGCACTCGTCAGCAAATCCACAAACGAAACACGGCTGGCATTATTATCATGTTCATAATGTGCCTCCATTCCTGGCATGTCTTAAGCCACACTGTATGTTGCCAATGCGACCCAAAATAGGACCCAAAAAAGTAGTAACCTATGATTGTCAAACCATACACACCTGTACAAGCCCCACAAAGGTTACAACACTTGCTAGATCCATTTAAGAGAATCCAAAAATGACATACGCTACGACAACACTTCTTAACTAAACATCGACCTAGGTCGACTAAATATGCACTCCTACTACCACCATAGTCACCTGCACCCTCTGAACCAAAACCTGCCGATCAAATCATCTAACAAAAATAACTTTCTAAAACTCAAACCAGAAAAAGGCAAAAATACCACTGTCTCACTTCTTCTCGCATTTAGCTGCTCATTAGGTCCAAATCTTATTCCTCAACTATATTGCTAGAATTCTCACTCTAACACTACCACACAATCCACTGGCATTGTTAAGACACAAAAAAAGCAGCAAACACCCCTACCTGAACTCTAGCCTCAACATAACAACAATCTACCTTCTCACAACAACTACCTTACGTGGCACAAATTGGCACAAAATACAAACTTCAATTAATACCGCTAAATAGACAAGCTATACCTATACCAACTCATAAAGCCAATCATACCACTTCCTCAAGTCACAAGGAAAGAAAAAGGATCTAATAGAGAACACCTAAAAACATATCATAGAACCTGCTGAACCAACCTTTCTAAAAGGGTCATCCTCCACAACCAGCACCACTTAAACGCAAACTATTTGATTGGCACGAAACTACAACATCTTCTCTACCTATGCACTTTCTGAAAACACAAAGAATTACTCCACCTTATATACCCTAAAACCTCGCCAAAATCAAATCTAACTCACTAACACAAAATCTTCCCCAATACCACAGACTAATCATCTCAAAAGAGCGAAAGATCACCACTGAAACACCAATCTCAAGACTACTACCACTGAAGCTCTAACACACATTTAAAGATCTACTCTAAAAAATCTTCGTACATTGCTAAAGAAACATGCTTCTCCCTTCCAAACTCTTGACACCTTCTAAAAGCAAACTAAACACAATCCAAACACAAAACTAGAGGCAGAAACATACGAGCGGACCTTGAATCCATAGTAATAGCATACTTGTTTTGCTTATTAGGACAATTATAATTACTTTTAACTACTTACAAATCTCTATAGACCTACTCTAATACCACCTGTAATGACTTTGGTATCCGTACCCAAAAGGAACCCGAACCTAATATTGCCACCCACGAGCTTGAAGTCGAAAGGGTACACCGTGGTCTAAAGAGATAAACAAGTAGCACAATTAATTGTAAAAGAAAAATAATGTTTCACTAATAATGGTATAATGTTCTAATTTACAATACAAGTATAGAAATAAAGTACATCACCTTAAGGGTCATACCTCAAGGTAGAACAAAAGAAAGAAAACTAGTTGTTACTACATGGGACACCATCACGCCTAATGACTGAGATCAAGGTCAACAATGCCTCCACACTCACATATGAAAAAGTAGGAGATGAGCCTCACAAAATCACAAGTCACAGACTTAGTAGGGATCCTCTGATCCCACATTCGGCAAAACAACAATCATCATCATCATCATCATCATCAGAGCCTTATCCCATTATTTGGGGTCGGCTACATGAATTCTTTTCCGCCAAACATTTCTATCAAGTGCTATAGTCGTGTTTAAACTCAAGAAATCCAAGTCTTTCCTAATAACATCGTACCATCTCATTTTAGGCAAAACAACAATAAGTACAAAATATAAATTAAGTGCTGAGTAAACTACCACTAAGAAAGTTAGAAAGAACACAAGTTATGTTGTTACATACAGTAGTTAAGAAGGTACCAAAAAATCCGCTTTGTCACAAGCAACTAATAAACTACACTAGCTATCCCGAAACTAAAAGTAGGAACCACTACAAATGCTATGTCTGACTACTAACTGCCAACATCGACACAACCACATATATAGGTACTATACAAACGAAAGCCACAAGATGGACTACTTAGTGCCACACACATACAAACCTAGTTGAGTCAACTTGCTCAAGCTAACTTCTAGTCCCAAACACAGTACACTAGTTACTAATAGCGACAAATGAAAAACCATCAGTCTCATAATCAGGGTGCGTGTTGGCATATCTACACCTAACTACCCTGCTCTCAAGTGAGGCTAGCGAAGTTACACCACACAACTAGCAAACCATAGCTGGCCACGCCACGGCCCTCGCACCTTCGACCTCGACTCCGGAACCTTACAGTGTGAAGAAGTGAGAAAGAATGGGGCTAGTTAGGGACCAAGGCATAAGATAGAACCTATAAGGTGTCCACAACCTCAGCTATGAGTGCACTTAAGCAGATGACAACACGTTGCCCCCAGCCATCTTTTCCTCAAGCCCAAATGTAGGCTCACAAGGGGGGTCCAAGAAGATAACTCTAGACCTTTCTATGTCACCAACATAAGGACCAAACCCCGTCATCACACATAGTGCGGAGTACACACAGTACTGGTACCTAACTGGTGGATGTCATTCTAGGACAGTAGTATCGACAACCTCTAAACTTATGATATATAGGAGAACTACGAGAAGGTCAATCTCCAACACATTGCCTCGAATCACAGTGACCACAAAGACTGTAAGAACCATAAGTACGCATCCCTAACACGAACGCATCCCCAATGCATTCAAAGACCACAACCACATATGTTCCTCTGCAACCAACCTCAAAGTCGCCCCGCATGAACAAACAGAAGGTTGTGCATAATCTGCTAAAACTTCAAACAACGTGCCAAGCATGACACACTTGGACTCCATGCCAGCAACACCTCACCCAACCCTAAAGGTAAACTACCATCAAACACTGGTATGCAAAATGGAGAAACAATACACCCAGTCACACACAAAAGCAACAGCAAGACAGGGAGTCCAACTCCCATGACTGGGCCTTAGATCCACAGGAAAACCCAAATGACAGACAAACCACACTGTCAGGGATACAATAGACCAATAACTGAGAATGTGGCATCTAGCCTCGTCGCGTTCAGAACAATGGGGGCAAGGACAACTGCGACCAAACCAGAAAGAAAACTCAGAGCATGTCGCTTACCCCCACCGCGTTCAAAAAATAGTGGTCTCTCTGACCACGTTCACACCCAAAATGTGACAGATAGCATGGTCACGTTAAGGACGAGGCCACTATGTGTGTGGCATTCACACACAGTGCCCTGGGTCCAACTAGTCCATGCCGAAATGGCCATTTTGGCCTAGACATCACCCAAAGAAGGCTCAAAACATGGAGAGGAAGAAGAGGAAAACATTCCTCAGATCCCAAACACCATAAAAACCTTCGTAATTGTGATCTAACTCAACAAGAACACCAAAAACACCTCACACACCCTTTACATAAAGCTTCCTCCCCAAAATGCAGTAAATCGTATGATCTCTCACTTAAACATACATTTCTATAGAACCTCCCATGAGAAACCACAATAGAGGAAGTGGGATCGTTACCTTACCTCCAAAACGACGAAAATAACCTGCTGGGGCCTTCTCGTAGGTTGGCCACCACCTTTCTCGCAACTTCCACCTCACATCGTCACCACCAATCTGATGTTGAGCGATGAGTCATCACCTTGTTTGCCTCCCACCATCGACTGCCAGAGGAGAGGAAGAAGGAGAGAAAGGTGAGCTCTTGGTGAGAAATGAGATGATAAACCATTGGAAGGGGGGGGGGATTCAAATACACATGAACCACCACTAAGAACGTGACTACCCAAACAGTTGCGACCAAAATGTGGCTGCCAACACAACCATGACCAAAACATGAACGTGTCGGCTTACCTTGCCGCATTCAAAACACGACTACCGACCCAACCATGTTCAAGAATGGCATGTGGCACACCTATTGACACCTACCATGTGCCCAGATCGTGCCATGTTGGCCAGCCACCACAGGAAAATGCCAAAACCAAAAGGTGGCAACCTCCCCGTCATGTTCAGAACACGACCACCCTAGAAGCTGCATTTAAGAGAAGCTGAAAATGCCCAAAAACTCAAGAAAACGCTCACGACAAAGGTCAGATGGCAACCCCAGGCCTTCCATAGGTCGGGCCAACTCCGAAACCCACCAACCAAGATCTAAAAACCAGAAATGCCACAGTTAAGGTAGTTTTGCTGTCACATTACAACTGCAAGAGGAGAGGAACTTTCAGACCAATGTCCTGGAATAACAATTTCAGACACAACAATTCTATGAGCTAGTGATGGGCTATGACACAATATTCCACCTTGACACACAACCAAATGCAAACTGTTTGCTTCTGCCATGTCGTGTGACCAAGTTGGTCCAAAGATAAAACACAATAACAGGAAGTGTAGAGTCGATCCTCCTCAGAACCTGCGTAATCGGAATGGGTATAAGCCTCAATCTGAAGGGATAGAGATCTCATAGATATCAACCCCTTTTTGGGACTGCCTTTGACATATGGGAGTATATAATCCCAATTTGCACATAGGAGGACCGAGGTGCATGTATAAATTGGCGCACAATGCTGACATAGGTAATATCCATTGGTAAGAGTCAAGTAGATAAACTAGCCCATAAGACTCTGATATCATCTCCATTCAACATCAGAAAGCAGCGCCTCTATTGACTTGTCAGGTGATGGTTCACCTCAATAAGGGTGGCAGCCATGTGACAACCAAACTTCCACATGGCCACCAGCCAATCAAGAGTACTTGCACTGACACACATTAATACTATCACCATAGTAGGGAACCTCTTAGCAAAGAAAATAGTGGACACCCAAGCACCTTATATTGAATTCATGGGAGAAGCTAGTTTAGGGTTTAGACTTGAGCTTGGCTACAGGCGCAAAGGTCTTCTTGTCGACACCATAGGTTTATGTGAAACCTTCAGCCACCAGCTGAGTTTTATATCTCTCTATGGAACCATCGGGCTTGCATTTAACATTGAACACCCATTCAAAACCAACATTGCACTAACCAGTAGGGCCTTCATCTCCTCTTTTATGGCACATAACCAGTTTGGGCACCTCCGAAACAGACTGAGGTAAAGAGAAACGGAACAAGCTAGAAACAAAGGAAGAATAGGAGGGAGAAAGATGTATATAAGAAAGAAAATTAGAGAGAGGATGCATGGTACAAGACTAAGCACCCTTCCTAACAACAATAGGAAGGTGAAGATCAGATGGCCCCAGGAGAGGATAATCTGAAGACAGCAATATGGGATAGTCTTGTGAGGGAAGAAGTCTCACCTTTCTTTTACTGGTGAAAGTAAATACTCATCTTTGTATTGGCCACATTGACCAATCAGCAAGCACCTCTTGTGTTTATGTATAGCAATGGAGGTCATGGTGATTGAGTCGTCCAGCTAAGAAGGGACCTCACAAACTTGGAATTGCTAGAATACAGCCAGCTGCAAGAAATTTTTTATTAGGTTGCCATTCACATTACTACTAAATGTGATCAAAGAATATGGCGATGGAAACTGAAAGGACAATTTCAGTCAAACACTACACAAAAATGCTCTCTGATGGGGGTACAAGGGTCTGGTCTAAGATGGTTTAGTCCAAGGGTCTTCCTGCAAAAATCAGTGTGATCTTATAGAAGATCACTGTCAGAAGGCTAACTACTGTGATAGAGTTAAGGTTATCTTCACCATTGATGACTCAAAATGTGTCTTATGTGGCATTTTCGAGGAAAGCCAGGATAATTTTATTTCTGTTCATGTGGTCTAGTCAGAGTATTATGGTCAACTCTGTGCAATTCTCTTCATATCAGGAGTGAATCCCTAATAAGTAACAAATGGCATGCATGAATTAGCAAGATGGTTGAATCAGGTCAGGCATAAAGGTACTCATCAGCAAGGATAGACAAATAATTTTTCTGCTGTAATTTGGGCAATCTGGAACCAAAAGAAATACAGGTGATTCAGGAATGACTTCAGCTCAGCATTTGATATCCTTAAACGAGCTATCCAGGGCGCTGAAGCATGGTCCAAAGCAATGGTGGTGCTGCTTGTGATTTTGGGTGTATTGCTAAACTGAAGACTTGGAGATTAGCATTTTGCAATACCATGAGTTCTGAATCCAGTAATCTACTACCTAAGTAGGGTAACTCTTGGTAATGGTATTGGGTGTCAGGACCCTTTGCAGTGGGTTGGTGTTCTCCTGTTCTCCTCTTCCCCGCACCCCCCCCCCCCGCCACATTCTTTTTTTTTAGTGATCTCTGAGAGATTAGCATTTTGCAATACCATGAGTTCTGAATCCAGTAATCTACTACCTAAGTAGGGTAACTCTTGGTAATGGTATTGGGTGTCAGGACCCTTTGCAGTGGGTTGGTGTTCTCCTGTTCTCCTCTTCCCCGCACCCCCCCCCCCCCGCCACATTCTTTTTTTTTAGTGATCTCTGAGTGTTTTTGTTTAGTCCTTTCTTGGCTCTTGTTTGGGCCCTTCCAGTCTCTTGTATTTTTCTCATTTCTTTTCACAGTTACCAAGGAACTGATGACCTTGTTGGTCACCTTAAAATAGTGCTATGAGATATCTGAACTTTGGAAATATGGAGCCAGACAAAATGTGGATGTTGAGAGCATGGTTTGTCATGGCGGGGTGAATCGGCCCGATTCCCCCGAATCGGAGCGGATCAAGAGCGGGCCGAGTTGTGATCCGCATGGATCCGCCGCCTGGCCGCGAATCGAGTGGATCCGATGCGATCCGATGAGATTCGCAGATCCGCCACGATCCGATCCCTGATTCGCCCCAATTCGTCTGATACCTCTTCAGGCAGGGTTGTCACTTGTCAGGAGTCAGGGCTCAGGATCCTCTTCAGGCAGGGTTGTCAGGATCCCCTTATTTACCTGAATGGATCCCCTTATTTACCTGAATATCATTTAAGTAATACTTAAGATATTACATGTAAATAAGGAAGTACCCCTCATTTGAATCCAATAAAAATATCAAAAAAATCATATCTCTTACCAATAAAAAGTCAACTCTCCCACCGAAGAAGAAAATCGTGATTTCGATGATTTTAGCGAAATGCTAACTTTTTAATCTCTCATAATTTGGTCTATCTAAAAATTTGATAATTCAAATAAACCATATGGAACACTAAAAATTCAAAGTCCAGTAAAAAAAGTCAAACGTGCATGTGACTTCTCCAAGGGAGCCGCTCTCCTACTGACAGCACTTAGTCTGCTCGAGGCATCTTAAGATTTGGTCAAACTTAAGCTATCATCACCTAAACTCATGAGATTTTCACTTTCTAATTGAAAAGAAACTAGAAAGTGACAATTCTCATGAGTTTGAGTGATGATAGTTTAGGTTTGACCAAATCTTAAGAGGTCTCAAACAGACTAAGTACTGCCAGTAGGAGAGCGGCTCCCTTGGAGAAGTCACATGCACATTTGACTTTTTTTACCGGACTTTGGATTTTTAGTGTTCCATATGGTTTATTTGAATTATCAAATTTTTAGATAGACCAAATTATGAGAGATTAAAAAGTTAACATTTCGCTAAAATCATCGAAATCACGATTTTCTTCTTCGGTGGGAGAGTTGACTTTTTATTGGTAAGAGATATGATTTTTTTGATATTTTTATTGGATTCAAATGGGGGGTACTTCCTTATTTACATGTAATATCTTAAGTAAATGAAACAATAAATGAAGGATCCTGAGCCCTGACTCCTGACAACCCTACCTGACACACATACATAAATATAATATATATAATAATCATATGCGAATCGGACCCGATTCGCCTCGATTCTGGACGAATCGGATCGCATCAGGGCGAATCCGATTCACCCCGAATCGGCGATACGTCAAACCATGGTTGAGAGATGTGTGTTGAAAAGGTAATAGTCTTGACTCTTGACAAAATGGGGAGAAAAACAATGAAATTCACTTCTCCTTTGAATTTGGTGACAACCTGATTACTTTCCTCCCAATGAAAACAAAGGACTTATGAGGATTTATATCTGTGTGGAAATAATAATCATTAATGTGGGGTTTCCAACTCATAATGATTTTGTTGCTAATATCGTTCCTTATTAACCACTGTCATCCTGGACTTTTATGGCACATTTTAAAGGTGCATTCTCTCTGTTTGAGTGGCATGGTTTAGACGCAGAAGGATTTCCTTGATTAGTGATGGAAGTCTTTAGAGAAGCAATGTTCAAGCTTGTGCAAATACTTGTTTACTGTTATAATCTCTTTTCTTTGTGGTTATGTATAAAATCTTTGTATGCCTATGTATTCTTCGATAGTCGTACTCTTTTTCTTTTATTATAATTGATGATGCACAGATGCTCTTGAGCCACAGCATGTGCAGTATAATGCATATCATATATCCATGCAACTGCAATTCTACTGCAGTACCTGCTAAAACTTCAGCTGAGTATCTCTAACACTTTATGTTATATCATGCGGGTCTCTAACCTGAGTAGTTACTGGTGGCTTACGACTTGGTTAGATGCCCTCTACAGCATGTCAGCTGTCATGGAACAGAAGTTCAGAAATAGTGAGTTAAATAACAACAATGAGCTCAGTCGGCAGGAATCATCAGTGGTTTTCAAGCAGGGCAGCACTCTGTTACTATTACTCATGTGTAGTACACTGATAATACTATCCTTCTTATTTATGATGAGGAGCTGTAGCTAATGGACATCAGATTGATGCTGGAGGTGGTGCAGGATATTACTGGCTTAAGGTCTATTACAGCAAGTGCCTCATAGCATGGATCAATTTGGATGTTTCGGTTACCAAGCGCAGCAGATCTTGTCGGGTGCTAGGTTGATCGATTCCCTTTCCCTTACTTGGGACTTCCCCCTTTCCCCAGGTCTGCTTTGGTATAGTGATTGGAAGGGGATTGTGCAAAGGTTTGAACACAGATTGGTAGGTTGGAAGGCAAGGACCCTTTCCTTCAGAGGTCACTTGGTCCTCTGTAGATCTATCTTGGACAGTTTGCCCATCTACTTTTTGTCCATCTTTAGGATTCCAAAGTCCATTGCTTGTAGACTGGAATTCACTCAAGCTAGATTCTTTTGGCATGGTAATAGTAGCAGAGTAAGAGGTTGGCATGACATCCCATGGGACAGTGTGTCAAGCTAAAGAGGCGGTGGCCTTGGAGTAAGGAATATCAGGTATTTTAATTTGGTCCTTCTGTGTAAATGGTGGTGAAGGCTTAAGGCTGAAGAAGGTAGTCTATGGCAACAGATTCTTAGGCTACAATATTTTGGCTCTTCTAGGGTTTGGGACTTGATACAACCTCCACAGTATAGAGTTTCCTCAATATCGAAGGGAATTCACCAGTGCATGGATTTCATCAGAGCAAGTGTTAGGGTCTCCTTAGGAGATGGACAGAAGTGTTTGCTATGGCAAGACAGGTGGTGCAGGGATCTATCTTTGGCGGAGCCTTTCCCCGCCTTATTTGCTATTTCTAGTCATCCTTCAGCCTCAGTGGCCCTCACTTTTGAGGCACAGTTGTCTGGTGGGACCTGGACTCCGACTTTCAGGAGGAATCTTTCTACTGAAGAGACTTGCCAGCTTGCTCAACTCCTGTCTTCCCTTCTTCCCATCAAGCCGATTGTCAAAAGGGGGGACTCCTAGACCTAGAGATGGGAGAGGGCAGGGAGATTCTTAGTTAGATCGGCCTACCTTTCCCTCACCTATGGGGGACTTCGGCAAGATGTTTGTGGACACATTTGGGCTCCCAAGAGCCCTCTCAAGGTGAAAGTCTTCATGTGGAGGTTCTCCCATGGGAGGTTTCCGACCTGTGACAAGCTTGCTTGATTTCTAGCTCCTATCCCAACCTGTTGCTGCCTCTATGGGGATGAAGAGGAGGATTTGGACCACCTTTTTGCAACTTGTTCCTTTACAAAAAGACTCTGGTCCTTGGTTGGTCAGTGTATCCAGCAATCTCTTCCCCATTTTGTCAGGGAACACCAACTTATTCTTGGTTGGCACAAGCGGTGGTCGCTCAAGGGAGACGAGGCGACGTGGTGGCTCATCTTGCATAATGCATGCTACACTCTAGGCCCTATGGAATGAAAAGAATAGCATAATTTTCAGAAGAGAAGCGCATTCAGAGAATAGTCTGTTTGCTTTTGTTAGAGATAGACTCTCTTTTCAGGTTAAACATTTGGGTGTAGTTGACGGGCTTAACTCCCTGCTCTTTTTGTGTTTGGGGAGGTGAGGTGGTTTTTGTCGCCACTTGGGGAGGGTTACCTTTTGTATAGAGGGTCTTGGTGTCTATACCTCTACACTTGTACATTCTTCCCTTTTATCAATATATTCTGTGGTACTATCCACATTTCAGAAAAAAGAAAGGCAACAAAATGCTTGTAAAATTTTTATTATGCATGTGATGGAAAACATGGCAGGACTAGAGGATGTAAAGATCTAGAATATGTTAGGCCAATTTCCAACAGATACTTGCGTTACAGCAGCTGAAGGAAAAAGACCATGGTAAAGATAGGTTCACCTGCTTCTTTTTGTTTAAACAAATAAAATATTGCAGTTTCCATATAAAATAGGAATTGTTTACATCTGTGAGGATACCGAACATTAGCATTCTCTCTATTGCACAAGAGAAGGTATGAGGACACACCTGAATATTTGTTGATGAGTATGTTACAGATTCCTCAAGTGATTCAGCAAAGCCAAACCCTTTTCCATTATCATTGATCTCATTACTTGAAGTAGAATATGTACAGCCAGTTCTTTCCCACAGTTTCTCTCCCAAAGTTTTGTTCTCTTTTATTAGACCAGATATCTGCAGAGAAACGAGATCAATGTCTATTTTTCTGGGATCTTGACAAAACATATTTTTCTTTGAATAATGAGTGTTCTAATTCGTCAATATTCATGCTATGGAAGACTCATCTGTAAGGAACATCTAGCGGCATCAGATCTCTAAGTAAATGCAAATTTTTTTTTTCATAGAAAGAATGAGCAAAGTTAACAATGACTACTGGCACACAAAACTCATCTAGTATGATATATCAAAAAAATTGTTGTTCATTCAAATAAAAAATTATGGATTATATGCATCCCCTTGCCGGAAAATCCTAGGCCGACAAATGTCCTTTCTCAATCAGTTCCCATCTTCCCAATGCCACCCCAACCCCAAAAGAATGTGTGTGTGCAAATGCAAATTCAGGAGTGATAAATTTGCAATTTTGACTGATAATGGTTTATATACAAAAATCTTAAAACAGATGGGCATTCAATAGATGCTTTAAATCCTGCAGAAAATAATTAAATAATGGATGTCAAGAATCCTGATGGAAAAGTTCATAAAGCTGAAAGGTTGTTGAAGACTACTCCTGAATCAATCAATTTATTAAAATAAACAATGAATATTTTCCTCTAATTAAGAAACATTGAGAATCCAGTCAGATTAGTTTAAAGACAATCACTGACAATGAAGAAAAGGAACAACCATACCTGTATTTGAAGGCGCTCTCTTTCCAGTGCTAGTTCTGTAACTAGATCAGTAATTACTCTGGTCCTGACACCAATGTCCCTTGCAATGGCCATTTTTTCCTCATTAACCTGTCGTAGTGATCTCTCTAAGCATTCTAATTTACCTCTCAGGTAATCCAGTTCTTTTTTCAATTCCAAATTAGTCTCATTCCATAGAGGACACTTAGATTCTGCATTCTCAGCTTTTCTTTCTGCTTCTAGAAACTTTGCCTTTAGATCCTCAATCAAATTGTCCTTCTGACTAAGTGTAATATATAACGAGTTTTGTTGTTTCTCAGTTGCTTCAATACATGCCTTTGCATGATTCAATCGAGCTTCTGATTCCTTCAACTTACATTCTAGCAAGTTTTCCTGATTTTTTCCATTAGTTCTAATGAAACTGAGTTCTTCATTCAGTTCCAAGTTAGTTTTGGTTAACAATGTGCACTTGGCTTCCACACTATTAGCCCTATTTTCTGCCATCATAATGTTTTTTCGAAGATCCTCTATCACACTTTCCATCTTAATGAATTCGGAGTGCAGTATACTTTGCTGGTCCTGACTTGCTTGTATGACAGCCTTAGATTGCAGTAGATGAATATCAGATTCTTTCAACTTCTTCTCAAGTGAATTCACTTTATCCCTTAAAGCCAGCATCTCTGAATTAGCAATATCATATTTACCCTCAGTTTCTTTAAGACTGGCTTTTAAACTATTTGCCTGTTGCACAAGAGAATTATTAATCACTGCATTTCTTGCTTTCAGTTCCAGTGATGCACTTTCTTCAACTGACAACTTCAGTAAGCTTTCTTGCAACTTAGATCTCATTTCCTCTTCCCTCTGTCTTGAACCACTTAAATTAAACTGAACTATCTGGAGTCTTGACATCAACTCTTTAGATATTCCCATTAGTATTTCAGCAAAATTCTCTGTCTCAAACAACCTTTCATGGATGGCCTCCATTGGTTCTTCAATACAGTATTTTTCTTGTTCAAGAATTTGTAATTTTAAATTAATTTCATCTTCATTACACCTTGAATTTGGAATTCTTTTTTCAAGCTCAAGCACTCTGGCCAATGACTTCTCCAGCATTTGCAAAATATGTTTCTGTTGCTTGGCTGTCTGCAGTGTCCATGTTCCATCTTTGGAAGAAAGTGGATTATGCTTGGCAAAATTCTCAACTCCATCATTCCCTGCGAAGGTGAATAGGTTAAAGATGAGCAAAAGAAAATTTTTTTCCTATTGAAGTACCCTCTGTATGAAAACTCACAGGTTTCTTTCCCTTCAAAATCTAATACTCCTTCAAACTTTACTGACTGCATCCTGATCTCACACACCTGCTCTCGAAACTGCCTCAGTGATTCTTCAGCATTTTGCAATTTCTCTTGTATTTCAAATATTTCAAAATGTTCCGCTGGTCGTAGTTTCAGATGGCCACCCCTGATTTCTCTTTGGAGAGAATTCATAGAATTGTCTAAATCTCTTAACTCAGAATCTAAGATCCCCAACAGCATATCAAATTCAAAGGCTTTCTTTATAGCATCAGGGAAGATTAAATCATTTTCCGTAGCTGGAGATTCATATTCACTTAGTCTGCTAGCAACATGCACTAAAAGGTTGTCAAGATTAAGTACCTTCTCAGAGCAATAAGCTAAATGGTGTTCCATTCTGGTAAAGGCTTCCCTGTCATTTTCTGTGTCACTCATTCCATCTCCATCAGCCAATATGTCCTCATTGATGGAAACATCCCATCCAAGATCATCACTAACAGCCATGGTCTCTGTCCTTTCTATCAATGCTGCAAAGAGGCATTATTTCACTAACTTATTAGACTAATCATGAATGCAATTTTATATAATATGATGCAAAACAAGAAACATGAAAGGGGATATTAAGGACATAATTCTCTGAGATAACACCAAAAAATCTCAGGATTATGATATCCTCTCTTGTCTCACTCCATTTGATACACAATTTTGTTTTTTTTCTTTTTCACTTAATGTTGTTGAACATGTTTGACCAATGAATCTAATGACAGATCATAAAGCCTCAATGCAAACATCATAACAAGGGCACCGAGTATGAAACAGTTAAAGAATATCCTAAAATTATGAGCTGCAATCAAACCTCTTGGGTAGAGTTGTAAACATTTGTAATTCCACTTTGACCATAGTTGGCATTCACTGGGATCGGAGGCCTGTGGTGGTCTGGGAGACCTGTAGACAACAGAATGGCACTGATGGAGAACAGATAGGTGGGTCAAGGCTATGATGTGCATACCAAAGTACAATCAATTTGGCTATTTCAAAGTACATAGCCATAAGAGATTACACGTACTGCAAGAGCAGGAGGAAAGGTACAATCATGATACCTCACAAGTCAGAACTAACCCTCTATTACTCAAGACTGTTACTTTTAGGTGAGGTCTGATGTGTCGCTTAAAGAAATCTTCAAGTGAACCTCAGAGCTCTGATTAGTCAGCATGAAACTTGCCATTCATACAAAACAAAGGAGATTAGGCAAACATATCTATTTGATTATGACTTAGAGAGAGAGGCAGAAACATAAATGGGAATAATGTCAGTGGGCATCAGTAACTCCTGCTGCTATCAGTTGTAGTGGTTAGAGGTCTTCCTCTCCCTGCTACCCAGTGGCAGAGGTATGGGTTGCGGACAGTTGCTTCTAACATCAATGGCAGTGGTCATAGGCCCTTTTTCTCCTCCTCTTGCTGCTACTCTCCTCCATGCATGGAATACAGAATTGGATCGGCCCAGGAATCGGCCAGAGCCAATCCCCATCTGATTGGGCCGATTCCCAATCCGAATTGGCCGATCGGCCTGGGTCAGCCATGGCCGATCCAATCTGGAATCGGCCGATCCTGATCCACATGGGCCGATTCTGCCTTCCATGCCTCCTAGCTAGCTGCTGCTCCAAGATGGCAGTCTGAAGTTGGAAGAAAAATTCATAACACCTTGATGCCGGTTGCTTCAACATGTTCATTTAGAACCAAAGTTACTGCTTCTTGGCAGTTACTGAACTTTAGCAAATGTTATGTTAAACTAATGAATGTCTGTTGCATAAAACAAAGCAACCAGTTTGACTGGCAGCAGAGAAACACATACTTCATTTGGTTCCATTTAGCATTTAATGATAGATCCTTCTTGCAGTTTCTTGCTCTCATAATATCCAAACAATCGGGGAACGTAACTGAAATACTGATGCACCCCCATCATTCGTAGCCAATCAATGAGAATGTCTACATTCCAAGCAGCTACTCAGCCCTCTCAAACATGAATCCCCACATTGAATAGTATGTTCATGGATAACGCTAATCTCTTCTCGTGCAACTAGATTAAATAGAACTTGAATCATGGAAATCCATTTCAACGTACCTCAAATACTGCAGGATACAATGTGGCTGGTACAAAAAATGTGCATCTGCTGAAGACATCCCAGCCAGATGAAGGGAACTACCATGAAGTTAATCCCAATCACTTTGTCACACACAAGGTTTGGCATATCAATTGTTCATTTCTTTTTCAATATTTTTTATTATTAAAATTTAGATCATATTTGGGTCAAAACGGACCGAAGAGTGTGGCACGCTACGATTGCTACGGTTCATTCGTACAGAATTCCAGTTCAGTCCAGTTCGGTGGTTAAGGCCAACCATCGTCACACACACTTCACCGCTTACACCATACACTCACCGACCAGTCAAACAAACTTCCACCCGCAGGACAAACGCCGGCACGGCATGAAGTCGTGCAAGCAATCCTACAACTTCCGGCAGACCCACCAGACGAATCCACCGAAACAAGCCGCCAAGGAGCCAGCCCCACCCAAACCCAGTACTCAAAGCTCGCAGAAGCACCTGCTCTGGGGATATATCAATCAACACAATTAGGACAGAGTCTATAGATTCCAGTCCAACATCGACTCAGGAATGGAGATGGAGATCGGGCAACTTCAAACCATACGGAAGCACCGAATCCAGCTAGCCGATGATGCAGCGAGAAAAAAAAACACGAAGGAAAAAAGAGAGGAATTGCGAGTAGGAAAGAAAGCCTCGGAGCAGGGCCTCCGTACACCTTTTCTGCAGAGTCCTCCAGTGGAGCTCCTCGGGCTATTTTTCGCCGCCGCCGCCACCTGGGAAGGAGGTGGAGGTGGAGGTGGAGATGGAGCAGGAGCCCAGGCAACGACCAGAACCGACCTCAGCGTCCTGTTGCGGGAACCCACTAACTTGAACGAGACTGCCTTTTCCATTGCGAGGGGTGGCCTCGTTCTCCTTATATAGACGATACGAAAAGCTCGGGTATGAGCAAGGTTGGTTGGACTGCTAGGTAATTTGGTGGTACCATCTGACAGCGGTTTGGGCGGATCTTAGGCTTAAACGAAGTTTTTTTCTCAGATTTAATTTTTTATTATTTTATTATTTATTTTTAAAAAAATATTATAAATCTCTATCAAAAGAAAGATCTTAACTACAGATCTCTATCAGAAATGTCTGCCAAAAAAAAATTTGTCTAGTAACTTTCAAAGATGTTAATTTTAGACCCTATTTTATTGGAATATGTTCAACTAATATTTTCTGTTTTGTGACTGTGGGTAACTGTTATTTTTAAACGTTTTAACTCTTACTTTAACATCTTTCAAATTACATTTTAAATCATACCAACAATCACTTTAATCGCACATACTTTAACTGATTTTCTCTTCTTATTTAACGTGTTTCTTCTTCTCTTTAATTGGTTTGTAAGTCTACTTTAACACACTACAACTACTAATTTAACATATAATAACTACTTTAATAGATTATAACCATTACTTTAACACACTGTAACCATTAGTTTAACAGATCAAACACTTTAACTGATTTCTTCTTCTTTTTTAATAGATTTTCTATTCTTTAATAGTTTTATTCTTCTACTTTAACTGGTTTGCTCTTCTACTTTAACTGATTTTCTCTCTTATTTTAAAACCTTCAAACTTATATTTTAAGTCATACCAATAGTGAGTTTAAGTCTCACATAATTTAACTTACCATCACACATATTTTAACGACTTTAAACTCTTATTTTAATACCTTCGTGTTAGCCCGGTTAGCAAGCCCAAGGGGTGTGTGTGTGTGTGGGGGGGGGGGGGGGAGAGGGATTGCTTAAGGATAAAAATAAAACTTAGAATTGATTGTAAGTGTTAGATAATAGTAGAGTTAGACACAAACAATCATACACAAATAGCACAGGGATTTATCTTAGTTTGACTCTTTCAAATAGAAGTCTTACGTCTAGTCTCTAAGAATACTTGGAATTTCACTAACTAAATGTACAGTCCCTCTTAAGGACACTTACACACCAACCTAGTTGATCTTCTCTTCACACCCGAAGAGGAACAACCTCCCAAATATCTTGGGTCCTCCCTTTTATCAAGGGAAATAACAACACCCCGAAATACTTTGGGTCTTCCCTTCTACAAAGAGGAAATCCACTTGCACTATAAGTCCTCTCTTCAACTGAAGACGCACAAACCTGAATCTCAAGGAGAGATTACAAAGGCCTCTAGACTAAGTCTGAGATTAACAATAGAAGGGCTTGATCTGAGACCAACACCAACTCTCTTTGAAAGAAGATTCTAGTAGGAATGCAAAGAGAGAGAGAAAGAGAGAAGGAAAACTTGAAGAGGATGATGGCTTTTTGCTCAACTTTCTTCGCTTCTCAAGACTTGAAGAATAGATCGCTTGCTCCTTCAGAGTTGTTGCCTCACTATGTATATTCTCTATTTGTTTCAGTTATGGTGCATTGTTGTGTAGAGGGAGGCTTTGACTCTCTTTAAACTCTTCGGGCAGATAACCATTGAGGCTTCCGTTAGAGTCTTTAGCTTTGGCTTATGTATGTTTCCAAGGCATTTTTGTATCTAATGTTTGCTTCAAGAGAGTACCAGATACTTGCTCCCATTAAATGTAAGGAAGAGATGGTGAGAAGAAAAATATGTTTCATGTCAGTTACGACGTACCTTTTCTACCTACCACCCTTATTTTTTACTGACTGTCTGTTGTACTAGATAAGTGTAACGCCCCACTTCATAACTCAGGACAATTATATCAACTCACGTCGAATTAGAAGTAAGGTGTTACAACGAATGTAACTCAAACAATATCGAATATCACGGTGGAATATAACACGATACACGATGTAATAGCAAAAGCTAAAATTTTTCCATCAACATCAATAATGTCCACATTTTATAATCGAATAGACAAAAATATAACAAGCCTATAATACATGATCAAGAACTAAAATGATGGAGCAAGTACCATCTTATTATATTTTTCAAAGAAAAGAACTATTCAACTAGTGCAATATAAAACTCAATAACTACTCCACGCTCACCACGTCTAGCTGAACCTCCTACTGAATAATCTTCAAATCACAATCTGAAACTCCTAAAAAATATTAGAAAGTAAGAATGAGCCTAAGCAGACCCGACAAGCAACTAAGAATATCATTCCACGATTTACTTATACATTAACTTTTAAAGCATGCTATTCAATACCATACTACAATCAACACTCATGATACTTATACAATGCTCCTAGCTTTCGTACATTCTAATCACATCATTTCGTTAGACATTTAACATGCTTGATAACATTCTTCTTACTAACACATAATCATGAATCTTAACTTAATATAATGCACCGGAATAACTTGAATAACAAACAAAACAAGTATGACATTTAAACTAAAATATACAATATGGACATAATAGCATTAATGTAACATATAACATGTTATCCATTTCAATAATGGCTATATATATACACATACTGAAACAATAATAATAATAATTATGAATCAAAATTGTTAATGAGTATAACAATATAATAGTCAATAGCAATATCATATATATATTTCATTTCTCTTTTAGTAACAGTTCCAATGACAGTCTCATATACCAATGACATGTAGCAGTATCATGTAGCAGTAACATGTAGCGGTGATAAAATACGTCAAGACATAGTCCTAATCACCACTAGATGCCAATCTCTCAATCAATCACTCATCACCTAGACAATGGTGATTCGTCTTGGTTTTGTGCATAACCAAGGGAAGCACTCCACCATATACTAGTGGTACTTGTCCACCTCCAGGATTCCATCTTCGTTGTCCTCAAGGCCATGTAGGTCATGTAGGTATTGTAATCACGGGATTTGCTCCCCAAAATATGAATAAATAATAAGGAAAATAGGACCGTGATTGCCACCAAAGCAGTTGCAAAACGATTAGATAAGTGCACATGTGCTATCTACCTTGGAAAAAGGAAAAGACTGCAGAAGGCGTACCTGACCCTGAGAACGCGACGAGGAAGCCGTCGCTTTCCTTGTATTTGAACGCGCCGCGTAGACGGTCGCCTTCCAGGTCGCGACACTATGATGGTCGCCTTCTACTTCAGAGGATGGAGATTGTGGATTCTTCTCTTCTGCTCCTCAGCGGCCGAGGGGCAAGAGCCTCGTGTTGCTACTGTCTTCTAAACCTGCAAGAACATCAAGCAAAGGAACCCATTAGAGATTAGTGCATGTAGATCTATCCCAAAAATGAACAACATGAAGTAATTGGATGGGACTCATGTGGGGGGGGTTTTAACCCCTTTGGGTGATTAAGATCGGTGTGTGTGGAGTGTTCTAATGCAGAACTACGAAAAAAAATCTACCTATGCATGCATGGATGAAGAGAAAATTGGAAGAAAAGGGTGGAAAGAAAGCGTAGACAGAGAGAAATCGCCCTGGGGGGCACTTCCTGGTCGTCTGGAGACGAAGATGTCTTCTGAGGAATTGGAGCTCTCTGGGAGACGAAGACGCAGCCGAAAACCTCTCCCTAAACGGTGCTGTATGGAGTGACTTATACCCCATTATTCCTGAACAGGCTGTGAGAGGAATAATGGGCAAGGGATCGAGTTTGGGCAAGTGTGTTCACGAAAAGGCGATTGGATCTCGGAAAGGAACTTCCAAAGAATGTCTCCACAAAATTTGGCAGGATTTGGACGATTCTAGGCCGACCAAAACTCATGATATCATGAATAGCAAGTGTCCAAGTCATGCTCGGAAAGGGTAAGCTGCATGGAGTCCATAACGCGACGGCCTTATGGTCGCGACCAGATAGTGACGCCTCGATACATCGCCTTCCTTACAAGGAAGGGTCTTTAAGTATTTTCTGGCGATTTTTCAAGGAATAAAAGGCCAATTTAGAACACGACATATCGAGGCGTCGCCTTATTAACCAGAACGCAACAAGGCTATTGTCGCCTTCCGGAACTTTCAGCATGTGTCCACAAGAAACATCCAATCTCCTCGCACGGTTTGAAGCATTGGACTCCTAACCCAGAGAGCTACGAGATACTAATGAAGACTGATTGAATTGACCAGGAAAAAACCTCCAGGGCGATGAACTAAGGGAAGGACAACATGATCGGAGAAAGCCAGCTTGACGATGATGAGTCGTCGTGGGGCATCAATAATATGACAAGAAATTTGGCTTGACTTATGGGTCAAAAATGGGTGTCTACAGATTGCCCCTCCTTGATGCCTGCTTTGCAAGGGAGTGGAGCGATAGTGGAGCGAAGATGGCATGAAATGACGATGAAGCGGAGTGAAGCGGAATGAGATGAAAAGCGGGCATCAAGGTAAAGAGACACCCATTTTGGACGAATAAGCAGCGAGAATTATTCGGTGATCTTCGAACATGGCTGGAGACAGAGTACAAGCATGGTTCTTATCTGGACGAGTAAAGATCAAAAGAAAAGAAATGATCAACCTCTAGATTCAAGAGGTACCCTAGCTATCTTTAGCTTGCAGGTTTCGTTCATTAGGGGATAGGTGCTGCCTGGCGGGTCGATTCGACTCTGGCCTTTGAGCGATTCACGACTAATGAGCGGATCGGAGGGAAAAGGAATGACTATTAATTATAAGGAATGGGGATGAGAGGAATCCTAAATAGGAACCATACAGGCAAACTGGGCCGAGCAACTAGCTCGAAGAAGACTTTCAAATTCAGAACGAACGAGATTCTTATATGAGAAATGAGGATCTAGTTGAAACATCATTGAGAAGCTGGCTTTAACTAATCATGAAGCATGAAGCTCAAAATTCCTAAATGATGCATGTTGGGCTAAAAGAAAAGAAATCATAAAATAAAATGCAAAGAAAATGAGTAAATAACAAATACTCAAGGATAATATTGATAGACAACACGAGCAAAGGTCAAGACACTTCGCATCCCCGGCGTGCGATAGAATCCATCGTCCCTGAGTCATATCATCTAACGGCCTATCTAGCGATTAACAATGTGTGCTTAGGTCATCCTTGTTTTTGGTGAAGGGGAACTCAGACACTGGAACACACCGAGAACTAGCCGGTCCTCGAGATGATATAATAGCGTAGATACCATATAGTGATGCAGAGGGATTAGGGTTAGAAATACTTACCTGACTTACCTGACAAACCGTCTCTTGGATTTTCTGAATTTTTTGAATTTTTTATTTTCTATATATTTTTATTTTTATGGATTTTCAACAATAATTAAAGCAATAAAAACATATAATACAGGATACAAACTCGAAATGCACCAAAATAATGGAAATATTTTTAGAGCATAAGTGCAAACACATCTTGGAATGGCGATCGATGATTGTGTGAAAGAAATAGGCAGCAAGGTGCACACACAGAACACAACAATATATGGGTCACTACCCTAGTCACACTACAAGAAAAATCGGAAATAGAGACCGAAATATTCGGTCTCTATTCGGTCCCTAAACAGCTCAGAGACCGAATAGGGACCGAATAGTGACCGAATTTGTCGGTCAAAAATTTCTGGTCACAAATCTGTGACCAACTAAATTCGGTCCCTATTCGGTCACTAAATAGGGACCGAATAGGGACCGAATCAGATCGGTCCCTATTTAGGGACCGAACGTATTCGGTCCCAGTTCGGTCCCTAAAAGAGACCGAATAGGGACCGAATTTCGGTCCCTATTTAGGGACCGAAATAATCGGTCCCTATTCGGTCCCTAAAAATAGGGACTGAATAGGGACCGAATCAGGTCAGTCCCTATTTAGGGACCGAAATAATTCGGTCCCTATTCGGTCCCTACAAAGGGACCGAATTGGGACCGAATCATTTCGTCCCTAAATTAGGGACCGAAATAATTCGGTCCCTATTCGGTCCCTATTTTAGGGACCGAACTAGGACTGAATAAATTCGGTCCCTAAATAGGGACCGACCTGATTCGGTCCCTAATCGGTCCTATTTTTTAATATTTTTTTTAAAAAAGATATACATTTTTAGGAAAATAACCTGCGTAAAATAAATAATATCCACAACAATAATAATTGTCCACAATAAAATGTCTACAACACAAAAATAATAAAAAGATCCACAACAAAACAATAATAAAAATATCCACAACACAACAATAATAAAAATATCCACACATCAGAATAATAAATGTCCACAATAAGAATAAAAATCCACAACATCACATAATATAATGCCAAAAACAATAATAAAAATGTCTACAACAATAATAATAATGAAATAAAAATCATGATGTCTCGTCTTCGTCTTCATCCTCGTGCTCGTGTCCTCCCACTCCACCCGATGAAGGAACCTACAATACATATATAACAATAATAAGTTAAAATTAAATATTATTATAAGCAATAACTTATTTTAGAAGCATAAATTAAATAAAACTATAAGCAATGGAGGTCAATTAGATGAGTATTTCTAATTTTGGACCCTCAAACCGAAGTTCTTCATTTTTTTAACTAAACTAACTTGGTTAAGACGACTTGGAGCGTCGCAGTCAAACCGGGAGTCCAAATTGAACTCCGTCAGTTTTCACAAGTCACACTCATCGGCCCGACCGTGCTGGAACAAACCGGAGGCCAATTGGAAGAGTATTTCTAATTTTGGTCCCTCAAATCGAAGTTTTTCATTTTTTAACTAAACTAACTTGGATAAGACGACTTGGAGCGTCGCAGTCAAACCGGGAGTCCGAATTGAACTCCGTCAGTTTCCACAAGTCACACTCATCGGCCCGACCATGCTGGAACAAACCGAAGGCCAATCGGAAGAGTATTTCTAATATTAGACCCATAAACCGAAGTTTTTCATTTTTTAACTAAACTAACTTGGCTAAGACGACTTGGAGCGTCGAGGTCAAACCAGGAGTTCGAATTGAACTCCGTCAGTTTCCACAAGTCACACTCATCGGCGGCCCGACCGTGTTGGAACAAACCGGAGGCCAATCGGATGAGTATTTCTAATTTTGGTCCCTCAAACCGAAGTTTTTCATTTTTTTAACTAACTAACTTGGTTAAGACGACTTGGAGCTTCGAGGTCAAACCGGGAGTCCGAATTTAACTCCGTCAGTTTTCACAAGTCACACTCATCGGTCCGACCGTGCTGGAACAAACCGGAGGCCAATCGGATGAGTATTTCTAATTTTGGTCCCTCAAACCGAAGTTTTTCATTTTTTAACTAAACTAACTTGGTTAAGACGACTTGGAGCGTCGAGCTCAAACCGGAGTTCGAATTGAACTCCGTCGGTTTCCACAAGTCACACTCATCGCCCCGACCGTTTGGAATAAATCGAAGGCCAATCGGATGAGTATTTTTAATTTTGGGCCCACAAACCTAAGTTTTTCATTTCTAAACTAAACTAGTTTGTTTATTGTGACTTTGAGCGTCGAGCTCAAACCGGGAGTCCGAATTGAACTCCGTCGGTTTCCACAAGTCACACTCATCGCCCCGACCATTCTGGAACAAACCGGAGGCCAATCGGATGAGTATTTTTAATTTTGGACCCACAAACCTAAGTTTTTCATTTCTAAACTAAACTAACTTGTTTATTGTGACTTTGAGCGTCGAGCTCAAACCGGGAGTCCGAATTGAACTCCGTCGGTTTCCACAAGTCACACATATCGCCCCGACCGTTCTGGAACAAACCGGAGGCCAATCGGATGAGTATTTTTAATTTTAGACCCACAAACCTAATTTTTTCATTTCTTAACTAAACTAGCTTGTTTATTGTGACTTTGAGCGTCGAGCTCAAACCGGGAGTCCGAATTAAACTCCGTCAGTTTCCACAAGTCACACTCATCGGCCCGACCGTGCTGGAACAAACCGAAGGCCAATCGGAAGAGTATTTCTAATATTGGACCCATAAATCGAAGTTTTTCATTTTTTAACTAAACTAACTTGGTTAAGACGACTTGGAGCGTCGAGGTCAAACCAGGAGTCCGAATTGAACTCTGTCAGTTTCCACAAGTCACACTCATCGGCCCGACCGTGTTGGAACAAACCGGAGGCCAATCGGATGAGTATTTCTAATTTTGGTCCCTCAAACCGAAGTTTTTCATTTTTTAACTAAACTAACTTGGTTAAGACGACTTGGAGCGTCGAGGTCAAACCGGGAGTCCGAATTTAACTCCGTCAGTTTTTACAAGTCACACTCATCGTCCGACCGTGCTGGAACAAACCGGAGGCCAATCGGATGAGTATTTCTAATTTTGGTCCCTCAAACCGAAGTTCTTCATTTTTTAACTAAACTAACTTGGTTAAGACGACTTGGCGCGTCGCGGTCAAACCGGGAGTCCGAATTGAACTATGTCAATTTCCACAAGTCACACTCATCGGCCCGACCATGCTGGAACAAACCGGAGGCCAATCGGAAGAGTATTTCTAATATTGGACCCTCAAACCGAAGTTTTTCATTTTTTAACTAAACTAACTTGGTTAAGACGACTTGGAGCGTCGAGGTCAAACCAGGAGTCCGAATTGAACTCCGTCGGTTTCCACAAGTCACACTCATCGCCCCGACCGTTCTGGAACAAACCGAGGCCAATCAGATGAGTATTTTTAATTTTGGACCCACAAACCTAAGTTTTTCATTTCTAAACTAAACTAACTTGTTTATTTTGACTTTGAGCGTTAGGCCCCTGTTAGGCCCAGATGTGCCATTGATGGACATTTCTTAACTAAACTAACTCCGTCAGTTTCCCCTGTTAGGCCCAGATGTGCCATTGATGGACATTGCACCCTGGCCAGAAGGTGACAAAAATCTGCCATATGATTCTCTTACAAGGAGACATATTTCCCCAAAGTGAAAGGCATCACAATTTATTATAGATAAAAAAATCCGATGAATAAATCTGAGGATAGAAATGTCATCCTTCTGAGGAAAGTAACATTCTGAAGTACCATCATACGGCACCAAGTTAATACAGTGTGAGATTAGAAGGAGAGAAAGAAAACCAGTGTGCAAAATCTTCAAACAGTTGCATAGATATCTCTGTTAAAACAACTCAGGGGGCCTTCCAAATCTTCAAAGATTCCTAGATCCCTAGAAATCATAGTCAAAAGCTCCAGTTCAACTTATGCTACAGTACAAAAAGGGATGTGAAAGTTAACTATTTTTCTACCACATGAGAGTTAACCCTTTTTTTTCTTGGTTGAAAAACTGGCCTCCTATATTATTCTTTAGAAATTCCTTAGAATCCTATTCCCAGTGGTATCTGAACCCTTGACCTTTACAACTTGGTATACATGGAGTGGTAACCATTAGGCCACTGCTTGAGTACACAATGAAAGTTAACTGGTAAACATCATTTTGCTGAGACGATTTTCAGACTGCAAATAATTCATCTTGTTATCTAACATCAGTATCACAATTATAAACATCTTTATTTGCCATGACGGTGTACCCACTTGACAGCAAACATTCAGTTCTAGATCGTTCCTGGACTGTTCAATAACTCAGCACACTTCCACGGAAAGCTCAAACGCATTTGACACTAGTACCAAAATGACAAAAATGTGAAAATAATAATAATGATAATATTCCATTGAACTCCCACGTGGTTATAATAACCATCTAGATGTAGAAATGTGCATTAATAGTCAAGATTTTATTCAGAGAGCCAGGGCAGCCACCTTGGTATGCCAGGGCAGCCACCTTCTAATTTTTTTTTTTTTTAACCCGGAATTTCTCAGGGACCCCGGGGTGACCCTATTTTATTATATTAATCATGGAGGGGGGACATAAACCTTACCCCTAAGAATACAAATATGAAATGAAGTAGCCATAAGAATCAATAAAAGAGAACTTCCCTTAGTTGTTGCTGAGCTCCACATCTCCACAGAAGAGAATAGCATAGCTACAGCTCCAACTAGAAGATCTGAGCAGACTGAATGAAGATGAACACATCTCCTCTCAATGAAGACTGTCAGTAAAAGCTCCTTCTGAAAATCCTGAAAATCCTGAACCAGAACTGAAATGAAGACCACTGTCAGCATAGACTCCATCTGGAAATCCCTGAACCAAAACTGAAAAAACCCCTCCATATGATAAGCAGTATCCAAGAATGCAACTGGAAGATCCTGATCAATAGGAACATGTTTCCTGGAGGGAAGAGGTAGTAACAGCCCCCTAAAGATACAAATGTCAAATGGAAAAGCCATAACCAATAATAGCCAATTTCCCTGAGTATTTGCTGATATGCACATCTCCACTGAAGCTGCTCTCCAAACACCCTATAGAAATCTGCCAATAACAGCTCCAAAAACTGAAATGTCTTTTCCATAAAAATGGAAGGAGACAATCCTTGATCCAAAGAGCACTGCAAGCTCCCTAAAGAGGTCTGCCACCAAGAATGTGAAGGATCATTCCTGAAAAAATGCTCAGATCTGCAGCTCCAACAGTCCCATAGTAGAATAATTTCTTGAAAATTCCTGAACCAGAACTGAAGTAGCTCCATAAAAGGAATAAGCCCAACTGGCAGAAACAGATGATCAAAGCTGAAATAATCACTTCTCCTAGCATCCATCTGAATGTTGGAATAACCCCTCCATAAACTGTAAATAAACTGGAGCAAGCAAAATTCTGAGGGAATCTGTCCTATGAAAAGATTCCAGAATAAGTATATCCAAGCTGATACCATCCAAGAATGAGAAATCAAGTGGGAAAATTCCATTGGTATTCCATTTTTAGATAAAGATCTCTGGAATTTCTTTGATAAAATTCTATCCAAGAATCTGACAGGAGGTGGCCCAGAATCTCCCTTGAACCAGCTGAAAGAACTTGCCCAAAAGTAGCCCAAAGAGTACACATATTCGAAGTAAAGGGATCCTCAAAAAACAGAATCAATCCTTTGCAGTTCCACCTTTTCCATTTCTGAGATTAGGAACACCAGATTTGTCCAAAATTAAACTCCCCTTGGCTGCCAAAGGAAGGGAATTGACATCAAGGAAAATTTTATCCTGTTTAGAATTGCAAGCATAGTTAGCTAGCTGATCAGCAACCTTATTGCATTCTCTAACAGTATGAATGAACTGAAGAGACATAATTCTATGAAATTTAAGGAACTCATTCCACCAAGAGACATAATTCTGGTATAGTTCTGCAAGCTCCAGTCAATCAGCCTGTGAGAACTTAGAATCATTGTATTGCTAAGGGCACTTCTTTTATTTGTTTCCCCTTTTTGGGGTAGAGGGGTTCCTAATGTGAACTAATTCTTGTAGAATGTTTTTAGAATGTTTTCTCATGGATATCATAGATATGGATGCTCAAGATTCTTTGTGACCCTATGACAAAGTTGCATGATTTGGATCCTTCTATAGAAAGCTCTTCTTAGTTTTGCTTCATCTGTCAGTCATGGGTTTCCAAATTATGCTTTCCAGAGTCTGTGCACTCAGAACTGAACGGTCATGTTTTTTAGGTTTCTTTCACTTATGACTTATTATCAGTCATCAATCCTAATTGAGAGGTTCTACTTGTACATGGCTCAAAACTACATGGGTATAACATTCCGTTATTGTCATGGTAATAAGTATATAAAGCTCAGTCATGATTGTAGGGGACAGGATTAGAATGGGAACAATGAAGTTTTTGACAAAGAAATGTGGGACAAATTTGAGGAACGACTGTCAAAAAGAAAGATGGTTTTTCATCGGGAAAGTAAATTCATATTTGCAGGCTGTTTTTAGAAAGCTGTTTCCATAGATGAAGAAGAATTGGTTCTTTATTGTTCTCAACCTACCTATATCCTTGTTCCTTTTTCTCTCCCTTTATTATCATTTTATAAAGCGTGTTCTGCTTCTAGGTTAGCAAATGTTCTATACATTTTCTGTTTATGTATGATACTTATATGCTTTATTTGCTTTTGTATTGCTTTCAAGTTTCATCTATTGTAATGGATATGACTTCTTGTTGTAATACAGGGAATGAAGTTAATACCAACAGGGAGAAAAAGTTTCTTTTACCTAACAATTTACGGTTCAATTGTAAGCATATACTTAAGATAAGGCATGACTTTTGTGTCTTTTTTTGCTTGGTTATGTTGGCTTTATAAGAACTACCTAATAATTCGTTCGTCGTCTTTGATTATTCAGCTTGGTGCTGGTTCTTTTTTGGTTCATTACTTTTCAATGGTGGTGAATTCTGTTTTAGTGAATTTTGGATTGAGTGAAGAGATGCATAACCCCGTAAGTGATTCTCTATCCAGCCTATTTCTCTGTTTTTATTGTTTTCCCCACTTTTATGGATCCAAAGAAACCCTGTCTTGTTGGATCTAACCAGTGAATACATTCGAGGTATTTTATTTTATTAATACCCTCGTAGACCATCAATTTCAGCTTAATTTCTGCATGTGGATAAATTGAATATTTTAATTATCTATTGAGCTGCTGTCAACTGGTACTGTCTGACTCCGTTAATGACCTAATGCTCAGTAATTGTTTTCCTGGCTGTGCTGAGAAGAATTAGATGGTGTCCAAGTTTTCTGCTTGATCCTGAACTGTTAAATTTAATTCCATATTGCACTATCCCCCTGTATTTGAATGGGACAAGGAGGATATAGGGGTCATCATTTTCTGTTGGAGACATCACAATTTTCATTGGTGACTGGTACAACAGAGACCACAAGGTCAGTAATCAAGTGTTGGCTCTGTAAGTTCTGCATTTTCTGCTGCTATGGATGTGAGGTGCTTAAATGGCAAGGACCTGGGCATGCCGGATGGTGTTCTGATCAATGGGAAGGGACCTTACCGTTTCAATAAAACACTTGTTCCAGATGGCATCGAGTATGAAACAATTAATGTCCACCCAGGTAATTCTTCACCATGTTCATGATGAAGTATATAACATTGTTTAATAAGCAGGTAATACGAAGGTCAGCAAATTGTCTATGAAATTGGAAGCTCCATATTGTCTACTGGAATTTAACCAGTTGCTTATGTACCATTGCTATGTGAAGTTATGAACTGTGCCATGTGAAGATATAAACTGAAGATAATGTAGTCTGATGATGACAACCTTTCTACCGAAGATGGTTTATGAAACAACAGGGATTTCCAAATCAAAAAGGAAGATTTCATTTTAATAATGACTGTTATGAAACCATGCTAGTACTGAACAGTGAGGCGTGATTATTTGCAATAATTAGTAGTTTTTCAGTAGATTTGCAATGTTTCAATATTTCTTAACTTTTGATGCAGTTCAATATTTCAGAAAGAATGCAGTATTTTTTTATAATGTCTTTATAGCATCATGATCTGTTTGACTTAGGGAGTGTTTCCTAATTTTGGTTTCCTATGATCTATTCAGTTGATAAAATCCTGTTGAAACCAAAACTGAGGGACATTACTCTGGGTCATTTGTATGTCTGCATATTTTTTTGTTGGTTAGTTGGATTACTATCAACTTAATATCCTTTCTTGTATCTTTTGGCTCTTCCTGGCCCATGGAATTTAACCTCTTATTCCTCGAAGCATTTATTTTCTGTTGTGTCATTACACTGTCTTTCCCTGAAGCTAGTTGGTGTGCTCTTCAACTTGAGCTTTCGAATGTTGGATTTATCCTAGTCTATACTGAATAAACTTAATGTAGATGCAGAAATATCACACCTTAAGACTCTTCTTATTGAATAAAACAACCCCCTGGGAAAAATGGGAAAAGACTCTTCTTATGTTTTATGTTCTTATGTTTAAACTGTTTAAATTGTTTCAGGTTCTTATGTTTTATGTGCTTATATATAAGTGCAATGAACATCTATAAAAAATTTGGTAGAAAATTTTGTTAAAAAAAAAGAAGTTATCTCTTTCAAAAAGGGAACATCACATGCTTGATCACACTGGTTTTAACATTTGTTTTCATACACACAAACTAAAAAAGTAATCTAATAATATATATAGTTGCACATGAGAAGATCTATTCAAATAAAAAACAATACTCAAATATATTACCTAAACAACAATGTATAAATATAAAAAACAACTTCATTCATTGCCCACCTTGGCACTTATAATTTACATCAAGAACTGAACATGCACAAAAATATAATTCACAAACCTATCCACTAAAAGATAGAAAATATAAAACAAAACAGAAAACTCTAGAAACCTATCTTACATATGAAACTGTAAAACATAAAGCCATTTTTATTTGTACAAAACAAAAAAAAACTATAAAACCATAAAGCTATAATTGTTTGGCTTTTTTACAGTTTATGCAAACAAAATCTTGAAAGACAGGTAAATACTAAAGCTATAAAACTATAATAACTATAAAACCATAAAGGTATAATTGTTTGGACAGTTTAGCTTTACATTGCACAAGAGCTGATCTACATAGATACATTAAAAGACCATTGAAGATTTTTAATGATAAGGATTATCAAAAGAACTATGCCCTCCCCCCTCCTTTTCTGAACTATGAAGACTCTCTTCTGAAAAGGAAAAGTATTTATCTTTTAAAAAGGAAGAGTATCTCTTAATCTTTGAGAAGATAAATACAGTTAGCACTTTCCAGATAAATACTAAACCAATGTTTCACTTTACCAAATATACCTGAGTGTAAAATGAGTGCCAGTATATCTGTTCATTAAGTGTTTAAGAAATAGCAACGTACAATACTAAGTTGCTGACTCTGATAAAGACAGTAACGATGTCAACAATAAACAAGATAAGTACAAGGACCTACCGGTCAGAGAGCAGAGTAAACCGCTGGTTTGCTGGATCCCTGAGGGCTGCTTTGATCTGCCAGTCTCTCACTATTCAAAACCAATATTCTGTACCAAGATCTACGGTTCCATACTCAGAAATAATGTTTTGAATTAGCTGTTTCAGATGTAAACCAAGACAAGTTAGAAGAACCCCCAAAAATGTAATAAGTAGAAATATACTTTGTTTGCACAAGGCATACCTCTTCATCTATCATTTCTATTATTTCAACATGCCGAGGAAGCAACTTCTGCATAACATCTAGACCCCATTTCTCCAACGCTTCAGGAAGAACTGTGTGGTTGGTGTATGCCACAGTCCTAGATGAGACATTACACAATAAAGAGCAAATGAGAATCTTTCAGCTAGGGTCCAAAGTCCGGGCTTTACAGACTTTAAACTCTTTGATAGTTGCAACATGAAAACTTGGAAAGAACAAAAAGAAAAGGCATCCTTAAAATAGCTGAAAGGCATAATAATGAAAATAGATTTCTAGATAATTATGTGAAGATATAATTTAGTAAAATAAAACATTGAACCCATTGATCAAAATGTTTATGTTATGACATACTTGTCATTGATTGATGCACCTCTTACTATCAAACCATCCAACAAAGCTTCAAGGGATAACTAGGTTAGTCAACATGAGGTCCAAACCAAGCAGCATCATGGATGGATCAGAATCTGAAAAAAATTAAGACTTGTAGTCCATGTTAGTCAACATGCATATAGTCAATGTGTGTAGTCCATGTTAGTCAACATGAGGTACAACTTGAAGACACTAAATTCTAAAGTAGAGCTAAAAAAGGAAGCAGAACCTTAAAAAAATCTTCATCACACAGAAAATCTAAATCACCACTCAATTATTCATCAATCACAAATGAGGGGAGAGAGAAGGCATGCCTGGTACCTGGTAGCTTTAACCTGCCAATTAATGTAATATATATATAATTGCATGCATATCAGGTGTTATGGTGTAAATGAAATATAAAAGAATATATATACCTCATGCCCAAATGCCCATATAACATTATCCATTCTTTCACTCCTCTTTAATATCTCTTGCTCACTCACTTCACATCTCAAAACTTCCATCCACTTCTCCTAAGAAAAATTAAGACTCAAAATTAAGAACTGTATAATAAGAAAAAGAACGAAAATTTTCTAGCATAGCACAAAATAATATGTCACAAGCTATAAATGGCATGTTATACACTCTATGTTTCTTTCAATCTAGCCTCCAATCTGCTACATAGTTATGAACATAAACAGATTAGAGTATATAACATGACTGTAAGCCTATATATTCTTTTCTCTGTTGCAAACAAACAAGCAAGTTATAGTTTGACAAAAAGGTATCTCTTTCAACCACCAATACCATCCACTTCACAAAACTCACAAGTAAAGATATGCAAACCTGAGAAATTCTTTTGTCAAATGTGAGAGGACTAAATGATCCCTGTCCTCCTTCCCACTTAATGGAGCCTGGGGATCCTGGAATGGTTGCATTCAAGTTATCATTTTCCTGGTGCTCAGTACCCCCATGTACTAATCCACGCAAACGGTTAATCTCTTTCTGCATACAGCACATAAATGAAAAAAACATATAAGAAATACAAAGCTAAATTAGAAACCATGCAAAAAAAAAGGTTCACATTTTTAGTGCATATGAAATGATATGTCAAGGTACACCCAACAAAAAACTGACAGAATCACTTTTGACGGTAAGTACTTGATTGCAAGTGTGAAGAGAAAATCAAATTAAAGAACAAGCATGAAGATTCAGTGCAAAAAGATATTTTTAAAATGAGTTTAATCCTGGCAGATTTCACAAGTTCACAAACTAACATTATAGCAACATGCAAAACACAGGATCCTTGCTACCTTAAGTTGTTGAATTTGTAGCCTCATGCTAAGAACATCCCCTGAAGCTTCTTCATTAATAATTGCCTATATGCATAATTAAAAGTAATTTCAGAATATTTTCATAAAATTTTCCGGAGATTAATGTGATTACATTGAAATGTTTATATTGTTCCTTATAAATTTTGCACGTTGAGCAAATTTCAATGTGCTCAGCGTCTCAAGCGCACAGCTGCAAGATGCCGGATTAACAGAAATTAAAGAGCATCAGAGCACACAAAAAACAAGCAGATACATAAAGAATCAAGCATTACAAAGGGGACCATAAGAGTTTTTAACAAGTTTGGCAGCAGGAGGCACAGCTGCCCTAGGCCAGGGCATAGAAAAGCTTAATTGGTGAGAAGCACTTCCTTTCTTCTCTGTTCCCTCTTCCAAACTTCTCCTTCACACACACACACACACACACACAGAAACTGCCTGGTAATAGTGCAAAAATTGAAGTGTCAAGAAGAATAGTCTAGTAGTGCTATCTTCTTGACACCTCAATCTTCAACGTTGGGGTGGTATTCAGGTGGCAGCACTACATCATATGGTAATAGTGCAAAAAATTACGAAAAAGAGAATAGGCAAGATCGAGAAAGCATGGCTGAGAGAGGAACAAATTAACACACATTACACAGCATATAATTACCTTCTTGGGATTGGCCGTGAACCAGGAATACTGCACATTGCGCCAGGCCACGATGATGAAGAAGCAGGCAGGCATGCCAGAAGTTACTACTGGGTTTGGGGACTTGGAGGAGGGAAGTCAGAGGGATCGGGAGTGAGAAAAAATGGAGGGTTACCGTGGCCATGGGTCGAGTAGCCGGCGGCGCCGCGTCGCCCTGTTCTTCCTCTTCGCCGTTCTCTTCGTCGCCGCCGCGGGCGGCTCTGTGGCATTCCTCCTGCTGTCCCGCCGCATTGCGCCGGCCCGCGCCACGGCCCTCCGTGGGCCCACCCAGGCGATCGCCTAGACCTGCAGTGTGACGCGGCACCAGAGCCTCTGCGTCCGCTCCCTCATGCAGTTCCCCGGGGCCGTCCAGGCGGGGAAGCGGGATCTGGTGCACGTCTCGGTGAACATGACGCTCTTCCCGGCGTCTCCACCTCCGCCCGCTTCCCTTCCGATCGGCGAGGCGTTGGAGACGATTTGCTTTCCCACTGCTGCTGGTGTTGGTGGAGGGGGTGTGCGCAGGGAGGGAGGGGTCCGGGGTGGGGGGTGTTGGCGGGTGGAGGGGTTGGTGGCGTGGTGCGCAGGGAGGGAGGGCCGGAGGGGTGTCCAGGATGGGGTGGGCGCAGAGAGGGAGTCGAGATGGGGTGTGGGCGCGGCGGAGGGGGCCGGTGGGGATGTTGGCGGGGGAAGGGGGAAATTTTTTTGGAGATTTGGCGCCTAGGGGAGGGGATTAGTTTGGGAATGTAGGGGTTTTAGATTTAGTATTTAAAATATGTTTTAAGTAATTATATTATTATTATATTATATTAAGATATATTATTAGTTAAATATTATATTTATATTATTCACATTTAAAATATTAAGATCTTAACTATTATATTTAAAATATTAATTAAAATGAAAGATAATTAAATATATATATATATATATATATATATATATATATATATACAGAGAGCTAGGCCGCTTCGTCGGTTCTTATCGCCAAAAAAAAACATCTAGCTTGAACCATGTGTACGTAGCAAATATATATGTCACTGTGAGGATGTTAGACATGTATTGTCAAGTAAATGGTAAAATCATAAATAAGAAAAGTCAAGTAAGCAAATTTCTTCCTTGTAGTTCTCAGGAAGTGAGAATTTCTCATGTATTAAACAATTAGATATTGAGTTTTAAATATTCACATGTACACTATCTGAAACCAGATAGCTACAAATTTTAGCATATACTTTAGGTGCAATGCCACACCAGACCATTCACACTCCCATGGGCACAAGTACTTTTGGGTGCTCCTCCTAGGACCATGTCAGGGCCCTTTTATTGGCTCATTGTAAATTAATGAGAGATCTAGCTACAGATCCCAAGTTCTAGACATTACAAGTGAAATTTCAAGAACATGAGATAAGCAAATCGAGTAAGAACTGATACG
Organism: Colocasia esculenta; assembly: GCA_014218235.1. Classification (NCBI taxonomy): domain Eukaryota; kingdom Viridiplantae; phylum Streptophyta; class Magnoliopsida; order Alismatales; family Araceae; genus Colocasia; species Colocasia esculenta. The sequence goes on along the minus strand of CM024755.1, from coordinate 165,737,796 downwards.
TGAATACATTATAAATCACTTTTTAGAAGAAGGAGTAGCTTAATAAATATTTCAAGTAAATCTGAAATTAATTAGTGTATCATAGTTCATGTAAAAGTTATTTCAAGTTCGAATTCTAATTAGCAGGGTGTGTCGACCTAGAATATGGGTGTGTCGACCTAAGTCACTGGAGACAGGAGTTAAGTTGATTTGAAAACAGAGTGTGTCAACATATAAAAGAGAGTGTTGACACTCTGAAGGATAGTGTCAACTCTCTGCAAGGTATAGGTCGATATTATGAAGGGATAGGTCAACACTATAAAGGATAAAATCGGTCAACACTACTGGATAGATAATGGTGACACTACTGGATAGATAGTGTTGACACTACTGGACGGATAGGTCAACACTACTGCATAGATATATAGTGTTGACACTACTGGATAAATAGTGTTGACACTACTAGATAGATATGTGAACACTACTGGATAGATAGTGTTGACACTACTGGACAGATAGTGTTGACACTACCACTGTTTCCAGAACACAGTCGGAAGAAAAGAAGAAGAATAAGAATCCTTCATAAGAACACTTACCTAAGACATGAGCATTAGCTAAAACACGTATACAAGAGACCAAAAAGTATACCTAATAATCTTTATGACACGCAAATCAAGGGGTAAATATGATAGATACTCATATTCAAGATCCTAACCAAAGATGGAGACATGAAGGAAAGGAGATACAGAAATATTCCTACACGATGATCACACAATTCCAGAAATCATATAGTAGCCTTTAAAAATGAAACTTCAGATGGAACAATTGTTTTTCATTTATATTAACTGAAGTTCTTGACTTATAAACTTGATTAAAGATCAAGAAAAAAACTTATTATCTTAAAGGTAATGTGAAGGTACCTACCTTACACCTTATTTCCTTCTTCTTTATTTCCAAAAAATCAAGTAGCTCGTTTTTCCTTACGCGAAAACTCCTCCCTTCCTGGCGTTTCTTCCTCTCCCAATGCTTCCACCGCCAACCCCTTTCTATATACTCTTATATATATATATATATATATATATATACTTGCACATGCATATAAACACTTCCACACTCTCCCACGTAGCTATTTATATCTCATCATTACCTCCACTTTCTTTTAAGACCTAATTACACACTCCCATGTGACACTAATTAACAAGCACGTACACTTCACATATATATATGCATGCAAAAAGTTTATCCATTTCGTTGACATTATTTTATCTTTTCTTTTAACACACACACACACACACACACACACACATATATATATATATATATATATATATTAGTACTAATAGGATAGAATCCTCCTCCCTTCGTGTCTTCTTCCTTTCTGTTGCGGGGAGGCTATTTTCAGCCCCTAAGGACTGCTACTTTGATGAATGAGGTCTAAGGTCTTAATTCCTAATGCTACTCCTACTGCTATTGCTATTGTTACTGCTTTTGGGAATTGGCATCTTTCTTCAGAGGGACCTAGCCAAGGAAAGCTTTCCAATTAAATGAATGTGCTTGCGTACTCTTCTATTCCTGCGGGAAGTGTGGGACTAATTGAATTTCATTCTTGTCTGCTAAGAGAATTCTTCTTCCTCACAGCTTGCATTCGATGCTTATGATTCAATAATTCCTGAAAACAGGGCATTTACTGAACTAGTCTCCCTGGGTCCCCCCGTCGGGAATGGAGGATTCTAAACCTTGCCCTTTCTATTTCTAATGTCAAACCTGCAAACAACCCCTTCTCTTCTTTTGCACAAGCCCTTTTTGCTTGAAGCTCTAGCCCTTAATGCCCTATTAGCCCTTCTAGCCTTTGAAAATGGATTAGTACTAATTAGATATATATATATATATATATTATACTAATAATATATACACTTTTACACATACCTGCCACTATTTCCACATGTTCACATTTAGATGCAGGTTAAATCTTACGTAAACAAGTTACGTAACTAGATTACTATATATTCATTTAATTAGATCTTTTTGGAACCTTAATTTAATATGTAAATGACATCCAAATAAAATAAAATTTCAACCACTGTCTAATTACAATGTGGTAAGTTTATGATAATTTTTATTTAAAATTTTCTTGAAAAAAATATTTATCAAGTATAAATTATCCTAAAAATAGATAAATCATATTTACCTCATTACCCGTGCATCAAAAATTCTCAATATCCACATTTTTGGTATCAACATATTTTTTGATAATTATGGTAATTTCAAACTAAATTTCATTACCAAAATCCAGTGACACCTTGTCACTGTACATATGTGCAGAAATGGTAACGACATGAAACAATATAAATCATTAAATGATTTTCTGCTGCAAATATGCTAGGGGCTTCATACTTGGTATTAATTTGAGTTGTCACAAAATTTTCTCACATCATTGAGAATTTGTGATTGAAATATTTCGGTCTCTATATTTGGGACCGAAATAATTCGGTCTCTATTCGGTCCCTAACTAGGGACCGAATTATTTCGGTGTCTAATATAGAGACCGATTTAATTCGGTCCCTATTCGGTCCCTAAATAGGGACCGAATAGGGACCGAATTATTTCGGTCCCAAATATAAGACCGAAATAATTCGGTCCCTATTCGGTCCCTAATAGGGACCGAATTATTTCGGTCTTTATATTTGGGACCGAAATAATTCGGTCCCTATTCGGTCCCTATTATTCGGTCCCTAAATAGGGACCGAATAGGGACCGAATTATTTCGGTGTCTAATATAGAGACCGATTTAATTCGGTCCCTATTCGGTCCCTAATAGGGACCGAATAGGGACCGATTTTTAATCGGTCTCTAAATCATTTATTTAGAGACTGATTCATTGCAGTGACAATTCGGTCACTAGTTAGGGACCGAATAGGGACCGAAATATTTCGGTCCCTATTTCGGTCTCTATTACCGCTTTTTCTTGTAGTGTCAGAACGCGACGCCGAATATGTTGCTACCTGAAGGCGACGTATCGATGCGTCGCGACCACAGGAATTGCGGCCAGAGCACAAACAGCAACCTGCCAACCTCATGTTTGTCTCCTACTTGGACTCTTAGAGCTTTCTAATCCAAGTTCCACCCCTATTAGCTCTTCTAAACCTTCTCCCATCATGAATAGGAGTCTTAAGTGTCTATAAATAGGGGGAAGAGAGGCCCAAATTCGGAGCTCACACCTTCCTCCTCTTCTCTTCAAGTTTGCAAGCTTCAATGGCCATGAAGAGAGCTCCAAGTGCTCCCATGGGTGAGGAGGGTTCCTACGAAGGTCCCAAGCGTGCTCGGACGTCTTATGGCGATCTCCTGAGGCTGACGGACGTCCCCAACCATCTGAGCAACAGCGGGGATGTGGCAGAACGCCTCGGCCAAGCCCGTTAAACCAATAACGCACTTGATCCGAGTCCGCCTCCCGCGAACGGGCCGTAGCCTCGCAAGGGAAACCAAACCACAGTCCGTGTAAACATAAAGGAACACACCACACTTCATATATAATTTTTTTTCACAATTTACATAGCCATATTCCATTAAAACTGTAAAGGTGTACAAAAGCCTGGGGCATACCCCGAGGTACAACAAAAGAAAGTAAACAGCTACAAAACTACAAGGCTACACTGCTGAGTACTACTCCGCTGGAGGTACTGACCCTGCTCCGCTACGACGCGGCCCAGAACTGGACGTCGGACGGGAAACGTCCTCCTCGCCCTCACCTGTGGGGGTAGGGGTGAGCCTCTCTAGTCACTGGCTCAGTAGGGAACTCCCCCAAAGCCGAACAAACCACAAACCACAGGTACAAAACAGTAAACAGTACCAACAACATATAAAACAGCTAAGCAGGTAAGTAAAGCTGTAAAACTACTCACTGTCTGCCGACTACGAGAAACAACTGTAGTAACTAAACGGCAAACCCAAACAGGTGTACAAGCCAAAGTAGAGACAGCCAACACGAGCCATGTAAACTGGTTCGCGACACCAGAAACTGACTCGGACAACTAACACAGGTCCACCTCTCAGTCTCGCAGCCACGGACGAAGGGTCCAGCTGCCGCTCCACGTAAAAAGGTCAAACAACTGTGGAGACCAACTAAAACACCACAACCTGCAGACCACACGGTCACAGGCCCATGCCTGGCACCTCCAGAGACCCTGGCCTGGGCTCGCTAGAGTGAGGCACTGGAAAAGGACTAGCTGGGGTCCAGTACGTCTACTGGTGTCCGTACCCCCAACTACGAGTGCGCTACAAGTGACTAAAAACAACCACAACTGTCACTGTCCCACTGTCGTCTTTCCCTCAGTCGGACGTACAACTCTAACACAAGAGTGAGGGTGTCCAGGTCAGACGACACAGACCTCGACGGCACAACACAAGTACCGGGACAAGGCCCCGAGCTAACAGCCTGGCTCACAAAGAACCTGGGGCACCCAACTGGAGAGGTAACCACGGTAGGCGTCGTACTACTCGTCACGTACACAAAACCACGTGCACGTCACACACAAACCACGTGAAACCTCACGTAAACCACAAGTAACCACTGGTTCACTACACGTGAACCCAACTGACTCGCGTACACAACGCGCAGTCACCGAAGTAAACACTTAATAGCATATCTTGTATGCTAAACACGAGAACCATGTGCACTTAGTGCACCTCGTATGATACCACGCATGCATTATCGATAAAACACCATAAATAGCCATTTCTGTTCATATAGGAGTAGGCGGCCACATCGATTGCCGCTTACAGGAAGTAGACGGCAAGGTCCCTGGCCGTCAACCTCCTGGCTGAAGATCTTGGCGGCAAACGATGTTGACGCCAAGTTCCCCGGCCTTAAACCCTGCAGAAACCCTAATCCGGTCCTGCGAGTTTTCTAGCTGTTCTAATTACTGGAAAACATACAAATGCATACCCTCTAGCATGACAGAACCCAATGCAACCCGTATAAACATGATTCGAACAATAAACTACTCAAACCACCCATTATCTCATATGGTGCAACTCTATCCAAACGTGGATTATCATGCTGGTTCAAGTAGTTATGATGTGTTTTAATGTTTCTACGGAGCTACCAGGGTTCGTCCCCTACCTCAGAACGCGTTAGAATCTCCCGCAACTCCCCGGTTTACGCCGAGCCCTCCGCGAGCTCCCACGCGAATTGCACCACGCCGCTACGTTTCCTCGCGCAATTCGGCGACGCCGCGCGTCCCACGATCGACCAGCCACTCCTCGATACCTGTTAGAACCTTCAAAGACTCGGGGGCAGCAAGCTGGGGCAAGAGGGAGAGAGGGTGAGCTGAGAGAGCTGCCCTCGGGTGAACATATAACCTGCTGAACTGACAGGTTGGCGTCAACCCCCTTGTCGCCCACATGCACCGCCAGACTAAACGTCCACAAAAGCTGCCGTCAAGTTCATGATGTAAACGTCAATGAACCTGGACGCCAACAGTCAACGACCACCCATTGGCCGCCAACTCAGACAGAACAACAGCAGGTCCTATTCCAATTCAGGACCTACCCTGCTCTTCACCTGCTAAAGCCACGCAATCACACCATGCATTCCACACACCCAACTCACACTGGCCTCACAACGGCCGCCACAACCACAATGCACATGATCCGCATGGATCCGAAAAGCACGCGACGTTACAGGGGATGTGAGAGAGGTATGCAAAACAGTGTTCTCAAATTTTAGTTATTTTAACTCCAAATTTCTTCTTTAATGCACGTTCTCCTCTTCCTCTCCTTCTCTTTTCCTTTTCTTCTTCTTCTCTAGCTCTTCCCCGGCTCCCGCCACTATTCTAAGCTCACGTGGATAGCACCCATGATCAAAGCCCTACCCATGTATGTAATCCGTTTCTTGAGAGAGTGGGGTTTGGGGGGGGGGGTGTTGATAGCGGCCCACAATTACCACAAAATATCCTTTGATTGGCATAGCATTACCGCCCTAATTGAGCTTTGGCACCCACAAACCCATACTTTCCTTTTCCCAAAATTTGACGCGACCGTCCTTCTTGAGGAGGTCGAGGCCTTCATGGCTTTACCCAAGACAAACGGGGGGGGGGGGGGGGTGAGCAAGATATTGTTATACCGTTGAGCCTATAAACCCAAAGCTTATCCTAGGTGAGTTCATGATGGATCCCAGGTATGTCTATACCATGATTAGTCCTCAATACATTCACCTAGTCCCGTTGTCTAAGTGGGTAATATCTCATTGCAAGAACAAGTGTGGGAATCACCGGGAGATAGCCAAAGCCGTGGCTATATGATTGTGTGGGGTAGTACTTTTCCCATCCGCAGATCACTTATCCCTGTACAGCATCTCTTTTCTTATTTCCTTTATTTAACCAAAGTCTTGACTTGCAGGAGGCAGATCTGAGGGCCTCTTTAGTGCGGACAGCTGTGCTAGAGAAGGAGATGGCAGAGATGCGCCTACGCCCCTAGACAGACGAGGCGACCAGATTGTGCCGGGAGGCGGACGAGCTTCGTCGCAGCTAGGGAGCACGCGGCATCGCTATGAGCTGCTGAGGTAGGAGATGAAGGGGCTCGAGAGGGCCTTGGCATTGGTCGGGCGCAGCCGTTCCTCGGCCAGCAGGAGCGGCATCCCGAGCGGGTCCGCCGGACATTATCTGACAGGTTCCTCCGGACGATGGAGGAACGAGGAGGAGGCATGGCGGAGCAAGGGAGCAGCTGAGGGGAGCACGACGGGACCGAGAGAGATGGCCCCTCCACCTTCTCGCCCGCCTGAGGGTACAGGGGAGAGTGGTTGAGGGCTTGTACTTTGCCCCTTTTTTGTCATGATGATGGTGATGTACAGTGTTTATAGCATGGAATGGAATTTGGATTTCTTTGGTTTATGGACTGTAGTTGCGTGAGAGTGACAAATGAGACATGAGTGCCGCCTTCTTTTCTTTCTACTGCGTCCTGCACCCTTAAGAAAATCACGAAACAGGTTAGATCCGTTCTTAGACTTAGCCCCTTGCCTTAAGTATGACGAGTGACCGATCTTGATAAATGGTCAAGGGGCTAAACCTTATTAAATAGGCAAAAAAAGATATAAATAAATACCATGCATGAATGAAAGAGTAGAGTGTTTTGGGATTTGAAAATGTTTGATTTTTTTGAAGTTTTTGAAATATTTGATTTTTTTTGAGGTTTTGAAATATTTGATTTTTTTGGGGTTTTGAAATATTTGATTTTTTGGAGTTTTGAAATATTTGATTTTTTTGGGGTTTTGAAATATTTGATTTTTTGGGGGTTTTGAAATATTTGATTTTTTTGGGTTTTGAAATATTTGACTTTTTTGGGGTTTTGAAATATTTGATTTTTTTGGGGTTTTGAAAGACGCCTAAAACCGACGTTAGCCCTTCCTAAAAATAAGACGTGCGAGACGGAAGGCACTCGCCCTTTCGGGCCACAACACATAAACCGGTCCGAACCACTAGTTTGGAGTCTTGATCATCTCCCTCTTTCGTCAAAGACCTTACCAAGATAGGATGTGTGCCTGGGGTGACATGCCATGGGTGATTACCCATAGATGATAGTGCGGCTAGTTAGGCCATACCTAAGGGATGGTCTGATCTCATAGGGGGAACTGGAAGACTTTTTGAGGGAAGTCTAATGCAGGTTTAAGGACGTTGGGTTCGGCTTCTTCCCGCAGCATACCCTTCAAAGATTAGGCATGTTGCGTAGGGACTTTGCGGTCTTTTCTATGCATTTGCATTGACTGGGGCATGCGTACGACCGGGCTCATGAGCGTCCCGCGGGGACTTTGCCACTCTTTTCCATGCCCCTGTTTCGTCATGTATCTTTGATTCTTTCCTTTGCCTTTTGTTCTTTTGCCCCTTTTATTTGACCGTCCCTGTTTGAGGCTTCCTCTCGTCAGGGTATGCTTAAGGTTGACTACCTCACCCTTGCGTCTCTTGCTCCTACACCTCGACCGATTTGGAAGAGAACGATCATCATATCGCTAAAATAGGGCCCACCTAGCCACATTATCTCCTAAGCGCGATCGCCCTGGCCTGTCATGTGTGTGTGTTGATCCTGACTTAGGTCAACCTTTGACGATCGGGGAGGGTATTTCGGACTCTTAACATAGGGTCATCCCTGGTCTAAGTATTGTGACCTCACGCCTATAGGCCTAGGGATAGAATCTTTTAAGGTACAACCCATTCCGCGGATGTGACAACTCTACTCCCTCAGCATTAGTTAGACGGTAGGTATTCCCTGGATACACTTCTCTCACGACGTACGGACCTTCCCAGTTTGGTTGCAACTTAGACCTCGGACCTCCAGGTTTAATAAAGATGCGTTTCAAGACCATATCACCCTCTTGGAATTTCCGTTCAATTACCTTCTTTTCAAAAGACCTTGAGATTCGCCTTTGATATGAAAGTACATGATCGGCCGCCATAAGTCGCCTTTCATCTAAGAGTTCTAATTGGACTAGCAACGCCTCTCGACGTTCGTCAAGATTGAGTTCCTTATCAAGTTGGACTCTTAGCGAAGGGATCAGGATCTTGTATGGAACTACCGCCTCCATCCCGTAAGTGAGAGCGTACGGGGTTTGCCCCGTGGGAGTACGGATAGAGGTACGATAGGCCCATAGAGCCTCTACTAGCTTTTCTGGCCAATCAACGAATTTATGCGATTCACAAGTTTTCTTCAAGATTTTAAGAAGGGTTTTATTAGTTGCCTCAGCTTGGCCATTGCCTTGTGGGTAATATGGAGAGATGATGCAGAGTGATATTGTATTTCTTACAGAGGTCCTTGAGTTCTTGTGAGATGAATTGCGGCCCATTGTCCTTGACGATGCTGCTTGGCACTCCGAACCGCGAGATGATATTCTTTATGATGAAGCGGCACACTGTGGATGCTTTGATTTCTGCGAACGCTTCTGCTTCTGCCCACTTGGTGTAATACTCAGTTGCTGTTAAGATGAAGGATTTTTGTTTGGTTTGAGCACTAGGATCACCAAGGGAGCCAACAATATCAAAAGCCCACATGGACAATGGCCAAGGTGTGGAGAGTGGATGAAGTGAGGAGATGAAGGTGCATGAATTTTATCAGCATGGAGTTGACACTTGACACACCTACGGACGTAGATGTGACAGTCTTCTTCTAGGGTGGCCAATAATAGCCCTGCCTAATGATCTTCTTTGCAAGCATTTGACTGTTGACGTGCCCTCCGCACTCACTAGCATGGGCTCCTTCTACCACTTTCCAAGCTTCGTCATCAGTAAGACATCTCAGAAGAACTCCATTGAGCTCGCCTGTACAGAACTTCTCCAATAAATGTGTACCTTAAGGCGGCTCTTTTGATGGCCTTGCGATCCTCCACATTTACCCCTTCGGGATATGTCCCATCCTTGCAATATTGCTCAATCTCAAAATACAACGGCAGTTCCTCTTCATCTAAGATTTCCTCGAGCTCAGTTAGCATGACCTGCTGTGCTCCTCTCTTCTTAGCCCTCTCTTCTAAGGTTGTCCTAAGGTTGTCGAACCAAGGATCCTGGATAGATGGGACATCGAGCCGTTGGACGACGATTGTCTCGGTCCGGTGACTCAGAGGGAAGGATAGAGATGAAGCTAGCGACGCCAAGGCGTCGGCCAGGATGTTCTGTGAGCGAGAAGTATGGATATAGATAAGCTTTCAGAACTGCCTCGCCAACAGCGTGACCAAATCTTGATAGGGTTTAAGCTTTGGATCACGAGTGCGGTAAGTTGAGAGCACCTGCCGCAGAACAAGCTGAGAGTCTCCTATGATTCTAAGGTGGGAGACACCCAAGATATAAGCATGCTTGAGACCAGCGAGGAGAGCCTCGTACTGAGACATATTGTTAGTGGCAGAAAAGGTGAGTTGATATGCGATGGGGATGGTAATGCCTTCCGGGGAGAGCAGTATGGCTCCAATGCCCCGTCCCTGGGAATTGAGTGCTCCATCAAAATGGAGGGACCAGAAGGGGTCTTTGATGATGACCGAGAGCTCTTCATCGGAGAATTCTTCTCGGACATAATCGCTGTGAGGGAGTGGAAAATGGGCAAGGTGCCCAGCGATGGCATATCCTTTGATGGCCTTTTGGACCACAAAAGAAATGTCGAATTGGGAGAGGAAGCTTTTCCAGCATGCCAGCCGATCAGAGAGGACGGGCTTTTCTAGAAGGTACCTGAGTGGATCCATCCTCGAGATCAGCTTGACCTCGTGGGCAAGAAAGTAATGCTTGAGTTTCTGAACTACCCACACGAGCGCGACACAAGTTTTGTCCACGGTGGTGTACTTGGACTCAGCGGTGTTGAAAAGCCTAGAGAGATAGTATGCGGCCCTTTCTTTTCCGGACTCGTCATGTTGCGCAAGAACAACACCTAGGGAGTCCTCAATGACTAAGAGATATAGGATTAGTGGTTTCCCTGGTACAGGAGGTTGCAAAATAGGGGGATTCATGAGATACCTCTTCAAATCATCAAAGGCTTCTCGGCATTTGTCATTCCATTCGAACTTTGCCCCTCCTTTCAAGAGATCATAAAACGGGCGGCATCTTTGTAAATGTTGAGATATGAATCTTCTAATGAACTGCAAATGCCCAATTAATCCTCTTAACTGTGAGATATTCTTTGGAGGCGGCATTTCTGCAATAGCCCTGGCCTTGTTTGGATCAATCTTAATGCCCCGCTTGCTAACTATGAAGACTAGAAACTTTCCTGATGATACCCCGAACACACATTTCTTTGGATTCATCCTCAGTTTGTACTCTCTTGACCGTTGCAACACCTTGGCGAGGATCTCGGGGTGTTCTCTCCTGGTTCTTGACTTCACCAAAATGTCGTCCACGTATACTTCCATGTAGACATGTATCATATCGTGGAATATGGCCATCATCGCCCTTTGATAGGTAGCCCCAACATTCTTGAGCCCAAATGGCATGACTACATAGCAATACGTTCCCCAGGGCGTGGTGAAGGATGTTTTCTCTTGATCTTTAGGAGCTAGACGGATTTGGTTGTAGCCTGAGTATCCATCCATGAATGAGAGTGTCTCATACCCAGCAGTGTTATCAATTAGTACATCAATGTGAGAAATCGGGAAGTCATCCTTTGGACATGCCTTATTTAGGTCCCGGAAGTCGATACAAATTCTGACTTTTTCGTCCTTTTTCATGACTGGGACTATGTTTGCCACTCAATTCAGATAGAGTACTACCCTAATGAATCTAGCCTTATGGAGTTTGTCTACTTCATCTTTCATCTTCAGGGCCATGAGTGGGTGGAACCTTCTGAGTTTCTGCTTTATGGCCTTTGCCCCTTCTTTCAATACAAGTCGGTGCTCCACTAGTGAGGGGTCTAGACCAGGCATGTCCTCATATGACTAGGCAAAGGTATCCTTGTACTCCCTCAGAATTTGCACCAGTTCCTCTTCTTCATCAGGAGGGAGATTTGCTGAAATAATCACTATCCTGGGATCTTCGTCTGTTCCAAGATTGACCTCCTTGGTAGGTTCATCCACTACCGTTGTAGGTTCATCGAATCTTCTTACGCCACTTGCGTACATCTCGGAAGCGTCATCTACTTCGCTATCCTCTTCATCGATTGGGTCCTCATCATTTATGATCTCATAGACGCCAAATCCATCATCTATGAACACCCCATCCTGCACTATTTCTTCTTCCAACACCAGCGCTTCTTTTGTAAACTCCTCCATCAACAATAGTGCTTGACATCGCCGAGCTAACTCTTGAAGATATCTTCGGGGAATAGCCTTGCCCCGTTGCTTCCTAAGGCGATGCTTGGACTTGGCGGGCGCTGGGTTGACCTGATTCTCTACTCTGGACTCACCTATGCTAGACTCTTCTAACCTAGACAGTCCTAATCGACTAGACGACTCTACAGAACTAGGAGAGGACATGGTGTCCTCGAAAAGGATGGCTCCTAATGAAGGAGCGGGAGGGGAAGCCCCAGTCGGGGGATGCCCCTGATCATGAGGGTGAAGGAGGTATGCTGGCTCCTCGACCTCAACGTGCATTTGAAGATTAGCATTTTTTTTTTGGGAATCGGTGGAGAGTATGCAGCATGAGAGAGTGACCTTGTGGTCGCTCGGATCGGATTGCAAGGCAGAGAGGACTGCAGGTAGGAGATCAGGAGTGAAGAGGCTATGTGCAGTCGCCAGGAGTTGGGGAGTCAGTTGGATGAGTAGGGGAGGAGATGAAGGGACAAGACTGGGAAGGAGAGAGCATAGGAGTGATGGGTTGATGGCTAGGCATGTGCCCCTCCATAGTTTGTCTACTGATCTTTCCTCTTCGTAGGGGATGTCGGGCTCTCCCACGTCTGTGGTTTCACTCATCAGCTGCCTCTTGGATGTAATGGAGGTGGGCGGATCTAGCAGTTCAGCTGCAGCTGGCGGCCATGTTCTCTCTTCTTCCCAGAACAGACGGCTGAAGGCTATAGTGATGTCTTCTATGTCGAACCAGCGATACCATTCAGCCTCTGGGTCCCCTGTCTTCCTCCTCTTGCCTGGGCGGAGGGCTTCCAGCGCCCTATATGTGAGCATAGGGGCCATATGCCGAGAGAAATTCCTGCCATGCACCTCGTGGTGTGACAGTTCGGCCTCGACCACCACAGTGTTGTACCCAGGTTGGGTAGGGCCTCTGACGAAGTGGCACCAGAGCATCCATGTGAGTGGTTCACGGTCGGCCTTGAGAGTGGATGTGCTGGATGACCACGGCTTGGATTTCTCCCTATAACCCAGTCCCTGTCGGCTTTTCATTACAATGTCCGGGATGGGCTTGACTATGCCTTGCAGTTCTGCCCCTAGACCCTTGCCTTCTTCATAGCCTAGCTTCATCATGATCTGCCACCCTTTGGTGTTAAGTGGCTCTTTCCTTTTGATCGTATTGACCTGTGCAGGACTGGGCTCTTGTTTGGAGTGGAATGAGTAGCCCCAAGGGTAGTTGATGTCCAACACTGAGATGATGGGCTTGTTGGTAGGCCAGACAGCCGGGAGGAGGGTATCATTAATGGCATCGACAGTGTGAGCAGTGGCTATGCTTTTGACTTTGATGATCTGTCCCTGGAAGGGGAATTTGAGACACTGATGTGCGGTGGACGGTACAGCCCCTAGTGCTTCTAACCATGGGCGCCCCAGGATAGCTTTGTACACAGGTCGATGTCAAGTACATAAAGGTCAACAATGATAGCGAGTGGCCCCAGTTCAACTTGTACAGTCACCATGTAGTGGCAGGATCTTATGGAGTTGTCGAAGGCGGCTATGGTGGTTGGCGTCGGTCTCAGTATCCCTTCCGACACATCACAGTCTCTGAGGGTGCTTAGTGGGCAGACATTAATAGATGCTCATGTGTCAACCAGTGCTGCCCCTACTGCTACGTGGTTGATGACGAGGGTCACACAGAGTGGGAGCCTCCTGGCTTCTGGGGGTGCTAGCTCATTCTCAGCAAAGGTAATTGCCGGCCCACGGGTTACCATGGCTAGTGCACTTGGCAGTTTTTCAGCTAGCATATCCTCATTCACCACTACCTTCTACAGAAAATTCCTTAATGCTTCTTGGTGCTCCTTGGATTTCTTTATCAACTCCAATATGAAGATCTTGGCTGGCACATGATCAAGATGCTTGAGGATATCATAATGCGTCCCAGGTAACGGCTCAATCACCCCCTCGTCTTGTGGTTGCTGCTGTGGCTGTTGCTGAGGTGGTTGTAGGACCTATTGGTGGTTGCTTTGGCTCGTGGAGGTAGTGGAGATAGGTGGGTACGGGCGGCGAAAGACTCGTCCGCTCTACAGGGTGGTTGGTTGGTTGAGGGGTTGTCTGGCGGAGGACAGAGTGGCGGCAGAAGGTTGGTCTAGCCCAGGTGGTGGTAGGATGATGGGTGTGGGAGCGAATATGACGGGTGGTGGTGGTATGGAGACAGGTGGAGCGAAGGGTACGACTGGCGGTGGGATAACGGAGGAACTAGCGACTGGTGTGGGTGTTGAACTGACGGGTAGTATGATGGCGTTGGCCAAGGAAACTAAGGGAGGAATTGATTGAGGAGCCATGTTGGCTGGTTGTAGTTTGGGATTGTAGAGGGTACTGGTGGTAATGGCCATCATCTGCTGGACATCGAGTTCATCATCGTACGTCCAATTCGCTTGAGGAGGGGGGTGGTGGACGATAGGGTTACTTGGGCTGGTTGCTGTGGTGGGTTAGGAGCTGGTGGATGGTTTAGCAAGGGGTTGTGAATGATGCCCAGGTCCTGCAACGGCTGTTGTTGTTGTTGTTGTTGTTGTTGTTGAGGGGGTGGTTGGCGCTGCTGCCTCTGCTGCTGTTGCTGCCTCTGTCTTTCTTTGATATCTCCGATCACTTGCCGGAGGGCTGTCCAATCCAGTCTGTTCTGCTCATGCAAGTCATATACCAGATCTTTAAAAGTGAAACACTGCTCAATGGTATGACCGGGTTGCCGGTGGAACACACAGTACCTTGTTTGGTCCACACTTGGGTTCAATGGCCTTTCTGGAGGGAGTCTGATAGCATCTGTGGAGAGCAAGGCCAAGAAGATATCAGAGAGTGTCTCCGAAAGTGGCGGGTAGTGGGTTCTCCTTGGACCTAAGGGACGCCTTTGTTGGGAACCATCGGGAGGCGGCACTTGGTTGTATTGGCGTAGCTGTTGGCCTTATGGAGGGTTGGTAGGATTCTGACCCTGAGCAGTATAAGGTTGGCGATTTTGGTTCTGGCCGGCAGGGTTGAATGCACTCACTTGCTCATTCACTTGGACACCTTTGGTGATTGGCCCCTGAGGTTTTCTTTGGAAGCGGGACTTCTGGGGCTCGAACATGGAGTGTATGGGGGAGTCCTTGAGCTGAGTTTGGATGAAGCGGGCACGACTGTAGAGCTGGTGCATGGTGGTGATATCATTCATTGCTAGAATATTTTTATAGGCGGGGGTTGCATTAGCAATGATGATCTTGACCTTTTCTCCCTCTGGAAGGTACCCTGGGACTCTGGTGGCCATCTGCCTCCATCTGTCGGCGTGTGGCAAAGTCTTCCTCCGACTTCATCCGTTCGGCCATGAGATCCGTAGAGAATACTTCGGTCCAACCCTATCTTGGAATTGTTCAAGGAATTTTGCCTTCACGATAGCAAAGTCCTCTGCATCCTCGGGCAATAGGGAATAGAACCAATCTAGAGCAGGCCCGTCTAGTGACCGAAGGAACAGGTATGCCATTAAGCGGCGGTCATGCTGATAGGGTGCGGACTCATAGATAAAGTCCTTGATATGGATGTAAGGGTTGCCAGAGCCATTGTACTTGCGGTACTTTGGCAATTTAGATGGAGAGGGAACCCATAAGCCATTGAAATTGGGCATATGCACGTCATGGTGTTGCCTCGGGTCAACTTGCTTTCGCAGCTCTTGGAGTTCCTTTTTAATGGACGCCCACTCGGACATCATGTTGGGAGCGGCGGATGGTTGAGCATATAAGGAAGAGGCACGAGACGTCGGCCTGGCGCGTGGCTCAAGAGGATGAGGCAAGTAGCAAGGATGATATGGGGGAGACCGGGGCCTCGACTCACGTGGATGGTAATGCTCAGATTCAAAGGAGTGAATCGAATGGTCTGTGGCCGGATGGGAGTATTGTCGGCTTGTCCCGGGATGATACGGGGGCCAGAGGTAGGTGCCATGGGGCGTGAGGCGCCCGCTCTGGGTGAGGGTGATGAGACGGCCTTTCCTTTGAGGGCCGTCATGAGGTTCTGGATTTGAGATTGATCAAGCTGAGGAATTAGGCACAGGAGCTGAGCAGCTTGATCGTCCGCCTGAGGAAGATGGGCATTCAGTGCCGGGCCACCATCGTCGTGATGGTGGCTCTCACTGGCATGGACTGTGGCAACCCACGGGCGGGTCGACTCCTCGAAGAGATCATGAGGAAGAGATTCCTCGTAGTCTTGGGAAGTATAGAATGCGGCGTCCTGATTCTCATCATAGACCGGGTTCAGATAGGACTCCATTTTTGGAAAGTGGGTGCACCAAGATGGGAAAACCTGTCCAGACTCAAGAGACACCCTAACCTAATCAGACACTTGATTTCCTAAACAAACAATCCTACGCAGACAAAAGAAAGAGAAAACGTCTCACCCAAAGCAAGCAGCTGGCAATGATGATGGTTTCTTTTATTTGGTTCAAATTTGCCTTTTAATGAATTTGATCTTTTTAGAAAGTTCTCTCAAAAGGAAGGTTTCCTAAAGGGAGAAGGCTTCCAACTTCGGGCTTGACTAGGATTTCTCACGGACTTACGAATGAATGGATCCTAAATCTAGGTGGCAACAGGTACAACCAGCCCGGCGGCCGTGTGGGAATCCACGGTCAGCGGGGACTTACGGAGGAACTCGAGCGAGTGCTCTAGTCGAACACAAGGAATATGTGGTTGAGAGAGCGGGCGTCGCCGAGGAGGACAACCTAAACTACAAATATGAAAATATGTATACAAATCCTATGTGCACCGGAGTGCATGCAAATTCTAACCTAAGACTAACAAAACAAAAATCGGACTGACCTGCTCTCAGAAGCAGAAGGCGACAGGTAACCTGTCGCGACCAAGATCGCGACAGGAAGCCAGTCGCATTCCTCTTCGCGGTGGATAGAAAGCAAGATGGGCCTGGTTATGCACAAAAAAACAAAGCAACCCTATAGCATGGAGGACTGACAGACTCTCAAAAGCATGGAACAGGCATCAGATGGCTCGAAATATGGATGGAGTACTTGAAGTAAGCCCAAAAAATAGGAATAAAGGAAATTAGAGGCACTGACCTGATCGCGACGACCAACTCGTCGCCTTTCAGATAGCGACTCTAGCAGTGTCGCCTTTTATCCAGCACACATGACTTCAAACTAATATGAACAAGCGAATGAGCAAACAACACATACCTGATCGCGACGCCTTCACAGTCGCCTTCTTTATCGCGACACCTTCAACGCCGCCTTCCGGACCAGCACAGCAGAATACCAAAATAGCATAAAGGACAAACGACGATGTACTGACCTGATCGCGACCCTTACAACGTTGCCTTCTCACCCAGAGCAGCAGAACTCAAAACAGCCGTAAAAGTGAACAAAAAAATGCAAAATTTATGAAACAACCACACACGTGGACGACTATGAAAGGCAGGGGAAGACAGAAACAAGCACGAAGGGCATTAGAGGTCCCACCGTGATCGCCAAAAAGTGTAATCACGGGATTTGCTCCCCAAAAGATGAACAAATAATAAGGAAAATAGGACCGTGATCGCCACCAAAGCAGTTGCAAAACGATTAGATAAGTGCACACGTGCTAACTGCCTTGGAAAAAGGAAAAGACTGCAGAAGGCGTACCTGACCCTGAGAACGCGACGAGGAAGCTGTCGCCTTCCTTGTATTTGAACGCGCCGCGCAGACGGTGCCTTCCAGGTCGCGACACTATGATGGTCGCCTTCTACTTCAAAGGATGGAGATTGTGGATTCCTTCTCTTCCTGCTCCTCAGCCGGATAAAGGGGCAAGAGCCTCGTATTGTTACTGTCTTCTAAACCCTGCCAAGAACATCAAAGCAAAGAGAAACCCATTAGAGATCTAGTGCATGTAGAATCTATCCCAAAAAAATGAACAAACATGAAGTAATTGGATGGGACTCACGTGGGGTGGGGTTTTAACCCCTTTGGGTGATTAAGATCGGTGTGTGTGGAGTGTTCTAATGCAGAACTACGAAAAAAATCTACTCTATGCATGCATGGATGAAGAGAAAATTGGAAGAAAAGGGTGGAAAGAAAGCGTAGACAGGGAGAAATCGCCCTGGGGGGCACTTCCTGGTCGTCTGGAGACGAAGATGTCTTCTGAGGAATTGGAGCTCTCTGGGAGACGAAGACGCAGCCAAAAACCTCTCCCTAAACGGTGCTGTATGGAGTGACTTATACCCCGTTATTCCTGAACGGGATGTGAGAGGAATAATGGGCAAGGGATCGAGTTTGGGCAAGTGTGTTCACGGAAAGGCGATTGGATCTCGGAAAGGAACTTCCAAAGAACGTCTCCACAAAATTTGGCAGGATTTGGACGATTCTAGGCTGATCAAAACTCGAGATATTCATGAATGGCAAGTGTCCAAGTCATGCTCGGAAAGGGTAAGCTGCATGGAGTCCATAACGCGACGGCCTTATGGTCGTGACCAGATAGCGACGCCTTGATACGTTGCCTTCCTTACAAGGAAGGTATTTAAGTATTTTCTTGCGATTTTTCAAGGAATAAAAGGCCAATTTAGAACGCGACATATCGAGGCATCGCCTTATTAACCGGAACGCGACAAGGCTATTGTCGCCTTCCGGAACTTTCAGCATGTGTCCACAAGAAACATCCAATCTCCTCGCACGGTTTGAAGCATTGGACTCCTAACCCAGAGAGCTACGAGATACTAATGAAGACTGATTGAATTGACTAGGAAAAAACCTTCAGGGCGATGAACTAAGGGAAGGACAACATGATCGGAGAAAGTCAGCTTGACGATGATGAGTCGTCGTGGGGCATCAATAATATGACAAGAAATTTGGCTTGACTTATGGGTCAGAAATGGGTGTCTACAGGTATGTAGTCATGTAGGCATGTAGGGTGAACGATCACCATAAGATTGATACTATGGTTTAGTTCCTTGTAGAATCCTCTATGGTGATAATATCTCATTTGGCAATAATAGTATCATTTTCATTTGTAGAATCAGTCATGCATTTAGCTTTCTCATGCATGCACATAGTTTCCATATAGTACTTAATGCTCACTCCATAATACAATATGGTATAAAATTAAATATTCGGAACTCATAACTTGCTGGAATAGATGCAATCAGAAATCCAAAACCCTATAAAGATGCCACTTCATTTCATTTAATCAATTGAAACCCGATTTCACATGAACATGTCTATTTATGGTTCAGAAATTCATAACAAATTTTACAGTGCTCAGATTGAGCTCAAATTTTAACTGTATGACATTTGCATGGATTATAACAAGCCCGTAATTTTTCATAATTTTCTGTGCAGAATGTTTTTTTCAATCATTAAAACAGTGCACAACAATTATCATAATACCAGTGAAAAATTCAGTAATTTGAACCTCGACCAGTCAAACACATCTAAAAACATCAATACCTTACTGTAAATAATTGCCATGCATGGTCAAACTAAATCTAATGACATTCGTACTACACACAATTTATTCTAAAATTCATGCACATTCAATAACATATACTAAATTTCTAATTTGATGTTATATTTACTTATTATTTTCATAATTCACATGCTTACTGTAACAAGTGATGGATAGAGTAAAATTCCATGAGATGATGCTAAACTATCTCATCCAATCACAAGTAAATCCAATTTCACTTAAACATGGAATAATGAGTTCATATATTGATAATAAATTCTACTATTAGCATATCAGAACCAAACTTTAGCTGTAACATGCATATCTACTGTGGAACCAAATCCTAATTTTTTCTATTTTCTGAAAAATTGAACTACTTTTATTGATTAATCACTATTTCAGGAAAACTTAAGAAAATATACAATAAAACTCATTAGCCGAGACCAGACTATTACAGACATGTATAAACCTTCACATGTGATTATAAACAAATTCTATGTGATAACTTAGCTATTCAAACAACATATAGATGCCATTAAGGAACTCTGAAGTATTTTTCATCATATTTTCAATTAATAGAAATTCAGATAAAATATTTAAAATCATAAAAGTCATCTAGGGTCATCCTGCAACATAACATAAGTCCCTCTCATCGTATAGAACCTTCATAAATCTTATTCATGCATTAAACCAACGGATTAAGCACATAGTAGCCAAATCATGTAGTTTTGGAAACCTAAAACTTAATGGCATAGTATACTTTCGTTAATAATAGTTAACGATAGTAGACACTGTCGTCAAAACATACTTAATGACAAGTCATTGTCATCAACATCATGTTAACATCACTGAGGATTGTCGTCAACCAGATCTTGGCGGCAGTCGATGTTGACGTCAAGTTCATTCACCCAGAATCCTTACAGAAGCCACATGAAATGATGATGGAATACAAAGCCCTAATCATGCTTCTAAAAATTCAATAAAATAGAAAGTAGGAGAACATTAAACCACGAAATGAAACCCCTAGTTACTTGCTTACAGAAACTCTTATAAATCACGAATCACATTGGTGAAAGCCCACCTTGGCCAACCCAAAGCGGTTCTCTCCCTCGATCAAACCTACATCATGAACACCACCTGGATGAAAAAAACACAATCACAACACTTCCTCGCAATCACCCACACCTCGTCCAAGTAGCAACCAACATGAACAAGCCTCGGACAGATGGAAATCGCCCTAAAAGTCTTTTCAAGGAAACCTTAGCCAAAAGATCCTTCAAATGATGAATTCAGAGCTTAATAAGGATGCCTACTTATTCTAGGGATCAAATCCTAGTCATCTTTATTCTGACTTCTTCATCAATTGCCATAAAAACACACATAACAAAGCAAGGCAATCACATCAAGAAAACCTAGGGCATCACAGTAAGAATTTTCTTAACTGGCAGCAACCTACATAAGGTGAGAAGGTATAGCCTATATTTGAAAAGCATGTGCTACTGACATTTTCGAGGATGTAGTGCACTCCAAAACTAAAATTTGAATAACAGAAGTCTTTTGTAATGCTTTAGATAATCAATTAAACTATGATCTAATTTATAATTTAATTATAATGACTAAGTTAACAGATATTATATTTGTAAAATATTTAGTCACTAATCAAAATAGAGAAGTCAACTATTTAAAAGTCAAAGGCAATTGAAATATATGTTCAATAATTAGTATGTTTTAGTTAGTAATCTGTATAGAATATAAGTATTGAACACTTATAACACCAATCGATGTGTTTTAAAGTCATATAAACACCAATCAAAATGAATATAACAATAGTTAGAATGAATGTAGCCATTTATTCACCAATCAGAACATTTTAAGTCAAGTGTTCACTAATCAGAATGCTTATAAGTCAATTGGAATGAGAACTGAACATTTGTTCACCAATCGGAATGTTTGTTCAGTAATCGGAATATTTAAACATCAATTGATACACAATTGTTCACCAGCTGGTAGACTATTTTAACATCAATCAGTATAGAGTTATAACTACAATCGATATGACAATTGTTCTTTAATTGATGTAGACTTAGAAAAAAATTATGAGGAACTTGAGACTAAGTTTTAAGATACTTACTTTGATGATCCATTATTTTACCTTTATTTCTTGCTGACAAACTTGATGAAAATTTTTGTTAATTTTATAAAATCAGAGATTTTGTTATCACTAAAATTTAAATAGAAAGGAGATAAAAAGAGATAAAGAAATATTAACAACTATGAGTAGAAGACACAAGTCGACACATATGCTTCACAGGTTGACACTTGTGTTCTCACAAGTCGAGATATATGCAACACAAGTCTACACTTGTGTTTTCACAAGTTGACATGTAGACGTTATCTATCGACATATAGACATTATCTGTCGACATGCCAGAACACAAGTCGACACATAGAAAGCACAAGTCGACATATCATCAGATATTTCAGAATATGATATTATGAGAATGCTTTTGATAATGTGATTGTGCAGATATTATTAAATAGATATGCATGAGTAAAATTACCATGAAGATATTTATTTAAAATTTTGTCATCACTAAAACCTAAGAATATATGGAGATAATAGGTTCAACAATCTCCCTTTTTTGTGATGACAAAACTAAATGCTCTGCACATACTGAAATAATCATGATTAAGTCCTAGCATAAATCCTAGCATAAAAAATAGTACATGGAACTTAATGACTAATATGCAAGGAAGATATGAAAGTATGAAAGTATGTTATTTTAGAGAAATAATTCTCTCCCTTTTTGTCAATTACCAAAAAGTGAGACTAAAGGGATGAAGGAAAGAGATGGTAGGTGGAAGGGAGGTCAAAAGATTTTATCAAGAATACTCTTGTTGGCCCCAATTCAACTCTTCATTTTTGAATATTCTTATGCCTTTGTTCCTATAGAAACTAAAGATGTTAACTGAATTTATAACAATGTTACCTGAGCATGCTGCATTCTCTTGTTGTGGGAGAGGCTTCTTCAATATTCTTCAAAATAATTTGAGACTCCCTCTCAATATGATATTCTTCTCCTTTGGATTGGAAGTCTTTCTGAGGAGCTACCAACTACTCCTCTTGAATATATGATTTCTTTATAGCCGACTTCCCTTTGTAGGCCCACTCTTGATCAAATCAAGAATCATTGGAGTAGAATCCCAGAGAGCAAAAACCCTCAAAGGATTTAATGAACATGGATGCAAAGAAGAGATAATAGATTTCTAGGATATTTGGATGAGGAATTAATTTCAAGGTTCAAAAGAGATTAAAAGATAAGGTGAATAGGTGATATAGAAGACTCACAATTTCTAAAGAGTCAATCAGAAGACAATAGTTATCAATCAATATATTAGATGAGGATAATTGTAAAAGAAGAATAGGTTGTATACTGATTTGTGAAGAGACGTAAGAAGTTCTTTCGATTGCTAAAGAAAACTCAAGTGGAAGACACTAATATGATATATATTGACGGGAGAGAGAATGAAATTTCTCTGAAAAAGTTAATGTATTTCAGTTATTACAGAAGTATCTTCTACAAATTGCATATGCCTAATTCCCTTCTAAGAGAAGTGAATATCTCTTCAGGTAATACTTTTGTGAAGATATCTGTCAAGAAATTTGAAGTATATATGAATGAAATATCTATATTACCATTTACTACATGATCACTGATAAAATGGTACCTCACATCAATGTGCTTAGTTATGGAATGCTACATTGGATTCTTGGTAAGATTTATAGCATTGGTATAGTCGCACAACAAAAGTATTCATTTGATGTTTATTCCATAGTCATTGAGTTGCTACTTGATCCATAGTAATTGACTGTAGCAACTGTAGCAACTGTAACAACCCCGAGAACCCGACCATCAGTTCCAGCTAAGGACCCGATTTTTGCAGTCACCACCCATGGATCCGGGGACCCGGAAGGGCTATAAGAAAAGTCTAATAGAATATGTAAGGGAAATAAACGTTAACTACTAAACTAGAAGCACACGTAGAAGTAATAAAGGAATGAGCGAGAGTACTGCGTATAGCTCTAAGTACAGTCCCAAAAAGCAACGAGTACAAGTAAGCAAGGGAAAGAACAGGGCCCTTAGGGGCATACCCTGAGGGTGAAGTACAACTGGAAGTAAAGGGCAGCCCACTGCTAGCTATGGGGACAACAAGGACTACCCTGTCTACTCCGCCCGACACGCACCCGACCGCTGCTAGAAAGTCTCACCTGGAAAAAAAAGGGATGAGCTTCACAGCAAAAGCTCAGTAGGGACTACCAATCACCTACTGGCTCTAACAGGCGGGATAAACAAATATAATTAAAGTAAATAACAACAGTTATATATTCTACTATAGCACAGGAAAGTGCAGAAGGAAGGCTAACTAACTAGCAATGGTACGGAAACTGTAACACGGTCAAAAACACCATACGACCTGTACGTCGTGACCACCACACGGTTGTGAACATAGACAGAGGGAACCCTACCTGGACAAACGACACTAGCTACGGAAGCAACTACTACTAGTCAACCATTCAGGTGTATCTACTGACGTCTATCCTCGACCGCAGTCCTGGCCTCCACGTCTTGTTAGAGTGGAGCCGAAGAACAAAAAGTAACCACACAGTAACCGTCGTAGTTTGGCCAGACTACAGCCCCATGCCTAGTCTCTCTAGATGGGTTCGGGGCCACAAAGAGTGACGCAGTGAGAAAAGGACTAGCTGGCTTGCGCCGTGAAGAACTCCGAACGACCTCGACATCCCAGATCAACTACGAGAGCTCTGCAAATGACTTGACGCCACTGTCCTACCACCATTTTCCCCTCCACTCCAGAGTTCGCGACCCGAGCACGCCCGTCTTCTAGAGTACTCCCTCAATGGGCACACAGGGATAGGGGTCTCAGATAAACGGTAACAACCTCTCATGGGACAAGCCCTCATATGCCGAGCACTGGGCGAACGACTAGTATAGGACCGTACTAGGAACTAGCACTGGTGCCACATGTATAGAAGGAACCAAAAGCAGGCGAAGATTTGACGAGAAACAGACTCCGCATGGAACTCATATGTGTGTGTCACTGTCGCGACGCCCAAGGCCGTCGCGACATTGTCACGACACCAAGACTTGTTGTGACAAGGTCGCGACGCCCAGAGCAGTCGCGATGCTGTTGCAACACCCCTGCCCGTGGCGATAGCAGAAAGCTTGTCGCGGTCGGCGCATGCATCGCGACACCATCGCGGCTCTTAGACCGGTCGCGACATCAGACATAGGGGGTCCCAGGACAGTCCTCCCAAGGATCACCCAAAAAACACCTAAAACCTATCCAATCGGGGGAGGGGAGCATGTAGACTCTAGGAAAGCTTCTAAACGAGGCAAATCACCCTTAAACCCCACGTGGATTATGCATTTAAACAACAAATCCTACGCTCAAGGAAAACCTCCCAACAACGGAGCATGGATCTCTTACCCCAAACACAATGGAAGCACGAGAATCTCAAGGGGAATGGGAGCATGGTAGAACTAGAAGGAAAAGAGGAGTCCCTACCTCAAGGAGTAGAGCCAACCCGTTAGGGCCTTCTCGTAGGAATGGCCGCCACCTCCTCTCTCCAAGCACCACACGGACACTGCCTACACGAAGAGAGCATCACCTCCACGCAAAGAACACCCAAAGATCATCAGAGAAGCAAAGGGGGCTCAGAGGAGGAAGAAGGAAGAAGAAGAAGAAAAGAGAAAGGAGAGGGGGAAATGGGGCGCCTGCTCGGTTTTGAACCGATGGCCCCTAAACACGATGGGTCGGCGCAGCTCGATAAGAAGGTTGTTGCGATGGCCCTCCCGGTCGCAACACCATGTCGCATCCGCCCGCCCGGTGCGACCCCAAAAGTAGATCAAACCTCAGAGACCGAGAAACCCAAAACATGACGGCTGACCTGGTCGTATCAACGATTGTATGTGCACTGACACCTCACAAAGCTGTTTTGACAAAAAGGAGGAAGTGACACAATGATCAGAAGCCAGAGTCTTGTTGCCTTCAGACGGCGCAACCAGAACGCGCCGCCTCCAGACGCCGCGTTAAGAACGCATCGACCAATGGGGGCGCGACAAGAAGCATGTCACAACCACCTCTACTATCATGACACTGTCGCGACCAGCAAGTCCATCTCGACCCTGAGGATGGTGCCAAGGGCCCAAGAGAGCCAGATCTTACATCCTACCACCCTTACGGAAATTACGTCCTCAAAATTAAAGAAACTTGGTCTCGAGAAGGAAGGTAGTAAGGGAAAATAACATACCAATCAATCAAACAAGTATGGAAACTGCTCTCTCATCTCGTCCTCGCACTTCTAAGTGGCCTCGCCACCAACGTAGTTCTCCCTGTTGGGCAGCATGCTGCGAGGTAGGTGCGCGTGCCAGCGTCTCACCCTGGGGCGATCTGAGAATGAGGGTGTGGCGGAGGCCGGGTTGGCCAAGTCATGCCTAGGTCCGGGTGTGGACCTGCCTGCAGGTGTTGCTGAGTTGTCCAGCAGGGGGACTGTACCCTGTGGTGGGTTATAAGGAAGGATGGTATCCTTACACAACAACTCTAGTTTTGGCGTAATGACAATGCCTGAGATCCTATAGACCTGGTATCAGAGCAGGTCGCGGGTTCGATTCCCAGGGGTGCCGCTGGGGGGGAGATTGTTGGGCGGCATGCTGCGAGGCAGGTGCGCGTGCCAGCGTCTCACCCTGGGGCGACCTGAGAATGAGGGTGTGGCAGAGGCCAGGTTGGCCAAGTCATGCCTAGGTCCAGGTGTGGACCTGCCTGCAGGTGTTGCTGAGTTGTCTAACGGGGGACTGTGTAACATTGCGCATTTTTTAGATTTTTGCGGATCCCTGCTTAGTGGGTTTGGTGGCCAATGTGTGGCCCATTAGTACGTGTTTCAGGTGTTACGCGCATTGTGAGGCTTGGTGGGCCGTCAGATTGGGCCCAAAGTGCTCACATGTTTTCTGCCTGTGAACGCGACAGGGGTGTACATCGCGTTCTGAACGCGACAGCCCTGGTGGTCGCGTTCCTATTGCCGCTGTTTGGGTTGATGTCTGCATGCGCGCCACGTATCGCGCGTGGGGCAGGGCTTTCTGATGTCAGGAGTGGGAAGTCAACGGCCTCCCACGTCGCGTTCAGGTCGCAACGTAGGGCTACGTCGCGTTCCCAACCACTATGCATTTTTAAAGAGGTTTTCACCGAACAAAGCAGGGGAAGCTCTGCTCGGCCAGGGGGAGCTACTGCGGGGTTCCTTCGGGCGGCTCGAGGTTCTGGAGATGTGTGGGGAGTGTTCTCACCGCGAGGACGTCGCGTGGAGCGGGGAAACGCCGAGAGATCTCCGATTTTCGTGTTCTTCGCGAAGGTAGGGTGTACTACCTTGTTTCGTGTTGTGAATTGCATGTTAGTTTGTTTATTGCTTTGAAAACTGTAGATACCATGCTAGGGTATCCATTAAAGCATGAAAAATGTGAATTAAGCATGGTTTGAATGGTCCGGAATGGTGATATGTTGATTTGCTCCTGGATTAGGGTTTGCGCCTGTGATGGCGACGGCCCAGAGTGTCGCGTCCTGAACGCGACAGCCCGACCCGTCGAGTTCATGTTATGAACGCGACAAGTCGATGGGTCGCATTCTGATGGCGACCTGGCCCCTTGTCGCGACCTCAGCTGAGAGGTCTGGACATGCATGCTTTCAGTGTTGTGGTTAAACGATTATTCGTATTTGTTGCGCATGGCAATGACAGGTGGAGCCAGTTCACTTGTTACGCTCATGGAGCGTATTGCTCACGAGGTGGACATGTTTTACATGGTTAATGTGTTATGTACGTAATCGGCTTGGTGTTTACGTAGTATGTGTGGTGCGTTGGCACCCGTAGCGCTCTTGGAGCGTGCTGTCCATGTGTTGGACATGTTGTTTACGTGAATAACGTGTGGTGCACTTGGTTGATGTATTATACACGTGGTGTCTACGTGGTTTGGATGCCGTGCTTATGGTTTGTGTGTGTATGGCACATCGTACGTTATTGTGTTTATTGTATCTTAATTATTGTGGTTAGTCCGTGGTATAGTGGCGGTGAGGTTCACGTTTGAACCTAGCCTTGATCCTTAAAGATCTTTTATAGATTATCTTAGATGGATAATTAGTAAAGTATAAGTATGGTTATTACGTGATTATCGTGTACTGTGTTTAGTGTGGCAGTGGAGGTCACAAGGTGACCGATGACAGGCTGTGGTGTTATTATTAATATGGTTTATGTGTGTGATTATGTAGGTTAGCTTGTAAGTCACAGGGTGACTGGGACGAGCTATTCCTAACATATGTATTGTGATTGGTAATAGAAAGTGTTTGTGTATATATCATGGTTTGAGCTTGCCGAGTGTGGTGGTCCAGCGCCTGTTCCGGAATGCCTCTCTAGTCGGGTACCCCAGGTTCTTTGTGAGCCAGACACGTGTACTTGTTGTGCTTGGGTTTGGTCCCGATACTGTGTGTACCGTCGAGGTCTGTGTCGTCTTCCTGGACACCCTCACTCCTGTGTTTGAGTTGTACGTCCGGCTGAGGGAAATACGACAGTAGGGCAGCGGCTTGTGTTTGTGGGTGTGCAGTCGCTTGTAGCACGCTCGTAGTTGGGGGTACGGACACCAGTAGACGTTACTGGTCCCCAGCTAGTCCTATTTTCTAGTGCCTCACTTTAGGGTGCTCCGGCCAGAGACCCTAGAGGTGCCAGACATGGACCTGCAGCTGTGTGTCTGCAGGTGTGGTGTTGGTTGGTCTCCACAGTTGTTTGACTTGTTCTCGTGGAGCGGCAGTTGGACCTTTCGTCCGTGACTGCGAGACTAAGAGGTTGTTCTTGTGTTGTGTTGTCCGGGTTGGATACTGGCCTGATCAGCCAGTAGTTCGTTCCCGCGTGGTGGCGTCGTTCTTTCCGACTCGTGCTATGCCGGCTCTGGTTGTGGCTTGTGTGACTTGCTGGTTGAAGTTTCACCTGTAATGTTGTGCCTAAGTGATGGCACAGTAAAGTTGTGGTTCTGTGTGGTGTTTATCACCTACGTGTACCCTTCGTACGGATGTTTATGTTGTGGTACCTCGAGGTAGTAGTAGGTACCTGTACCCTTTGTGGGTTGCTTTGCAGTTTTAAAGTGTACAAAACCTTTTTAGGTATTGAGGTAATACTCTTATTTCTGTGGAGGTCTTATGGATTGACCTGCCACCTGTTGTATTTTATCCATTTTAAGTAAGTCTCCGTTTATGGTTTATTATGAGGTGGATTGGCTTGTGGTTGCCAATCCTATTACCCCTTGTCGGTAATTTGCCGATGAGGCTTGTGGCCTAGGCGTACTATGGTTTGGTGGAGCTATGCTCCGTGGAGGTCATGTGATGGGACCTTCCACTTGTGGTGTTTCATCTTTCTTTAGGTAAGCTTTCGATTATGGTTGTAGTACGTGATGGATTGGCCCGCTGTATCCGATCATGTTACCTTGTGTGTGTAGCTTCTGATATATCGTGGTTTGGGGTTTAATGGACTAGCACTTGGTTGGCTGTCCTATTACCCACGAGGTTGAGGTTCGCCTGGGAAGCTTGTAGCCTAGGCAATGACTTGCCTGTGTGGCTTAAAGCGTAGGCAACCAGTTGTTATTATGGTTTACCTGTGAGGCTTAAGGCTTATGCGTTTCAGTTGTTGTGTGGACTAGTGGTGAACTAGTCCTGTTGTTTCTTCTTACCTTCCGAGGTTATGTTTGATTAAGGTGTTTATATTTAATTGCAGTTTAAATTCAATTGTTATGAGCATGAAATGGTTTGGCTATTGGTGTTACCAATGAGACCCTCTGGGGTTGAGGTGTCCGTAGTTTTGTTGTTGTTTCGGGTAGCCCCTACTGAGCCTGTGACTTGTTGAGGCTCACTTCCCTACAGTTCTTTTCAGGGCTTACCGTTGGTTTGGCTTATGGAGACGTTGTGTCAGACTTGTACCACCAGTAGTTATGTTGTAGTAGTGTTGCCTGAGCTTGTGCTCCCTCGGGGTATGCCCCAGGTAGTTGTACTTTTTAATTGGACATGTAATAATGTAATGGAACAGTTGTAAATTGTTATATGCAGGTATGAGCACATGTACTTTCTTGTGTCTTATACTGTGTAGTTGTCTTTTATATTCTTACTGGACACTTGTGTGAGATATCCCTTGCGAGACTTTGGTCCGATCGCGGGAGGCGGATCTGGATATGGAGCCTTATTGGGCATAAATACCCTGGTCCGTCACAGACTGTACCCTGTGGTGGGTTATAAGGAAGGATGGTATCCTTACACAACGACTCGAGTTTTGGCGTAACGACAATGCCTGAGATCCTATATACCAGATCTTTGTCAGGTTGACAAGTGAAGAATCCTCAAGAGGACCCTCTTTGTCAGGGGGAGCCTTATGCTTAGGGGGAGAAACCCTCAGGGGGAGCATACACTAAGGGGGAGTTATTCATTAACATCTATCATTGTTGAACCCCTCAATGGTAAGAAATTTTCAAAGGGGAGAGAATGCATGGTAAGACCCTTCCTTTTTGGTTAGTGACAAAAAGGGGGAGAGTATGCATTATCTATGAATTTTCTGTATTTTTATGCTTTAAATATTTTTGTCAGAAAATTCTCATAAATTTTTTCATCACCAAAAAGGGGGAGATTGCTGAACCACTCTATATTTTACCCTTACATTTTGGTGATAACAAAACTTATGATTAATTAAATATTATTGAATATATTTAATATTATATTTTTATTAATAAATATATATTTATGGAATTATCGTTGTGTGTTTTGCACTGAAAAGCAAAATCGATGTCTATTCAATATATATCGATTTCAGTTCACAAAGTGCCACATCGATTCTGTTGAAAACAACGATTTGTTAAGCGAGAACAACGATTTCATCTCACAACGATTTGTTAATTGAGAAACGAACGATTTCATCTCACAACGATTTGTTAAGTGAGAAACAATGATTTCATCTCATAATGATTTGTTAAGTGAGAACAACATTTCGTCTCACAACGATTTGTTAAGTGAGAAACAACGATTTCATCTCACAACGATTTGTTAAGTGAGAAACAACGATTTCGTCTCACAACGATTTGTTAAGTGAGAAACAACGATTTCGTCTCACAACAATTTCGGTTCCATAACGACTCGGTCACCGTATCGATTTGATCATCGTATCGATTTGATAGCTACAACGATTTGCTCTCACTTCAAGAACGATTTGCTCAAACAATGATTTGCTCACATTCAAGCATCGATTTCACTTAAACATTGATTTTGTCCAAACATCGACTTCATGTAAACATCGATTTCCTTTATATTCAGATATTTCAAATGTGTTTGGCGCCTAATGAAAAGTCAAATATATTTCTGACAGAAGATCTTTTTCATCTCTCTAGATCTCTTCCTTTCTATCAGACAAAAAGGGGCTTACCTACCGCTTCTGGGAGTCAATAGGAAACATAGAGCTATGAACCTTTTTGACAAAAACACTCTTTTATCTAAACACTTTCTTCTATGCTTGCAGACCTCATAGACTACAAAATATTAGAAGAAAGAGAAGATGAGCAATGGCTAGAACTCCAACGGATTTATTCAAATTACTCATATAAAAGATGAAGCAAAGGCAGAAGAAAAATAGAGAGCTTTCCTGAAGATCTTTGAAGGAGTGTGCATCCTGTGAGGAAACTCAACTCCACATACACTCAAAGAAAGAGAGAAGAGCTCGAGCCAAATCAAGAGAAGCCTTTCATAGCAGAAGTCTTCAACGCTTTCAAGCCTTCCTCTCTTCACTCTCTCTCTGTAATCATTGTAATTCTTGGGGAGAGTCTTTTGTTGAGAGTTTCTGGGTCAAAGTTCATTCTTGTAGAACTCTCATCCTTGTTCTTTCTTTTCTAAGAAAGATCTTTGTCCAGCTGTAGGACTGTATACAGTGTAGAACCTAGCTATGGGTTGATGTCTAGCAGAACTGCACTGAGGTTTGTACCAGGAGATTGGCTTCTTGACCTGTAAAAGAAGTGGGCTACCTTCTTGCCTGGGAAAGAGAAGAAGACCAGCTGGGGTGATGGGTGTTGTATTGTCCTTGAGGGGGGCTGTACCCTTGGTTAGTAAAATCCCAAGAGATTGCTTGGGGACTGGACGTAGGACTTCCATGTGGGAAGGGCCGAACCAGGATAAATTCCTTGTGTCTTTTGTGTGATTGTTTATTTGCTTCCGCACTGCTACTCTCTATCACACTTAACTAACCAAAATTTTGAAGTGATAATTTTCTATGTTTAAGTTTCTATTTCAGATTTCAGAAAAACCTATTTACCCCCCCTAGGTTAGCTTGCTGCCGTACCAAAAGGGCCAACACTCCCAAACAACCTTGACGAGCTGAATCTGCTTCCTGCACAACTACTGCACTCGACGGTCCACAACTCTGACTGGGTACTCTGGCACTAAAAAATCTGATGCAACCTCAATCTGAGAGTGATTTAACACATAGGACAGATCTGCAATGTACCTCCTCAACTACGAAACGTGAAAAACCCTATGCACCGCTGCTAGCTCTGCTGGAAGACATAGTCTTTACGCGACCTCGCCGACCCTCTCTAAAATGGGAAAAGGTTCAATATACCTCGGACTGAGCTTTCCTCTCTTACCAAACTTAGTAACACTCTTGGTCGGCGAGATCCGTAAGAACACGAGGTCACCTACCTCGAATTGCAACGGCCTCCTGCGAACATCTGCGTAACTCTTCTGTCTACTCTGTACTGCCTACAGTCTCTGCTTGACCAAGCTAACCGTCTCTACACACTGCTGTACCATCTTTGGGCCTAGAAGCTACCTCTCACCCACCTCAAACCAGTGAAGCGGTGTCCTACATGACCGACCATACAAAGGCTCATATGTTGCCATTCCAATGCTAGAGTGATAACTATTATTATACGCAAACTCTACCATCGGAAGGTGCAACTCCCATGTGCCACCCCAGTCCAAACAGTACGCTCTCAACATATCCTCTAGTGTCTGAATGGTTCTCTCTGACTGGCCATCTGTCTGCGGGTAGTACGCTAAACTCAACCTCAACTCTGTGCCAAGAGCTCTTTGCAAACTGCACCAAAACCCTAAAGTGAACCTCGGATCTCTGACGGAAACAATGGAAACTGGAGTCCCGTGCAATGGAACAACTCGATCCATGTACAACCTGGCAAGCCTGTCCACTGACCAAGGCATCCTGACTGGAAGAAAGTGTGTTGTCTTGATCAACTTGTCAACAATCACCCATATGCCATCGTGCCTCTAGGGAGAATGGGGTAAACCAACCACAAAGTCCACGGTGATGTCGTCCCACTTCCACTCAGGAATGGGCAACGATTGCAGCTCACCAGGATGTTGATGATCTGCCTTCACCTGCTGACAGGTAAGGCAACGAGCGACAAACTCTGCCACTCTCCTCTTCATCCCAGGCCACCAAAAGAACCTCTTCAGGTTATGATACATCTTGGTGGAACCATGATGAACATCATAGCTCGTTATATGTGCCTCTGACAATAGTGCCTTCCGAGCATCACAAGGAGCGTACAACCTGCCACTGAACCTGACCTCACTATCCTTGTCCAGTTCAACATCTGGCATCTGCAAAATGTCAGCTAACTCTGTATCTGCCTGTTGTGCTTCCAGCACCTGATGGTACACTGATGGACAAACTGACAAACTGATCATCACGGCTTGATCTCTATACCTCGAAGGACAAAAAACTCCCTGGGCGAGGTCCTCAAATAGTCTCCATTCTTTGACCATTAATGAACTCAGCCGAACCCGTCTTCTCAAGGCATCTGCCACGACGTTAGCCCTTCCCGGGTGATAGGAGAGGGTAAGGTCGTAGTCCTCAAGTACTCCATCCACCTACACTGCCTCAAGTTCAAATCCTTCTGAGTGAAGATGTACTACAAACTCTGGTGATTTGTGAAGATCTCAAAGCCTCATCATACAAGTAGTGCCTCCACAACTTCAGAGTGAACACCACTGCTGCTAACTCTAAGTCGTGTGTAGGGTAGTTCTCCTCATGCTTCGTCAACTACCTAGAAGCATAGGCGACGACCCCACCATGTTGCATCAACACTGTACCCAAACCCGATCTCAAAGCATCGGTGTACACTACAAAACCTCCACTGCCTACCGGTAAGACTAACACTGGCACCAAAGTCAACCTCTCCTTCAATTCTTGAAAACTTTGCTCATAGTCCTCTGTCCAAATAAATCTGGTCTCAAGTCTGGTCAATCAGGTCAACAACTCTGCTATCTTGGAAAAGCCTTGAATAAACCTCCTGTAATAGCCTGCCAAGCCCAAAAAGCTGTGAACCTCCGTCACTATAGTGGGCTTCTCCCAAGACAACACTCCCTCTACCTTGGCATGGTCAACTACCACACAAGAACCTGAGATCACGTGTTCGAGAAAGTGCACCTCCCTTAGCCAAAACTCGCACTTGTCGAAGCCGAGTTGGTGACTCCACAATGTCTCCAACACGATCCTCAAATGTTCCTCGTGCTCCTCCTCAGAAGCCGAGTAGACCAAGATGTCACCTACGAAGATGACCACAAACCTGTCCAAGTACTCACTGAACACCTTGTACATCAGATCCATGAAAGCTGTAGGTGCGTTTATGAGCCCAAATGACATCACAACAAACTCAAAATGATCGTACCTCGTACGAAAGGCTATCATGCCAACATCTGACTCTCTGATCCTCAGCTGGTAGTATCCTGATCTCAAGTCAATCTTCGAGAACACTGTGACTGACTGTAATTGGTCAAACAAATCATCAATTCTGGGCAATGGATACTTGTTATTCACTGTGACCTGGTTCAACTGCCTATAATCGATGCACAACCGCAAGCTGCCATCCTTCTTCCTTATGAACAACACTGGAGCTCCCCACAGTGAACGGCGTGGACGAATGAAACCTTGCTCAAGTAACTCTAGCAACTGGCACTTCAACTCACGCAACTCAGCCAGGGCCATCTGGTAGGGTGCCATAGACAAAGGCATCGTTCTTGACAAAAGCTCATTAGAGAAGTCTACCTTCCGCTTAGGCGGTAGCCCAGGTAGATCCTCTGGAAAAAGGTCAGAAAACTTACACATAACAGGTACATTAGAAACCGACAACCACGCTAGGTTCTGATGAACAAACAGAAGCAAGGTACGCTACACAACCATCGCGGATCAAACGTCGAACTCTACAAAAAGAAATATAGGGTCGATGGGTAGACCAAATACCTTGGAAGCAGAGAACAGGCGCTCTAGGTATCTCAAACCACACAGTCTTTCGTTGACAATCAATCACAGCTGAGTGAACCTTCAACCAGTTCATGCCAAGGATGACGTCAAAGTCACGAAGCTGCGACACTTACAACCTGGCAGGAAACTGGTGTCCCTGGACCTCAACTGTGACACCCTCAAGGAAGCCAAAAGAACGCATGTAATCTCCAGACGGAAGATCAACCAACACATCATACTGCCTCTCAGGGGTGTGATAGATGAGTAACTCGTAAAACTCCTCAGAAGCAAAACAAAGTGAAGCACCGGGATCTACCAGAACACGAGCAACTCTACCAAGGATATGCAAAGTATGTAACGACCCTCCTTATACCGGTACGATTATACCAATCCACGTCGGTATAGAGAACGCCGTCACAGTGGGACATTGACCCAACACTAAACGATATGTTGATATGTACATGAATAGTAAAGAGTACATCGGAAATAAAGTAACAATTTCATTCCATTCCATTCATCATCAATATCCACAGTCTATAAACATAAGATGAAAGAAAACACTAAAGTCCACGTTAATACAACTTTCAAATGAAATACATTGTCCATCCTTAATTACATAATTCCAAATTACATACTATGAAATGAAAGATACAATGTAGAGATCTCCACAAATAGCTACTCCTCGCGCTCAGAGTCGCTCCTAACTATATCCTCCTCGGATGTGGAGACACCTGTCACACCTGTATGCCGAAGCAAGAATGAGTCTAAATAGACCCAGCAAGCAATCTATGTACAACATCCTTACACATATCATATACACGTGTTGCATGCTTTATACAATTCAGACTACTATACATGAAAACCTATGGTAATTGAAACACATAGATCATGCTTAAGACATTAAACAATATAATATAATAACATACACATGCTTTCTACCCATAACATGTAACCTGATTTATAATTCAATCATTACTCATATCATGATACCATTCTATCAATCTAGAGCATGGAGTTAAGCATAAGCAAATAGTAACTTAACATGATATCTAGTCATTTTCACATGTATTTTTCACTTTTAATTATACATTTAGCTTGCTGTTTTAATGTAAATAATTCATAAATTCACATTGTCACGCCCCTCCAATTTAGCAGCGGAATAAATCGGAGGGAGACGCGAACAACGAGTATGGTAACGACAATTGTGCATACTTTTGCAAACATCAGAGCATCTAATGAACAATAATTGAAATAAACTCTTTATTTCATTATAAAATCACTAAGACCAATACAACCGCTAATTCGGAGCCAATACATAGGGCTCAATGACATCATTACATTGAAAAGAAATCTAAAACAATAACTACTAGACTCCATTATGCTAGGGTGACTTCATCAACTGACTCCAGGTCACTCATCACTCTGATCCTGTCCCATTGGTGCGTGTAACGTCATTGTCCGACTTACCTGAGACACAATAACAAATAACGAAGGGTGAGCGATAACGCCCAGTAGGACTTAAATCTCAGGATCAAGCAGGCTTTAAATAATTAATGCATTAAATGGCAGAGCAACTAAAGATAGAGAGAGTTATGTAAAGTCGAGAAAGTAAGAGCACAAGTAACATGGTTCGAATAGCAGATGAATCGAGTACAATGAATAAGATCGAGTCACGATAGAAAACAACAACGACACGATAGCAAATAACGTCAACGTCAAGCAATAGCACGACACATGTATAGCAAGGAGAGAAAAAGTAGTTGGCCATATAGAGAGTAAATTGCACTTTGATTGATTTTCTTATCAATTGAAATAGTATAGCACTTTTGATTAACTTTCTTGTCAATCGAGATAGTAATTGCACTTTGGTTATCCGAGGATAGCCGAGAGAGAGTATAGCACTGGTTTGTCAAAAGACAACGAGAGAATATAGCACTTTGTGTTGATTGTCTTAGATTAATCTTGATAGTATGGCACTTGGATGTAATGCCGACATCCTGATCATTTAACTCCCGCGGGCAAATGGCACTTTCGGGCGCTCCCCCCAGGACCTGATCGGGCCCTATTGCGCTGGCATTGGTTATATTGTTTATCTTTAGACAATCAATTAATGGTCAATTGAGAGTACCAAGAAGTAGATGAGAGCACTAGATGAATAGACGAGAAAGTAGAGTGAACGTGAATAGACGAGCGAGTAGAGTATAATGAGAGCTAGTGGACATTGCACGTAATACGACGGTAACAGGCGATAGTAACAGTTGCACAACACGCGCACGTCGTATTGGCAGTCAGGTGGAATTCACGATCTTTCTGCTGGCCATGTTATGCACAAGTCCAGAGGTTCGACGTGATTCAAGGTAAGAGCGAACTTCTAATAGCCGTTTGGATCATATTGATCCCTAAAGGGTATCATAGGTGTTAGGGTACAACCGGCTCGTCGACCATGTGGGAATCCATGATCAGAGGAGACTTACGGAGGCCTTGTGCAAGAGTTCACTAGTCCGGTCAGAAGGAATATCCGACGGAGAGTTCACCACAAGCCAAGTAAAGTGTGTATATAAAACAGGTGCTCGACGTTCTAGAGGAATTCTAGGACAGTGGAGCGTCGATATCGGTACATAAACAACGCGAGAAATAAATACAAGTCATTTCAAAATAGGGAAATTAATGTACTTTATTTCAATAAATTACCAAATACATTATGAGATTTTTGCAAGATTTCAGCCATATATGGATGGTTCAAGTGTGTGCAAGTGCAAGAGAAATCATAGATAGAAATAAGTCGTGAACATGTATTTTAAATCATTCAATATAGCACCATTTTTAAGTAGGGTTTTCACTGGGGGTATAACCGTAAGAAGGCTGGCCCATATAGCACCATTAGAAAGTGACATAATATTTTATTTTATTTTTTTATGGGTTTTTCATCAAAAACCTGTGAAGGTGACATAGGGCTGTAAGGATGGCGACATGGGCCAGGCAGAACGCGACAGGGTCTTGCACAGGTCGCGACAGGGCATGCAGATCGGGTACTGAGAATGCGACGTAGGTACTGTCGCATTTCAGAAAATGACAAGGAAGGCGTCGCAATGGCTTGAGAATGCGACAGGTGGTCGGTCGCAATAAGACCCAGAAGGCGACATATCGACCTGTCGCAATATGGTGGTCTGCGCCTGGCTCTGACAGGAATCAGACCAGGCTTTGGATTGCGGGCCATCATGGATCAAATTGATACAGGGTACTTTGAAAAATCATAACTAATTATATAGTCAACGAAAAATCATGAAACCAGTTGCAAATTAAACTAGACATGTAAGGGTACCTCCAATAAATAGGGATTCGAGAGAGAACATGGTTTGAACATGATTTGAGAACGAACAAGAACGAGTAACATAGAACAAGACACAGAGAGCAAGATGGATTTAATTCGAGCAACATGCTCAATGAAATTTAGGCTTTTTAGGGGCAAATTATCCCTAACAAGATCAAGTATTTACAATAAAAATTTCATAGCATGGGATCAAGTATACAAGAAGATATGGATTTAACATGATGCCTCGGGGTTATCATGTTTGCAGAACTTCAGAAATAAGAACAAAATATAGGATGGATGAAAAAATATGAAACTTGGGGGTTTCGTTCAAGAGGGTAGGAAGAACCTACAGAAAAAGTTTCAGGGTTTATGCTTGTGAGAATGCCTACCTTTGACTCGATTTGTCTTCTAGGGCTTAGAACTCCAAGAACGAGGAAGAAGCTTCAATAACTCCTTCTTCCCACGAGATCCTCTCCTCCTTGGCCTCTTTTCCACGTCCAACAACCTTTGGCAACGAGCTAGGGTCGGCCAAGGGGGTTTAAGAGGTGTATTTATGCATGTTATGTTTCTAATTCCTAATAGTAGTCTAACTTCTATTAAATTCCGAATTTTCTCCTTTCCTAACCTCCTCCCAAGCTTTCCACTTCCTATTTGGGTTAGGATGGGAGCCAAATTCGTGGCAAACCTATTAGGGTAGGTTTAGGAATCCAATTCTAACTCAAACTTTCTATTTAATGCATTAAATACCTCTTTTCTATTTAGGTAATAATTTACTTACGAATTTAGGGTATTTTCCCATTATTCTTATTTTTAAAATCCTTATTTTGGCCCACTAATTTCTATTGGGTCTATTTAACCAAGCCCATTATTTATTGGAATTTATCTTATAGGTTTTCCCTTTTTAATTAGGGAATAATAGAGTTATGATTTTTATTGCATTTTCTCATTTGAATTTATTTATGGACTATGAGAGGTCCATTAGCCCAATCCTGATAATGGATAATCATTTCACGATGTTGGAAGTCTCTCCAACATGATCGTTTAGTTTATGAGCGCGTTATTTTTCCGTGTTAACGGTTTTCCGACTTAGTTTCCTAATTTGGATAATTAGTCATATTGTGACGTACTCTTAGCCAATCGGATTTTTCGTTGCATGAATTTCTTCGTGGAACACTTAGGGATATTATTTGGGGTTGATTTATAATTTTTATGGAATTTTCCGGTGTATTCTTGCACATACAATAATGATACGTATGTTTCTTATTATTTCAATTTAAAGAAATTATTATTTTGAATTATTAAGTATTTAATATTTTTTTTCCGGGTTGCTACACACATGGTATCACATTTTCACATTCTAACACTTTCATTTTACACTAACACATGTTCACTTTCACAATTACACATTTCACATGATCACATGCACATATTTACACTTTTACATTTAATTGCCGTGACATATAGTCCAAACCACCACTAGAAGGACACACATATACATATTCACATACCTATCACCTAGGCAATACAGTGATAGATCTTGGTTAATTGCGTAAAACGGGAGAAGCACTCTCCACCTTAACCAGTGGTACTTGTCTACCTCCAAGATTTCATCCTAATTGACCATAGGATATCACACACACTGAACCTTCCCATAGAGACTTACTACGATACGGTTCCTTCAATTGGCGAGAAGCATACGCCACTACCCTTCCTTGCTGCATCAACACACAGCCTAAACCAATCTGAGATGCATCTGAGTAAATGGCAAAACCCTCTACACCACTTGGCAATACCAATACCGGTGCAGAAGTAAGCTTAGCCTTCAATAATTGAAAGCTATCTCACATTCCTCAGACCAAATAAATTTCACACCCTTTCTGGTTATCTTGGTCAATGGGGCGGCAATAGATGCGAATCCCTCAATAAATCGCCGATAATAACCCGCTAAACCAAGCAAACTCCGAATCTCCATTGGGGTCCTAGGGATCTCCCAATCTAATACAGCCTGAACCTTCGCCGGATCAACTGCTACACCAGCACCAGAGATAACATGCCCAAGGAAATGAACCTCGCGCATCCAAAAATCGCACTTGCTGAATTTTGCATACAGCTTGTGCTCTCGGAGAACTTCTAACACTACCCTCAAATGATCACGGTGTGTAGCCTCATCCGGAGAGTAGACCAACACATCGTCGATAAATACCACGACAAAACTATCTAAATAAGGCCTAAACACCTGTTTATGAGATCCATGAATGCAGCAGGGGCGTTGGTTAGACCAAATGGAAGAACTAAAAACTCATAATGTCCATAACGAGTC
Organism: Colocasia esculenta; assembly: GCA_014218235.1. Taxonomy (NCBI): domain Eukaryota; kingdom Viridiplantae; phylum Streptophyta; class Magnoliopsida; order Alismatales; family Araceae; genus Colocasia; species Colocasia esculenta. The sequence goes on along the minus strand of CM024755.1, from coordinate 165,697,671 downwards.
CTAAAGGTCGTCTTGGACACATCCTCGCTCCTAATCCTCAACTGATGATAGCCGGACCGTAAATCAATCTTAGAAAAGACCGATGCATTCTGCAGCTGGTCAAAAAGATCATAAATCCGCAGTAAGGGATACCTGTTCTTCACAGTCACCTGGTTGAGCTTTCTATAATCAATGCACAACCTAAGTGAACCATCCTTCTTCTTTACAAATAATATAGGTGTGCCCCAAGGAGATACACTAGGGCGAATAAATCCCTTATCCAGTAAATCTTGCAACTGCTTCCTTAACTCAGCTAATTCCGCAGGTGCCATCCGATATGGAGCCTTTGAGATAGGAAAGGTGCATGGAAGCAACTCTATGGTAAACCCTATCTCTCTAGCCGGTGGCAATCCAGACAAATCATCGAGAAGTACGTCTGGAAACTCCTGCACTACATCAATCTCCCCAAGGGTAGGTGACTGATCAGCCTTCGGTACTAATACCACGCTGGCAAGGAAAGCGTCACAACCCTTGTTTACCATCTTCATCGCCTTCATGGCGGAGATAACAAACTTTCTCTCTAAGTTCCTTGGCAACGGATGTGAAAACTCATCCTCACCAGGAATATGGAAAATAATCTTCTTCCCACGACAATCTACTAAAGCATAATGCTCCTCTAGCCAATCCAGACCAAGAATTGCATCATAGTCTTTCATCTTTAGCAAAAAGAAGCATCCATCTAAGACTCGATCCTCAATGCACATAGGTAACGACGGAATACACTTCCTAGTCGATACTGTTCCCTCAGGTGTGTGCACAGACAAAGGGACCTCTAACTCCTTAGCCTCTAATCCTGACTCTAAAGCTAATTGCCTAGCAAATCGCTTGGAAATGAACGAGTGAGTGGCACCCGTATCAAACAAAACCCGAGCGTGCACACCCATGAAAAGAACCGTACCTTCGGTGATGTGCTCTGCCTGTTCGGCATCCTCTCGCGCTAGAGAAAACACTCGAGCTTGGGCTCGAGGCCTTCCTGGTCTTCCTATAGCTGGCGCTGCTGCTGCTGCCACTGCTGAGGCTGTCGCTCCATGCTGGACTCCCTGTTGAAGCCTGGGACAGTCCCGGATCTGGTGCTCGTTGCCCCCGCACTTGAGGCATTTCCCCGCCAACTTCTAGCACTCTGTACCACCGTGTGCCCTTCCACAATGAGGACACTCCTTCTTGCCATTGGGCCTGACGCCGGGGGACCTCGGTGCAACTGCCTGCTGACTACTCGCTGCCATGGGACGCTGCGGTGACTGGTACGCCGCTTTCTTTCTATCTTGCCGCTGGAATGGAGGTGCAGATCTCTTCTGCGATGCCTTCTTCTCCTCTAAATACTGCTCCATCTCGCTCTCTTGCCTACATGTAGCGCTAAGAGCCTCGTCCAGGGTACGATGGTTGAACGCTACAAGCCTCAATCTAAGTGATGGCTTAAGGCCCATCACAAATTTCTTTGCCTTCCTGCGCTCATCACCCACTATGTGAGGTGCATATTTTGATAATTCAGCAAACCTGGCCTCGTACTCAAGTATGGTCATGGAGCCCTAAGTCAGAGTGAGGAACTCCTACTCCATCTTATCCTGAATATGCTCGGAAACAAACTTGGCCCGAAAGAGCCTCACGAACTTGTCCCAAGCAACCTCAATGGCATCGTCCTCAAATCGGGTATACAGTAACGAGGACCACCACACATCGGCTCTCTCCTACAAAACATCCTCCATAAGCACCAATCTAACTTAATACAATTACATGCAATTAAATAAATTAATACCTGAAGCATGTAGGTGGCCAAGCTGACCTTGTCCTCCTCAGCACACCTAATAGCTCGGAAGATCTTCTCGATCTCTCTCAACCAGCTCTCCGCTAGCAATGACTGACTCTCCCCCTTAAAAGAGGGTGGAGCCATCCTCTTGAATCGCTCCATGATGGAAGGACCACCATGGCCATGCTTCTGGGAAACTGGAGCTGGAGCCTGAGCCTGCTACAACAACAATATAAATAACACATAAGCACATAACAATCATACATTAATTTAAAACGACTACTTCTATCTAACATTTCTAACCTGAGCCTCCAGCTGAGCCTGGAGTGTAGCCTGGGTATGCGCCTGTGTCTACATAGCCTGCACACAGGCCTTGCATGAACACTCCATAATCCACAGGCGGTGGAGGAGGAAGAACTGTAGGACCCTGGGGTGCTGGGGCCTGCTGCTCACCCCTGTCCTCTCGCCTCTGCTCATCCTCACGAGCATAGGCACCACGCCTGCCACGAGAAGCCATAGCCTGTAAAACAATTTAAATCACAGTTAGGAACTAAGTTATTTAGTCATAATCATTTTCTTATCTATCTTTCATTCATTATTAATCATTTCTACACATGTGGACAATTCTATAAAGACTTAGCATATTATGAAGATGATGGTTTACTCATGTACAATCTCAACCTTCTCTCTGATACCAATCTCTGTAACGACCCTCCTTATACGGGTACGATTACACCAATCCACGTCGATATAGAGAACACCACCACAGTGGGACATTGACCCAACACCATAGTTGTCAAGGCGGACGCCTAGGCGGCGCCTAGGCGCTTCCTCAGCCGCCTTAAAACACCTCGCCTTTCTAAGAGGAGAAAAGGCGCCCCAAGGCGCCGCTAAGGCAGCCAAGGCGCACGCCAAGGGCGCTTGGGCGCGCCTAGACCCTTTAGGGGTCCGCAATATCCCACGTGGACAGTAGATTCAGGTCGGTTTTCAGGGCTGAGTCCAGCCCGATTCCAGGTAACATCTTATTTACCTGAATATCATTTAAGTAAATGTTATAATTTGTTGTTTCATTTACTTAAAATATTACATGTAAATAAGGAAGTACCCCCCATTTGAATCCAATAACAATATCAAAAAATCATATCTCTTACCAAAAAAAGTCAACTCTCCCATCGAAGAAGAAAATCACGATTTCGATAATTTTAGCGAAATGCTAACTTTCTAATCTCTCATAATTTGACCTATTTAAAAATTTGAAATTTCAAATAAACCATATGGGACACTAAAAATGCAAAGTCTGGTAAAAAAAGTCAAACGTGCATATGACTTCTCCAAGGGAGCCGCTCTCCTACTGACAGCACTTAGTCTGTTTGAGATCTCTCAGGATTTGGTCAAACTTAAACTATCATCACCCAAACACATGAGACTTGTCATTTTCTAGTTTCTTTTCAATTTTAGGCATATTGTGGGATTATGTAATGGACTCATTTAGTTTTTACTTGTTTTAAGTGTGTTAAGATATTGCACTTCTTATTTTTATTTAACATATTTACATGTATGTGTATTGCTTGTTTTAAAAGTTGAAAATTAGTTTTCTGATGATAGAATGATATTTGCACTTCTTGTTCTTATTTAGTGTGCTTATTTATTTGAAGATGTCAATTTAGATTTTTATGACTTTATGATAATAATGTGAGTTTGTTTACTTGGAGTTTAATTTTTGTTGCTTTCATTGTCTTTATGTCTGTCATATTATGATATTTTTTTATTGAATTTTCATCATTATATATATTTATAGATACATAAATATCATGTAAGAGGGACACTTGAAAACAACTCATACTTGGTTCCGTCCTAAACGCCTAGGCACCGCTTAGGCGAGCGCCTAAGCGCTTAGGTGATCCGAGACTCCACCTACGCCTTGGTTGCCTTGACGCCTTGACAACTATGCCCAACACTAAACGATAGATTTATATGTACATGAATAGTAAAGAGTACAACGTAAATAAAGTAACAATTTCATTCCATTCCATCATCATCATCAATATCCACAGTCTATATAACATAAGATGAAAGAAAACACTAAAGTCCACGTTAATACAACTTTCAAATGAAATACATTGTCCATCCTTAATTACATAATTCCAAATTACATACTATGAAATGAAAGATACAACGTAGAGATCTCCACAATAGCTACTCCTCGTGCTCAGAGTCGCTCCTAACTATATCCTCCTCGGATGTGTAACACCTGTCACACCTGTACGCCGAAGCAAGAATGAGTATAAATAGACCCAGCAAGCAATCTATGCACAACATCCTTACACATATCATATACACGTGTTGCATGCTTTATACAATTCAGACTACTATACATGAAAACCTATGGTAATTGAAACACATGGATCATACTTAAGATATTAAATAATATAATATAATAACCTACACATGCTTTCTACCCATAACATATAACCTGATTTATAATTCAATCATTATTCATATCATGATACCATTCTATCAATCTAGAACATAGAGTTAAGCATAACTTAACATGATATCTAGTCATTTTCACATGTATTTTTCACTTTTAATTATACATTTAGCTTGCTGTTTTAATGTAAATAATTCACAAATTCACATGGTATCACATTTTCACATTCTAACACTTTCATTTTACACTAACACATGTTCACTTTCACAATTACACGTTTCACATGATCACATGCACATATTCACACTTTTACATTTAATTGCCGTGACACATAGTCCAAACCACCACTAGAAGGACACACATATACACATTCATATATCTATCACCTAGTCAATACAGTGATAGATCTTGGTTAACTGCGCAGAACCGGGAGAAGCACTCTCCACCCTAACCAGTGGTACTTGTCCACCTCCAGGATTTCATCATAATTGCCCATAGGATATCACACACATTGAACATTCCTATAGAGACTTCACTACGATATGGTTCCACAGCCCTCTATGCTAGCAGTGTCACTAACGACACATTTTTAACACATTAAACACTTCATTGTATTTACTTACATTATTCACATGTACTAATCACTTCATGCTCATGCACTTTAAATACACACATATGTTCCCATTTACTAAATTCAATCCTACTGTTCATATTGACAATTGATCATAGAAAGGGCCTAATCATGCTGCAATTTATTGAATTATACATAATCACATTTAACATGCTTAATATGGTCATTTTCATGTATTAAATCAGAAATTGTACCTACCGATGTCCAAACCATGCGAAATTTTTATCACAGTCTATTCACAAATTATTTATCACATCCGAAAAATTTAAGATTTTTTAGAATAGTATACAATTTATAATAGATAAAACAAGCTTCCTACAAATTTATCAAGAAATCCAATTAAACATGGTTTACAGTACCATAGTCGTACTTAGTAGTTCCAAAACCTGAATATAGCAGTCACATGCTGATACAAAATTCTTCATATTCTAACATGCAACGTATCATTTTAATTAGAATTAAAACAGGTAAATCATGCTCACTATTCCATTTCCAGAAATTCTAATAAATAAGACTATACATAGAAATTTGTCCTAACCTCATGATATGACCTACTGTATGTACATGACTCCAAATAATTCTCACAGCATGCTCACACATTCAGAAGTCCGAAAATATCCCACAAAGATCAATTATACATTCTGTAAAAAGACTTGAAGAATTTGGCGGCACAGATGCTGCCGCCAATATGAGTTAACGGCACAATATGTGGCCGCCAACTAGGGATCTTAACAGCACAGGATGGGCCGTTAAGTTCCTGTCTGTAAAAGTGCAGACTGAACGCACAAAACCAAGGTGAATGGGGGTTCCAGGACACGAGATAAATTTTAAAAAATTCCTAGGACCTACTATACATGGGCAGGGATGAGATCCATAGGTTACTTGCCTCTAGGAAATTGCTAGATTAGATCTAAATGTTGGAGAAGCTCTCCTCGGCCAAGCCAAGAAGACACCCGAAACTCCCCTCGAATTGGTTTCTGTGATGAAGTATGATGCACGTCGGAGTCGGTGAAGCTTCCTCTTGGTTCAGAGTTCCTTCTAGTCGAAGTAGATCACCGGAAGACGCACCAAGTCGTCAGATCAAAGTCTCCAAAGTTCCAGGTTCGCACAAAAGGTTCTAGGATTTTGACAAAAGCCAAAAAAACCTAATCTACCCTAATCTGGTATTTTTATACATTAGGGGAGTTGGGATACGTGTTTAGGTAGGGATCCTACCGTTGGAAGACAGTTTCCAAAACAGGGACTGGAGAAAACGTAGCCGTTTCCAGATCTGAAAGTGCACAATTTTGGGGAATTAGACGTCCACATCCCTGGCCGTCTACTGGGGTTTGGCGTCCATCGATCTGGACATTGACATCCCCATGCACGTCCATGCATGTTGACGTTAATTGGCCCTTCGGCCAAAACACAGAAAAGCTCAAATTTACCTATTTTACATATATATATACATGCAACGTAAATAAATTATTATGCTCATAGATAAGCAAGAATAAACAAGTATATACACATGTATAGAAATAAATTTACATATATACATATGTACAACATCATGTCAATATAATATGTACAAGGATAACATATACATAACCATATACACCAAGCAACTAAACATCACATGACCAAACATCTAAATAAGAGGGCAAAATTCGAGGGCCTTACAAAGTACCTACGACTAGGTTCGAAGTATCAGCCTCCTCCCTAGTAAGGGCGATCACATGACCATGACCACGCCCACGCTGTGGTGCCTGTTGGGCCTATTGCTGCTGCGGTGACTGCTAGTACTACCCCTGCTGCTGCGGCTGGTACTGCTGGAACTGCTGTGGTTGTTGGTACTCCTAGAACTACTGTGACTGCTGGTACTATCTCTGCTTCTGCTGCTAGTGGGGTGCCTGCTACTATGGAGGGTACTTGTACTGTGACAACTACTAAGTAAACTACAACTACACTAGCTGCTGCGGCTGCTGAACTTGCCCCATCGGGCAATCCCTCCTGTAGTGGCCTGGTAAACCGCAAGTGTGATAGGTCACCTCCTGCCTGCCCTGCTCGGCTCCCTGCTGGACCGACCGCTCTGCCAACCTCGACTGATGCTTCTGCTGTCACCTATGTCGCCCATCTGCATGAGTGGTCATCTGCCTGAACCCCAAGCGTAGACCAGAGCTGCCCAAGCTCGAAGAAGAGGAAGAAGTCGCACTACCACGACTACCAGTGGGACTCTGGTATAGAGTGGTCCTAGAGGAACCTCCTCTCTGCTACTACTGCTGATGCTGGGGCTACCAAGCCTCTCTTTCCAAGGCAGTGGCCTTAGCCACCGCCACTCCCAAGGTGGCACACATGTGAGCTGTCATGCCCCACCGTAAATCTAGCCTCAGTCCCACGATAAATCGCGCTACACAAGTCTACTCATTGCTGGATACATGGGGAACATGCCTCAACAACTAGACAAACCTTTGATGATACTGCAAAATTGTCAAGTCCCCCTGTACCAACTCATGGAACTGATCTCGCCTCTCACATCGAGCATAATCGGGGAAGTACTCGTCATGAAAAACCTCCAAGAATTGCTGCCAAGAAATCTGATCTAATCTCTGCCTAGTGAAGTGTGTCTGCCTCTGAACTCTCCACCACTTATGGGTTGGTCCCTTCAGCTAATATACCAGCAGTCTCACCTGATCCTCCTCGGCGCACTCCATAGTCTTAAAAGTACGCTCCAACTCATGAGCCCAACTCTCAACCTTGCCTGGGTCATAGTCACTGAAGAACGTCAGTGGTCGAAGGCGCAGAAACCTCTCTAGGAAGGCAGTTCGGTCCTCAGTCACTGTCATCCTCACCCTGCCAACTCGGACACTCCTGGTACCTGACACCTATTGTACTACTGGTTGCACTATCGGTGGGTCTATCTGCTACTGTGGTACCCATGGGGGAGGTATTGGTGACTGTCCTCCCACTGTCGTCTGCCTAGTTTGCCATGGCCCCTGGAACATGGCCCTGAAAAACTGCTCGACCATGGGAAACATGGCCTCGTACTGTGGTGGTAGGGGCTAGTACTACTGTTGTTGCTGCTCACCCTGTGTTGCTGCTGCCGCTGGCTCCTGAGGATGTGCTACATACTCCTCTTCTGACACATGCTCTTGAACATCACCTGGTGTTGGCATATTTGACTCTCCCTGCTGCTCCATGAGCTCTCTAATCTGCCTGCGTCTGCGCGGAGCCATGTCCTGCACGACACACAACCAACAAGGTTAATGCTACTAACTTGGGCGACTAGCAGTGTACTTGTAAATCTATTAGGACCCTTTCTGTTGCTGTTTACATCCACTACAAGTCCTGATAGACTCTCTCTTTAATGCAAACTGTAATGATCTCGAGAACTCGACTTTCGATTCCAGCCAAGGACCCGATTTTCGCGGTCGCCGTCCTCAGAGTTGGGGACCCGGAAGGGCTATAAGAAAATTCTAACAGAATATGTAAGGGAAATAAATGTCAACTACTGAACTAGAAGCACACGCAGAAGTAAGAAAGGAAAGAGCGAGAGTACTGTGTATTGCTTTAGGTACAGTCCCAACAAGCAACAAGTACAAATAGGCAAGGGGAAGAACAGGGCCCTTAGGGGCATATCCCGAGGGTGAAGTACAACTGGAAGTAAAGGGGAGCCCACTGCTAGCTACGGGGATGACGACGACTGCCCCATCTACTCCGTCCGACGGGCACCCGGCCGCTGTTGGGAAGTCTCACCTGGAAAAAGGAGGAATGAGCTTCACAGTAGAAGCTCAGTAGGACTACCAATCACCTACTGGAACTAACAGGCAGTATAAACAAATATAATTAAAGTAAATAACAACAGTTATATATTCTACTCTAGCGCAGGAAAGTGCGGAAGGAAGGCTAACTAACTAGCAACGGTATGGGAACTGTAACACGGTCATAAACACCGTACGACTGACACGTCGTGACCACCATGCGATTGTGAACACAGATAGAGGGAACCTTGCCTGGACAAACGACACTAGCTACGAAAGCAACTACCACTAGTCAACCGGTCAGGTGCGTCCATTGACGTCTTATCCTCGACCGTATTTCTGGCCTCCACGTTTCGTTAGAGTGGAGCCGAGGAACACAAAATAACCACATAGTAACCGTCATAATTTGCCCAAACTACAGTCCCACGCCTGGCCTATCAAGGTGGTTCCAGGGCCACAAAGAGCGAGGCAGTGAAAAAAGGACTAATTGGCCTACATCGGGAAGAACTCCGAACGACCCCAGCGTCCCAGACCTCCTACGAGAGTTCTACAAATGACTCAATGCTGCTGTCCTACCACCATTTTCCCCTCCGCTCCAGAGTCTGTGACCCGAGCATGCCCGTCGACCATAGCACTCCCTCAATGGGCACATGGGGATGGGGGTCCCAGGTAAATGGTAACAACCTCTCATGGGACAAGCCCTCAGGTGCCGAGCACTGGGAAAATGACTACTGTAGGACCGTACTAGGAACTAGCACTGGTGCCACAAGTACAGAAGGAACCAAAAGCAGGCGAAGACTCAACGAAAAACAGATTTCGCATGGAACTCATATGTGTCTATCACTATCATGACGCTCAGGGCCGTCGTGACACTATCGCGACACCAAGACCCGTTGTGACAAGGTCGCGACACCCAGAGTGGTCGCAATGATGTCGCAACACCCCTGCCCATCGCGACAGTAGAAATCCTGTCATGGTCCGCGCATGCGTCGCGACACCATTGTGGCTCTTAGACTGGTCACGACATCAGATAGAGGGGGGTCCTGGGACATTCCTCCCAAGGATCACTCCAAAAACACCCAAAACCTGTCCAACCGGGGGAGAGGAGCATGGTAGACTCTATGAAAGCTTGTAAACGAGGCAAACCACCCTCAAACCCCACGGATCATGCATTTAAACAAGAAATCCTACACTCAAGGAAAACCTCCCAACAATGGAGCATGGATCTCTCACCCCAAACCCCAAACACAAAGGAAGCACGAGAATCTCAAGGAGAAGGGGAGCATGGTAGAACTAGAAGGAGAAGAGGATTCCCTACCTCAAGGAGTAGAGCCTGTTGGGTTCTCATATTGGAGAATGTTGGGTTACAACAAGTGCTTAAATGTTTTTGATGATGAGCAATACTAATTGATGTTATGTGAAATGTTCACAAATGGTATGTTTGTTTTTGATGCAATACAAGACAAAATTGATGTGTTATGAATGTGTGAAACATGATGAGAATGACAATTGGATGCAAATGAAACACATGTTTTATATGTTCATTATATCTCACTAATTATGTCTTTTAATGTAGGTGAGATTCCATGCAAGACAAAGCCCAAAATCCAAGTGCAAAAGAACAAGACAAGTTGCTCAAATAGTGCACCTGTCAACAGATGAATAGTGCATCTATCGACAGATGATTTTCGTCTGTCGACAGATCTTCACAGAAATCTATTTCCAGAAAGCCCAGTCTTCTGGTTTTTGCAAACATGTCAGCATCTGTCGACAGCAGCAAGTCGGCTGTCGACAGACGGAGTTTTGGGAAGATCTAATGGCCGAGATATGATCTATATTTTGGTGTTTCCTTTTACACGACTCTCTATGCTTGGACACCACTATATATGGATCATATGAGGCTATTTTCGCAGCAAGAAGCCACCATACCAAAACCCTAAGCAAAGGTCAAGAAGAAGGCTCTCTTCATGCTGCTCTGTTTCAACTCTCTGCCCAGAAAAAGAAGAACAACCTTCCAAGCGGAGTTGAAGCCGGTTCGTCTTCAAGTCAAGCTTCTCCATCATCACGTGGTCTTCAACGACGTGAAGCTTGAAGTCTTCTGGACGAACTCCCTGAAGAGTTTATCTTTGGATTTGTTCTACAACTCAGAACTCTTCTTTCTTTCCACTTTCATATATTTGTTTGTGTGTGCTGATTGGAGATCAGTACGTGGTGTTTGTGGAAGTGTGGATTGTTGTTCTGATTGCATGTTTGCATCAGAAAACGTGTGTGTGATGTGTTTGTCAGATTAGGGCTAGAGAATCTGATCTTTTGTGGACTTGATCTAGCGTGTGTGTGTGTGGTTGAGCCGGTGTGCTCGTGTGTGTGTTGTACTCAGTTCTTGAGTAGTGTGTCCTCACTGTGTGGGGGGTGGACGTAGGAGTCACGTGGTGTGATCTCCAAACCACCTAAAAAATCCCTTGTGCACTGTGGTTTGATTTGTGGTTTGATCTATATTGTGCTAGATGCATGCCTAGGGATTTCGTTTACACACTACTTGTTAATTTGTTCACACACATTACATCATATCAAAGCGGTTTTGATTGAGTAGATCTTTTAATCCGAAGTAATTTTCAAATTGCTTAAGTTTCCGCTGCAAATCTATTCAACCCCCCTTCTAGCTTTGCCATAACCGAATATCCGATCCTAACAATTGGTATCAGAGCAGGTTTTCTGTTCAACGATTGTGATTTGGCATATCTGTTTATGTGTGATTAATTGCTCTGATTGGGTTTATAATTGATTCTGAACTGATCTGATTACTTTGGTTGTTGGTTTATTCATCTATAACATACTCAGAAATATGTCTGAGTTCTCGAGTATCATAAATAGACCAATGTGTATTGAGTTTGATAACCATGTTGATAAAATGCAGGACTCCTTTAAGAAGACAAGCAAGATTGCAAATAAAGCCAAAGACAAATGCTTCATGGCCTTGGCAGCTCCAGAGGTTCTCCTAGTTCAGACAAATCTGAAAGATCATATCTGTTAGAGAAGTCAAGAAACTCTCAAAGGTCAGGTAATCCAATTCAGACCCATTTGACGCATCAATATCTAATTCTGATTCAGAAGATGATATTTCCTATGATGAATTAATAGAATGCTATGAGCACTTGTCCAATCAACTAAGAAGGTAAAAACTCAAAACAAGAAGCTAAAAGAAAAATTGGATAAGAATGAAATGAGAATTGATAATGCTCAAGCATTCTATGAAGAAAATGAAAAATTGAAAATGGAGAATGAAAAATTGGAAAATGAAGTCAAAAGCTATGAAATCAAGTTTTCTAAGTTGAAAGAAGATCATGATCAGGTTGAATCTGAATATGTTGATTTGAAAAATGAAAATGAAAAATTGATTGATCATAATGAGAATCTCAAATTTGATAATGATCAATGAACAAACAAATCTCCAACATGGCTCATGATCACCAAATAAAAGAAAATTGCAATCAACTGTTTGAGGAGAATAATCATCTGAAAAAGAAGATTGAAGGCTTGTATCATAACAGACCATTAAATGATGAATGGAACAATGCTAAGCAGAAAATTGCTGACTTGGAAAATCAAATTGTTCAAAGTGAAATTGAAAAGAACAAAATACAAAATGGTCTGGACATCATGAAAAGCCAACTTCTAACTTCTGAAAAAGAAATTGTTGCATTGAAAGCTGAAAAGAAAAAATTGAACAAAAAGGCTCCAAATAGGAAGAATCATGTTTCAATTGAAAACCAGAAAAAGAAAATGGAGAAGAAAACAAGAGTCTACAGGGTCTCTACACCTCCTCCAGAGGCCCAGAATGTTTCAAGGAAATCTCCAACTCCACATCACGCCAAGAGATACCAAAGGGTACCATCTCCTTCTTCTCAACTCAAGGATAATCAAAGGTACTCTAAAGGACCTCAGAAATTCCAGCAGATGCATTCATACTATGGTAAGCTTCAGATAAATGCTCAACCCATTTGTTTTAAATGTAATAGGCCTGGTCATCTTGCTAAATTATGCTGGAATAAAGTCAACACTGTCATAATCATGCCAAACCAGTCCAATGCTTCACATGTCATAAAATTGGTCATATTTCTAAGAACTTTGGCATAAAAACATGATTCTGTGCATGCTTCAAAGCTCCATAATAATCCATGTGTTCATACACATAAGGATAAACATCATGTTCATAAAGATAAAAATTTCATGTATCTATGAACAGGAAAACTGCACAAAACAATAGAAATCCAAAAACCAAATCACTTTGGATTCTAAAATCTTCATTGTTAGATTCTAACATTAATGTCATTGCAGGACCCAAGCAAGTGTGGGTCCCAAAACAAGCTTGATCAACAAGCTGAGATGTCTTGCAGCCAAAAATTAGAAATGGATTCATGACATTGGCTGTGCAAGGCAAGAAATGATGGAGAACAAAGGTAAATTTTTTGACTATGATTGAAGACTGTTCAGGTAAAATCTCCTTATCACTTCATATTTGAACTGCTGAAATTGAAATGGATTCTTACCTTTATCTGAGCAATGCAAAATGTGCCTTAATGCTACCCCACATGACAATGCCTCTTAGTAATTGGAATCATGTCGTCTTGCTTGCATAACTGTGCACATGACCTCTTGGTATATCAAATGATGACATGTGGAAAAACAAGTTATGTCTGTTTGGAAACTATCATTATGCGTGAGTAAAATACTCCGCCAAGTACCAAAAGTCATGTAATACATAAGGCTAGTTGTGTGTTAATAATGTGTGAATTGCTTGATACATTTTCTATGCATATGTTATGGGGGAGTAAGTTTGAAAATGCTCATGAAATTTGTGTGCAACTGCTTGTGATGAATGTCTAAATCATGATTGAATGCTTGAATGTTATCTCATCACATGCACACTTATGGGGAGTAAGTTTAAGGCTAGGTGAGTGAAATTCATAAGGGATACCCTTCATATTCAATGTGTACTTATCCCTCAATCTTATGGTTCAAATCACTCTCAATTCAAAGCCTTAAAGCTGAAGTTTCAAAGCCCCTGTCGACAGCCCCAAACAGCCTGTCGACAGATATGGCCTCACAGAACCAAGAAATTGGACTCTGTGTGCTTCTGTCGACAGCTTTACTCAATTCCTGATTTCCCAGAATCCCAACTGCGCTGTCTGAGTGCATCTGTTGACAGACACTCCCTTGCTGTCGACAGATACACATTTTTTGTAAATTCTTCATCCTTCTTCATAATTTCTTCATGAGTATGTTCATATCATTGATGCAAAGGGAGAATTTGGACTTGCTATTCATTGCAACCTTTCATATTCACATAGTATCAAAGACATTGAATTAATCACAATGATTTTGATATGATATTTTGTGCTTGAGTCTAGGTTGTGTCATCTAGAAAACATTGATCAAATCTAATGATTTTAACCTAACTCACTTGAATAACTCCCTTGTGGATTATCATGTTTCTAAAATGGTTTGATAAGTAAGAAGGTTTTTGAACTTGATGTTTTACATTAACCATTGACATTAAATAACCATTGACCTTGATTGTTAAAAACAAAAAAAGGAGAAAAGCTACCTATTTCAAACACTCAAAAGTTCATAAAAAGTATTTGAAATGGGACAAAGGCAGAGCAATGATGAGTATCACTGAGTAACCGGGGACACGGGCATCACAAATGTCTGTTTTCGCGTCAAAAAGTCTTTTCATTATCTCTGCACAATGGTATGATGGTCACTCACACTGAGTAACTGGGGGTACGGGCATCCCTCATGTCTACCTTCACGTCAAAAGGTGAAAGTGATCCTAATTACTACTTTTCCCACATTAACTTGACAAAAGAAATTGTTCAAATGCTTGAAATAGAGTGGAGCCTCCAATATTTAAATCAAGGACAGTGGGTTGTCAATTGTCAAATGTTTATGTGGACATTACCTTCCTTTATCAACTGAAAATCACCACTAAGGTATATGATTTTCTTTAATGGTTTTATTCAAGGGGTTATCTTACTTTCATATGTTTTTGGACGATGTATCCTAAATGCTATAACTTGAGATTCCCGGAGTATTATCTCTTAACCATTGTAGAATTTTTACGTGTTTTAATACTAGTGTCTATGACATCTTGCAATGGGTATACACAACCTTAAGATTCTAATTGAACACTCATTCCCCACTCATATCTTTCACAATTCAGTTATGTGGTCACACAATTCTTTTTCCATTTGTGCATGACTTATCTTTTTGGATGTTGCCAAAAGGGGAAGAAACATCAATTGTGCAAAAATTGAAAGTTTTGTCATCATCAAAAAGGGGGAGAATGTTGGGTTCTCATATTGGAGAATGTTGGGTTACAACAAGTGCTTAAATGTTTTTGATGATGAGCAATACTAATTGATGTTATGTGAAATGTTCACAAATGGTATGTTTGTTTTTGATGTAATACAAGACAAAATTGATGTGTTATGAATGTGTGAAACATGATGAGAATGACAATTGGATGCAAATGAAACACATGTTTTATATGTTCATTATATCTCACTAATTATGTCTTTTAATGTAGGTGAGATTCCATGCAAGACAAAGCCCAAAATCCAAGTGCAAAAGAACAAGACAAGTTGCTGAAATAGTGCACCTGTCAACAGATGAATAGTGCATCTGTCAACAGATGAATAGTGCATCTGTCGACAGATGATTTTCATCTGTCGACAGATCTTCACAGAAATCTATTTCCAGAAAGCCCAGTCTTCTGGTTTTTGTAAACCTGTCAGCATCTGTCAACAGCAGCAAGTCGGCTGTCGACAGACGGAGTTTTGGGAAGATCTAATGGCCGGGATATGATCTATATTTTGGTGTTTCCTTTTAACACGACTCTCTATGCTTGGACACCACTATATATGGATCATATGAGGCTATTTTCGCAGCAAGAATCCACCATACCAAAACCCTAAGCAAAGGTCAAGAAGAAGGCTCTCTTCATGCTGCTCTGTTTCAACTCTCTGCCCAGAAAAAAGAAGAACAACCTTCCAAGCGGAGTTGAAGCCGGTTCGTCTTCAAGTCAAGCTTCTCCATCATCACGTGGTCTTCAACGACGTGAAGCTTGAAGTCTTCTGGACGAACTCTCTGAAGAGTTTATCTTTGGATTTGTTCTACAACTCAGAACTCTTCTTTCTTTCCACTTTCATATATTTGTGTGTGTGTGCTGATTGGAGATCAGTACGTGGTGTTTGTGGAAGTGTGGATTGTTGTTCTGATTGCATGTTTGCATCAGAAAACGTGTGTGTGGTGTGTTGGTCAGATTAGGGCTAGAGAATCTGATCTTTTGTGGACTTGATCTAGCGTGTGTGTGTGGTTGAGCCGGTGTGCTCGTGTGTGTGTTGTACTCAGTTCTTGAGTAGTGTGTCCTCACTGTGTGGGGGGTGGACGTAGGAGTCACGTGGTGTGATCTCCGAACCACCTAAAAAATCCCTTGTGCACTGTGGTTTGATATATATTGCGCTAGATGCATGCCTAGGGATTTCGTTTACACACCACTTGTTAATTTGTTCACACACATTACATCAGATCAAAGCAGTTTTGATTGAGTAGATCTTTTAATCCGAAGTAATTTTCAAATTGCTTAAGTTTCCGCTGCAAATCTATTCAACCCCCCGTTCTAGCTTTGCCATAACCGAATATCCGATCCTAACAGAGCCAACTTGTTGGGGCCTTCTCGTAGGAATGGCTGCCACCTCCTCACTCTAAGCACCACACAGATGCTGCCTACATGAAGAGGGTGTCACCTCCACGCCAAGAACACCCAAAGATCGCCGGAGAAGCAAAGGGGGCTCGGAGGAGGAAGAAGAAGAAGAAAAGAGGAAGGAGAGGGGGAAATGGGGTGCTTTCTCGGTTTTGAACCAGAAGCCCTGAAACGCGATGGGTCGGCGCGGCACGATAAGAAGGTTGTCGCGATGACCCTCCCGGTCGCGACACCATGTCGTGTCCGCCTGCCCCGATGCGACCCCAAAAACTGGTCAACTCTCTAAGATCGGGCAACCCAGAACGCAACGGATGACCGGGTTGCGTCAACGGCCGTATGCTTATTGACACCTAACAAAGCCGTTCTGACAGAAAGGAGGAGGTGACACAAAGGTCAGAAGCCAGAGTCGCGTTGCCTCGAGACGGCGCAACCTGAACGCGTCGCCTCTAGATGCCGCGTTAAGAATGCGTCGCTCAAAGGGGGCATGACAAGAAGCATGTTGCGACCACCTTTGTTGTCGCGACATTGTCGTGATCAACAGTTCCATCGCGACCCTGAGGACGGGGCTAAGGGCCCAAGAGAGCCAGATCTTACAACAACTCTCAACATCTACATATTCAGCTTCAATTGTTGACAAAGCCACTGAGTTCTGCTTTCTTGAGAACCAAGAGATCAACCATCCTACACCAATTTTTTCTAGAATCTGGAATGGACCTACATATCTTGGACTCAATTTACCTTTTCTGTTGAACCTCAATACGCCCTTTGTTGGAGAAACTCTCAAGAACACATAATCACCAACTTCAAACTGTAGTGGCCTGCGTCGTGTATCTGCATAACTCTTTTGTCTACTTTGGGCTGTTTGAAACTTCTCTTTCATAAACTTGATCATCTCTGCACATTGATGCACCAATTCCGATCCCATTAGCTAGTATCATCGTCGGCACATAGCTTCCTACAGAAAGCTTCCCTCCATGGGATCATCCTACAATATAGATAGCTCTCTTTTCAAACACAACTTTCCTGATAATGAGAAGAAGTTGTGGGAACTACTCTAATATTTCCTTGATCAAATCCCACCTTCTCTCTATCTTCCTCACTCATATTGAACACTTCCTGTAATTGTCACTTATACAATGCTTTATGTGACAGTCCTCATCGTTCAAACCCGTTAACCCAATAACAAGCTTGACCCGACTCTGTCTCCCGCGAACCAGCCGAAGCCTCGCAAGGGATATCAACACACACATGTCTGTGAAAATATAAAAGAACATGTTGAACATACATGAGATTTCATATCTTACACATATTCACATGAAATGTACATAACCAGTTCTGAACTAAAGTCAAAATAAAGAGTACAACTATCTGGGACAAAACCCCCAAGGCACAACAAGAAGGAAATTACTCTGCTAGTGGCGTAGGCCCGATTCCGTTATGGTGCAGTCCCGAACTAGAAGAGGGACGAGAACCATCTTGCTCTCCTTCACCTAGAAAAAAAAGGGGTGAGCCTCACAAGTCATTGGCTTAGTAGGGAAACTCCCTCAAAAGCCTCAAGAACAATAAACAAAGCTTGCATTCTAAAGGTACGGTTCTAATCATGGGTGTGCACGCTCGGGTTTTGTTTGATATGGGTGCCACACACTCATTCATTTCCGAGCGGTTTGCTAGGCAGTTAGCAGCAGAGTCAAGGGTAGAGGCTGAAGAGTTAGAGGTTCCATTGTCTGTGCACACACCGGCAGGAACGGTATCGACTAGGAAGTGTTTTCCATCTTTACCAGTGTGCATTGAGGATCGAGGCTTAGAAGGGTGCTTCTATTTACTCAAGATGAAGGACTATGATGCAATTCTAGGTCTGAATTGGCTAGAGGAGCACTATGCTTTGGTAGATTGTCGTGGGAAGAAGATTACTTTTCGTATTCCTGATGAGGATGAGTTCTTGCATCCATTGCCAAGGAACTTAGCGGGAAGGTTTGTGATCTCTGCCATGAAGGCGATGAGGATGGTGAGTAAGGAATGTGACACTTTTATTGCCAGCGTGGTATTAGTACCAAAGGTTGATCAGTCACCAACCCTTGAGGAGATTGATGTAGTGCAGGAGTTTCTAGACATGTTTCTCGATGATTTGTCTGGATTGCCACCGGTTAGGGAGATAGAGTTTACTATAGAGTTGCTTCCAGGCACCTCTCCTATCTCAAGGGCTCCATATCGGATGGCACCTGCAGAGTTAGCTGAGTTAAGGAAGCAGTTGCAAGATTTACTGGACAAGGGATTTATTCGTCCTAGTGTGTCACCTTGGGGCACACCTGTATTATTTGTGAAGAAGAAGGATGGTTCCCTTAGGTTGTGCATTGATTATAGAAAGCTCAACCAGGTGACAGTAAAGAACATGTATCCCTTACCGCGGATTGATGATTTATTCGACCAGCTACAGAATGCATCGGTATTCTCTAAGATTGATCTACGGTCCGACTATCATCAGTTGAGGATTAGGAGTGAAGATGTGTCCAAGACGGCCTTTAGGACTCGTTATGGACATTATGAGTTTTTGGTGCTTCCGTTTGGTCTGACCAATGCCCCTGCAGCGTTCATGGATCTCATGAACCAGGTGTTTAGACCTTATCTAGATAGCTTTGTAGTGGTGTTTATCGACAATGTGTTAGTCTATTCTTCGGATGAGGATACACACCGTGATCATTTGAGGGTTATTCTGGAGGTTCTCCGAGAGCACAAGCTATATGCAAAGTTCAGAAAGTGCGATTTCTAGATGCACGAGGTTCATTTTCTTGGGCATGTTATCTCAGGCGCTGGAGTTGCAGTTGATCCGGCAAAGGTCCAGGCTGTATTAGATTGGGAGATTCCAAGGACCCCATCGGAGATTCGAAGTTTTCATAGTTTAGCGGGCTATTATAGGCGATTCATTGAGGGATTTGCATCTATCGCCGCACCTTTGACTAAGCTAACTAGGAAGGGTGTGAAGTTTGTTTGGTCTGAGGATTGTAAGAGTAGCTTTCAGTTCCTGAAGGCGAAGCTTACTTCTGCACTCGTGTTGATTTTGCCGAGTGGTGTAGAGGGTTTTGCCATCTATTCGGATGATCTCAGATTGGTCTTGGCTGTGTGTTGATGCAGCATGGTAGGGTAGTGGCATATGCTTCTCGTCAATTGAAGGAGCATGAGCATAACTATCTGACTCATGATTTGGAGCTTGCGGCAGTGGTTCATGCACTGAAGATTTGGAGACACTATCTTTATGGTGTCAGGTTTGAGGTGTTCACTGACCACAAGAGTCTGAGGTATCTCTTTTCACAGAAAGAGTTGAACCTGCGGCAGAGGAGATGGATTAAATTCCTCAAGGACTACGACTTCGAGCTTTAGTATCATCCAGGGAAGGCGAATGTCATAGCGAATGCTCTTAGCAGGAAGAGATCTTTGCTCCAATAGGATTGGAAGATGTTGGAGGATGCAGCCTGTGCGATGATAGAGTTAGAGCCACTTTTGTGTCAGGCTTTTGTAGCTCAGTTATCTATTCGGTCCACCATTTTGGATGAGGTGATTGAGCAGCAGAAGGCTGATCCTAGGCTTCAGGAGTTAGTGGGCAAGGCAGACATTGCTCGAGATGAGGACGGTGTGATTAGATTTCATCACCGAGTTTGTGTTCTTGATGTTGTGGATGTCGTGAGCATGTTCTTGCAGAAGCTCATAGGTCGAGTTTTTCTATTCATCCAGGCAACACTAAGATGTACCAGGATTTGAAGAGATCTTTCTGGTGGTCTGGTATGAAGAAGGATGTGGCCAAGTTTGTATCTAGGTGTTTGGTATGCCAGCAAGTGAAGGCCGAGCGTCAGCAACCATCTGATCTTATGCAGAAGATCGATGGAGATCCCAGTATGGAAGTGGGAAGCAATCACTATGGATTTTGTGACGGGATTTCTTAGATCTGTTAGGGGCAATGACTCGATTTGGGTGATTGTAGATCATTTCTCCAAGACGATGCATTTCTTACCCATGAAGAAGAAGCAGTCCATAGAGAGTTTGGCTAGGTTATATGTGAGTAGCATTGTGAGATTGCATGGTGTGCCGAAGTCGATTATTTCGGATCGAGACCCAAGGTTTTATTTGAGGTTATGGTAGGGTCTTCAGGATGCTTTAGGTTCCCAATTGAAGCTTAGTTCGGCATTCCATCCCCAGACTGATGGACAGTCCGAGAGGACTATCCAGATGCTTGAGGATATGTTGAGAGCGTGTGTGCTGGATTGGAAGGGTGATTGGGAGCGTCATTTGCCTCTTGTAGAGTTCGCCTACAACAACAACTTTCATGCGAGCATTGGCATGGCTCAGTTTGAGGCATTGTATGGGCGGCCCTGTAGATCTCCTTTGTGTTGGGAGGAGACTGGTGATAGGTAGTTGATTGGTCCGGAGTTAGTGAAAGAGACTTCAGATAAGATTCAGCTTATCAGGTAGAGGCTTGTTGCGGCGCAAGATAGGCAGAAGAGCTACGCCGACAACAGGAGGAAGGATTTGGAGTTCATGGTTGGCGAGCATGTTTTTCTGAAGGTTTCGCCTACCCGAGGTTTTGTCAGGTTTGGCAGGCATAGCAAGTTAAGTCCTAGATTCATTGGCCCATTTGAGATTCTTAGGCGGATGGGCAGCGTGGCATATGAGCTAGCTTTACCCCCAGCGCTAGCGAGTGTGCATCCAGTTTTCCACGTATCTATGTTCAAGAGGTATGTGCGTGATCCGTCGCATGTTATTAGTCACGAGCCAGTGGAGATTTAGCCAGACCTGTCGTATGTTGAGCAACCAATGGCTATTCTTGACCGGAAGGTCCAGCACCTCAGGAACAAGAGCATTGCGTCTGTGAAGGTGCTATGGCGAAACTTCTCGTGAGAGGAGGCTACTTGGGAGCTTGATGATGCTATGATGAAGAAGTATCCCTATTTGTTTGATTAGTTTCGTTCTAACTTCGAGGATAAAGTTTCTTTAAGGGGGGGAGGGTGTGAGGCCCTCGAACATTGTTCTTTTATTTAGATTTTGTAATATGGTGATTAGTTGCTTTTGTGTATATAGTTATGTGCAAATGTATATGTGTATATATATATATATATATATATGTGTGTGTGTGTGTGTGTGTAAATGTTTATTTCTGTACATACTATGCTTAATGATGTTGTACATATGTATATACTTGTTTATTCATGTACATGTTGCTTTTATTTAATTGTACATAGGGTGTTTAAAGTATACAGTACATATTGCATGTATATATATGGTGTATATATGCTATTTGACATTTCTGTGTTCTGGCTGAAAGGCTAGTTAACGTCAACATGTATGGACGTTATGGGGAAGTCGACGTCCAGATCGATGGACGCCAATTCCCAGTAAACGACACTGTTGTGGCCGTTTATTTCCCAGAAATTGTTGCGGTTTCAGATCTGGAAACAACCACGTTTCCTTCGGTCTCGATTTTGGAAACTACCTCCCAACGGTAGGATTTCCACCTTGATGCGTACCCCGACCCCCTTAGCTTATAAAAACACCAGATTATGGCAAGGTTAGGTCTTTTGACTTCTTGAGAAACCCTAGAGCACTGTGCGAAAAACCTGAACTTTGAAGGCTTTGATCTGGTGTTTGTGTGCGTCTTCTGACAATCTACAATGACTGGGAGATACTCTGGACATTGGTGAGGCTTCCCCGACTCTGGCGTGCAACCTGCATCGACGCAGAGACCGGTTCGGGAGGAGATTTGGGCACTTCTTGGCTTGGCCGAGGAAAGCATCTTCGGAAAATTTAATCCCCTTTGTCAATTTTTCTGAGGTAAGTAATCAAGGGATATCATCCCTACCCATGTCCCTTAGGTCTTAGGATTTTATCAGATTTTATCTCGTGTCTTGGAACCCCCAATTCGTCTTGTTATGTGCGTTTGATCTGTGGTTCTGCAGATAGGATATTGACGACAACATTGTGTGCCGTCAAGATCATGAGTTAGCGGCAACATCGTGTGCCGTTAACCAGGTTGGCGGCAACCCCTTTGCCGCCAAGTTCGTCTGTTTTTCACATAACCCTAATTTTCATATCTGTGTGATTATATTCGAACTTGTGGTTGTCTGTGCATGCTGTGAGATTTATGTTGGGTCAAGTACAGTCAGTAGGTCATGTCATGAGGATGTACTGAATTTTTGTAATTAGTTTTAATTATTAAAATTTCTATAATTAGGCTGAGCATGATTTGATCATAAGTAATCTTGTATAAATAGATCCGTTGTGGATTAGAGTATTATAAATTTTCCATGTTCGTATTATGACTATTTTCAGGTTTTGAAATTGTTAGGTATGACTGTTTTACTGTGTACCATGTGTAAATGGATTTGTTGATAAATATGCCTGGAATATGTTTTAATTATTATAATTAGTTACAGATCCAAAAAACCTGAAAAATTGAGCATATGACATGTTATCTATTTAGAACATGGGATAAAAATTTTGTACTATTTTGGTAACTGTGGATACTGATTATTTAAATAAGGGTATTAAACCATGATTAAGTGTGTGTGAAATAAAATATGTAAAGATTTAGTGTTTTACAGCATGATTGAACTCTGTTATAGTAAAATTTTACTACTGTGAGCCAGTAACCTTGTGTTAGATAAACTGAAGCATGTGTAAATTCTTGAAGTACATGTAAATGTGTAAATTAGTGCATGTGTATAATGTGAACATGCGATTAAAGTGAAATGTGTAAATATGTGACGATAGTGACATTGCTACCATAGAGGGTTGTGGAACCATATTGTAGTAAAGTCCCTACGGGAAGGTTCAATGTGTGTGATATCCTATGGGCATTGGGATGAAATCCTGGAGGTGGACAAGTACCACTGGTTAGGGTGGAGAGAGCTTCTCCCGATTCTGCGCCGTTAACCAAGATTCGTCACTAT
Organism: Colocasia esculenta; assembly: GCA_014218235.1. NCBI lineage: Eukaryota > Viridiplantae > Streptophyta > Magnoliopsida > Alismatales > Araceae > Colocasia > Colocasia esculenta. The sequence goes on along the minus strand of CM024755.1, from coordinate 165,674,389 downwards.
GTTGCCTAGGTGACAAGTATGTATATGTGAATATGTGTGTCCTTCTAGTGGTGGTTTGGACTATGTGTCACGGCAATTAAATGTAAAAAGTGTAAATATGTCATGTGAACATGTGAACTATGCAATGTGAAATGTGAGCATGTGATAGTGTAATATGAAAGTGTTAGCGTAACACCCCAGAAATTCGGTAATTAGAAAATTAGAAATAAATTGAAAACAATAAATTCAATATTAGTGAAATAGCAAAAACGCATGTGCCATTATCATACATACTAAAACCCATTAGAAAATTTCATAAAAACCATAGTTCAACTCTAAATAATACTCCCTAATGACCCACAGAGAAATTCGTGCAAAGGATAATCGGATGGTCCAAGTTTAAGGCGTTTTGCGACTGAGGATCGTAATCAGAGAAGAAGTCGGGAAATCATTATCACACATACTTAGAGAAGTCAGAAAATTAAATAAAAATCATAGATAGACTTCAAATAATATCCTCTAATGATCCATAAAGAAATTGGGTCAATAAAAGTCATTTGGGGTATGTTTAAGAGTTATTGTGACTTATTATCGTAATTAAGAAATAAGTTGGAAAATCCATTATCATGTGTATAAAATATGATTATGAACCAAATTAAAATGATGGGTGGACTCCAAACAATATGTGGGGATAGTCCATAAAATAAATTGGACCAATGGACAACTTATGACCCATGAACAAATTCAAGTATGAAAATAGTAAATAAATAACTTTCGTATTATCGAAATGATAGAACTTACGTACCACTATCGTACGTGAGAGAACACATCGGAAATTTCCGTAAAAATTATAAATCAACCCCAAATATTATCCCTAAGCGTTCCACAAAGAAATTCGTGCAACGAAAAAAGCTGATTGGCCTTGTGTACGTCACAATGTGACGAATTACCGAATTAGGAAACTAAATCGGAAACCGGTTATTTAATATAACGAACTAAAGTAAAATATATGTTTGAGGTCAAATCATGTTTATTGGGAAAATAGGGGGTCAAATAAAAAGGAAATAATATTTAAAATTCGTATTAACCCAATACCTAATAGTAAAATGGGTCATTTAAGCTTAAACATGAGTTAATTGGGTCATTAATCATGACCTAAATCTAAGCCCAACATGAGAGCACGAAATTGCTCCCTACTACTTGCTATTTGGTGTTGGATTAGGATGGAAATAGCTTCATATGGTAGTTCTAGTCATGGTAGGATTCCTACCACAAGATTTAGAAACCCCAAACTCGGAATTAATTAAGCAAACCTAGCATTATAAAACCATCACAAGACCCCCTATGGCCGCCTTTAGCATGCTCCCTTCATTGCTGGTCGTGGGAAGAACACTCAGGAGCAAGGAGGACGACTGTAGGGCTTGGATTCGTGAAGAGCATCTTCCCCAAGCCACTGCATCGACCCAGAAACCTACAAGGAGTTCTTAGCATTCAAAGGTAGGTGTTCTCGGGCCAAGATTAAAGAAAACCAATACCATCTTATAGAGCTTCGAGTCTAGGTTCATTTGCACTTGATTTTCCTAATTTTCATGGAGTATACGTTGAGTATTAGTCGTTTTCCCTAAGTCGCGCACAGTTAGGGTTTTTTTCGTTCTTCTTATTATGCACGCAATTCAAGACCAAATTAGACTAAATCTCCATCATGAACATTATGCTACTAGTAGTCCTCGTCTTGTTTTGTGTTGAACACAGTCTGAAAGTCATTGGTTAGAGAGTTATAAGCATGTTAAGAGAGCCGCTGCATGATCCTATGTTTTCAGGTTGCACTTGACCTTTATGTTCTTCATATTTTTCATGAGAATTGAGACTGAATTAAACGTTATTCTACTAGTTGTCCTGGTCATCTTTCATGTTAAACGTTTTGTCTAAATAACAATAGATAGAGAGATATAAGCATGGGAATTGGAGCAGTTGGTTTTCCTACATTTTTGGTTAAGCTAGGAATCGTGTTTGGTCCAGACGACGCGATTCCAGCACCTGGTATCACGTCGGCCTGGTCCGACGTGATCCAGTAAAAGGCGTCCTTGAAGTGCGACGTGATTCTCGCGCTGACCGGTCAACGACCACGTGAGACTTCGCACCGCGTGGGAGTGTGTGCCCGGTCTGAACCACGGCAGGATCCCCGGACGTGATTCAGGCAGTTTTCCTGCCCATCGGGTTATTTAATGATTTCCTGTAACGCGTCGCTATACCCCAACGCTATTTATCTTGAAAGGCGGCCATGAAGGCCGACGCGATTCAGTTTTCTGCATAGTATGGCATGTTTACCTGTACACCGTGTTTTGAAAAATGTCCACTGTGTTGGACGCTATTCATAGGCCGACCCGAGGCTGTACTTTTCAGTCAGTCAGCATGTTAGTCTTTGTGGTCTGTTACCATGTTGCATAGTGTTCCATAGTGTGCATTGGCCTAAAAGAAATCCATCAATTTGAAAGCGGTAATGATATGCATATGATTCTAATGTGTAATTGTGATTGACCTTATGTTCATTTGATTATCTTGTGATCTTACTTATTGTCAATTTGACATGATAAGAATATGATATGAATGTATGGATGAACACATGTTAGCGTAGACGTGTTTAGTTAAAGTGTTTCATCATGGTCCGTATATGAGTTTCCTTAAGTTATATGATTTCCGATGTTTCAATTATTTGATCATATTGCATACATGTTAGGAAAGATTTGTGACTCGTCACTTACACCTTTGCACAAATAGGCACACCCTTCTTGGGGAATTGAGAGCTCTCTGCCGTCATTCCGAATCGGTAAGACTAGCAATCTTTTCCTTAAGACCTCCGTAAGTCTTCGTTCTCTATGGATTCCCACATAGAGACCGAGCTGGTTGTACCATGAAGTACCCTAGAGATAGAGAGCACATGTTCTGCGTACGATCTGTCATTAGTTACCCTCATGTCAAGATATTAACGAATTATGAAACATAAGATACGTCGTTATACTACCCATTTGTTCTCTTGAGCTATTGTCACACCTTGACTTTATGATGATCATGTTCTTATTACATTGAGCTTATTATTGAAATTTCATGGCCATAATATGAATATGTTTGTTCGGCACAATATGGGACTTCGATCCATTTGACCAATGCCTGTGCAATAGGGGCCCTGTCTGGTCTTGGGGAAGAGCGCCCCAATGTACTTATTAACCGCGAGAGTATGGACTTGTTGTGCTTGGCATGACACTAATACGATATGCAAGATTTGTGTGAATGTGCCTTCGTTTGATATGATATGATAAGTTTGATTTGATATGATATGTCTGTTCATGTGAATACATGATATCTGTATGAATATAGACAATTCATTTGATGTGATTCTACTCTTGAAATATATGTCCATTGTATATGCAACTCGATATTTGATTTGATATGACATCCGTTCTATTCCGCTATTCAACCTGTTAGTATTGCATGCATTGTCATCATGTTCATGTGCATATCTGCCTATTTAAAATGTTAATCATGTATATTAGTGCCCGTACAATATTGAGATGTAAATCTTACTGAGCTAGTTCGCTCACCCTATCATCCTGTCCTTTTTAGGTAGTGATGAGGAGCCAGTGGAGTCCGATGGGGCAGGGCAAGAGTGATGAGCACCCGACATTGAGGAGATGAAAGTAGTAGGAATAGATATTTGAGTAGTCTATGTATTAGTGAAACATTTTCATTTGAATAAGGGACCCTTTACAATATGGTTGTTCTTATGTAAGGTTGTAACTGGTTGAATGAAATGGAATAAAGTATATTTTTGGTGACCATATTATAGTCTCAAATGTGTTCTTATGTTCAATTGTGACTCTGCGCTATTCAACTGTGATACGTCTATTTGTATCGTTCAAGTCTCCCGGTATTTATTCCGCTGCTAAATATCGGGGCGTGACAGTTGGTATAGAGCCTGGGCTTTCCCTTAAGTCCTAGGCGATCAGGAATGATAGGATAAGTGTCATTAGAACCCTCAGCTTGTGTCAAGAATTCTATACCTACCTAGTGAGATTGGGTAGAAACATGGGCTAAGTCGAAAATCTTATTTAATAACTAAATATTGTAAGATTTCAAGGTATTAACAAGGAGTAAAGAAGACTGACCGGGTGATAATTTATTTTTGAAGGACCTTAAATAAACAGCAATGGAAGATATACCTACACCATCTATGGATGGACAGAGATCGATCCAATGATTAACCAAAGCACTACGACAAGTTGCTCAACTGTTCGTGGATGTCCTAATAATGGCTAAGGGAGATACAAATGGAAAGGAAAGGTCTATGGATGACAAAGGAGTTGGCGAAACTAATAAGAAAGAACAAATTACAACCATAGGAAACTCCAAACCTATAGCCAGAGAGAAACGGCCCAACAATAGTAACAAATCGCACAAGAGAAAGAAGTGCAAGAAGTGCAATAAGAAACTAGTTCCCGCTCCTGCAGAAAGATGCCAGCATTGCAACAAAATAAATCATCGTTCCGATGAGTGTTGGAAATTTTAGGACAAATGTTTCCGTTGTGGTAGACAAGACCACAAGGTTAAGGATTGCCCAAAGGAGAAATCAAGCTCGGGGAATAAATGGCAAAACAAACCAAGGAAGGAGGTGTAGTTGAAGGTACACTCACTATTCTTTCCCGATCTGCATTCATTCTATTTGATACGGGAGCTACTCATTCATTCATATCTCAAACCTTTGTTAACACCTTGCCTATAAAACTCGTCCAAATAAAATCTAGTATAGTTGTGTCAACCCTGATTGGTCCTGGCACCGACCTTATAAACCATTTGCCATCTAGTGAAGTGTTGATTGACACTTAAAATTTACCTACAAATTTAATATGTATGGACATGGAGGGCTATGATGTGATACTAGGAGCAAACTGGTTGTCTGAACCTGGGGCTAGTGTTAATTGTAAGAGAAGCCAGGTAACCTTTAGCCATTACCCAAAACTAGTGTTCTCAGGAGACTATCACTCATCTTTGCACTCCAAGCCAAAATGATGATGAGGAAAGGTTGTATGGCCTTTCTTGCTGCTGTTGTCACCGCAAAGAAGGAAGTTAAGATTGAGGACATCCATATTGTCAGCGAGTACGCCGATGTCTTTCCCGAATACTTGCCAAGAATCCCTCCTGAGCGGAAGGTCGATGTTACCATCCAGTTGATCCCTGGAGCAGCACCAGTATCTAGGGCACCATATAGACTGTCCCTTGCAGAATTGAAGGAATTAAAAGAGCAACTGATGGAACTGCTAGAGAAAGGATTTATCCGATCAAGCACATCACCAATTAATCATTATATTATGAGCAATTCACAATTTGATTCTCTGTAAGTCTAGCTCATAAAACACGAGTGAATTTAGGGACCAAATTCTTTAAAGTGGGGGAGGATGTAACACCTTGAAAATTCGGTAATTAGAAAATTTGAAATAAATTGAAAACGATAAATTCAATATTAGTGAAATAGCAAAAACGCACGTGCCATTATCATACATATAAAAGCCCATTAGAAAATTTCATAAAAACCATAGTTCAACTCTAAATAATACTCCCTAATGACCCACAGAGAAATTCGTGCAAAGGAAAATCGGATGGTCCAAGTTTAAGGTGTTTTACGACTGAGGATCGTAATTAGAGAATAAGTCGGGAAATCATTATCACACATACTTAGAGGAGTCAGAAAATTAAATAAAAATCATAGATGGACTTCAAATAATATCCCCTAATGATCCATAAGAAATTGGGTCAATAAAAGTCATTTGGGGTATGTTTAAGAGTTATTGTGACTTATTATCATAATTAAGAATTAAGTTGGAAAATCCATTATCATGTGTATAAAATATGATCATGAACCAAATTAAAATGATGGGTGGACTCCAAAAAATATGTGGGGATAGTTTATACAATAAATTGGACCAATGGACAACTTATGACCCATGAACAAATTCAAGTATGAAAATAGTAAATAAATAATTACTTTCGTATTATCGAAATGATAGAACTTACGTATCACTATCGTACGTGAGAGAACACATCAGAAATTTCCGTAAAAATTATAAATCAACCCCAAATATTATCCCTAAGCGTTCCACAAATAAATTCGCGCAACGAAAAAGTTGATTGGCCTTGTGTACGTCACAATGTGACGAATTACCGAATTAGGAAGCTAAGTCGGAAACCGGTTATTTAATATAACGAACTAAAGTAAAATATATATTTGAGGTCAAATCATATTTATTGGGCAAATAGTGGGTCAAATAAAAAGGAAATAATATTTAAAATTCGTATTAACCCAATACCTAATAGTAAAATGGGTCATTTAAGCTTAAACATGAGTTAATTGGGTCATTAATCATGACCTAAATCTAAGCCCAACATGAGAGCACGAAATTGCTCCCTACTACTTGCTATTTGGTGTTGGATTAGGATGGAAATAGCTTCATATGGTAGTTCTAGTCATGGTAGGATTCCTACCACAAGATTTAGAAACCCCAAACTCGGAAATAAGCAAACCTTGTATTATAAAACCATCACAAGACCCCCTATGGCTGACTTTAGCATGCTCCCTTCATTGCTGGTCATGGGAAGAACACTCAGGAGCAAGGAGGATGACCCTAGGGCTTGGTATCGTGAAGAGCATCTTCCCCAAGCCACTGCATCGACCCAGAAACCTACAAGGAGTTCTTAGCATTCAAAGGTAGGTGTTCTCGGGCCAAGATTAAAGAAAACCAATACCATCTTATAGAGCTTCGAGTCTAGGTTCATTTGCACTTGATTTTCCTAATTTTCATGGAGTATACGTTGAGTATTAGTCGTTTTCCCTAAGTCGCGCACAGTTAGGGTTTTTTTCGTTCTTCTTATTATGCACGCAATTCAAGACAAATTAGACTAAATCTCCATCATGAACATTATGCTACTAGTAGTCCTCGTCTTGTTTTGTGTTGAACACAGTCTGAAAGTCATTGGTTAGAGAGTTATAAGCATGTTAAGAGAGCCGCTGCATGATCCTGTGTTTTCGGGTTGCACTTGACCTTTACATTCTTCATGCTTTTCATGAGAATTGAGATCGAATTAGGTCAAACCCCCAACATAAAAGTTCTTCTACTAATTGTCTTGGTCATCTTTCATGTTAAATGTTTTGTCTAAATAGCAATATATAGAGAGATATAAGCATGGAAATAAGAGTAGTTGGTTTTCCTGTGTTTTCGGTTAAGCTAGGAATCGCGTCTGGTCCAGGCGACACGATTCTAGTGCCTGGTATCGTGTCGGCCTGGTCCGATGCAATCCAGTAAAAGGCGTCCATGAGGTGCGATGTGATTCTCGAGCTGACCGGTCAACGGCCGCGTGAGAGTTCACACCGCATGGGAGTTTGTGCCCGGTCTGAACCGCTGCGGGATCCCCGGCCGCAATTCAGGCGGTTTTCCCCTCCATCGGGTTATTTAATGATTTCCTGTAACATGTCGCTATACCCCGACACTATTTATCTTGAAAGGCGGCCATGAAGGCCAACATGATTCAGTTTTCTGCATAGTATGGCATGTTTACCTGTACACCTTGTTTTGAAAAACGTCCACTGTGTTGGACGCTATTCATAGGCCGGCTCGAGGCTGTACTTTTCAGTCAGTCAGTCAGCATGTTAGTCTTTGTGGTCTGTCAGCATGTTGCATAGTGTTCCATAGTGTGCATTGGCCTAAAAGAAATCCATCAATTTGAAAGCGGTAATGATATGATATGATTCTAATGTGTAATTGTGATTGACCTTATGTTCATTTGATTATCTTGTGATCTTACTTATTGTCAATTTGACATGATAAGAATATGACATGAATGTATGGATGAATACATGTTAGCGTAGACGTGTTTAGTTAAAGTGTTTCATCATAGTTTGTATATGAGTTTCCTTAAGTTATATGCTTTCCGATGTTTCAACTATTTGATCATATTGCATACATGTTAGGAAAGATCCATGACTTGTCACTTACACCTTTGCACGAATAGGCACACCCTTCTTGGGGAATTGAGAGCTCTCTGCCGGTCATTCCGAATCGGCACGACTAGCGATCTATTCCTTAAGATCTCCGTAAGTCTCCGTTCTCTATGGATTCCCACATAGAGACCGAGTTGGTTGTACCATGAAGTACCCTGGAGATAGAGAGCACATGTTCCACGTACGATCTGTCATTAGTTACCCTCATGTCAAGATATTAACGAATTATGAAACATAAGATACGTCGTTATACTGCCCATTTGTTCTCTTGAGCTATTATCACACCTTGACTTTATGATGATCATGTTCTTATTACATTGAGCTTATTATTGAAATTCTGTGGCCATAATATGAATATGTTTGTTCGGCACAATATGGGACTTCGGTCCATTTGACTAATGTCTGTGCAATAGGGGCCCTGTCTGGTCTTGGGGAAGAGCGCCCCAACGTACTTATTAACCGCGGGAGTATGGACTTGTTGTGCTTGGCATGGCACTGATACGATATGCAAGATTTGTGTGAATGTGCCTTCGTTTGATATGATATGATAAGTTTGATTTGATATGATATGTCTGTTCATGTGAATGCATGATATCTATATGAATATGGCCAATTCATTTGATGTGATTCTACTCTTGAAATATATGTCCATTGTATATACAACTCGATATTTGATTTGATATAGCATCCGTTCTATTCCGCTATTCAACCTGTTAGTATTGCGTGCATTGTCATCATGTTCATGTGCATATCTGCCTATTTAAAATGTTAATCATGTATATTAGTGCCTGCACAATATTGAGATGTAAATCCTACTGAGCTAGTTCGCTCACCCTATCATCCTATCCTTTTCAGGTAGTGATGAGGAGCCAGTAGAGTCCAATGGGGCAGGGCAAGAGTGATGAGCACCCGACATTGAGGAGATTAAAGTAGTAGGAATAGATATTTGAGTAGTCTATGTATTAGTGAAACATTTTCATTTGAATAAGGGACCATTTAGTTGATTCTTCTTATGTAAGGTTGTAACTAGTTGAATGAAATGGAATAAAGTATATTTTTTGTGACCATATTATAGTCTCAAATGTGTTCTTATGTTCAATTGTGACTCTGCACTATTCAACTGTGATACGTCTATTTGTATCGTTCACGTCTCCCGGTATTTATTCCGCTGCTAAATATCGGGGCGTGACAGTTAGTATGTGAAAATGTGATACCATGTGTAATTGTGAATTATTTACATTAAAACAGCAAACTAAATGTTTAAATAAATGTGATAATTACATGTGAAAATGGTTAGATATCATGCTAGGTATGTTATTTACCTTGTACATTGTTCCATGCTCTAATGGTGTATAATTGTGAAGTAAATTAAGTAAGATTTGAACCTTTGAATCATGTTGGTTACAATGTGTAGAAAACATGCTATAGATTTTCATATTTAGTTGTTAAGTAACATGAAGTATGTACCATGATTATTCCTAAACGTTTAAAAAGGCTAGCATGCGTATATGATATGTGTAAGGTTGTGTCCTTAGATTGTTTGCTGGGTCTTTTAGAAGACTCATCCTTGCTTCGGCATACAGGTGTGACAAGTACCTCCATTGCTGAGGAGGACATTGAGAGGAGTGACTCCAAGCGCGAGGAGTAGCTTCATTTCGTTGGACTTTACTTCATTGTACTTTTCTTTCACTAGTATGTAACAATGGAATTATGTAATTAATGTGGATAGTGTACTTTATTTGGAATTGTAAATAAGGTGGACATTAGCATTTTCTTTTCTTGCTATACGGACTGTGGATATGATGATGATGATGGAGTAAGATTAGTTCTTTTATCTCCGCTGTAATCTTTTGTTATTCATGTACATATCAACATATTGTTTAGTATTGGGTAAATGTCCCGCTGTGGCGACGTTCTTTGTACTGACGTGGATTCGTATAGTCGTACCGGTATAAGGAGGGTCATTACAAAGATTGGTATGAGAGCCCAAGGTTGAGATTGGTATAGAGCTCGACGTTTGATTCGCGATGGTTGTGTAGTGTACCTTGCTTCTGTTTGTACATCTGAGCCTGGAGGGTTGTCAGTTTTTGATGTACATGTTGTGTGTGAGTTTTCTGACATTTTTCCGGAAGACCTACCTGAGTTACCGCTTGAGCGAGAGGTAGACTTCTCCATTGAGCTTTTGCCGGGAACGATACCTTTGTCTAGGGCACCGTGCCAGATGGTTCCGGCTGAGTTGCGCGAGTTGAAGCGCTAGTTGCTTGAGCAGGGTTTCATTCGTCCGAGCCGTTCGCCGTGGGGAGCACCACTGTTGTTCGTGAGGAAGAAGGATGGCAGCTTGCGGTTGTGCATCAATTACAGGCAGTTGAACCAGGTCACAGTGAAAAAGAAGTATCCATTGCCTAGAATCGATGATTTGTTTGATCAGTTGCAATCAGCCACAATGTTTTCGAAGATTGACTTGAGATCAGGGTACTACCAGTTGAGGATCAAAGAGTCAAATATTGGTACATGTGATGTCAGGTTCTGGTGTGGCAGTGGACCCTGCCAAGGTGGAGGCAGTGTTGTCTTGGGAGCAGCCCACTACAGTGTTAGAGGTTCGCAGCGTTTGGGTTTGGCAGGCTACTACAGGAGATTTATCCAGGACTTTTCGAGGATAGCAGAGCCGTTGACCTGATTGACCAGACTCGATACTAGGTTTGTCTAGACAAAGGACTGTGAGCGAAGTTTTCAGGAGCTGAAGGAGAGGTTAACTTCAACACCAGTGTTGGTCTTACCATCATGCAGCAGAGGTTTTGTGGTGTACATCAACGTTTCAAGGTCAGGTTTGGGTGTCGTGTTGATGCAACATGGTGGGGTCGTCGCCTATGCTTCTAGCCAGTTGAAGAAGCATGAGGATAACTACCCTACCCACGACTTAGAGTTGGCGGCCGTGGTGTTCGCTCTGATGTTTTGGAGGCACTACTTGTACAGTGAGGCGTTCGAGATCTTTACAGATCACTAGAGCTTACAAGACATCTTCACTCAGAAGGATTTGAACCTGAGGCAGGGAAGATGGATGTAGTACTTGAAGGACTATGATCTTACCCACTCCTATCACCCGAGAAGAGCTAACGTCATGGCGGACGCCTTGAGCAAACGAGTTCGTCTGAGCTCGTTGAAGGTCAGGTCGTGGAGGTTGTTTGAGGACCTTGCTCAAAGAGTTTTCTATCCTTCGAGGCATAGAGAGCGTTCTGTGATGACCAGTTTGTCAGTTCGTCCATCCGTGTACCGTCAGGTGCTGGACGTACAGCAGGCAGATTCAGAGTTAGCTAACGTTTTGCAGATGCCAGAGGTTGAGCTAGATGAGGGCAGTGAGGTAGGCAGATTGTACGGTCCTTGTGATGCGCGATAGGCGCTATTGGCAGAGGCTCACAGGTCGAGGTATGTTGTTCATCTTGGTTCCACCAAGATGTATCATAACCTGAATGGATTCTTCTGGTAGCCTGGGATGAAGAGGAGTGTGGCGGAGTTTGTTGCTCGTTGCCTTACTTGTCAATAGGTGAAGGCAGAGCATTAGCGTCCTGGTGGTGAGCTGCAGTCATTGCCCATTCTTGAGTGGAAGTGGGACGACATCACCATAGACTTTGTGGTTGGTTTGCCCCGCTCTCCGTAGAGGCACGATGTTATTTAGGTGATTGTGGATAGGTTAACTAAGTCAGCACACTTCCTTCCAGTCAGGATGTCTTGGTCAGTGGACCGGTTTGCCAGACTGTACATGGATCGAGTTGTTTCGTTACACAAAACCCCAGTTTCTATTGTTTCTGACAGAGATATGAGATTCACTTAGGGTTTTGGCACAGTTTGCCAAGGGCTCTTGGCATAGAGTTGAGGTTGTGTTCGGCGTACCACCCGTAGACAGATGGTCAGTCAGAGAGGACTATTCTGACCTTGGAGGACATGCTGAGAGTGTATTGTTTGGGCTGAGGTGGCACATGAGAGTTGCACCTTCCGATGGTAGAGTTTGCATATAACAACATGTATCACTCTAGTATTGGAATGACACCATACGAGGCTTTGTATGGTCGGTCATGTAGGACACCACTTCATTGGTTCGAGGTAGGTGAGAGGCAGCTCTTGGGGCCAAAAATGGTAGAGCAGTGTGTAGATACAATCAATTTAGTCAAGCGGAGACTGCAGACAACAAAGAGCAGGTAGAAGAGTTATGCGGATGTTCGTAGGAGGCCATTACAGTTCTAGGAAGGTGACCTTGTGTTCTTACAGGTCTCGTCGACCAAGAGGGGAAAACTTAGTCCAAGGTATATTGGGCCTTTTCCCATCTTGGAGAGGATCAGCGAGGTCGTGTACATGTTGAGTCTCCCTGCAGAGTTGGCAGCAATGCACAGTGTTTTCCACATTTCACAATTGAGGAGGTACATTGCATACCCGTCACATGTGTTGGACTACTCGCAGATTGAGGTTGCACCAGACTTGTAAGTGCCAGAGTACCCCATCAGAGTTGTGGGCTACAGAGTGCAGCAGTTGCGCAAGAGGCAGGTTCCGCTTGTCAAGATTATTTGGGAAACCCGTGTGGGTGGCAAGGCCACTTGGGAGTGCGAGGATGAGATGAGAGAGTAGTTTCCATACCTGTTTGAGTGATTGTTATGTTGTCTTCCCTTACTGCTTTCCTTTTTAGAGATCGAGTTTCTTCAATTTCAAGGACGAAATCTCTTAAGCGGGGAAGGATGTAAGATCCAGCTGTAGCGGTCCTCGCCGTTCAAACTCGTTAACTTAATAACGAGCTTGACTCAACTCTACCTCCCGCAAACGAGTCGTAGCCTCGCAAGGGATATCATTCACATGTTCACATGTCCGTAGAAATATAAAAGAAACAGCTTAAATATATATAAGATTCCACATCTGATAAATATTTACATGAAATATACATAGCCAATTCACAACTAGAGTCAAGTACAAAGTACAGCAAACTGGGGCATACCTCGAGGTGAATAGAAAGCAAAGATTACACTGCTGGAGGTGCAGACCCAACTCTGCTACGGTGCAGCTCTGAACTAGACAAAGGACGGAAGCCTCCTGCTCTCCCTCACCTGAAAGGGGTAGGGGTGAGCCTCGCAAGTCACTGGCTCAGTAGGGAAACTCCCCCAAAACCTATGCAAAACCAACTCACAGAGTACAGAAGTAGGAAGCTACTCTAGGCAATTTATATCACTATCTACATATGATGTTAAAGCTGTAAATAACAATTATCACAAACTATTAACAAAGCCCAACCTTTAATAAATAAATGGCAAACCTCGTCCAAGGGTACGAGCTAAAGTAGAGTATCGCCACACTCGGGTCACGTAAACTAGTTCGCGACACCAGCAACTAACCCGAACAAACCACACAAGATTACCTCTCAGTCTCATAGCCATGGACGAAAGGTCCAACTGCCGCTCCACCACAACAAACCAAGAAACTGTGGAGACCAACCAACACCACACTTGCGGACCACACTACCACCAGCCCATGCTTGGCACCTTTAGGGACTCCAGCCTGAGCTCCCTAAAGTGAGACACTAGAAAAATAGGACTAGCTGGGGCCCAGTATGTCTACTGGTGTCCGTAACCTCCAACCATGAGCGCACTGCAAGCGACCAAACACAACTTTCACAAGTCGTTGTCCCTCTGCAGTATTTCCCTCAGCCAGACGTACAACTCTACACAAGAGTGAGGGTGTCCAGGAAGATGACATAGACCTCGACGGTACACAAGTACCGGGACAAACCCCGAGCACTAACGTGCCTGGCTCACACAAAACCTGGGGTACCTGACTGGAGAGGTAACCACAGTAGGTGTCAAACTACTCGCCACGTACTTACAAACCAAGCAAACACGGTAGTCATCAATCTCGACGTGTGCCAATGCACCACTTACCGTTTCTATGAATAATAAATAAAGCCAATCGATAATTATGTAACCATGCATAAACCCATAGCCTTCGGTAGCCTGAATGCGACAGGGTGCCCCGTCGCCTTCAGAACGTGACGCCTCGATACGGTGCGTTCAGAAGAAGAACATGACAGATCGGGCTGTCACATTTTGCACACGACACCCAGGTCCGTCACCTTCATGGACAGAGCCCCAACTCCAGGGTTCCAACTCCGACACCCCATGCAAACCATGCAAACATCCATAAAAAGCATTTATAAACATTCTAACCATTACACTAGCATGTCATCTACCATCTACAACTCATATAATGGATTAAACATGATTAACAGATCATTTACAACGAGAAATAAGGTAGAATCTTCCTACCTTCGCGAGATATACGAAGAACGACGATAGTTCGGCGTTTCCCCCGCTTCGTACCACGTCCTCGCGACGAGAGCATGCCGAAAACCCCACCAGAACCTCCAATCGCCCAAGAACACTGGAAAAAGCCTTCACCAAGCTGAGCAGAGCTTTCTGAGCTCTGTTTGGCCGACCTAGGAATGCGACGCACCTGGCTGTCATGACTAGAATGCAACGGTGTAGGCCGTCGCCTTCTCATCGCTGATGCCAGCCGGCTGCCTAGCGTGAGCCACATGGTGGGCATGCAGCCGAACAACCCCTAAAACGGCAATGTGAACGCGATGCTCTGAACTATCGCGTTCAGAACGTGACGCCCAACTTTGTCATGTTCACAGACAGAGAACTAGTGGGCTCTCTGGGCCCAAATTCTCGGCTCACAATGCCTAAACAACTTGCGAAACATTTCAAACACAAGCCATAGGCCACACACTAGCCACCAGAACCACTAAACCTCAGTCCGAATGGTCAATACGGTACATTACTATCACCTAAAAGAAAATTTGTCCTCAAAATTTAAGAAGAAACGTTAATATAAAATTTTCAATTAAATATGCATGGTACTATCACCTAAAAGAATTTAAAAGCTTACTCAAACAAGTATGGTTACGCTTTCATCATTTCCTCTGCCAATTCTCATGTGTCCTCTCCACCCTGTCTATTTTCCCATCTGATTTTTACTAGATCAATCTCTTTATTTCTCAGCTTTTGGGTTCTGCGTCTTGTAATCTGTACCGGATATTCTAGCATTGACATATCTGGTTTCAAATCATCTCGGGTGTAGCTGACTATCTGAGAGGGATCTCGAATATACCTTCTGAGTATAGAAACATGGAACACATCATGTGCATCTATAAAGTCTGTTGGAAGATCTATTCTGTAAGTTGTTTCACTAATTCTTTCTAAAATCTGGAATGGGCCAACATATCTCGGGCTTAATTTACCTTTCCTGCTAAACCTTAACACACCTTTTGTAGGAGAAACTTTTAGAAACACATAATCACCAACTTCAAACTGCAATGGTCTGTGTCTAGTATCTGCATAACTCTTCTGACGACTATGGACTGTCTGAAGCTTTTCCTTAATAAATTTAACCATTTCTAGGCACTGTTGAATCAATTTTGGTCCCATTACTTGCCTTTCACCTACTTCATGCCAATTCAATGGTGTCCTGCACGGTCTTCCAAATAAAGCTTCATAAGGTGCCATTCCAATACTTGTGTGGTAACTATTGTTGTAAGCAAACTCTACCATGCCCAAATGATGTTCCCAAGTACCTCCCCATACTAAACAACAAGCCCTCAACATGTCTTCTATGGTTTGAATTGTTCATTCTGTTTGTCCATCTGTCTGCGGATGATAAGCTGAGTTGTATCTCAATTCAGTGCTAATTACTCTTTTAAACTCCTCAAGAAACCTGAAGTAAAACTGGGATCCCTATCTGAGACAATTGTGAGTGGAATTCCATGCAATGGTACTATTCTGTCTACATGTAATCTGGCTAATCTATCCACACTCCATGACATACTCGCAGCCAATAACCTGCATACTTTAGTCAATCTATCCATAAAACCCAAATTCCATTGTGATTTGTTGCTGTTCTAGGTAAACTAACTAAAAATCCATAGCTATGTCATCCCATTTCCACTGTGGAATAGGCAATGGCTGCAATAATCCCCCTGGCCTCTGATGCTTTGCTTTTACCTATTGACATACCAGACATTTAGATATAAATTCTGTGATTTCCTTCTTCATATTTGGCCACCATAAATGCTTCTTCAGGTCTTGATATATCTTTGTACTGCCTGGATGAATAGTATACATGGATCTGTGGGCTTCTTCTAATACCTTCTGCCTCACCTCAGCTTCTATTGGAACATACAATTGACCGTTAAGTCTAACCACACTGTCATCATCAAGTGTAACCTCTTCCATTCTTATAATATCCACCAAATTCTCATCTGTTCTCTGTGCTTCTACTATCTGCCAATACAATGAAGGTTCCACTGCACTGTTTGCTAACACTACTCGTTGCTGATTATTTAGTAAAAATAGTGAATTCTCTATTACATCTTCATATAATTTTAATTCTTTGATCATCATTTGGCTCAAAACTGCCTTTCTGCTCAGTGCATCTGCAACAACATTTGCTTTACCCGGGTGATATGCTAAACTGAAATCATAATCTTTCAGATACTCCATCCATCTGCGCTGCCTCAAATTCAAATCTTTATGTGAGAAAATATACTTTAAGCTTTTATGATATGTAAAGATTTCAAATCTCTCTCCATATAAGTAATTATTGGATCGAGATGGCACTAATGATATCCTAGAGGGGGGTGAATAGGACTTCTTGCGCTTTAAAATTTTTTATCTGAAAGTAGATAGCACTAAGTAAAGTTGTTAGTGTTTAGTGTAGTGTGTAAAACAAGTGTAAAATTGACGAAAACAATCACATAAATGCACAAGAAATTTTAACCTGGTTCCGCCCTTCCCACATGGAAGTCCTACGTCCAGTCCCCAAGCAACCTCTTGGGATTTCACTAACTGCCAAGAGAACTTGGTCTTCTCTCAACCTGGGAGGTATTACAATCCCACTTGCTCCCAAGCGAGTCTTCTCTTAACCAAGGTGTACAAAGACTACCTACACTAGTAGGTCTTCCCTTCACAAGAGGGGCACTACAAAAAACAAACCTCCTGCGGGTTATCTAAGATAGAAATGAAAAAACACTTGTGTATCTACTCAGAGGGATGAGTAAACATAGAGAATTCAGAAAGGAATACAAATAGGAGTTGCAGCTCTAACTCTTTCTAAATCTAACATGGTGGACTGAAGAAAATATCTAGAGTTACAAAATGCCACCCAACAGAAAAAGACTTCTAAGAACTAGAGAGCTTGGAAGTTGCGGACTGAGGAAGCATCTCTCTTTCTTTCAATTCAGTAGAAGGCTTGTGAAGACTCTTGCTTTGTAAATTCATATGAGAGTTGTGTTTCTGATTGGTCTCACCATCTTGGTGTCTTTTTCAAAACTTCAGCTTCTATATATGCTTCAGAAGCCTTAAGTTCCCGTTTGAAACTACCCGTTAGAGAACTAGCCATTTGAAGAGTAGCCGTTGATCCTTTGGATGTAGATGCTTTTGAGACTTTCATCAGTCCTTCAGCTTTTAGATTTCCAACGTCTTTAGGCTATGTTTGTAGCTTCACGGCTTGATAGACAATCTTCATTAAATGTTCTATAAAACTCCATGCTGAAGACTGAGAGCAAAGCATGCTTCATAAATGTTCTGCAAGAAAGGACAGACATAAAGAGATACCTCCATACTTTCGGAGGTAGGTGAGATGGAAATATATGTAAAGTATAAAGAACATCGGATGGACAGATGTTCAGTGCAATAAAAAGCAGACAGACAATTGCATCCTGAAGGTAAGGGGAGGTTTTGACAGTGGTAGGTGAACTCTGACAGATACCCCATGTAGCTTATACTTACCATCGCATTTATTGCAAGACAACTGTTAAAAATAGAGAAGAACTGAACTTCTGATAAAAAGAAAAAGACCAATTCGTATAATTATTTCAAATCTTTTCAAAGATATTTATATGTGGTCATTTGAATATAATTTATCCTACCTAACAGATTATTTAAATGATAGTAATAAGAAAAAGCATTATTTTAGGATATGTAAATGTTATTCATTTTGTAAAAGATCCCATAAGGATATCAAACATATTGAATTACATAAAATCAAGATTTCATGAACGAAATGACAAATACATATAGAAATTATTATCAAGTACATAGAAGTTGATAGTATACTTCGACTTTCCTGAAGTCGGAGTCAAAGAAAAGAGATACATGATGAACTTCGACTCTACAGAAGTCGCAGTGAGACTGATCACAAACTTCAACTTTTGGAAAGTCGGAGTGATAGGAGAGCACCAATCGATCGAACTACGACTTCAAGGGAGTTAGAGTCTATACTTCGACTTCCAAGGAGTTGGAGTATAAAACAAAGAATTTGACTTTTCAGAAGTCGGAGTAACAAGACTTTGACTCTTCAGAAGTCGGAGTGAGTGTTCATCAATCGATATCTTACTTCGACTTTAAGAGAGTCGGAGTCTGGACTTCGACTTCTAAGAAGTCGGAGTACTAACAGACTTCGACTTCTAAGAAGTTAGAGTACTAACAGACTTCGACTTTCAAAGAGTCGGAGTACAATTCACAGATGGTTCAACACTTCAACTTTTCTGGAGTCGGAGTCCACAGTCGGAGTTAGTATGGTACATAGTATATGTTGTGGACTTAGAGAAATTTCACGATAGTGTTGATATACATTATTATATAAGTCATGTTTCTTGTGGTATATTCCAATAGATTTGTTTTTAGAGAGAGTCTTAAAAGGTTTTGTCATAGCAACAACACAATATTTTAAAGAAATAGTTACTTCAACAATTTCTTCTAACAGATAGTTGCTCAACAATTCTCCCCCTTTTTGTTAATGACAAAAACTTTTAAATAGACAGTGAAAAAACAAATTAAATAGACAGTGAAAAAATTCTGTGATGAAAATCAACTTTACATGGGAAGAATATAGAGCAATGTTGGGTTATGCTGAGTAACTGGGGAGATGGGCATCACAAATACCTTTCTGCTAAGTGCATCTGCAACAACATTGGCTTTACCCAGGTGATATGCTAAACTGAAATCATAATCTTTCTGATACTCCATCCATCTGCGCTGCTTCAAATTCAAATATTTCTGTGAGAAAATATACTTTAAACTTTTATGATCTGTAAAGATTTTAAATCTCTCTCCATATAAGTAATGCCTCCATAATTTCAATGCAAAGACCACTGCTGCTAATTCTAAATCATGTGTAGCGTAATTCTCTTCATGCCGCTTCAACTGTCTTGATGCATATGTCACTACCTTTCCATGTTGCATTAATACTACTCCCAATCCTCTTCTGGATGCATCTATATACAACACAAATCCTCCATTGCCTGATGGTATCTCCAATATGGGTGCTGTAGTAAGCCTCTTTTTCAGTTCTGTATAGCTACGCCGACAATCTGAAGACCACACAAAGGGCACTCCTTTTCTAGTCAATCTAGTCACGGGTGCTGCAATTCTTGAGAAATCCTAGATGAATCGCCTGTAGTAACCTGCCAGACCAAGGAAACTTCTGATTTCTGATACTGTTTTTTATTCTTCCCACTTCATAACAGCTTCAACTTTCGCTGGATCTACTGCTACACCTTGCCCTAAAATTACATGGCCTAAGAATTGAATTTCCTTTAACCAGAACTCACATTTATTAAACTTGGCATGCAATTGGTGATCCCGCAAAATCTGCAATGTAATCCTCAGATGTGCTGCATGTTCCTCCTCTGATGCTGAATACACTAATATATCATCAATGAATACTACAATAAACTGATCCAGATAAGGGTGAAATACTCTATTCATCAGATTCATAAATGCTGCCAGTGCATTAGTCAACCCAAATGGCATAACTACAAACTCATAGTGCCCATATCTGGTCTTGAAAGCTGTCTTGTCAATATCTTCTTCCTTAATACTCAACTGATGATAACCTAATCTTAGATCAATTTTAGAGAATACCATGGTTGACTGTAGCTGATCAAATAAATCATCAATTCTGGGAAGTGGATACTTGTTCTTAATAGTGACCTTGTTCAACTATCGATAATCTATACACATTCTCAAATTGCCATCCTTCTTTCTAACAAATAACACTGGTGCTCCCCATGGTGAATGACTGGGTCTGATAAAACCTTTCTCTAATAATTCCTACAGTTGCTTCTTCAATTCCTATAACTCTGCTGGTGTCATCCTATAAGGTGCTTTTGAAATTGGCATACTGTCTGGCTGCAGTTCTACTGTGAAATCCACCTCCATATGTGGAGCTAACCGTGGCAATTCTTCTGGAAACACATCTACAAATTCCTTAACCACAAGCACCATTTCTATAGACTTGCCTGACTCAACTAAACTGACTAAAGCAAGATATGCTACACACCCAGCATTAATCAACCTTCTAGCCCTAAGTGCAGAAATAATAAACTTAGGAGTGTAAAACGGCATACCTTGGAATTCAAACACTAGCTCCATTAGGTCGACAAAACCTGACTCTCTTTTTCCTACAGTCCACCACTGCCCCATAGGCTTCCATCCAATCCATTCCCAAAATCAAATCATATTCTTTCAATTGTAGTGCATACAACCTTGCTGGCAACTGATTTCCTTGTACTATAATCGGAACTTCATCTAAATAACATGAGGTGAGCATAAAACCACCAGAAGAAATCTCCACAACTAACTCACACTGCCTCTCTTCTAAGGGGTGAACCATACTATCCATGAAATCTTCAGAAATAAATGAATGCGATGCACCAGGGTCAATCAATACTCTAGTAGAAAATTTAAAGAGAGGTAATATACCTTCAATCAGGTTGGATGCCTCCGCATGTGCTCTGGTAACAGCCATAACTCGACCTTGTCCCCTCTGAAAAGGTGGACCTCTACCTCGCTCTACTACTGGTTGCTAGAATGGCTGCTGTTGTTGAACCCCTCTGCCATAACTGTATTCCCGGGGATGCAGACAATTTCTGGCTAGATACCCTGGTTGCCTACAATTATAACACCTGTAACCTGGAAAAGCTGTGGGTTGCCCTGCTGTGCTCTGCTGTTACTCCTCTGAAGCTGGCCTAAAACCTCAACCCTACTGAAAACCTGGCTAGAAACTCTGCTAGAAACCCTGCTGCCTACCACCACCTCATCCTCTAAATATCTTCTTCAATTTATTATCCCACTTAGCAATTCCGGATGATGATGATGCTCCCGAGGGTGCCTTACCCTTGCTGATACCTGTGGATTGCTGAGGAAGCTGGAAACTACCTGACCCTCTTGACTGTCTAGCCTGCACACTCCTCTCAAGAATCACTACCCTTTGCGCTGCTTCCTCCACCGTCCTACACATAAGGGGTATCACTGCATCTTGTAGCTCTGGCCGCAGTCCTCGAATAAAATACTCCACCATCATAGCATTATCTGTAACCACATATGGGGCATATCTACTCAATACCATAAACCTCGTATGATATTCTAATACCAACAAATTTCCCTGCTGTAATGTCCTGAACTGCTCCCTCTTCACCCATTGTATCTGAATTCAGAAGAATGTATCATTAAATACCCCCAAGAACTCTGGCCAGGTAATGATGTCCTCTGTTCTTTCAGCAAACATTGTCTGCATCTTTAATCTCCACCACTCCTATGCAAATCCCTGTAACTAGTAAGTAGCTAGAATTACCCTATTGGCATGTGGACACCTCATAGTAACAAAGACTCTCTCGGTCTCATGTACCCAGTGTTCTGCCGTATCTGGGTTCGGGCCTCCAGAGTAAGTAGGTGGCTACAATCGCAAAAACCTGTCCACTAATGTCGTAGACTCCTCTACACTGGCTGGTCGTGTTGGTACAACTGGAAGTATAGGTACAACAGGTGGTACCTCAACTCCCGATGGTGGTGGGGGTGGTGCCATTGGTACTGCTTCCTCTATGATCTGGGGTGACACAACTGCTGGCTGCACCAGTGCCTACTGGTCTAATCTCGTCCTAATCTCTGTAATACTTTCCCATGGCCTTTCAATCAACTGATGTGTAGTCTCCTCGGGCTCATCTCCACCACCTCCCCAATCTCTCATGTCTGCCATTTTTGATCCTGCACATACATCATTCCAACCACATAACATACAAACAGATCAATACAAAAACCAGGGCCAACTACCAGCAGTGGACTAAAGTGGAGACTAGGCTATGTAAATTTTCAATTCCTTTATGTTCACAGGGACCTTGCTCTGATACCAACTGTAGCGGTCCTCACCGTTCAAACCCGTTAACCTAATAACGAGCTTGACCCGACTCTGCCTCCTGCGAATGAGTCGTAGCCTCGCAAGGGATATCATTCACATGTCCATGGAAATTAAAAGAAACATGTTAAATATATATAAGATTCCACATCTCACAAATATTTACATAAAATATACATATATAGCCAATTCTCAACTGGAGTCAAGGACAATGTACAACAACCTGGGGAATACCCCGAGGTGAACAAAAAGCAAAGATTATATTGCTAGAGGTGCAGACCCAACTCCGCTATGGTGCGGCTCTAAACTAGATGAAGGACGGGAAGCCTCCTGCTCTCCCTCACCTGAAAGGGGTGGGGGTGAGCCTCGCAAGTCACTGGCTCACTAGGGAAACTCCCTCAAAATCCGTGCAAAGCCAAACTCATAGAGTACAAAAACAGAAAGCTTCTCTAGGAAATTTATATACACTATCTACACATAGTGTTAAAGCTGTAAATAACAATTATCACAAACTATTAATAGAATCCAACCTTTAATAAATAAACAACAACCTCGTCCAATGGTACGAGCTAAAGTAGAGTATCGCTACACTTGGGTCATAAAAACTGGTTCGCGACACCATCAACTAACTCGGACAAACCACACAGGATTACCTCTCAGTCTCGCAGCCATGGACGAAAGGTCCAGCTGCCGCTCCACCACAACAAACCAAGAAACTGTGGAGACCAACCAACACCACAGCTGCGGACCATACTACTGCTAGCCCATGCCTGGCACCTTTATGGACTCCGGTCTGAGCTCCCTAAAGTGAGGCACTAGAAAAACAGGACTAGCTGGGGCCCAATATGTCTACTGGTGTCCGTAACCCCCAACCACGAGCGTTCTGCAAGTGACCAAACACAACTCTCACAAGTCGTTGTCCCCCTGCCATCTTTCCCTCAGCCGAACGTACAACTCTACACAAGAGTAAGGGTGTCCAGGAAGACGACACAGAGCTCGACAGTACACAAGTACCAGGATAAATCCCGAGCACTAATGTGCTTGGCTCACACAAAACCTGGGGTACCTGACTGGAGAGGTAACCACGGTAGGCGTCGTACTACTCGCCACATACGCACAAACCAAGCAAACACGGTAGTCCTCAATCTCGACGTGTGCCAATGCACCATTTACCATTGCTATGAATAATAAATAAAGCCAACCGAAAATCTCGCAACCATGCATAAACCCATAGCCTTCGGTAGCCTAAATGCGACACCTAGGTCCGTCGCCTTCACAGACAGAGCCCCAACTCCGGGGTTCCATCTCTGGATACCCCATGCAAACCATGCAAACATCCATAAAAAGCATTTATAAACATTCTAACCATTACACAAGTATGTCATCTACCATCTACAAATCATATGATGGATTAAACATGCTTAACAGATCATTCACTATGAGAAACAAGGTAGAATCTCCCTACCTTCACGAGATACACGAAGAATGATGATAGTTCGGCGTTTCCCCCGTTCCGTACCACGTCATCGCGATAAAAGCACGCCGAAAACCCCACCAAAACCTCCAATCGCCCAAGAACACCCGCAAAAGCCTTCACCTAGCTGAGTAGAGCTTTCTGAGCTCTGTTTGGTCGACCTAGGTTCTTAACTCTTCAGAGTTGAGAACGCGACGCACCTGGCTGTCGCGACCATAACGCGACGGTGTAGGCCGTCGCCTTCTCATCGCTGACACCATTCGGCTGCCCAACGTGCGCCACGCGGCGGGCATGCAGCCGAACAACCCCTAACGGCGGCAATGTGAATGCGATGTCCTGAACTGTCATGTTCACAGACAGAGAACTAGTGGGCTCCCTGGGCCCAAATTCTTGGCCCACAATGCCCAAACAACCTGTGAAACATTTCAAACACAAACCACGGGCCACACACTGGCCACCAAAACCACTAAACCTCAGTCCGAACGGTCAGTACGCTACACTGGCTCCCTTGGGCCTTGGGCCCGTCCTCAGGGTCACAACGGACTTGCTGGTCGTGACATTGTCACGCCAAAAGGGCCGGTTGTGACATGCTTCTTGTCATGGCACCCCATCCGTCGTGTTAAGGTGGCGACGGAGGTGGGCGACGCGTTCTTGTTGCGGCATCTGGAGGTGACACGACTTCACTTATGATGGTTCTGATGCTTGTCCTTTCTGTCAGAACGGCCTTGTCGATTATCAGGGCTCATACAACATTGACGTGACCTGGCAAGCCGTCACATTCTGGTTTGACCGGTCTTTGGTTTGACCGCTTTTGGGGTCGCGACATGATGTCATGACCTCTGAGGCCATCGTGACAACATTCCTATCGTGCCGCCCCGATCCGTCACGTTTCTGGGGCCATCGGTTCAAAATCGAGGCAGGCGCCCCATTTCCCCCGCCCCTTCTTCTTCCTTCTTCTTCCTCCTCCGAGCCTTCTTGCTTCTCCGACGATTTTCATGGTGTTCTTGGCGAGGTGGTGATGTCCCCTTCGTGTAGGCGACGTCCGTGTGGTGTTTGGAGCGAGGAGGTGGCGGCCATTCCTACGAGAAGGCCCCATCAGGTTTAGGGACTTCTCATCTCCTCCTCGTTCTAGCATGCTCCCCTTCCTCTTGAGATCCTTGTTTCACCGTCGTGTTTGGGGTTTAGGGTGTGAGATCCATACTTCGTTCGTGGAGAGGTTTCCTTGAGAGTAGAACTTCTTGTTAAATGCATGATCTGTGGAGTTTGAGGGTGGTTTGGCTTGTTTACATGCTTTCCTAGAGTCTCTCATACTCCCCTCCCCTGAATGGTGCGTTTTGGTGGTTTTTGGGGCGATCCTTAGGTGGACTGTGCCAGGACCCCCACTGTCTGAGATCGCGACCGGCCTGAGGGTCATGATGGTGTCACGATGCATGCGTCGACTGTGACAAGCTTCGACTGTCATGGCAGGCATGGGCGCCGCAACATCATTGCGACGGCTCATGGCGTTGCAACATTGTCACGGCCGACCTTGGCGTCGCGATAGTAACAGATTCAGGTGAGTTCATGTGAAGTATGTTTCTCATTGAGTCTTCACTATTCTTGGTTTCTTCTGTACCCATGGCACCAGTGCTAGTTCCTAGTACGGTCCTACACTAGTCGTTCGCACGGTGCTCAGCACCTGAGGGCTTGTCCCGTGAGAGGTTGTTACCATTTACCTGGGACCTCCGTCCCTGTACGCCTGTTGAGGGAGTGCTCCAGGCGACGGGCGTGCTCCAGTCACGGACTCTGGAGTGGAGGGGAACATGGTGGTTAGGACAGTGGTGTCGAGTCATTTGCAGAGCTATCATGGTTGGTCTGGGACGTAGAGGTCATTTGGTGTTCTTCCTGGCGCAGGCCAGCCAGTCCTTCTTCTCACTGCCTCGCTCTTTGTGGCCCCGGAACCACCTAGGGAGGCCAGGCGTGGGACCATAGTCCGGCAAGACTACGGTGGTTACTGTTGTGGTTACTTTGTTCCTTCCTCGACTCTGATGAGGCGTGGAGGTTTGGACCTGGGTTGAGGGTAAAATGTCAGTGGACGCTCCTGACCGGTTGACTAGTGGTAGCAGTTTTTGTAGCTAGTGTCATTTGCCCAAGAAGGGTTCCCTCTATCTGTGTTACCAGCCGTGTGGTGGTCACGACGTGCAGGTTGTATGGAGTTTTTGTCCGTGTTACACTTCCTCGTACCGTTTCTAGTTGGTTAGCTTTCCTTCTGCACTTTCTTACGCTAGTTTAATTTATATAACTGTTGTCATTTACTTTAGTTATTATTATTTATCCTGCCTGTTAGAGCCAATAGGAGATTGGTAGTCTCTACTAAGCTTCCGTTGTGAAACTCATCCCTCCTTTTTGTAGGTGAGACTTCCCAGCAGCGGCAGGGTGCGCGTCGGGCGGAGTAGACGGAGCAGTCATCGTCATCCTCGTAGATAGCAGTGGAACTCCCCCCTTTCTTCAGTAGTGCTTCACCCTCGGGGTATGCCCCAAAGGGCTTTGTTCTTCCCCTTGCTTACTCGTACTCATTGCGTGTTGGGACTGCACCTAGAGCGTTACGCAATAGTCTCATCTTTACTTCCACCTGTGCTCCTAGTTCAGTAGTTGACGTTTATCTCCTTTACATATTCTATTAGACTCGTGTTATAGCCCTTCTGGGTTCTTGGATCCGTGGACGAAGACTGTGAAAATCGGGTCCTCAGCTAGGGCTAAGGGTTGGGCTCTCAGGGTCATTACATCAAACGACAATACTTTCCTCAAAAGTGAAAGAAAAGAAAGAAACAAAAAATGACATCATTTGTTTCAAAACAACAAAAAAAAGGGGACAAGGTGATAGCTACCAAAAATCGAGGGTCTATCATGCATGGGTAAGATTGAGAGTATCCGTTAGTGTTAATTAAAATTCTTCTTATTATCATGTGGGATGTCTTTTAATCATGTCTAATTCTGAATGTGTGCTGAGAACTTGATTAAACACTAGACTATTTAGTGGCTATCTTTTAAAGCATGCACTCCCATCATCATCCCCTGGTGTACTTTTCACATACTCTGTATTTATGTCAATTGCAGTTCTTATCCCTATTATCACCCACTTTTTGATGTTGTCAAAAAGGGGGAAAGAATATGTAGAGAGATTATGGTTATGTAGATTTTATATTTTATTCTTGTTTGGGAGAGAGTTTGTGTCTAAAAGAAAAAGGGGAGAGTTAGAGTCATAAGCATTGTTGTGAGGGGGAGTAGTATTTCTGCATCAATGCATGAATGTTTGCTAGTCAGTCTCTGTCAAGAAATATTTGCACCTATGTTGTGTTTTGTGTGAAAAATCTACAAGTGTTTTGTCATCATAAAAAAATGGGGAGATTATTTTACTCTATAGATTTTGATGATCACAAAAACACTAATTGTAATTCATGTCAATAACATCACAAACACAATTTGTAATTCATGTTGATGACCTGAACATTTGATTTGTGTTTATTTAATTTGAGGGTCTAATTTGTGTGTTAAGTGTGCAGTAATTTTGTCCAAAAGTTGCACATGAAGTGGACAATACAAAGCCCAAGACTTGGACAAAACAAAAAGAGAAGACAAAAAGAGAAGACAAGAAGAAAGTCTACAGAACTGACAGTCATATGACCGACAAGAAAGTCTACAGAACTCACAGTCGTCCACCGACCTAGCTAGTACAGATTGAAGCTGGGACAGTCACAAAGTAGGACGACCGACTTGGAAAAATTGGACAACCAATTTGGTGTTGCTTCTACAGAATAAGAAGAAGAAGACCAGCTCTGAGGCTAAGTCGAGAATCGGACGACAGACCTGGTGAAATCAGTCGATCGATTATGGAAACGCAATTAGCTATTTTGGATGGACTCTTTCCTCCACTAGGTCTTTGCTCGTTGTAACTTCCAAGTTGAGATCTTTTAAGTTGATACATATATATACCACCTATCCCAAACCTCAGAAGGAGAACCCCATAAGCAAGAAGTGTTTCATCTTCTAAATCTAGGGTTCTGGGCGATTTTCTGAAGATTCTTGAAGAAGCCCAGAGAAGACTTCGAGGACATTAGTTCTAAGCTTCTAAACTACTGATTGGAATTGTTGTGAAGCATCAGAAGATCATACTTCATCCAAGCAACATCCAGAAGCATTTTGTGAAGAGATCGACCTATGTTCTTCAGTGACATATTGCTTCTGCATCGACTCTTCATCTTTCGACAGGGGGATTCTTTGTGCTTTGAGTTTTTTTCTACTCTTTACCCCTTTGTCATAGGCGTACATTGTATTTGTGACGATCCTCGCCAATCAGACCCGCTAACCTGATAGCAAGCCTGATTCGAGTCTGCCTCCCGCGAACTGGCCGAAGCCTCGCAAGGGATATCAAACCACGAGTCCGTAATAATATAAAGGAACCAACTTAAACATTCATAAGATTTGTCAATCCCACAAATATTTACACGTAATATACATAGACATAGCACCTGTAGCCAAACTACAACAGAACCTGGGGCATACCCCGAGGTGTACAACAGAAAAGTAAGATTACACTGCTGGTGGTGTAGACCCTCCACTGAACGACGGACGCACAATCTCCTGAACTCCCTCACCTGGTAGGAGGTAGGGGTGAGCCTCACATGTCACTGTCTCAGTAGGGAAACTCCCTAGAAACCGAGCAAACCAACACAGGTAGCAAAGCAAGAAATGCTACACTAGCAATTTATAATACTAACTAGCAAGATATAAAACTGTAAGTGCCACTTACCATCTGCCGTTAACAAGAATCAATGTAAATAAATAAATGGCAACACCAAACAGGTGTATGAGCTACTGTAGAGAAACGCCACACTCGAGCCACGTCAACTGGTTCGCGACACCAGTTAATGACCCGGACAAACCACACAGGACTACCTCTCAGTCTCGCAGCCACAGACGAAAGGTCCAGCTGCCGCTCCACTAAACAAGTACAAGAACTGTGGAGTCCAACTAAGCCACCACAACCTGCAAGTCACACACCTCGTAGGCCCATGCCTGGCACCTTTAGGGACTCTGGCCCAAGCTCCTTAAAGTGAGACACTGGAAAACAGGACTAGCTGGGGTCCAGTACGTCTACTGGTGTCCGTCTCCCCCAACTACGAGCGCACTACAAGCGACAACACAACAAACTCTCTCTAGTCGCTGTCCCACTGCCGTCTTTCCCTTAGCCGGACGTACTACTCAACACAAGAGTGAGGATGTCTAGGAAGACGACAAGACCTCATCGGTACCCAGTACAGGGACAAGCCCTGAGCACTCACGTGCCTGGCTCACACAAAACCTGAGGCTCCCAACTGAAGAGGTATCCACGAAAGGCGTCAAACTACACACCACATACACGAAAACCATATGCTCAACATACAAACCACGTGAAGCCTCCACACAAACCACGTAAACACCACGTTAATCACAAGCCACACGCTTCCCGAGCGTCGAGAGAGTGCCAAAGCACCTCTTTCTATCACCATATAACATAAACCACACTGAATAGATAGTCATACACTTACATTTATGCTCAGATGACAACATTCGGATGTTGTCGCGACGGCACGATAGACCGCCTTCAGAACGCGACAGTTCAAGGTGTCGTGACCTAGTCGCGGCTCTCAGAGTGACCGCGATAGCAGGTGCGAACCCTGTCTAGAACCCTTCATTCAAATCACCTTAAACTCCTTAAAACCTGTGGTTCTCTTTCCATTTTCATGCTTTAATGTGTTCCTACACATGCTATCTATGATTTAGAAAGTAGGAAACACATTAACCACATCATAGGGACAATCCACGGATCAAAACCCTGGAAATCTCCCTACCTTCGTGAAGAACGCGAAGAACAAAGCCAGCACGATGTTTCTCCCGCTCCACTAAGCGTCCTCGCGGTGGAAGCTCGTCAAGCCGGCCACTAACAAGTTGAATCGCCCGAAAATCCCACAGCAAACGTCCCCTGGCCGAGCAAAGCTTTCACTTGCTCTGTTCTGCTAGGGTTACTTAAAAACACAACGCAGTTAATAACGCGTCACCCTACATAACCGCGACCAGAACGCGGTACTTTTGACCGACGCCTTAAGCCTGCTGACGTCAGCATACCCGCCTAGCGCGCGACACGCGGCGCACATGCGGACGTCCACTAAAACCAACGGTGCCATGAACACGTCGCCCTAAGCTGTCGCGTGCTGATCGCGACCCTCCAAACGACCGCGTTAGCAACCGAGAAACAGATAACACAAATGGGCAAAATCTCCCAACACACAGAAAACACATGTCATTCGCATCATCGGCCACACACTGGCCTCCATGACCACACAAGGACGATCCGAACGGTCGGAACGTTACAGTATTGATTTTGAACTCTGAACATCATCGTTGTGTGTGTGCTCGATTTGTGAGCACGTGTTTGGTTGGTGTGTGGTACGTGTGCGTGCACACATCGGGTTATCTCATCCTGGGAAACGAGGTGGGGTTTGTGTTGTCCCCAGAAACAACTGTGTGTGGGGGTTTACGCTTGTACCTACGAACAAGTAGTGGAAATCCTCATGGTGTGTGGGGTAGTGGACGTAGGCGCACACGTGGGTGTGTTTGCTGAACCACTATAAATCCTATGTGCATGTGTGGTTTGCATCCATCTCTTCTATCTCCATTCTACGCATGTTAGGATAGTCGGTTTCATCTATATACTTGTTATATTCCACTATGCACATCACATGATAGGTTTGATTAATTGAGTCTAATCTATTCTATGTAATAGATTTTTAATTGCGTGATAACCAATTCACCCCTCCCCTCTTGATTATTCATCGCACGTACCCCTGTACTTTAAATATTCTCCATAGCTTGATGATCTCTTTAATATCAAAGATAATGGCAGGGGTCTCTAGTGGAATTGTGCTCGAAGAATTAGATGAGAGATCAATGATCACTTTGCAATCCCCTTCAAGCCAAATCCCTTTAATTTGGTTGACTGGTTTACCTAATTTTATTTTTCTTTGAGACAATACCAAGAAACTAGTGCTTCCGCTTTAGGAATGGCGACATTTTGTATGTGAATTGCCCCTACTTTTAAATAACAACATCCAGTAGGTGGAAGTATGAACCGTGTGAAGATGGCAAAGATTGGAGAGGAGAATCCACTCGTAGCCATGCTAACTTGCCAGTTTTTTGTGAGTTCCCTCCATGATCCACTCAAATCCCTACTACGTTCTTCTAGTCTGCATTTTGGTCCTCTCTCTCTCTCTCCCTCCTCATTTTGTTTGTTTTTTTTTCTCTTTCCCCTCTGCAAATGCTCTTTCACCACCAAATTTTGTTGAGGCAATGTTGTTGCCGCTTCTGTGCTGCCACCACTACCATCCCACATCCTCCAAGAAAGGGCAACCGGATCATCAGAGAGGGAGGCCATCTATATCACCCACATATAACATTGTAAATGAAACACAAAATATCAACAATCTAACCTGATTTTGATATTAATATTAGATTATTCTAAAAAATATAAATTGATAATATATTGAAATCAAAATCAGATATTTTGATATCATATTGGATTCAAAATTAGAATATGTTATTCTTCAAACCCAACATCATATATCCAATACTTGTTACCCAGTGTGGATAAAAGTTAAAAAACATAAAACTCCCATATCTGGGCACATGGGGCATGGGTTTTGAATGTTCAAAATTTCTCAGGCTGAGCGCCACAATGGGGGCGTGAGTCTTATTGTCTCCTTCTTCCTTTCCACCCCCTTACTCCTTCCAATCTTTCTCTCCCTCTTAGTTGATCCCTCTTTCTGTCGTAACCACCCTATGGGTTGGAGGAGGCTATTGCTATCTCGCTACGAGGTTCACCACTTCGACCCACCTCATCCCCCTGAGCTCGCCTGCGTCCAGCACCACCAGCCACTGGCCATCAGAGGAGGACCCAATGCACCTAGTCCATTGGAACTCGGACGACGGTGGCCGAGAGTAGCGGCAGACGGTGAGCCCCTCTGCATTGGGGGAGAAGGAAAGGACAAAGTAGAAGGCCTCTCCATCGCCACTTGGGGAGAGAAGCAACTAGGGAAGCTCAGAGGGAGCCTTGCTCAGGTGGGAAGCCTTGCTCATGTGCAGCCCTCCTCCTGCGATCATCGTCGAGTTCCATGACGTGCAAACGGCTCAGAAGGGGGCAAAATTGTCCGTGGATATAGGACAACCATTTGAAGACATCGACGAGGAGGCCATTGGTAGCCATCTACTAGAGGCCGCCACCACTGCCACCGCAGGCGCCACTGTCGCCCTTTGATGAAGGGTATTGGCATTTTTTTTTCATTTTTTTTTATTTTGATTTTGGTTCTGACTTTGATAATATTATCAAAATCAGAATGAAATCTGAATTAATTTGTTAACCAATGGTAACTCCCCATTGGTTGGTTGCCCACATGGGGCACCAAAGGTTGCCAAAGCAACCTTTCGGATGGAGACAACCACATGGGTGGTTGTCACCCATGAGTCCCATGGACTCTATATATCACTCCCTGCAAGAGATCCCATGGTTGGGTTTTTATCCTATTAGGGTTGGTGTATTCTTGCACCCAACAGTCTCTCTCTTTCTCCCTGATGATGATAGACTTCTCACAAGAGGTATCACCATCGGATTCCTAAGGTGTTTGGAGCGAGGAAACAATGAAGAAGACTCTAGTAGCCTTCTTCTCGATCCTACGAGTATCTGCAACGACAAGGTACACACCCCGAACTAAATCGAACATTAGTATCAGAGCATCAACGTTCCTATCTCCATGATGTCATCGGATGATCACCAAGCGCAAGAACTTGCTACAATGAATGAAGACAATTTTGAGCCGATGGAGATATCCACGGACGATGATGGGAATAGTGCGGTTGGTAGCGACCCGTCACCTACGCATGAGTCTATGGCGCTAGTGAGATTTCGATGACTGATGACTACAAGGGATTACATTGTAGCACTGCAAGCCTCTCCTTTGTCACGTCTGGGCGATGTTTCTTCATTCCGTTCAGGAGGGCGATCCGGCGGGGAGCCTGAAGCGCACCAAGTTGGCGAGCCGTCCCCGCCATGCCCACGCATGCAGACAAGCGGGGGGCCGACCCTGCTCCCACGTGGGCGTCGAGGCAGGCGTGGTCGTGAGGGTGTAGGCGGGCGTCGAGGCGGGCATGGCCGTGGGCATACAAGCAGGGCTATTGGCAGGTGTGGTCGCGGGGGTGCAGGCGGGGGTGTTGGCGGGCATGGGCGCTAGTGTCCAGGCGGACGTGGCTACGATAACCCAAACGGCGTGGACAAGGGCATCCAGGTGGGGTATTCCCACCTTACCCGTGACAGATGCAGGCGGGGCACGCCAACGAGGGGCCAACCCCGCACGAAGACCCACATGATGATGTGGATTTTCTCCCTCATTGGAATGCTGCTGGGCGCATGGGTACTGGTCCCCCCATGCACGTCCTTCTTGTAGGCCAACTTCCTGGTGTCCGACATACTGCTCCCAGATGCACTTTTCTGGTGGAACAGGCCTGCATGCGAGCATCGGCCTGTTGACGTCGTGATCTTTCCCGTCTTGCAAGACATCCGCGCGCTACTGTGGTATTGTCGAGAGGACCCCATGGTCGAGCCCGAATTAGCCACATTATTAGATGTGGACTGGCGGGGAATGGTTTCTCAATCTCTCGTCACCACAATAATGGCAATTTGGCGGCACGATGAATCCGACGTCACATGCGGCATGTTACCCAGCGTTGTTCTATGACTCCGGCCCGCCTCCAGACGATGGCTTTTGCTATTATGATGATGTTGCCATTTTAACTATGATTTTATTGTTCCTTCGGATCATTATAAGCTTCATACTTATGAGATTGTCTTATTAAGTTCATGCAATAAACTATATTAATTTATCAGTTTGGTCTTATAAGTTTACTCATGCACTTTATTCAAGCATTCAATGTATGATCCGATTATTTAAATCATGTGTTGAATCCATTATTAAAAAAGTGTTTTAAACATGATTAGTTGTTGCTATTTCTTTGTTTGAATATTCATGTTTAGCATAAAGATGCTTATTAATTGAGAGATGTTAGTTCCTCTCCCTTTAAATTATTTGATCGAAATTACTCTATTAATATTGATCATTCTTATATAACTGGGAGATGACTATAGGACTCTAAGTCTACTTTCGATCTTATTATATGGAGAATGTTTAGTATTATAGTGTAGATTTCTGGATCAAATAGACTGATGTGTAGAATTGTCAATGTAGCCTTCTCATTATTATCTTAATGTAGTGATTCAATAATGGCCACCAAGAATGTTATTGTTGACTTAAAGAAAGGGGATAAATTAGATGACATTAACTATGACATTTGGCATCGAAAGATCCAATATCTCTTAAATGAGCAAGAGTTACTTGACCACATAACAACCTCCATGTCCCCGCCCGAATTAGGCAACACTGCTCAACACAGTAGAGATCAAGAGGCCTACAAGTCATGGTTCAACAAAGATCGCAGCACGCGCTTTACACTGTTAAGCAGCATGCAGGATGATCTGATTGGCGAGTTTGATAAGTGTAAGACCGCTAAGGAAATGTGGGATCAATTGAAGTTTAATTTTGGAGGAACCTCTACCACGAGGTTAAGGGCTTTAATTTTAAAATTTGAGACCCTCTAAAAGGATCCCTGCTAGAATATGACTGAGCATCTTAGGGTGATGTCAAGCATGATCTGCGACTTGAAGTCTATAGGTCACTATCTCACCGATGAGTAGCAGTTGCAAGTAGTAATAAGATCTTTGCCAGACTCTTGGACTCACATAAAACAAATCCTCACTCACAATGAGAGTATTAAGAATTTTTCTGACATCTCTCGCCATGTGGAGTTAGAGGCTAAGAGTGAGAAAGCTATGCGCACCACTGACCTTGTCGCCCAGGGAGGCAGTCAACAGGGCAAGAAGGGTCCAAAGAAGAATTTCAAGAGGAAGAGGCAAAATGTTGCATCCACTTCAAAGGCGGGGCAAACACCAAAACACCAAAGAGGCAAGCGGTGGAAAGAGAGATAAGACGAAGGCCAAATGCTATAATGTGGACAACTGGGACATTTCGCTATTGAATGCACTAAGCCGAAAAAGGTATTCCACTTTTTTTGCTCTCCAATTGTGCATGTTTGATCGCATATTCTAGTTGCTCAAACAAATCCTAATGAATAGTGGATTCAGGAGCGACCAAGCACATAACAAGGGATCGAGCATGGTTCGTGGATTATCGCCGAATCTAAGAGAGATCGCAAAGAGTATATATGGGAAATGGATTCAACGAAGAAGTCCTTGGAGTTGGTGTGTATCAACTCAAGTTACAGACTGAACGAGTCTTAACTCTCCATGAAGTGCTCTATGCACCTAGAGTTCAGCATAATCTACTGTTGATCTTGTCATTATTAGCATTAGTCTTCTCTCTTTCCTTTTCTAGTAACCAAGTTGACATTTGTTTGAACAACGTTATATATGGTCATGCTTTATTCCTGGATGGTTTGTTTAAATTAGATTTGGATAATCATGTTTTTCTTGAGTCATATGTGGTAAGTATTGAGAATAACCTTGATTCTAAAATTTGGCATGCTCGACTAGGACACATAGGACAAGATAGAATGACAAGGTTAGCTCGAGAAGGCTTACTACGCTCACTCGCTAAAGTCAATCTTCCTGTGTGTGAATCATGGTTGGCCGGTAAGGCATGCCGTAAGCCTTTCGGAAAGGCTAAAAGAGCCATCGAGCTCTTACAATTAATCCACTCCGACATTTGCGAACCCATGAGTGTGAAGACCCATCAAGGGGCTTCCTATTTTGCTCACATTTATAGATGATTATTCATGATATGGATATGTCTATCTGATCGCTCACCGCTATGAAGCGTTAGATTGTTTCAAACACTTCTTGGTAGAGGTTGAGAATCAATTAGGCAAAACCATAAAAGTTCTTCAGACAGATCGAGGACGTGAATATCTTTCGAATGAGTTTCGAACTTTATGTGAAGAAAAAGGAATACGCAGACAATTAACTATTCCATATACACCGCAACAAAATAGTGTTGTTGAAAGACAGAATAGAACATTGTTAGATATGGTTAGGTCGATGATGGAACATGCCAACCTTCAAATCTCTTTTTGGGGGAATGAAAATGACTACGACCTACATCCTTAACCGCATACCTTCATAGTCAGTTCCTTCCACCCCTTATGAGTTATAGCGTGGTGAAAAACCAAATTTAGATAATCTACGCCCATGGGGTTCAGCGGGATATGTCCATGACATTTCTCACAAGTTTGGAAAACTTGGCCCTAAAGCTAGAAAGT
Source organism: Colocasia esculenta (assembly GCA_014218235.1). Lineage (NCBI taxonomy): Eukaryota > Viridiplantae > Streptophyta > Magnoliopsida > Alismatales > Araceae > Colocasia > Colocasia esculenta. The sequence goes on along the minus strand of CM024755.1, from coordinate 165,638,267 downwards.
TTATCTTTATAAGATATCCTAAAAGCTCTAAAGGTTATGTCATGTATCGACAACATCCAAATTGAGGAATGACAGAAAAAGACGCCCAAGATGTTGGTTTCCTAGAAACAGAATTTCCTAGTATCGGTGACACTGGAAAGAGTCTTGATCTCCATGAGTTGGATGACCCTAATGATGTCCTACCATCTTCCAGCGAAGGGAGGGAATTAATTCCTAATCAGGAAGCCGCCATAGATAGTAGAGATGATGATGAAGATAGCAGGAGTTATGTGCCCAGTAGGAGCACACCAATGGAAGAACAAGACAATTAGATACGCCGTAGCAAATGTGGACACATGCCTCATCGTCGATTTAAGATCGAAGAGGAAGCTCTTTTGTGCCAGCTTACTGATGAAGATGAGCCTTCTTATGTTAAAGAAGTATTAACATCATCTGCTAGTAAAGAGTGGAAGGAAGCAATGAAAAATAATATGGACTTTATGAGTAAGAATCAGGTTTGGGAACTTGTCGATCTCCCTCCACGACGTAAGGCTATTAGAAACAAATGGATTTTCAAAGTCAAATGCAAGGCATATGGATCAATCGACAAATACAAAGCATGACTTGTGGCGAAGGGATATACTCAAAAGGAGAGTATAGATTTCGATGAGACATTCTCCCTGGTGGTGAGATTCACATTGGTTCGCCTTATTCTAGCCATAGTTGAACATTTAGACTTGGAACTTTTTCAAATGGACATTAAAACAACATTTCTTAATGGAGAACTAGACGAAGAAATTTATATAGTTCAACCAGAAGGTTTTGAGGCAATGGGACAAGAGCGCAAAGTTTGTCGTCTCAGACATTCCATTTATGGCCTCAAACAATCGTCTAGATAATAGTATTTTAGATTTTATAAAAAAAAATTATCTCATTTGGTTTTGAGATGATTGAAGAAGACCACTGTGTATATTAAACGTACGGTGGAAAAGATCTTTATCTTGTCGTTATATGTTGATGACATTTTATTGGCAGGAAATGACATATAATCTATCGAAGCCACTTGAGAATGGTTGTCTTCTATCTTTGAGATAAAAGGACATAGGTGAAGCAAATTATGTGCTAGGAATAAAAATCACGAGAGATCGCTCAAAAAAACTTATGTGTTTGTCACAAGAGACTTACATAAATAAAATTCTTGAGCGATTCCGGATGCATTATTCCAAACCCATCGATACTCCAATTGATAAGAGTCATGTTTTAAGTATCAGTCAATATCCACAAACTGATAAGGAAAAGAATGAAATGTCTAAACTGTCATATGTCACTGCAATAGGGAGCTTGATGTAAGCCATGTTCTGTACATGGTCAGACATTAGCTTTGCAGTGGATATTGTTAGTCGTTATCAAAGTAATCCCGGTTTCGTTCACTAAAAAGCAGTCAAGAGAATTTTTTGATATCTTCGAGGTACTTTGAACCTTGTCTTATGTCACAAAAGAGGTGACTTAAGATTGAGAGGTTACAACGATACATATTGTGTCGATGATAAAGATGAGCGTAAATCCACCTCAGGCTATGTGTTTATGTTAGGTGGAGGAGCCATTTCTTGGTGTAGCAAGAAACAAACGTGTATTGCTTTATCAACCATGGAATCAAAATATGTGGCTTGTTCAGCTGCATGTCAAGAGATTGTTTGGTTGCAAAGTTTCCTACAGTAATTGGGCGTGACACATTTATCTAAGGAGGCAGTGGTGTTGTATGTTGATAGCACATCGACCTTGGCCTATGCTAAGGACTCAAAATACCATGGGCGAACCAAGCACATTGACATTCGTTATCACTACATTCAGGATTTAGTTGCAAAGAAGTTAGTGGTTCTCCGTCACATTTCAACAGGTCATATGTTGGTAGATCCACTAACTAAACAGATCCTAAGAGAGGCATTTGTAACCCATATTAGAACTATGGGATTGTATAAATTATAATATACATAATTATTCATTGACATTTAATGTATTATGATTTCCTTCCTTATGTGTGTCTATGGTTGAAATACTTTACACATCAAGAAAAGTGTCACTAGGCTCTCAATGGACTATCACATACAGGTCATTTGCCTTGGCGCTAAGAAAGCGAGCAAGATGAGACAATTTATATCTATGGTGCTATGAGAGTGAGCAAGATATTTTTTTATTGTCACCTTAAACTGAATTAAGATAAGATCCCTCTGAATTGATCACAGGATATGAGAATCAAATCTGTGAAGTCTCTATTAAGCCGGATCTGAGTTTTATGATAAGACGAATATTGGAAGCGACTTAGTCATGAGACTCGGCTTAGCCGTAGTAGGAGTGGCTAGACTAAGAACTGTATGATATTTTTATTATGTTATATGTGACACGCCCATAATGATGGAAGAACACCGTAGCATGTGTCCCATACCACATGTGCATTAGACGACCGTTAAAGAGAATGATGAATGAGATCTCTGCTTCATCATTGTGTGAGCTCTTGGATCATAATTTATTGATCCATTTGTACCCTTAGAACTTGAGATCTATGTCATAAAAAAGAAGCTTGATGTTGCTAGTTTAGTGTGCTCCTTAGGGTTATGATGATACAGTCAAGTGAGACATGACTAGGAAAGTGGTTGAGACTAATTGAATTGACATAAGAACTCAGGAAAGACATCTAAATATTGCACCATGTTTTGTGGCTCATACCTTGAGGGGCTCTGTCGACTTAGTGGCGATAAAGTCATGAGTACAAAATATTCAAGTTTTGATTTCGCTAGTTTTTAAGAGATCTAGGATGCCAAAGCTAGTGAATATTGAAGATATCTAGGGTACTACGGGATTTCTTAAGAATATTGTGATATGTTAGTTTTGGTGATAACTTAATAGGTCACTAATCATCTATAGTATTGACTCTCGTAAGGTCGCTCACTCCATTCGCCGTATGAAAAATTGTGAAGTAAGTCTCTAGAGATGAATTGCTCTTAGTGAGCAACTAACATTTGTATTATGCCTCTGTGGGAAAGTGTGAGATGTTAGCCGATGGGAACTCCCCATCGGTTGGTTGCCTACGTGGGGCACCAAAGGTTGCTAAAGCAACCTTTCGGATGGAGACAACCGCATGGGCGGTTGTCACCTATGAGTCCCATGGACTTTATATATCACTCCCTGCGAGAGATCCCATGGTTGGGTTTTTATCCTTTTGGGGTTGGTGTATTCTTGCACCCAACAATCTCTCTCTTTCTCCCTGATGATAAACTTCTCACAAAAGGTATCACCATCGGATTCCTAAAGCGTTTGGAGCGAGGAAACAACGAAGAAAGCTCTATTAGCCTTCTTCTTGATCTTACGAGTATCCACAACGACAAGGTACACACCCTGAACTAAATTAAACATAATTGTTTCAATTTTATCAAAATCAAAATCAGAAGCATCAAATCACTATCAAATCAAAATGAAAACTCTATGTTTCGAGATACAAACCGGACCCATTTACACCCTTACCCACATATATAGCTGCCTCATGTTTAGAGAAAGCAATTATATTTGTAGGAGTGATTCAGTTGGTTGGGTACTTCGTCGCGTATTTAGAGGTCAAGAGTTCTATTTCTGATGATAGCAAATTTATTAAAAATTTTAAGATTGTTTTTATGAATATTATCATTTGAAGACCTCGACGAGGTGGCTGTTGGTAGCCACCTATTAAAGATTGCCGCCACTGCCACTGTAGGCACCGCCGTCGTTGTTTGATGAAGGGTATTTGTAAGTTTTTTTTTGTATTTTTACTTTTGATTCTAATTTTGAATCTAATTTGATAATATTATTAGAATCAAAATGAAATCAAAACTAATTGTTTCGATTTTATTGAAGTCAAAATCAAAAGCATCATATCACTATCAGAATCATAATGGAAAATTTATGTTTCCAGATACAAACCGGACCATGCATTTACACCCTTACCCACATACATATCTGCCTCATGTTTAGAGAAAGCAATAACACTTGTAGGTTGAGGTTGGTCTTGTCCTTGTGCACATGTTGCATATACTTAGTGGAACATGTAGCCCCTTCTAATGCAAGTCTGGCCAGTTTTTTCCAGGACCAGCCAAAGCCTACTCCATCTCTGGGGAAAGAAGGATGCTAAGGTCAGACGTCCATACAAGTGTTTTATTTTATTTTATTTTATTTTGGCATATAAGATGGGGAAGGAGGCGGAGGGTTAAAACCGGGCGACGCCACAATGCCCCGCACGACCGTGTGGGTACCGGGAGAATTAGATTCCTCGCCCTCTTGTGAAGGAGGGAGGATACTGACAGGAGAACATTTCCCTTTGGAGAAACATGTAATTTGCCGCAGCGGCGCCACACAAAATTAACGTAGTCGCTTTATTAGGGAGGAGGTAAGAAATGCACCTTCCTCGCCCATGTATAGTGTTGTTGGTGTTGTAACCGTCGCTAACCATTTGTTGTTCTTTTTCCTTGTTGTAATATGTTCTTGCAATTTGCGATGTGTGTGTGTGTGTGCGCACCCGCCCGCATGGGTTAGATTAATTAATAACACCGTCTCATTTGACAAGGTCCACATGGATGAACGGAAGGAACAGTGGGTCTATTTCGATGCTTGGTCACCGCCACCGCCACCGCCACTCCACATGCTTGGGTGGTGTGATCTGTCGTTCTGGTTAGGTCACAGGTGAGGTGCCAGCTAGGGCCGTTGCGTCGGCACTCCCATTAAAGTTGTGTTATACAGAAGAGGGAAAATTATTAGATTAATTAAAAATAATAAAACATTAAATAATTAATTATTTTTTTAAAAAAAAAGTATTTACAAAATTAGTCATAAAATTGTCATGTAAATAATTTCGTGATCGACTTAACATGCGATCTCGATTTATCGCAATGTCGATATTAACAACGTCAATATTGATATTGGTGTTGTTAATATCGACATCAATATCAACATTATCAACGTTGATATTAATTTACTTAGGATACAGTCAATAAATGGTGAGTACTTGATGTCTGTACTCTATACAAATTAATGTCGATGTTGTTAATACCGATATTGATATCGATCGGTGTTGATAATATTGACGTTGGCAACATCAATATTATTTTGTTTACTTGTGGCAGTCACAAAACTGCTTATGTGATAATTTTATAATTAATTTTGTAAATATTTTTAATGTGATTATTTATTTAATATTCTATTATTTTTAATAAACTTCCATGTATAAGAGGATTTTTAATATCTCTCTTTACTCCACTTCTTTTAGACCTTTTATTTATGTGGCACAATTTTGCTAGACGTGTCTATCATAATACACACCTAGTATTTCAACAGGTGGACACATGTGCCACCTCATCTTTGAGGTTTAAAAAAATTAAGATGGAGAAGATATTAAATATCTTCAAATTGAAGTAGCACAATACTATCAGATGTGTTCATCTTAATTCACATACTAAATATTCTCCTAAATATTTCTACATCCATACATCCGTTCCAACTCGAGGTCTAAGTCACCGTTTGGGAGTAACTATTGCAGAGATTTTGAAAAAAAAAATCATCGACAAAATTCAAAACGGTGTCAAATAGAAATAGTCCACTTAAAATTGAGTGAAAAATGTTTTGAGCGCTGAAGAGAGAGATGGAGAGAACAAAAGTTCTCTTTTCATCTTTTGAAAAGCGGTCTGCAGGCCGCTTCCAAAAAAGTTGCAACGATTTGGCATGTAAGATATCTAAAAAATTCTCACCCACTGTGGTTTCTCAAACAAGATTAGAGGTAAAATAGTAAAAAAATCTCTTTTTTCACAGCGGTTCCAAATAAAATGCTCAACTTTTAAAAGTCATTATGACAATCTAATGATTTGTCAGAAATTTTTAAGAATCAACTTGTGAAAAATTTTATTTTTGGGACTTCTGTCCAAACGCTGCCTAAGTTTTTTCTGCCTGTTTTTGACGCCGACCGAGTCTCATACGTTCACCGATGGAGGACCACGACCGATGATGGTTTGTCAAACGCGCCTGCAACCACAGGACCTCTAAAAAGGTCAAAAGATACGTACCGCACCACGGTGAGTGCCTTCTTTGTGCCGCCCTCCTCCCTCTCTGTGATTCTCTATACAACCTTTTACATGCATGCTCCGGTTCCAACAACTTATAAATTTATAGAAAATAGTATTAATACCGATGCATACATATTTTGGGTTTTTATGGAGACCGGGTTAAAATACTGTCATTATTAATTGATGCGTATGAACAAGTTTTAAGGATCGGGCCAACCATCGGGGTTCAAGTTTTTATAGTGATCCGGAATCCATCTGCACACGTATGGCTGTGGACGCAGCAAGTATGAAGTCGTTGTCGTCCCCAGCGGGGGAGAAGAAGGGATGCTTCCATTTCTTAATTGGTCTCCATCAGCAATCACCGTCGTCCCCACCTCCTTCCAACCACGTCCGTCTTCACTTCTGGAGTAAACTGCATTTCCTGCCGTCTCGCCATCAGAAAATAACTATTATCTGTGTTGTTTTTTTTTGTGTCTACGAATTGCACGCTCATCAGTCTAAAGATATTATTTAGTAATATTTTTTAAATATAGATTTTAATCATTTAATGATTAAATTTTTATTTTTTCTCTTTCTAATTATCATGAAGTAAAATAAATTTTAAATTATGTAAAAATAGATTTTAAAAAAGAGGAAAGAGATAGAGAGACAAAAAAATGATAATATATTGAATTTTATATTTTAAAAATTAATGTACGAGAGTTTTTAAAGAGATTTGTGATTTTAAAAAAATAAAATCTTTAAAAATATTACCAAACAATGTCTTAAGCGCCCCCACAGAAATTACGATCCGGTCCACCCCGAACCTTGCTCTTAACCGGACGGTTCCACTCCCCGAGAAAAATTTAGTGCATTATTTTTTCATGTACTATGATTTTTCTATTAACCAATACATTGGAAGCACATTATATCTATCTAATAAAAGGGGTCAAAATATATGAAAAAATGAAATTCTCAAATACATTAAACAGACTTTTCTCTATCTAAATACATACTATGAAAGAGTCTTTCGCATATTCTAGCCCCTCCACAAGTATTAACACATGTATTAATCTCATCTCCCAAGTGGACAAAATTCAGCAATTTTTTTTTTCCAAAACGTTGCCGCCAGTGCAAATGGCCGAAGGTGCCAAAAGCACTCGTCCGTGCAACCCCCATCGGAGGCATTTGCGCAGTTTGCCTTCGCACCCAACTCCTGCACCTCTGCCCGAACTGTGCGGGGGACAGGCCCTGCAACTGTAGCTGCCCACGAAACCACATTTGATATCACTGCACCTTGGCAAATTGTTGAAGTGGCTAAAGTGAAAAATATTTTCACGTCGGGTGTAAAATTAGATTCTGAGATCTTTGATAGAGAAATTGAAGATGATGATAATGAGCATTGTTCAGATAATTATTATTGGTGCATTTATTTTTGGTATCGATATCTAACTGATTTATTACTGATTGTAGATTCTCTTTTGTGATGATCTTTTAATTTGGTTATTGTCTCTCGAATTGTAATTAATTTTTGCCAATTTTTTAAAATTATTTTTAAATAAATAGCCGTTCACAGTCCTTTTATTAAAAAAAGTAGAAATATACATATGAATATGATATATTATAGAAATATATAAATTTTTTCTATTATTTATCAACTCCATTTATTATCCGTCTTATTTGTTCGCCCCCTTATCTGCCAAGGGCGGACGTAGAACGGGAAATAATACTTTCCCAGTATTTACAGGAACACGTAATATGTAGCAGGATAATGACAGAGGGCCGGGAGAGCGGGAGGTTTTTATTACTTGCGAAAGTTAAAAAAGAGAAATTAATACAAAGGGAAGGGAAGGGAAGGGAAGGGTGTCGGAGGAAGACGTGTCGCGCGGAGGGGAGCCCCGTCAAATTTGAACCAGAGATTGGCGGAAGGTGGTTAACAGTTGTCTTTATTACATGGATGGAATGCACGCTAAATTTTGTTTTTCCCGGCGGAGGCCGGAGGGAGATCTATTTTTCCTCCCCCTTTTTTTTCTTTTCTTTTTGGGCGGGTGGGCGGGTTGGTTTCAGCCAGCTAATCTCAGGTGGTCCCATTTGATTGTTAGATAAGTTAAATTTGGGTAAACAATCTACTGATAAGATTGTTCACTTTTTCTTTATCTTTTGATTTGCTAGTTAACCTTATTAAGATGGGATAAATAAACTCACCTCAAAGAATAGATTAGACCTATTCAACTGCTTAAAGTCAACTTGTATATTACACTTTAAGTGTAATATGACAAGGTAATAGTTCATGTGACATTTTTCATATGAGAAGTGATAAAATGATAATTCAATTATTAGATGTCATATGAATTTATTATCTAATTATATATATAAATACAATAAATTTTTTTATAAAGTCAAATATTTTATCCTATTTCACTAAATTTTCAGCAAATTTTAGACTGAGTCTATTCAGTTGATTAGCCCAAGAGTTTGTGTGCCGGCACCGCCGAGTGAGTGGCCTTGTGGGGAACACATTGATGGTAGAGAGATAGAAGAGTCTAGATAGATAGTGAGAGAGAGATGGAGTGCCCAGTGGTTAAAAAAAAAGGAAAAAGAAAAGGCGACCAGGCGAAAGAAGAGGAAAGTGCGACCGGGCGGAGAGAGGAGAGGACTCAGAAGAGAGGCTCAGTGTCCGACCCGATCGATGCGCGTCTTCTCCGGCGGAGAGATTTAGAGAGAGAAAGAGACGCGCGCGAAATAAAAACATCGATATCGGTGGATAGAGGAGAGAGAGCGAAAGAGGAGAAAGAGTCGGAGGAGGAGAAGGAAGCGAAGAGGCTGCAGTACCAGCAGGCCAAGCAGGAACTAGCGAGAAACCCAAGGCCCCCCCCCCCTCTTCCTTCCTTCCTTCCTTCCTTCCTTCGGACTCCTGGTGGTGGGTACGCGCGATTTCGACAATCACCGTGCCGTGCGGCTAGGGGGAGGATCGATCCAGATCTGTCTTCGTCCACGCCCACGCCCTAGGGTTAAGGATTCCGCGCTTGCTCGTCCGAGATCCGGCCGCCAGCCTCCTCTCTCCCTTTCGCCTTTTCGGCCCTGAACGTTCTACCTGCTCACCATCCCGATCTGCTCCGCCGCCGGATCTGGCGGGGCTTAGCGGCGCTGAGCGACTCCAGGTACTTCATCTCTCTCTCTCCTCTCTCTCTCTCTCACTCACCGTCGTTTCCTTCCACCTTGGGTCTTTGTGGTTCTCGTCTCCTGCTTTGCTTTCCGTGAGAAGTCCATCGAGGTCGGCCGGCGACGACGAGCGGCACTTGCCGTTGCAATCTTCTCAGCTTCCATCAGTGCCTTATATGTTTGGATGTCGTTGCTAGTGCCACCACTGCATTCCTATCCCTTCTTCATCTGCTTCTTTTTCCTGCTTCATAGTTCGTCATACCGTACATGTATTTGTAGTCTGATCTATGCACATCTTGATGCCACCACGACTTCTATTCGCGAACTCCCCTGCTTACACATAGCTGATGCCATATGGACTCGTTTTTCTTCCCCCTAATCTTTTCGCTCTCCGGGATCTAATTAGATGCATTCCTTTGATGTTTGCCAGGGAAAAGGCTGGACTTACCCAGATCTCGCCGGCTGATCTGCTGATCTCGCACCTCGTCGGACGGGAGGGGGCTCTGAAAAAGGGGCAGGGGGTACAAAGGTAAGGGGAGTCTGGTCGGGCTAGACAGTCAGGGACAGGCATGGCGCCGCCCAGCTCCATCCGGAAGGTCCTGGGAGCGGTCAAGGACCAGACCAGCATCGGCATCGCCAAGGTGTCCAGCACCATGGCTCCGGAGCTGGACGTGGCCATCGTCAAGGCCACCGGCCACGACGACGAGCCGGCCGACGAGAAGCACCTGAGGGAGATCGTGAGCCTCACCTCCTACTCCAGGGGCCACGTCAACGCTTGCATCGCCACCATCTCCAGGCGCCTCGGCAAGACCCACGACTGGATCGTTGCCCTCAAGTCTCTCATGCTCGTCCACCGCCTGCTGGCCGACGGCGACCCCACTTTCCAGCAGGAGATTCTCTATGCCACCCGGAAGGGCACCCGCCTCCTCAACATGTCCGATTTCCGGGACGAGGCCCACTCCCACTCCTGGGACCATTCCGCCTTCGTCCGCACATACGCCCTCTACCTCGACCAGCGCCTCGAGTGCATGCTGTATGAGCGCAAGCAGGGGACCGCCGGCGGTGGCTCCGGCAGGGGCGAGCGCAACGACCATCCCTATTCTAGGGAGGACCCGCAGCAGCAACAGCGGTGGGGGGAGGATCCCTACGCCGGCGGCAGCAACGGGAACTACGGGGCGAGGAACTCGTATTCCTCGCCCGGAGCCGGAGGGGGATACGGGGCGACGGCGGCTACGGCGAGAGGCAGCAGCAGAGCCGCGGCGAGGAGAGGAAGCCCCCGACTCCGGTGAGGGACATGAGGCCGGAGAGAGTGCTGGGCAGGATGCATCAGCTGCAGCTGCTGCTAGACCGTTTTCTCGCGTGCCGCCCCACGGGCATGGCCAAGAACAGCAGGATGGTCCTCATCGCCCTCTACCCGGTCATCAGGGAGAGCTTCCAGCTCTATGCAGACATTTGCGAGATCTTGGCCGTGCTGTTGGACCGCTTCTTCGACATGGAGTACCCGGACTGCGTGAAGGCGTTCGAGGCCTACGCTAGCGCCGCCAAGCAGATCGACGAACTGGCGAGCTTCTATGGGTGGTGCAAGGAGACGGGGGTGGCGAGGTCGTCGGAGTATCCGGAGGTGCAGCGGATTACGGACAAGCTCCTGGAGACATTGGAGGAGTTCATGCGGGACAGGGCGAGGCGGCCCAAGAGCCCTGAGCGAGTCCGCGAAGAGGCGGCCCCCGCTCCGCCGGTGGAGGAGGAGGAGCCTGTGCAGGACATGGGCAGCATCAAGGCCCTCCCAGCTCCAGAAGGCTTCGATATGCAGGCCGCGGCCGACAACAAGGCCGCGACGGACAAGCAGCGGCAACAAGTTGAGGCCGACCTGGTGGATCTCAGGGACGACGGTGTGACCGCCGACGAGCAGGGAAACAAATTGGCTCTGGCTCTCTTCTCAGGCCCGGTGGCCAACGGTGGTGCCGCCAACGGGGCGTGGGAAGCCTTCCCGTCGTCCGGGGCGGACGGCAACGGGGAGGTGACATCTGCCTGGCAGACGCCGGCGGCGGAAGCCGGGAAGGCAGATTGGGAGCTGGCCCTGGTGGAGACGGCCAGCAATCTGTCGAAGCAGAAGGCCACATTGGCCGGGGGATTCGACCCGCTGCTCCTAAACGGGATGTACGACGCCGGGGCGGTGAGGCAGCATGTGAGCACGCAGATGAGCAGTGGGGGGAGCGCCAGCAGCGTGGCTCTCCCGGGGCTCGGGCGGAACACCGCCCCCGTCCTGGCGCTGCCCGCTCCGGACGGCTCCGTCCAGGCGGTGGGGCCGCACGACCCTTTCGCGGCCTCGTTGGCTGTTCCCCCGCCGGCGTACGTGCAGATGTCGGACATGGAAAAGAAGCAGCACCTGCTGGTGCAGGAGCAGCATTTGTGGCAGCAGTACTCGAAGGACGGCATGCAAGGGCAGGCGAGCTTGGCGAAGCTCGGCAACCAGTATGGCGCCCCTCCTCCGGCCATGCCATATGGGATGCCCCCTGTGTATGGAGTTGGTTATCCGCACCAGTTCACGACCTACTGAGGGGATGATGACAGGTATGCTGGCGGGTGGGGGAAAGAGGGAGATGGGGGTGTTCTTCCTCTTTCCGTTCCCTTCTCTCTGTGCCTCTCACCGACATCCCATTCACCCACCTCTCAAATTTTTTCCCCTCTCCTTTTGGTTGGGGTTTCCTTGTTTTGTTATCAATATGCGAAGATGGTGTGTTTTCTTAGCCCTCGTCATCATCATCATCGTAGATTCATATATACATACATATATAGGTGTTTTTTAGATGCTTGCTTGATTGCCGTTTCAGCTGGTGGGCAGCCGCTAGACGACCATCACCGCCTGTAATAGCCAAGCTCTCCATGTTTCTTTCTTGGTTCTCTCTCTCTCTCTTCCCCCGGGACATCATCTCCGGCTGCGGAGTGGATGCTCTTATGTGTGCAAGCTGCAGCTGGTGTTCCGGGTAGATGGAAGATACATAGGTTTTAGCTTTTAGATTGGAAACTGAGGTTGGCTTTACCATTGATTCGGGTCCTTCTGTATGAATTTATGTTTGTTCTTCATTGTATCTTGTCTGATTCCTGGAGAGAAAAAAAAACCCTCTTCTGTTCTTCTCTTTCATGATATGTTTATTGTTTTGTGGGAGCTGTGGTGTGTATGTCATGCATGCATGTTGGTTCCAACTTCCAACTGGGATTTGATTAAGCAGGTCGTCGTCCTCGCTGTTTAAGTTTGTTTGCAGCGTCGAGCGAACTTATCTGAGGAGTTGACAATGCCCGCCCCTTATAAAACCCTGGCACTTTTTTTAGCCGAATTTTCACGAACCCAAACAAGAAAGAGAGATTGTATGCATCAATAAAGAGAATTATATCAACTTTTAGCGCAGATGTACTTGGTTATCCTACGTAAACATGTCACTTCATGTTCCAGAAGAGTCTCCAGCACAATTTAGCTCAGAGTAGGTACACGATAATTAAATATGCTTTATGGGAGAGATTCCTATTCTATGGTACTTTTATTCTTGAACACCCAAAACTAAAATTGCAATTCAACAACGGGACAATTTGTTGGTGGATGAATTGTTCTCGGATAAGATGCCACTAGTTTCATAATTTTGGTAAATGAAGTTATCAGAAGGTTTACTAATATTTATTGGAGATAGAGTTTTGATAAATTGTTTCTTTTAGAAAAAAATGTTTACTTTTCATATTAGGGCGGGAGGTTTTACTTCTTGTATGGGACACAGGTGGCGTGCGCGTCCCACTGGCTCTTCCCCATATAGTTTTTCTTTGCTCAATAAGAAAGTTATTTGTTGCTCATAACACCAAGAGTATAAAAATTGGTGAAGAGTGACTGTTAGTAATCTTATTATCAATTTTGAAATTATTTGTTGTTCTTAAGTTGTTCTTTATATTCAGCATGATAAATAATAATTTAAGAGTGATAATATTTTGTTTATTGAGAAAGAATAATATTTTCCTCTTGGCAGGTAGAATAAAAACATTACCCGGGCGCCCTGGCATTAGTTGGGTGCGTGGGGCCCGTCTGCAATCTCTACCTTTTAGGAGGCCCCATGTGCTCGGCCAATGGCCGGGTAAAAAGTATTATTCATTGAGAAAACATGGCATTCAATCCCATCATCGCCAGGTAGAGTAGTCTTTTAAGATGAGCAACAAGGATTTCTCTTCTAATTATTTACTAGTAGTTTTTATACCCATTAAAGGGAGATTGATTATTTTGGCATTGTCCATTTTCAAGTGTCTTTATTTTTTTTCTGTATTTTCATTTAAAATTAATTGTCTCATTACTTGGATAATTGAGACAGGAAATCAGATAAATGAGTCAATAAAAAAAAATAAAGGCACTATAAGGTGAGGGCTTTCATCCACTAATCTTATCCTGCTGACGGATAAGAGGATAGTAAGTAAGTATTTTTCCAACAAAGTTTTTTTCCCCCTTTTTGCAGGGATATTATTACAAAGCTTTGAAACCCTGTCCTGCTTTACATTCAATTCCTTCTCTAACACTGCCGGACTTGCATCCGGGTGTATCTACTAAGCCTACCAGCGTATAACATGTCAGTTACATACGTAGAAAAATGAAAATTTTTGATACATAGACACTTCACTGCTGCTCACTAATTGGAAAACAACATCCACCAACGTCCAAGGGAGCAGGAAAATTGTGTAGTCTTAGAGCTCCTTTTCAGGTATGCATCCGGGTTAATGGCGTCCGAACCCTCCAAACCTGGTCGTGGTCATTGTGTGTTTGTCCTCCTTTCTACTAGTCACTTCACTTTTTCAAGCGTCTCTTCCTCTGTGTTAGTACATATATATGTGTGTGTATATTTCTTCTAGGTTTGGTATGCTCATCTCCTGCGAGACCACAATTAATCTGTGATTTGTTGACAGGCAGCAGACCCGAAATTTCGCCCAAAATTTTGTTGCATCGCCGGAGTCGACCACACGATCATGGCTGGAGGGCATCTGTAAGCATTCGACGATTTGTGAAAAAGGTCAAATTAGTTTGTGTACAGGCTTCAAGCAAACAAAGATGAGGAGAAAAAGAGGAAACTAAGGTTTTCGTAGGATCGTCCTTTCAAGTTGTTGTTTACAACGCTGCTCACACTCACATAATCTCACCAAGTCATCTCTCCATTTGTTTCAACTAATTTCACATCGACACATATTTATTGTATTTTTTATAAGTGCATTTATGTATTTTTTGATAGCTTTTTATCGGTCAATACGTTCCGCCCATAAAAATTGTTACGAGTACAATAAATACTCTTTTAAAAGTGCAACAAGTATTTCTTTTTCATATCCATCATGCAATTTCTGATGCTTAAAATTACACTAGAACAGAACCCAGCACTAAGTACCAAAGTCATGATCAGTGTTTCTTAAGATGGGGTAAGTACGCAGCTCACCAAAGTCAAATTCTGGATCCAACAAAGGGAACTAAACACATCATGAGACAGTCAGAAACTGCCTTGCATTCTTCTCCGACCCATTTGATCGCATCAAACAAATTAATGAAGCAGATTGCCATGGATTGTCTCCCTGATCATGTAGCTAATATCTTGGATGTCTTCATATTGAGCAATTCTTAATCTTCGGCTGGTCGGGCAAATGATTTGTCCGGCCTACCGCGACCAATGGCTCTCATTAAGCATTGCTGCTTCATATTTACCTCTTTTTATCTACCCCATCCCCAGTACACATCCAACAACTAAGTTAAGTGCGAGGAATATATAGAAATCGGCACCAAATTATTGTCCTAAAGGGTTAACTATGGAATTTGTCCGGCCAGCTGTGATCAATGGCATTCATTAAGCATTGCTTCTTCATATTTACTTCTTTTTATCTACCCCATCCCCAGTACACATCCAACAACAAAGTAATTGCGAAAGGGTTAACTATGAATGTAACTCTACCGGCATGAGCAGCAAAAAAATATTAAAATAAACAAAAGGAAAATCCGGAAATTAAAGCCCCACTCTTGATTCACTTTTCGTCCATTCACCCACAGAAGATGGATGCACAGACATCTATAGTGTCGGAATCAGCATGGGAAAGGCTAATTTGCAGTAGTAGACTCGCTACCTGATGGAGGATCTACATGCACATAGAAGCTGGCAGCTACGATTAGATAGCATAGGATGAGCATCAGGCCTTTGAAGTAGTTAGACGTCCCCTCCTGCACACGCGCGCACACACACACACACAAAAAGGAAACAATCAATTTGCCCCTGTATAGTTTTCTTTACAGCACAAAACATGCTATTAACTAAAACAGCCAGCCAGTGGGGATTTGTCTCTTAATTGGCACCATCATCATGTACACAAGTGATGGCTGCGATGTGGTCAGAGAGAGATTTCTGCATTCCCTGTTCTACGTTTAATCAGGTGCCCCACATACCTGCACTAGGATGGCAACGACTAGAACTGTGATAAAAAGCGTCGCCGTCTCGAACAGCTGAAAGTTTAAATCCATTGGGCGCCCCATAATCCACCCTACGACCACACAGAATGGAATCTGCACCGGTGCAAAAAAAACCAAAAAGAAATAACATGTTTTTAAACACACTTTTCAATACGAGTGAAACCTTCTTTAATCAACAGGCTGCCGTGCTTCAAATGGCTATGGTAAGACAAGAAAATTGTACATTGCTTCATCCATCAATCATGCAGGTCTCGAGGATAAGGAAAGCAAATTAGGATTTGAACTATTGAAACCTCTTGAAAGGTGAATGCAGAACCCCGTACTTACCACAAACATGGATATCTGAGTAGATGAGCCAATTGCTACACCAATGGAGATATCCTAACCAAGGAATAGTACAGAATCTTCGTGAGAGGCCTATGATATGTCAAACTAGATTATATAAAAGAAGGGGGCAAATGGATCACTTACGAGTTTGTCTTTCATAGCAAACATAACAGCACTAGCATGTTCCGCCGCATTTCCAACAATTGGGAGTAAAATCACACTGATGAAAGCAATAGGCATTTTCCATGCGACTGAAGCTCCCTGTACCCACCCAGAAGCATGTTAACAACATATACTACAAGTTATAAAGAATGCCTAATATGTAACCAAAGGAATCCATATTGTAAATTCCAAGTCAAAAGGAAATGGTTATGCCAGTTCATATAATAAGGTATTTGGGTAGCATCTATTTAGTGATCGAAAATGAGCAAACAGGAACATGAGCTCATCATAGAATTAAGCAGGACTCCTACTTATGATATATAATTTTCAATTCTCTCTTCCGTACTCACAACAACCAAAAGCTTTATAGCAGTCAAAACTGAAGAAACAAAGTCCTGGTGCGCCTTTCACACTCCCACTTTGCCCCACCCAACCCCACAAAAGAAAAAGGAGAAAAAAAAAAAGACCAGTAACTACTTTTCATGTAGCTAAACATCACCAATGTTCCCAACTCTCCCCTTCTCCGAATCCTACTCCACACAACCCCCACTTCCGAGCCCCCCACAAAAAGCTGCACCCAACAGAGGGAAAGGTGCAGCAAATCTCTCTGTGCATTTTTATAACAATCAGCAAATTGGATGGCAAAATGTGAAAGCAATAGGGGTCAGCTAGAAGAAGAAAAGAAGCCAAATTAAGTATATATCTTAGTAGTGACGCCTTGATTCAATGTTGAATGCAGTTAAACTCATGGGTCACGGAGGAGACAGAGAAAAGGAATGGAAGAACATGCGAAAAATTATTACCATAATGGCATCTACCAGATATTCTGAAAGGACAGAAATACAGGCAGTCATAATCGCAAGCCAAATAATTGCTTCCCATTTAGATATCTCCGGAACTTCGTCGTCAGAGCTGTCTTCGCTTGGAGTTGCTCCCTTGTGCAAACAAAAATAGGGAAATAAATAGATGATAAAAACTCATTGACATGCCAAAAGCAAGCGTAGACAACACTTTGACAGACGGGAGATCCGTGTCTACAGTGGCAACATTTGGAATCTGTTATTACAATTTGCACCTCCTATACAAGGTTAGTAAGCACTTGAATCGTAAACTGCGTATCTGCATGAAAATGACCAGTGGCATCTGAAAGGGGTTTCCATCGTATCTGCGTATCTGCACTTGGATGTGCCGCAAAACCGCCGTAAAACGGCGCATATATATGGGAAATTATATATATATATATATATATATATCTTTAAAAATTTCATATTCAGCTATATACTCCCAATTCTAACTATTAGAAAGACATTATCATATATACCCTCTACTGTTTCATTCTATCTATTTAACTCAACCACAATTGAGTTAACATATAGAAGAGACTAATTTGCCATCTAAAAAAATTATTTTTTATCATTTTTTCACCTGGAGTCCCTCTCACTTGTTTTCTCTCCCTGAAATTATTTTAGTCATATTATATATATTTTTAACAGTTCTATTACTTGATAATAAAATATTTCTTAGATTCTCACGTACGGCTAATCAACCTTAGGAATATAATTGATGATTTTTTTCAATTTGAGAAATATACAATCTAATAATAAAAATTGGAAGGTATATAGCTGAATATGAAAGATTTCAAGGATATATATAATTTTCCCTCTCTATCTCTCTATCTCTATATATATATACCTTATGATAGGAACAATTTCTCGTGTATTTTCCTCGCAAGCGGAGTGCTGGATTTCACAATCGCTTGAGCCATGTGACATGCTTTCTAAACAGTTTTGGTTTTTAAAAACAAAAAATAGAAAACACATATTTTGCAACTGGTGATCTTAAAATCAAATGCTTTTGTTTCTGTAGATTTTGAAGTCAGTGGTGATTCTAAAAAGCCGACAGTTTAGGTTGTTGTCGGACAGAGATACCAAACAGTCCCAAGTAAATCTAGGTGAAAGATGCTGCCAGCCAGTTTAGGTGGTTGTTCGACTTACAGGTGCATGATTGAAGTCAGGGAGCTAACTAACCTCATTCACAGGATCATAGAGAGTTCTATGACTCTTCAGCTGGAAAACGAGATAAGACGCATAAGCCACCAGCATAATGCAGCTGCTGAATCTTGAAAGAGCCAACTCCGACTTCCCAAATTGCACTTCCGTGTGGGTGTAGTGGAGAACAGCCGGGAAGAGCAGGCCCATGACTGCCATCAGCAGCAGCCCTGAATTCACAACGGCCGCTGCCTGCTCAAACAATATATGTGTGTAGGCACACATGCATCACACCGTCATTTATTCATATCTTAGTGCAAGTTAAACACGCCAATAAAATATAGGAAGAATTAATAACTGTTGGTCCTTGACAGGGACTTGACATTACCCTGTTAGATTTCCCTGCGCCTTTCGATCCTTGCTTTATACATGACTTATTTTTAAGTCCTTGCTGTTAACCCCCGTTATGCTCCTCCGTTATCTCAAAAGTGTGTAACCATTATCCCAAAAGTGTGTAACTGCATAAGTACGTACTTACACAGTTACATTTGTAATTGCGTAAGTATGTAAATCATGTAACTGTGTAAGTATGTAATTACATACTTATGCAATTATACATGTAACTTTGTAAATACTTAATAATTTACAAAAATAAATATTTACTTATTTATTGGAAGAATTACCAATCAATCCTTAATTTTGGGAGATTTATTTTTAGGTCTTTGAGTTACATAATTATAGAAGAAGGGACTTACATAGTTTCAGAATGGCTTACCTAGTTACCAGGGACTTACCTAGTTACAGAGTTGTATGTGTAATTACACACTTACGCATGTAAGTCCTTCTGTACTGTAATTACCTAGTTATCAGGGACTTACCTAATGACAGAGTCCCTGAGTTACATACTATCTATGATTACATGTATAGTTACAGAGTTACACATGTAACTCTGTAACTAGGTAAGTCCTAGGTAACATTTGGTAATTAGGTAATCCCTGATAACTAGGTAAGTCCTTCTGAAACTATATAAGTATGTAACTAGATAAGCCCTAATTACATTGTTACAAACTTATAAAATCTCTATGTAGTTACAGAGTTACATGTGTAACTGTATAAGTATGTAATTATATACTTACGTAGTTATAGGAATTACATACTTACGCAATTATACATGTAACTCTGTAAATATATACTTACACAGTTACATATTTAACTGTGTACTACTTCATACCTTGTTACATAGTTACAGGAAGAAATAATTACAACTTAGGCGTAAAAACTATGTACTTAGAGAGTTACATGTGTATGTGTAGTTACATAATATGTACATGTGTAATTACACACTTACATGTAGTTACAGAGTTACACATGTAACTCTGTAGCTACATACTAACGCAGTTACAGGAATTACACATGTAACTTTGTAACTAGGTAAGCCCTAGGTAACCTTTGGTAACTAGGTAAGCCCTGATAACTAAATAAATCCTTCTGAAACTATGTAAGTATGTAACTAGGTAAGTCCTAATTACAGAGTTACAAACTTATAACATTTCTATGTAGTTACAGAGTTACATGTGTAACTGCATAAGTATGTAATTACATACTTACACAGTTACAAGATTTACATACTTATGCAATTATACATGTAACTCTGTAAATATATACTTACGCAGTTATATATTTAACTGTGTAACTACGTACTTCATACCTTGTTACATAGTTACATGAAGAAATAATTACAAACTTAAGGCGTAAAAACTATGTACTTGCATACTTACAGAGTTACATGTGTATGTGTAGTTACATAGTATGTACATGTGTAATTACACACTTACATGTAGTTACAGAGTTACACATATAATTCTATAACTACATACTTACGCAGTTACAAGAATTACATATGTAACTCTGTAACTAGGTAAGCCCTAGGTAATCTTTGGTAACTAGGTTAGCCCTGATAACTAGGTAAATCCTTCTGAAACTATGTAAGTATGTAACTAGGTAAGCCATAATTACAGAGTTACAAACTTATAAAATTTCTATGTAGTTACAGAGTTACATGTATAACTGCATAAGTATGTAATTACATATTTACACAGTTACAGGATTTACATACTTACACAGTTACACATGTAACTGTGTAAGTACGTACTTACGCAGTTACACATTTTTGAGATAACGGGGGTTAACAGCAGAGACTTAAAAATAAGTCTTGCATAAAACAGGGACCGGAAGATGCGGAAAACCTGATAGGGATTTGAAAATAATATCTGGTCCCTACCAGAGACCAATAATTAATTCTCTCAAAAATATATATAATGGTCGGGGAGAGATGGAGAAGATGTACCATCAATCACAAAAAATATTAACCGATCATCTCACCTTGTTGAAAACTTGGTCTTTTTTGTTGAAAATAATCCCTCCACTTAAGAACGCACACCCGAGGACCAACAGCATGTTTGATAGTATGGAGCCTAGCAATGACTGCTGAACGACCCGGATCATCCCACCTTTCAGTGCAAGGATCGATATGATCAACTCCGTCGCATTCCCAAATGTAGCATTCAGGAGCCCCCCAACTACATACAAAATATTGCCGACCGAATACCACACATTAGATGATAAGGTTTTAAGTGAACGTCCCCCAGGTGCATATATCAGATTATAACCATCTTCACATTTATGCATATATAGATGACCATGCTAAGCAAGTAGAAAGAGAGAGAGAGACATGCACTTGGGATTACCTGTGGCTCCTGTGAAGAATGCCAACTGCCTGCAGCAGAGGAGTGAAGTGTTGGATGCCCCCACAAGACCACATGCAAAAAAAAAAAAGAGAGGATAAGATCAATGTAAGTATATATAATATGTATGACGTATGTGTATGTATATACACACACACACACATTGGCGGACGCTAAATTCAGCAAGAAATAGCTGACAAGAATTCGTTCTTACTCAGTCGCAAAACCTAGACGCTCTGCTAGTGGAATGATGCCGAGCATGCTTAGAAAGAATACCAGTCCCTGTGCCCATTTGCAACAAGGTATAACCAACCACTAATCATGACAAGGAAAAAACAAACCAAGCAACAAAATAAATTTAAAAATTGAACAGTAGATAACAGAAGATATTGTTTAAACTTACTTGATTATCGTAGAGTTTATCGACCAAGATTGCCGCTGGGCCAAAAGGCATAAGCAAGTTGATCTTGGACGAGAGCATCACGATTTTTAAGCTCCTCAGTATGGTGGCCATCACGTCGTTGCTGGCATATCCCCCTCCATCCTGACCTCTGTCCGGACTCAGTGACTTGTGAGCAAGAGGTACGGGGCTGAAGAGGTTCTCGTCATCAAAATCGTTCTCTGATCTGCGACCTAGCGAACCCATCTGCGCCAAAACAAGCATCACAGTTTTGTTAATTATATAAGAGATAACCCTACATGATACCAAACAGAGGCAACACGCAGGGCAGTAAGAGGACAATTAACCCAAGTAGATGCACATATATATATATATAGATGGGCGATCAAGGAAGAGTGGAGGAAAATGCTCACCTCAAGATTAGAATGATCCATGAGTAAACCGGGCTTCTCCTTAGCACCAGCCATCTCCTACAAATTGTGGCAGCGGGAAGCCAAGAAAAATACTCCAAGCATCACAGTGCATCACTGCATATATATGGCCCACGAGAAGCTCAGTTAGGAATCCATCATAAAATTCAAGGAGGCAGAAAGGCTGTGTATATATATTTACATATCAAGATTAGCAGAAAGGTGTGTTATGTTTGTTGGCAAAACATGAACATCGAGATTAGATGAAACGAGACACAGCTAACACCAATTCGCAGATGCAGGGGGGTGGGGGCGGGAAGACCGAACGGAGATTGCAAAATTGGAGAGGAAATCCACTCGTATCTAGGTTAGCTAGATTGGTTTTTTTTTTTTTTTAGTAATAGTTGTTGCACACCACCAAGTGGTGGTGCGCGCGCAAACCTTACCCAATGGGTGTGCTCAGTTTCCGCGCACGCCACCACTTGGTGGTGTGCACCAAGTATTGCTCTTTTTTAAAACAACAATATTGAAACCAACAAGGTGATGGTGTGCAGGAAACGCACGCGCACACACCCCCACACAAAAAGAAAGAAAGAGAGAGAACCGTTATTTGCCTGTTCATCTAACTGCTCATAAATCTAACAACATATGAGATAGTGTGCAGGGAGGCACGGTGCAAGGGAAGAAGAAACGCTAGCTAGCTTAGATGTTCTGCGGGGGCGATTCCAGTTCCCATGGTGAGAGGAAAGTCGAGAATGGCCCAGTTATGAATGGAGAGCCCCGCTTTGGCGGTGGCCTCTCTTTGACCGAAGCATCTTCTCACCATGTTCTCAATGTGTGTGTGTTTGCGTGTGTGACGTTCCTCGTCTCATCTGCCCGCTCTATGGAAGGAAAATAAACGAAAAGAACCAAAAGGGAAAAGGGAAAAAGAAGACGAGGAAGTGGAACAGAGGAAGCATCGAACCCATAGAAATCCGGAGCCGATGAAGAGGACTTGTCGTCTCTGCGCTGGCGCTGGCCTCCAAGCTTTCTCCTCCATTGACTTTGGCTACACAACAGGAAGACAGGAGAGAGAGAGAGAGAGATGTGGGAGTGGGGACGGTGACAGACCCGGCAGCGGAGGAAGACGATGGCAGGAAGCTGTCATGGTGGGCATGCGGGGGTTGAGAAGAATACCCTCCCTCCTCAAGGATATCTATCTATCTCGCGCTCTATGCCTTCCTTCAGAGCAGGAACTAGGAAGGGTCCCCCTTTGATAATGGAGAGAAGACGACGAAGTGAAGAATATGGAGAGAGAGAGAGAGAGAGAGAGAGAAGAAGAAGAAGAAGAAACGTCGCGCGTAGGTTGGGTTGGGGGATTGAGGAGAGAGAGAGAGATAGGGATGCAAGCCTGCAACGGACTAAAAACTGCCCGGCACGACCGCTTTCGTCGTAGGGACGACCAAATGCCTCCCGCTCACTTAAAATTATTAAATATACAAATAAAAGAAAAAAAACGGTAAGACACCATTCCGTTCGGACACCCCAATTTAACACGCCGACGTGGCAGTTTTCCGTCACATGGTTCATCGCATGGCCCCCTTCGCATGCTCTTTTAAATTGCAATGGATTTTCTTAATGGAGTTACCAGATTAAAATTAGAAAATAGTTTGATAATTCACTCTTTTCTTCACCTTTTAGCATATAGTAATGAACGTACACCCCAACTTTTCCTGTACAAAGTGTTCACTAGTAGTTAAGTAACGATATAATACGTTTTTATTTGATTAAAGTCGACGTTAAGTTAACTAACTTTTAATAAAATTTATTTGATTCGACTGAATAGACCTATCTTAACATGTTTCTAAAGCTGCACTAAAATTAAATAATAATAATAATAACTTATTCTTTTGACTTCACTTTTAACACATTAATAGAGGTAGAGCTAAATTCTTGCTAGCTATCAAATGATGATGTTATTTATTAGATCAAGTCAAATTTAATATTAAAAAATCACTTTCGTATATTAATAAAGAGAAAATTCTAGTAGAAGATCATGCGTTCTGAGAAGAAATGATAAAACTAAAACGTAAATAGATATAATTCAATGGGAAAAAATATATGGGATGCAATAGACATATGGAATATGTCGAGTTTTATGGACCTAAAATTTCGAATCAAGGCTGGCTCATCGCCTTAAAAGACAAACAAATTTAAGTACGACAGCTCCAAACTTAGGAGGCCTAACTCATAACACTTGTATTCCTTTAAGAGGAATATTTGGTATCCGCACAGCCGAGTAGAAATGTCATATGGACCAGTTTAGACCACATGGAGCAACACTAGTCATGCATGTTGGCCCGATCCAAATGGAAACTCCCGTCGCCTGTCATATTTCACGCATTATCGAGGCTGAGTAGCTGTCTACGCCATTCTACCATGATGACGTCAGAAGGGATTTTAAAACTAAAATGGTTTAATTCATGTTTTAAGCTTCTCGCCATATTTTCATTTCTCACATATGAAAGGCTACCAAAAGTAAATTCTAGTTACATCGTCTCCTCTCGTGCTCTCTACATCTCTTCGTCCTTGTGGCTAGGCCTGTCAATGGGATCCAGAAGATTTGAAATCCGATTCGAATCTTAAAATCAAATCGGATTCGGATCATATATTTTGACCCAAAATATTTCTTTTCTCCGCATTCGGGGCAAGGATTCGGTGCAAGCATCTTTGCTCCGAAACCTTTGTGTTTCGGGGCGCCGAAAACTCGATCCGGGGAACCCCTTCCGCCGTGCCCCGCGACCATCCCACCTGCCATTTCCCACCCTAGGGGCATCCAGGATGGCGCGATTTGCGGCGAAGAAAGCTCGTGCGGGTGTGGAGGGCCGCAACCATGTACGCGATGGGGCGCTGGTCGGGATCGCCGTGAAGCCATATTTGACAAACTTGCATTTGTCGGTTACCACTTGCAGATGGCCCTCGTCCCCCCATGCCTTGATCCCTGGCCCTCTTGATGTCGGTGGCGACGCCGAGTACTCCCTCGCCGACGCCGAGGCCATCCTCGCTCCGCTCATCACCGCCTGCTCGTCAGAGTTCCTTAAGATCGCCGATCCCGCGCTCGACTGCGTCCAGAAGCTGATCGCCTATGGCTACCTCCGCGGCAAGGCCGACCCCTCCGGTGGGCCTGACGTTGGGTTGCTCGCCCAGCTAGTGGAGGCCATCTGAAAGTGCCACGACCTGGGTGACGATGTTGTCGAGTTGCTCGTGCTCAAGACCCTGCTCTCCACCGTTACCTCGACCTCACTCTGCATTCATGGCGACTGCCTACTCCAGATCGTGCGCACCTGCTATGATGTGTACCTCGAGAGCAAGAACCCTGTCAACCAGATGATGGCCAAGGCCTCCCTAATCCAGATGCTCGTCATTGTGTTCCGGCGAATGGAGGCGGACTTGTCGACAGTGCCCGTCCAGCCAATCGTTGTCATGGAGCTGATGGAGCCTGCCGATAAGACAAGAGGCGTCGCCGATGCGAACATGACCCAATTCGTTCAGGGATTCATCACCAAGATCATAAATGACATCGACATGGTGCTGAATCCTTCTACCCCGTCCGGCAAATCGGGGGCAGTGCATGACGGGGATTATGTACATACAAGGGTAACCCACCGGCATCATCGCTCTTCGACAAGGGTAACCCCCCTCCCCCAACGATTCCACCTCCAGACCTTCGCTTCGGATCTTGACGTCCGATCGCCATCGCTGTTGGTAGACTGACATCGGCATCGGGAAGCTGTGCAGTGCGGAGGTAGATTCGGATGCTGACCCGAATCCGAACTTTCATTTCAGATTTTGATCCGACCCGGATCCAAGATCTGTCAAAATTTCAGATCCGGGGTCAGATCCGAATTATGTGGTTTCGGATCCGAATTCGGATCACAAAGGATCCGACCCAGATCTGATCCGTTTACAGGGCTACTTGTGACATCAACCATGAAGGGAAGAAGGTGGTAGGGAAGCTCAGCGCCATGCAAGGTTCAACATCTGCATCTGTTGTAATGGAGAAAGAAGAAAATTCAAAAGATAATCTCGTGGCCATGTGTTCTCAAACTCTAGTTAATAACACAGAGGTTGTAACGTCATACAACATGCTTGTGATGCTATCACTTGAAATTGCACCGCCTTTTATACAGTTGTCATAGATAGGTAGGTCATTCTTTTATTCCTTCATGACGCCATACACATAATCGCTCCTGCCTTATATGCCCATGCATGTATATTCAACTACATACAAACCATGGACAAGAAATACGACAGTAGAGCTCTCACGTGCCTTCTGAATGAGCAAGCATCTCTAGTGACTATGAAACAAATGACCAGGTTGAAGAAAGAGTAGCTCAGAGCCCTAACGTAGAGGCTATCATTGATGGTACAACTACTTTCATCTGCATTAAATATATATCTAGCAGCCTTATTTGTAAATAGCCATATGACTACATCTTTTTGGTATTACTGGCGAGGGCTAAGAATATTTAGCAACGCCAAGTGACAAAGACTAGGAGATATTGATGGTGTTGCCCAAGCTATGGCTAACCTAGAGGGAAGTGAATGGGTTATTTTAGCAATTAATCGTTGAACCCCAGTGATGAAGCTGATCTAACTAATATGGAATAGCTTATGTCGACCAATAGCTCTATTGAGATCTTAAATGACTTAAGTGAGTGTATAGTTCACAGCAAAAAGGCTAGAGTCCTTGGACTCTCAAAGTATGCAAAAGATGCATGAAAGAATTAATTCAAACACACACAAGGTGACACATGATTTATTCTGATTTGACCCTAACTAACTCAGCCCTCTGTCTAGTCCCTAGAACTACTTCTTCTAAGATTATCCACTAACACTGAAAAGCTATCGGTCTTCTTCTATTGCGAGCTAGAAGACAACTCATTTCTCTTACTAGTGAGAAACACACTCACTGGACACACACACTAGTAGGTCTTCTTCTATTTACGTGTAAGAAGGTAGCTCATCTCTTTGACGAGTTAGAAACACACTCACTAGCTATCCTAGCAGGCCTTTCCTATTATGACCTAGGATGGATACTCATTGGTTTAAACCCTAGCAGATCACCTATAAAAATGTTTTCTGCCAACTTCTACAGTGCCTCTATACAAGCAGATAGTGGATACAATGAATGCACTACAAATTTGACACATTGATAAAAAATAAATGAGAAGATGAAGGTATAGTCGGTCGTGTGTGACTTCAATAGATTGATGAAGACTAGCTTGTGTTGTTGAAGACTTTGTTCCCCTCTTTAATGCTCTTCAAGCTACAACAAGAGGATGAAGAGATTGAGATGAGCTTTGAATGTCGATGATGTATGAACTTTCTGCACAGTACAGATATCAATAGTTCTCTCTCTCTCTCTCTCTCTTTCTTTTTTTTTCTCGAAATGTTTTTCTGCTCAACTCTTTTCTTTCTTGCTCATTGTGTATGCATTTCAATGAACATTTTTGCTCAGCTTCTTGTATTATTATTCTTTGAAACACTTCTGACATTTATATCTTAAGGCTTGTTGTCTCTTCATCTTCATATTCTCTTCAAAATGGCTTGAATAATCCACCTGTTGTGACTTGCGTTGCCATCTGTTAGATATATTCTTGAGCTCTTGAGTATGTAGACCTGTCATCCGTTAGATAGAACTTGGTATGCATTGTGTCTTAACTGCCATCCAATAGATACAATCTTGAGCTCTTTACAGTGTGCATGTAACGTCCCGACGCAGAATATCAGAGCGGGCTACAGTTAAATATATAATATAGAGCGTAAAAATAGACATCAAACCATTGCACAATTTGGAATAATGCCAAATGAACCAATTTTATTGATAATTCCACTAATCTCTATTAAAATTGTCAATTCAGAGCCAAAAACTATAGGCTCAGATTACTTTATTAGCATAAAACAACTAACTAACTAATACTAAGACATCTAGATGACATCACATCGGGTCACTCTTGCGTTTGCTCATCCCCATCCTCGTGCGTGTGATATTCTTCATCAGACTCTCCTGAAACACATATAACAAATAGCGCAAGATGAGCGATAATGTCTAGTATGATTTAATATCTCAAAAACAGGCATACTTTAAGTGATTATTATCTTGGATAGTAGGATATAACTAGAGAGAATGATCGAGAGAGTAATAGCACACATGATAACAAGATAACAATAGTACTTTCAAAAAGAATATAGCACAAGTAACATGTTAAAGGAATGGCCATATCACGAGATAGCATGTCACGATAGCATGATAGCACACTAGTCAAGATAGCATTTTGATTGTCTTTAGATTATCGAGAGAACTAGCATTTGAGTGTAATGCCGAATACTCTGATCATTAAACTCCCATGGGCACTAGCACTTTTGAGCGCACCTCCTAGGACCAGATTGGGCCCTTAAAATGTTGCCTGACATTGATCATGTTTTATCTTTAGACAATCAGTCAAATGGCCATAGGGAGTACCAAGAAATAGATGAGAATAATCGAAGAATAGATAAGGGTATTAGAGAACGTGAATAGATGAGCGATTAGAGTATAGGTGAGAACTATAGGTCAATGCACATAAAACGACGATAAATCGAGCGATAGTAACAGTTGCACAACACACATAGTTGTGTGTTGGCAGCCTGGTAGAATTCACTAACCGCCCCACTTGCCATGCTACGAACAAACACAATCTAGAGGTCCGGCATGATCTCATGGTAAGAGAGAAATCTAAGCCGTTGGATCATGCTGATCCCTAAAGGTAAAATAGATATTGATGGTACAACCTGCTCGTCGGCAATGGACGTCCGCCAAAGCCAAGGAGTCTTACGGAGGCCTTGACAAGGATTACCTGGTCCAGTCAAGAGTATTTCCAACGGAGAGTCCATCCAAGTCAAGAAAAGTGTGTATAGAATCATTTGTTCGTCAGACCTTGAGTGCTCGAAGGCAGAGGAGCTTCGATAACGGTATCAAATCGAGCGATTGAAATGAAGACAAGTCCATTTAAAATAATAAGGAAGTTAACATGAAATATTTACACTTAATTACCAGATATTTTATGAAACATCTTAATACCTTGGCAAGTCATATGGATGGCTTCTAGTGTGTGCATGTGATATAGAAATCATGGATATGTGAGATCAATGTATGGTTTTTATTGAACATTTCATGTCCATGATTAACTATTCTCTTTTACTACGTTTTCAGTCTTAACAGGATGCATAGACACTGTATCAAGACAATAACATGAGAAGTCTAGGGTTTTAGTGCAAAAGACATGAATGCACAATGTACCCTTTAAAGGAACGTGACAGGGTCATTCATGTCGCAACAGGGCCTCTAAAGGAACGTGACATAATCCCTGGGATAGACAGAATGAACGCAATGCAGGTCCCTGTCGCGTTAAGAACGCGACAGGTTACATTGTCGCGACCTTGTTAAGAACGCGACCTATCGAGCCGTCACGTTCTCAAAGTTCCTGCCCGAGCCCAGAAAGGGAATCAAGTCTCCTTGGATTGCCGTCCAATCCTCCAAGGGCTCGACACAAGTACCTTTAAAAATTGAAATCAAATCAGATACTTGATGTAAAATCATGAAATCGGTTTTAAACGAAACTAGACTTACAGAAGTATAGACAGTAAAGAGTAATTGGATTATTGACATGGTATCAACATGTTATGTTCGGGTTACTTCACGATGAACCAAAAAATATGACACAACAGACATGGATTAACAAATTCGTACAACATACATGATAGAATTTGGGGGAAATGGTATCAATGGATTCAGGACATCGAGTACAATCTACAGTAAAAATCTTACACCATGAGATAAAGTGTAGACATAGATTGAAAGGGAACATGAAGGGTCAGGTACAAGTTCTTAACAGATCTTTGGGCATGAAATACTCTTAAACGACATGATAGAAATTGGGGAAAACATAGGACTTTCGTAGCCAGGATCATGGACTATCTATGGACGAGATTAATTAACTTTTGTTTGAGAGATTGTCTACCTTTGAGCGCTTTAGGATCCTAGGGTATGAACACGAAGAACAGGACTTCCAAGTCTCTTTCTCCTCGATTTCATCATCTAAAAGCCCCCTTCCCATGTCCAAGAGACTTGAAATGAGCATTAGGGTCGGCCAAGGACAAGATTGAGGTGTATTTGTATGTTTAGGGTTAAAGAGTCAGTCTAAACTTCTAACTCTTCCTCCAACTCTGAATTTTTCATATTTAACTTGCTTTTTCCTTGCATTTATCTTTCTATTGGCTTGGGGTGGGCTGTAATTATGCGACCAACAAGTTAGGATAGGGTTAGGACTCTATTTTAGATATTTATGAGTCCTATTAGTTATTAACTTGACCATTTTTAATTTATTAATAATTTTGTTACGAATTTTTGCCTATTTATCTCTAATCCATCATTGGACTCTTGCTTTTTGGCCCAATAACTCATATATGAACCATTAATGAAAGTCCATCACTTGTTTTTACTTAATAGGTTTTAATTTATTCATAATTTTTTTATTTAAATTTATTTATCTCAATTAAAATTTTGAGAGTTGCTACATCCTCCCCTTCTTAAAAAGAATTTGGTCCCCAAATGTATATGATCGTATGAGGAAGAATGTCTTACTGAATATATCTGGGTAGTTCCGTCTCATTGTTGATTCTGGTTCCCACGTGGCTTCTTCTACTCCATAGTTGTTCCAAATTATCTTCACCACAGGTATAGATCGATTCCGAAGTTGTTGTATCTTCTTGTCTAGTATTCTAACGGACTTCTCTTCATAGGTCATATCCTTGTGCAAGACTATATCATCATAGCGTATCACATGAGAAGGGTCGTACACATACTTTCTTAGCATAGACACATGGAAGACATTGTGTACGGTAGAGTATTATGGAGGTAATGCTAGACGATATGCCACTTCACCGACTCTCTCGAGTACTTCAAAAGGACTAATTAACCTTGGGCTTAACTTTCCTTTGATTCCAAATCTTTGAAATCGAATACCTTGAGTAGTACGTGATCTCCGACCTGAAACTCTAGGTCTCTTCTTCTTTTATCTGCATAGCTCTTTTGCCTGGATTGGGCTATTTTAATTCTATCTCTGATGAGTTGAATATCTCTGCTAGTGTTTTGCACTAAGTCAAGTCCCAAACATTGTTGTTCACCAACCTTATTCCAGCATACTGGTAATCTACAACTTCTACCATACAGTGCTTCAAATGGTGCCATCTTGATACTTGCTTGGTAACTATTATTGTATGCGAACTCCATCAGTGATAGTTGCTCATTCCAGTATCCTTCGAAGTCTATAGTACAAGCTCGTAACATGTCTTCTACGATTTGGTTCGTCCTCTCTATCTACCCATCAGTCTGTAGGTGGAAAGCAGTACTAAAGTTGAGTTTAGTACAAAGTGCGGTTTGAAGTCCTTTTCAAAAGTGAGAGGTAAATCTTGGGTCACGATTGGAGACTACAGATACATAAACTCCATGTAATCTTACAATATCCTTTATATATAATGCGGCCAACACGTTCACACTCCAGGTGCTCTTGATTGCTAAGAAGTGTGTGAACTTGGTTAGTCGGTCTACTATGACCCAAATATCATTGAGTCCACCATGAGTTCGGGGAAAACCCATGATGAAGTCCATGCCAATGCTCTCCCACTTCCATTCTAGTATGTCCAAGGATCTAAGTACGCTCGCAGGACGTCGGTGCTCCATCTTGACTTACTGACAAGAGAGGCGGTGTGCAGCATGCTCAGCTACCTCACGCTTCATGTTAGGCCACCATAATGTTCTTTTCATATCTTGGTACATCTTGGTTGCACTAGGGTGAATAGTGTACTTGATCTTGTGAGCTTCATCCATTAGCTTTCTTCTCAATTCTTCATTGTCAGGCACACAGGTCCTGCCATGAAATAGTAATCTTACATCCTCAGTGATGGATAAATTTGGTCTGTCTGCTATGGTTTCCCTGACACGAACCAAGAATGGATCGTTTGCTTGTGATCTCGGATCTCGACAAAAATGTCAGGTTGTATCCTAAGGTTGGCAACCAGTACATGATCACTCCTTTGCTCAATATTTATGTCTAGTCTGGCGAATTGCTCTAGCAATTGTATCTCGCCCATAACTAAACAAGACAAGGATGCCACAGGCTTCCTACTAAGTGCATCAGCTACAACATTACCCTTACCAGGGTGATATTAAATGTTGAAGTCGAACTCCTTAAGATACTCCAACCATCTTCTTTGTCTCATGTTGAGCTCCTTCTAAGAGAATAGATACTTCAAGCTTTTCTGATCTGAGTAAATAATGAGTTGTTCTCCGTGTAGATCCAGATCTTGAGTGCAAAGACATCCGCAGTCAATTCTAGGTCATGGACAAGGTAGTTGACCTCATGAGGCTTCAATTGTCTTGACGAATGGGCTATCACCTTTTTCTCATGTATCAATACACAGCCTAGACCAATTCCAGATGCATCAATATAGACTGAGAATCCTATGCCTTTCAACTGGTAAAGCAAGGACAGGTGTAAATTCCAAGCATTTATTTAATGTTTGAAATCTCTTCTCACATTCCTTGCTCCAGACATAGGGGTTCTCCTTCCTGGTGAGGCGAGTGAGGGGTACAACAATCTTCGAGAAGTTTTTAATGAACCGTCTGTAGTAACCAGCCAGTCTAAGAAAACTTCTAATCTTAGTCACATTTGTTGGTTGCCCCCCCCCCCCCCCAGTATAACTTCAACTTGGAAGGATCAACAACTATACCGTCCTTGGATATGACATGGCCAAAAAATAAAACTTCTTCGAGCCAAAACTCACACTTGCTCAATTTTGCATAGAGCTTGTTGTTGCGCAAGATCTGCAAGGCAATTCTCAGATACTCCTCATGTTCTTCTTTGGTTTTGGAATATATAAGGATATCATCAATAAATATCATGACGAATTTGTCGAGGTATGGTTGATATATGTTGTTCATCAATTGCATAAAAGCTACAGGAGCATTTGTTAGACCAAAAGGCATAACGACAAATTCATAATATCCATACCTACTTTTGAAAGCCGTTTTATAAATATCTTCATCCTTGATTCTCATCTAATGATATCCAGACCTAAGGTCAATCTTGGAAAAATATTTAACTCCAGAAATTTGATCAAATAATTCATCGACGAGAGACAGAGGGTACTTGTTCTTGATAGTTTACTGATTCAACTACCTGTAATCGATGCATAGTCTCATAGATCCGTCCTTTTTCTTGAAAAATAGAACGGGTGCTCCCCAAGGGGAAGTACTTGGTCCGATGAAGCATTTCTCCAGCAACTCCATCAATTGCTCTTTCAACTCGGCAGGAGATATTCTATAAGGTTGACATGACACCGGTACAGCTCCAAGGATCAAGTCGATAGAGAAATTTACATCTCATTCAGGGGAAATTCTTGGCAGTTCCTCAGGGAAAATGTCAGAGTAGTCTTGCACTATGTGTATGTCTGCTACCTTAGATACTTTCTTTTCAACTACTACAGTAGCAAAGAATGTCACACATCCTTTCCTAATCATGCCTTGTGCCCGAATGACAGAGATTAGAGACAAGCATCTCTTGTGTCTACGCCCCATGAAAGATAGCTTAGGGAAGTCACTAAATGTAATCTTCCCACTTCTACAATCAACGCTAGCCCCATAAATGGATAGCCAATCGGCTCCTAGTATAACTGATGATCAACCTATCTCCATATATAATATTATATTATATATATTTTTGGTGATAAAAAAAACCTTGGAAATAGTTGTGTAACACCCCAGAAATTCAGTAATTGGAAAATAGAAATAAATTGAAAACGATAAAATTGAAATAATAAAAACGTACGTGCCATTAACGTACATACAAAAACCCATTAGAAAATTTTGTAGAAATCATAGCTCAACTCTAAATAATACTCCCTAATGACCCACGAAGAAATTCGTGCAAAGGAAAATCATATGGTCCAAGTTTAAGGCGTTTTGCGACTGAGTATCGTAATCAGGGAATAAGTCGGGAAATCATTATCACACATACTTAGATGAGTCAGAAAATTTAATAAAAATCATAGATGGACTTCAAATAATATCCTCTAATGATCCATCAAGAAATTTGGGTCAGTAAAAATCATTGGGGTAGGTTTAAGAGTTATTGTGACTTATTATCGTAATTAAGAAATAAGTTGGAAAATCTATTATCATGTGAATAAAATGTGCTCATAAACCAAATTAAAAATGATGGGTGGACTTTAAACAATATGGATTGATAGCCCATTATCGGAATGGTGTAGCACCTCAGAAATTCAGTGATTTAAAAATTGTAAATAAATGGAAAGAAATGATTTTCGTATTATCAGAATGGTAGAACGTACGTACCACTATCGTACGTGCAAGAATACATCGGAAAATTCCATAAAAATTATAAATCAACTACAAACATTATTCCTAAGTGTTCCATGAATAAATTCATGCAACCAAAATTCTGACTGGTCAAGTGAACGACATAATGTGACTAATTATCCAAATTAGAAAACTAAGTCGGAAAATCGTTAACGTGGAAATATAACACGATCATAAATTAATTAAACATGTTGGAGAGACTTACAACATTATGTATCGATGACCCATTATCAAAATTGGGCTAATGGATCACTTTTGGCCCAAGAATGGACAATGGAAAAAAATACCCAAAAATTCGTAACCCTAATTGAGCTGAAAATAGAAGGAGGTAATTAGGACAAATCCCAATGCAATTAGGCTTTCTCGGCAACCCAATTTCGTGGCTAACTAGGGTGGGAGGTTTCCTAAATCCTCACACACATTATTTGGGTGAGAAATCACCAAAATATAGAAGGTGGAAGGCCAAAACCGCACCTTGCCTTTCCTTCACCCAATGGGACTTCTAAAACACACTAGATGCATATATACATGCCATGAAACCCTAGGGGACAAAAATACACATTTTTGGGGTCGTGGGGGCTGTTCTTGAGCACCCAAAGGAGGAGGAAAACACCCCAACTCGGAGCTTCATCCCTGCTGTGTTCTGCATCGACCTGTGCAGAGTGCCTTTCTTAGAGTCGACCAAAGGTAGGCCAAACCCTAACCAAACCATTCAAGACTTATACCCCTAGAAAGAGGATCGAGTCTAGTTCCTAATCCCATTGGTTTGCCTATTTTTCATCCAGTAGATCGAGAGTATTAAGAGTTCTCCAACAAGTGGTCTGAACGAGGACTGTATGGAGAATGAGACTTCTTCAACCCAAAAGGTAGGTGATCTCGGGCCAAGGCTAAACGAAACCTATACCATCTTGTAGTGCTGCATGTCTAGTTTCATATGCACTTGATTTGCCCAATTTTCATTGTGTATCCGTCAAGTTATAAGTGTTTTCCCTAAGTCGCGCATGTTTAGGGATTTTTGCGTTCTTAATATGTTGCACGTTATTCAAGACCGAATTAGATCCAACCCACAACATGAAAGTCCTTCTACTAGTTGTCCTCGTCATGTTTCATGTTTAAAGGTTTGTCTAAATGTCAGTAGATAGAGAGATATAAGCATTGTAAGAGGATCGCTGCATGTTCCTACGTTTTCGGTTTTGAGGTTTGAATCGCGACCAGTCCAGGCGATGTGATTCCAGCGTCTGGTATCGCGTCGGCCTTGGTCGACATGATTAGTTAAAAGGAGACCATGACGTCCGACGTGATTTGCCTTCTGACCGGTCAACGCCTGCATGGGATTGTGTGCGCGTGGATTTCTGCGCTTGTCTGATTCGCGACGAGAACCCTCGACGCAATTTGACAAGTTTTCCCGCTCAGTCTTTTCGCCAATTTTTATATTATTGTTTTAAATGCTTTCCATGAACGCGACGGGGTATCCCGTCACGATTCAAGGTAAAAGGCGACCAGGTAAGCCGTCGCGATTTACATTCTTCACAGTTAGTCGTGTTTGACCGTACACTGTGTTATGAAAAGCGTCTACTGTGTAGGACGCGATTTCAGAGCCGACCCGAGACTGTTTTAATGTACTGTTCAGTCTAGTTTATGCATGTTCGTGTATAACATCATGTCATGTAGTTATGCACTGGCCTAAAAATGTTTAACCTGCATAAAAATCTTATGAATAAGAACATTTATTCTAAGTGTAAATGATTTATTGAATGCATCTATGTGAACATGTGATTGTTACGTGTTATGATTATATATTGTCTTGTCCATAAAATTGATAAGTGGATATGTGTTAAAAGTACTGCAACCATGAGATAGTTTGCATTGCATACATGTCATGCATGTTTGTTAATTGCTTTCCGTAATGTTTTAACCGGTGGATTGTGGATTGAGACACACTCTACACGACATTTTGCACATATAGGCAGCCCTTCTTGGGAAATTGGAAGCTCTCTGTCGGTCATTCTGTATCGATAAACTAGCAACCTTTTCTCTAAGACCTCCGTAATTCTCCGTACTTCATAGATTCCCTCATGAAGACTGAGTTGGTTGTACCAATGAAGTACCTAGAAGATAGAATGCACTTATCTTCTTATCTACTTCTCGTAGGACTGATTTGATAACATTGAAAGCAAGCCATTAAATGTAAAGATTGAACTAATAAGAATAAGTCGTTATGCTGTCGAGATTCATCTGGATCATGTCCCCTTGTGTTGTTCTCTATCATCATTGACATGACCATTAGTTCATCATTGTCCATTACTTGAAAAATCATGTTGGCCATAATTGAATGAATGGAATTACCAGAAACTATTGGAACTTCGGTTCACAACTATGCATGTGCAAATAGGGCCCTATTTGGTCCTGGGAGGAGCACCCGAAGTACATAATCGCGAGAGTATATAACCCAATGAGGTGTCTGGCAATCACCTAATTGAATGCAAGATTGATCTGGGTAATCTCCACATTGTTATTGAATGATTGAATGATTAATTGATTGATTGATTGACTGTTATATGTTAAATGGCCAATTCTATTGTACACGTCATCGTTATTGAATCCTACATGTCATTATCTATTGGAATTCTACGGAATTCAACTTGAGAAAATCTATTGTACATGCTACATGCTATTGAATTTCCCCTACATGTCCAGTGACCGTTCTGTTATCTATCTCATTGATAATTGTTCCGTCCTACATGAGAATCGTCATACTCGTACATGTTATCGTTTGGATTTGTCACCATCGTTATCGTTATGAGCATTGCATGATAGTATTGTCAATGTTAACATGTTAATTACGTAAAGCATGCCCACACCATGAGATTAAATCCTACTGGGCGCTAGTGCGCTCACACCTGCTTTCCTAAATATTTTTAGGTGATGAATATGAGGAGCTAGAGGATGATGGGACTGGGACGAGTGATGAGCTGCTCAACTGCACTCTCCATATAGCTACAGTACAGCATAGTAGTCAGCCAGCAATTTTAGAGTCAAGAGTTGTATAGTTAGTTTTCCTTTATATCATATGTATTGAGATACAATTTGGGCCCAGTTATTGGCTCTGACTATGTAAGTGTTTTAAACTAGTTGTTGGAATGAAATAAAGATTATGTTGGCTAGCAATATTATTGTCTCATATCTTGTGTTATACTTAGTTGTTACTCTGAATTACTCGACTGTGATACGTACACTTGTATCGCTCACGTTCTCGACATTTATTTTCCGCTGCTAAATGTCGGGGTGTGACAAGTT
Source organism: Colocasia esculenta (assembly GCA_014218235.1). Lineage (NCBI taxonomy): Eukaryota > Viridiplantae > Streptophyta > Magnoliopsida > Alismatales > Araceae > Colocasia > Colocasia esculenta. The sequence continues at coordinate 165,600,813 of CM024755.1, read as the reverse complement.
GACTAACACAATTTTCTGAAGCTTGTCAACAGGTATCAAATAAAACAAATTCAGTAAGTTATTTACACTCATTTTATATTATAAGTCAATTGCATATGATTTTCCTAAGTCTACATCGACTACTATTGTAAGCTCACAACGATTACTGTTTTAACATCACATCGATTCTGTTAAACATCGATTTCACTTGAACAATGACTACGTTTTAAACATCGGTTACGGAGTCAACATCGATTTCATTTAAACATCGACTTCACTTAAACATCAATTAGTTCAACACCGATTTCATTTGAACATTGATTCACTTTGAACATCGATTACAGTTCAACATCGATTTCATTTTAAACATCGATTACAGTTCAAAATCAATTTTATTTCAACATTGATTTCACTTAAACATCGATTACAGTTCAACATCGATTTCATTTAAACATTGATTCACTTAGAACATCAATTCACTTAGAACATTGATTTCACTTAAACATCGATTACAGTTCAACATCGATTTCATTTTAAACATCAATTACAATTCAACATCGATTTCATTTCAACATCGATTTCACTTAAACATCGATTACAGTTCAACATCGATTTCACTTAAACATCGATTACAGTTCAACATCGATTTCACTCCAACATCGATTTTGCTTCAACATCAATTACATTTCTACATAGATTACGTTCACATTGATTCCATTCCAACAACGATTACACTCACATCGACTTCACTTGAACATCAGTTGTGTTTGGACATCGACTGTCATTATACATAGACTGTCTCTAAACATTAGCTTTCCTTCAACAACGATTCTGTTTTGGACAATTAATGGATAATATTGATAATGATTTTTATAATCATTCTAGTTTCAAAAACAAGATAGTCTTGATTATAGTTTATCTCACATGTCATTCAAATGTATTTTGAAACACTGTGCATTTCATATTTTCCCCGCGAACTATGGCGTACCCTGTGCACTCAAACATTTATTATTTCGCATACAATATCTATGCACAACATCTCTTATGGACTACTATATTCATGTCACGTAAAGTAGAACTTTAAAGGCTGATAGAATAGAATTTCCTCTTTGGTATATCCTCCTACAGCATGGCCGGTGACGTTGACTGACAGTTTAGACACTAAGATGTCCATGCTCCAACATTTATTGTGTGCAGGTTTCCGGTAGTCACGCATGTTACAACGTTGGACTTGTCATGTTGACAAAAGCAAAGAGGATATCCAGATGATATTTCTCTCATTGGGTTTCTATCCAAGCATTTAATGACTGCAGGTTTTTCCTGATTCCTACGTTGGACCTGATACGGCTAACGTGTTTCAAGATGAGAGACAACGGATACTTCCTCAAGAGAAGATAAATAGAAGTGTGTTGACACCATGGACGGACAATCCTGGAAGGTAGAAAGAACGAAGAGCTTGATCCTTCATTCACAAAAAAGTCCTGCTCTTAGCTCTCCACAAAGCATTGTTCTTACTTGTCTTCTAGAGATTGAGAGCTTGTTTTAGATCTGCGAGAACTTCTTCCTGGTTTAATTCTTTTATCTCTCAGATTTCGCCTCAGATTAAGCATTTGCTATAAGTTTGGTCTAGGGGCCATCATCTCTTTACTCTTCTTAAGTGCTCCTCTTCATCTGTGAAGAGAGGACCTGCTGTGGAGTGGGTGGTTGCTTCCCTTTTGTAGAAAGGAAGACCTATTGTAACAGGTGGTGTATTGCCTCTTCGTGTAGTGAAGAGAAGGCCAACTGGTGCTAGATTTGTAAGTGTCCTTAAGGGGGACTGTACCCTTAGCTAGTGGAATCCCAAGTTATTGCTTGGGGACTGGACGTAGGACTCCTTGTGATAGGAGATCTGAACCAGGATAAATTTATGTTGTTCTTGTGATTGCTTTTATTCTATTTCCATTGCTCATTAACTCTAACATTTGAGTTTAGTGTTTCTTGTCAAAGTAATCTTTTTAACAGGAAAATTCATAGAAATATTTTTAGCAATCCATTCACCCCCCCCCTCTAGACTTGCAACCTGGTCAACAATAACATCATAGCCTTCCATGGGCATACATACCAAGTCGGCTCTTAGGTTGAGTTCTTCAATCATCACATCAGCTAATGGAAAATATTTGTTCAGTTTGACTTTCTCTCCCAGTGGTGTTGTGACAGAAAATTCAAAACCCATAGATGTAGGTTTAATGTTTAGAGTATCAGCAAAGTTTTGATATATGAACGAATGTGTAGTGCTAGTATCAAACAAAATAAATGTTGATTGAGAAAAGACTTATAGTGTACCATCGACCACTCCACCTTCTTCAGTGGTTTCTGTTACTTATACGGCTTGGAGTCTTCCTTGTCTCTTTTGTCCACCTAGACGCTTATCATTCTCCTTCAGCATAGGGCAATCGAGAATGCAATGCTCGCGACTCCCGCAGCGCAGGTGCGCGCCAGCTTTCCTCCAACATTCTTCGATAGTGTGACCAGGCTTGTCATAATGCTTACAGTTGGTCTTGTTCGGAGTAGAGGGGGTAGAGATCTTGGTCTTCCTTTCTTGGCTTGGCCCATTAGTGATGTTCAACGGCTGCTTCTTGCCGTTGGTTGGTCTGCTTGAAGAACTGGGTGCTTGCTCTTTCTTGACAATTCTACCCTTGATGCGATTTGTGAAATTGGTCACATCCTCCAGCAACTGAGCCTTCTTGACCATCTCGACAGAAGATTAAATGTCAAGCGGTGCTAGTTGAGTAATATATGAATACTTGAGTCCATTGAGGAACCACTTCGCCTTCATCCTCTCGGTGCTGACAAGGTAATTGGCATATCGTACCAACTGAGAGAATTGAGCCTCATATTTTGCCACTGTGAGGTTCCTCTGTTTCAATGCAGCGAACTTGGCAACCTTTTTTTCTTGAACTCATTCAGTGAAATATTTAGAATTGAATTCCTCTTTGAACTGGTTCCACATGAATTGTCTGTCACGTCCCGAGGATACGCAGCAGAATTATTTGGAGAATTAAAGTCGATATTCCGAGACGTGAGCAATCGGCAAATAAGCCTCTAGCTAGCAAGCACTAATTGTGTAACAACACAACATAATAATATGGCCCAATAATGAAGTCAACTAAACTTGTATTCAATCAGAACTCATTGTTTCAAAATAGAACTAATACAACTCTTTCATTGTTGAACTATAGGACTAGGACTCAATAAGGAAAATTACATTTAATCTCACTTCCAACTACACCATTCTAACACTCAATCTAACTATTGGTAGACACATAAGTTGGAACGCTCATCACTCTAACATATTCCCATCATAGTCTTGTCATTTCGCATCTTCCTCAATGTCACCTATGATGTGGAAAAGTAGGGAATGAACAAACTAGCCCAGTAGAATCTATATCTTAATGTGCGGGCAATGATATAAGTGATTAACAATTTAGAACTGGGCTAGCACGATTATCAAGATATACATGTGCGAAAGAAACTCGTTAAACACGTTACATAATCAAGATAGATTGAACGATGATGATGGAGCAAGATCTTGCATAAGGTAACAAGATAGAACTAACATTATATTACTTCGTACAAGCACGTAAGATATCACTTGATGTCAATAGTGTGCAAGAACAAAAGATATCATTAATTGCATTAAATACAGGATGGCCATATCACGCAAGCAAATCAAGTACACACGAGTACAAACTTTTAACACGATTCACTTAATCAGGCACGAAGACACTAATGTGCACTAAGAAAAGATCCACCTTGAAATGCACAATAGGACACGTGTATGTGGTTATTGTAACAACTCCGAGAACCCGACCCTCGGCCCAAGCCAAGGACCCAATTTTCACGGTCGATGCCCATGGATCCGGGGACCCGGAAGGGCTATAACACAAGTCTAACAGAATATGTAAAGGAAATAAACATCAACTACTAACTAGGAGCACACACGCGGAAGCAGAAAGAAGAGCGAGACCACAACGTATCGCTCTAGGTAAAGTCCCAACACACACACAACTAGTACAAGTAAAAGGGGAAGGATAGAGCCCTTAGGGGCATACCCCAAGGGTGAAGTACAACTGAAGGGGGAAACCCACTACTAGCTGTGGGGATGACGACTACTGCCCTGCCTCCTCCGCCCGACGCACGCCCTGCCACCGTTGAGAAGTCTCACCTGGAAAAAGAAGGGGTGAGTTTCACAACAGAAGCTCAGCAGGGACTACCAATCTCCTACTGGCTCTAACAGGTGGGAAAGAAAGAATATATATAAACAAATTAAATAACAGTAGATATATATATTCTACTCTACGCGGAAAAGCGTGGAAGCAAAGCTACTAACTAGCCATGGTACGGAAGGACACCACGGTAGAAAACTCCGTACAACCTCCACGTCGTGACCACCACATGGCTGGCACACAGATAGAGTGAACCCTGCCTGGACATGAGACATTAGCTATGGAAACCACTACTACTAGTCAACCGGTTAGGTGCGTCCACTGACGTATTAACTTCGACCTAGGTCCAAACCTCCATGTTTCATCAGAGTGGGCAGGAGCTCAAAGTACACAACAGTAACTGTTGTAGTCTGGCTGGACTACGGTCCAATGCCTGGCCTCTCTAGGTGGTTCCGGGGCCACAAAGAGCGAGACAATGAGAAAAAAAAAGGACTGGCTGGCCTGCACCGGGTAGAACTCCGGCCGTCCTCGGTGTCCCAGACCAACCAAGAGAGCTCTGCAAACGACTCAACGCCGCTGTCCTAATCACTGTTTTCCCCTCTACTCCAGAGTCCGTAACTCGAGTACCCTCGTCGCCCCGAACGCTCCCTCTAAGGCACACGAGGATGGGGGTCCCAGGTAAACGGTAACAACCTCTCTCATGGGACAAGCCCTCAGGTGTCGAGCACCGGGTGAACGACTAGTGTAGGACCGTTAAATCGCGACATCATCGCGACCCCTAAATCGGTCGCGACCTCCGTCGAGAGGGGTCCCCGGACAACCCTCCTCAAAACCACCCCAAAATTGGTACAAACGCATTCGATTAGGGGAGAGGAGCATGGGAAACATGTAGGAAAGCTTCTAAATGAGGCAAACCACCCTCAACCCAATAAAACATGCATTTACAAGGAAATCTACACTCGAGGGAAACCTCACTCACCACGAGCATGGATCTCACATACCCCACAACCCCAAACCACAGAGAACACGAGAAATGTAGCAACCCTAATTTTTTGGGAAAATAAAAATTTAAATATTTATATTATTTAATTAGGAAATCAAATAAAAGGAAGATGTAGGAAATCAAATAAGAGGGAATTAAATAAAACCCATTAAAAGAAAAGGAGTAATGGGCTTTTGCTATATTGACCCATTACAAATTAGTGGGCTAAAATAGAGATTTTAAAGAGGGGAATAATAGAGAAAATACCCTAAATTTGGAGTTTAATTATCTCCTAATTGGAAAGGGGTTATTAAAGCAATAAAAGTGGCAATTAGAGTTGGAATAGGATTCCTAAACCTACCCCCTATAGTCTAGCACGAATTTAGATACTATCCTAACCCAATTAGAGATTGGAAAGCAAGAGAGGAAAGGTGGAGTTAGGAAATCTCAGAATTAAGAGGAATTTGAGTAGTAGTAGGAATAGGAACTTGTATTTATATAAATACACCTCTTAAACCCTCTTGGTCGACCCTAGCTCATTGCCAAAGGTTGTTGGACGTGGAGAAGAGGCCAAGGAGGAGAGGATCTCATGGGGAGAAGGAGTTCTTGGAGCTTCTTCCTCGTTCTTGGAGTTCTAAGCCCTAGAAGATAAATCGAGTCAAAGGTAGGCAATCTCACGAGCAAAACTCAATTAAAAATATCTGTAGGTTGTTCTAATCACCAGGAACAAAAGTCCTCTTGTTTCATAATTTTTCATCGAGCCAATCTTTTGTTCTTGATTTTTGAAGTTCTGCATACATGATAACCCCGAGTTATCATGTTTAAATCAGATCTCCATGTACACTTGTTCCCATGCTACGAAAATTTTACTGTAGATACTACTTGTTGTTAGGGATCTTTTGCCCCTAAAAGCCCTAATTTTTATCAAGCATGTTGCTCGAACTAAATCATTCATCTATGCTGCACCTGGAATCAGGTTGCTTCTTGTTCAACTTGGTAGAACTATGTCGATACCATGATTGTTTTCAAATTCCTAATTACTGGAAGTACCCTTGCATGTCTAGATCAATTCAAAACTAGTTTCATGATTTTTCATCGTGTATACAAATAGTTATGATTTTCTGAACAACTCTGTATCAAAATCTGATATTCCTGGACCGCAATCCAAGACAGAGCAGAACTCTGTCAGGCTCAGGCGCAGACCCTGTGAACGCGACGGCCCGATAGGCCGCGTTCACAAGGGCCGTCGCGACAAAGTACTCTGTCGTGATCTGATCGCGACAGCGCCTGTCGTCGCGATCTGCTGACCAGGCCGTCGCGACCCTCATGCAACCCTGTCGCGACCTGTCTGCCCGAACCGACCTGCCTGTCGCGACCTGTATAAGCCACTGTCGCGATTTTCCCTACCCCTATCGCGACCCTTACTGGCCTACGTCGCTTTCACAGGATTTTGCATGAAAACCCATAAAAATTATTGCTCTCACTTTCTAAAATATTCATACGCCTTTTTCACAGTTACACACGCAGTAAAAACACCTATTTTAAATTGGAGCCATATTGAATGATTTAAATCACATATTCACGACTTCTTTTCTATCTATGATTTCTCTTACACATGCACACACATGAACCATCCATATATGGCTGAAATCTGGCATAAAATATCTCATAATGTATCTGGTAATTTATTGCAATAAAGCATATTAATTGCCCTATTTTAAAGGACTTGTATTCGTTTCTTGCGTTGTTTATATACCGATATTGACGCTCCACTGTTCTAGAATTCCTCTAGAACGTCGAGCACCTGTTTTTATATACACACTTTACTTGGCTTGTGGTGAACTCTCCATCGGATATTCCTTTCGCCGGACTAGTGAACTCTTGCACAAGGCCTCCGTAAGTCTCCTCTGATCATAGATTCCCACATGGTCGACGAGCCGGTTGTACCCTAACACCCATTACACCTTTAGGGATCGATATGATCCAAACGGCTATTAGAAGTTCGCTCTTACCTTGAATCACGTCAGACCTCTGGACTTGTGCTTAACATGGCCAGTGGTTGGGTCGTGAGTTCCACCTGACTGCCAACACCAAGTGCGCGTGTTGTGCAAACTGTTACTATTGCCTGTTTACCCGTCATATTACGTGCAATGTCCACTAGCTCTCATCTGTACTCTACTCGCTCGTCTATTCACATTCACTCTACAATCTCGTCTAGTCATCTAGTGCTCTCATCTACTTCTTGGTACTCTATACTGGTCATTGACTGATTGTCTAAAGATAAATAATATAACTAATGCCTGGCAATATATAAAGGGCCCGATCTGTTCCAGGGATGTGCACCCGAAAGTGCTAGTGCCCATGGGAGTTAAATGATCAGAGTGTTTGGCATTACACTCAAGTTCTATCTATCTCGACTATCTATATGACAATCAAACCACAAAACGTGCTATACTCTCTCGATGTCTAGAATGACAAACAAGTGCTATACTCGTCGTGCTATTATTATTCTTGTGCTAGTTGTGCTGTGGCCATCCTGCTATTCATGCTATACTCGATACTGGTGCTATTTTTGGAAACTATACTCGATCTCGTGCTATGGTGCTATCCTATTACTTGTTGTGTTGTCTCTTGCTATATTTTGACTCTCTTGTACCTGCTATCTTTAGATACTCTACCATTAAATGCGTTAATTATTTAAAGCCTGCTTGAGCCTGAGATTTAAGTCCTACTGGGCATTATCGCTCACCCTGTGTTATTTGATGTTGTGTTCTCAGGTGAGACCGAGGATGACACATACACTCACGAGGAAGGGAATGACCAAGAGTGAAGCCAGGAGTACCCTCGAGTCATTATGTTATCTTAGAGTTGTAGTTAATTATTTCCTTCTATTGCAATGTAATTGGGCCCTATAGAATGGCTCTGATATTAGTGGTTGTAACTAGACATTTGAAAAGTTATTAATGAGAAAGAATTGCTTTAGTATTATTCATTGTGCAATGGTTTAATGTCTAGTACTCGCTCTATACCTTTTTCTTGCAACTGCCTTCGCGCTCCGATATTCCGCGTCGGGGCGTGACAAGAAATCTCAAGGGGGAAGGAGCATGCTAGAACGAGAGGGAAAGAGGGGTCCCTACCTCAAGGAGTAGAGCCGACCCGTTGGGGCCTTCATGTCGGAATAGCCACCTCCTGCTCGCTTCTAGCACCACACGGATGCCGCCTACACGAATGGGGTGTCACCTCCTTGCCCAAAACACCCAAAGATCACCGGAGAAACCAAGAGGCTCGGAGGGGAGAAGAAGGGACAAGAAGAAGAAAGGAAAGGGGAGAAGGGGAAATGGGCGCCGGCCTTGGTTTTGAACCGATGGGCCCAGAGACGCGACGGGTCGAGCTGGCGCGATAGCCAATCCCGACGCGACACCAAAAGCGGCCAAACCTTGAAGACCAAAAAATCCAGAACGCGATGGCCTGCCAGGTCGCGTCAACGCTGTACGCGTCTGACACCCGACAAGGCCATTATGACAGAAAGGACAGCGGTCAAAATGGTCAGAAAAGCAGTCGCGTCGCCTTTAGACATCGTGATAAGAACGCGACACCCACCCCCATCGCGACCAGAACGCGACGTCTAGGTGTGCAGCGACCAAAAGCACGTTGCGACCGGCTCCTCTAGCGCGACAACGTTGCGACCAAGTGGTTCGTCGCGACCAAGAGGACAGGGCTAAGGGCATCCTACCCCCCTTAAGAAATTTCATCCTCGAAATTAAAAGAAACTCAGTTTCAATAAGAAGCAACATAAAAGGGGAAACAACATATCGATCACTCAAACAAATATGGAAACTGCTCTCTCATCTCACCCTCGCGCTCCCAAGTGGCCTTGCCACCAACGCGGTTCTCCCAAACAACCTTGACGAGAGGAATCTGCCTCCTGCGCAACTGTTGCACTCTGCAGTCCACAACTCTGACCGAGTACTCTGGCACTGACAAATCTGGTGCAACCTCAATCTGCGAGTAGTCTAACACATGTGACGTATCTGCAACATACCTCGTGAGCTGTAAAATGTGAAAAACCTCGTGCACACCTGCTAACTCTGCTGGAAGACGCAATATGTACGTGACCTTGTCGATTCTCTCTGTAATAGGGAAAGGTCCAATATACCTCGGACTGAGCTTTCCCTTCTTTCCAAACCTCATGACACCCTTGGTCAGCGAGACCCGCAAAAACACAAGGTCACCCACGCTGAACTGTAACAGCCTCCTGCGGACATCTGCATAATGCTTCTGTCTGCTCTATTATGCTGCCTGAAGCCTCTACCTGACTAAACTAATTGTGTCTGCACACTGCTGCACCATCTCTGGTCCCAAAAGCTACCTCTCACCCACCTCGAACCAGTGAAGTGGTGTTCTGCATGGTCGACCATACAAAGCCTTGTACGGTGCCATTCCAATGCTCGAGTGATAACTGTTGTTGCATGCAAACTCTACCATTGAAAGGTGGGACTCCCAAGTGCCACCCCAGTCCAAGCAACAAGCCCTCAACATATCCTCCAAAGTCTGTGTAGTCCTCTCTGACTGACCGTCTGACTGTGGTGGTATGTTGAACTCAGCCTCAACTCTGTACCAAGGGCTCTCTGCAAACTGTGCCAAAACCCTGAAGTGAACCTCAGATCTCTGTAGGAAACAATGGAAACTGTGGTCCCGTGCAACGGAACAACTCGGTCCACGTACAGTCTGGTAAGCTTGTCCACCGACCAATACATCCTGACTGGAAGGAAGTGCGCTGACTTGGTCAACCTGTCCACGATCACCCAAATACCATCATGCCTCTGCGGAGTACAGGGCAAACCGACCACGAAGTTCATGGTGATGTCATCCCACTTCCACTCAGGAATGGGTAACGACTACAGCTCACCACCTGGACACTAATGCTCAGCCTTCACGTGCTGACAGCATCTCAAATTCAAATGTGTTCTTAAAGTGCTTGTGCCACATGAGATTGAGTCACAAGTGTAAATATGATCGCAGTAATTGCACTTACACTTGTTCTCTCCCTCAATTCTTGTGAAGTGCTCCCAAACATCTAATCTTGGATGCATATTTTTCCTCTTTCCCCTGGAAGTGCTCGGACCTCCAACTATATTACTGGTTTGTGTGGCGGCATTAGGTCCAAAACTTGCACCCTCAGTTGTTGGAGTATCACCAATGTCATTAGAGGACATCTAAATAGACACTTCCATATTAATTTATGTAAATTAAACATAGTGAACAATTAAGGAAACAAAATCCGAGATAAAAGAATTAAAACTTACATTGCAAGAGCCACTTCTTGATGCCAATTTTATAGCTAATATCACAAAGTTCTGTAAATTTGCCAAAAAAAAACCCCAACAATTAGACACCAACTGATATCAACTTAGACACATTATTATCTGAACAGGAAAAAGTGAGAAAATTTATGAGAAAGAGGAAGATTGTGCCAAAGTTCTGTAAACATTTATGAGAAAGAGGAAGATTGACACCTGATGCACCGGTCGATCGTCACCTGCCATGGGTCTGAGAGAGATAGAGTAGAGACAGAGGGTCTGAGACAGAGAGGATTTGAGATAGAACCATCGCTTCCTCGCCGCCGCCGCGCCGCCTGTCGTGGCCATGGGAGAGAGGATCTGAGAAAGATTAGATAGAGAGGGTCTGAGAGAGATAGAACAAAGAGAGATAGAGACAGAGAACCCGACCCCATCACTCACGTCCACTGCCATCAAACCCCGATCTGCTCACCGGTCGCCGCCGCCTATCGTGGCCATGGGAGAGAGGGTATGAGAGATCTGAGAGAGACAGAACAAAGAGAGATCGAGATGAGAGAAACTGATCTCGTGATCATGACTCATGTCCACTGCCGTCAAACCCCGCTTCCTCTCCGCCGTCTGTTGTGGTCTAGCCACAGCTCACTGACCGCAGCTATTCCAAGTGAACCAGCGAACCCGCTGACGATGGGTTCTGGCCAGCTCGACCCCAACCCAGCACTAGATCCTGGTCTTGTCTACGACGCCGGCATTGACGACTACCTGAGCTTCCTGTGCACCGTCATCAGATCCCGACGACCTGTCATCTGCCCAGAGAAAAAACCTCCCGTCGGCCGCCGTTTGCCCCTTGCTCGTAGGGCCGCTGGCTGCTGCAGCCTCCCACTCAAAGCTCGGAGAAGAAACCTCCTGCCGGCTGCCGTTTGCCCCTTGCTTGCAAGGCCACTGGCTGCTGCAGCCTCCCGCTCGAAGCCTGGAGAAGAAATGTCCCTCTGGTCGTCGTTTGCCTCTTGGCCCTTGCTCGTAGGGCTGCTGGCTACTGCAGCCTCCCGCTCGAAGCCCCCAGCAGCACGCAGGAAGCAACGCCGCAGCAACCCCAGGGCCACCTCCCAAGTCTTTAGGGCAAATACAGATCGGGTGTTGTTGGCCTGTTGGGTTACTTGGTCGTGGCGGCCGTGGGTAGTGCGTAGTTGAGTGGTTGTGGGTTGGTCTATTGCTTCTTTCGGGTCAAACGGTTTATTTCAGTTTTTTTTTAGTAACCCGGATCGAACCAGAATTTGGTCTTCGGTTCGGTTCAGTCCGTTGACCCAACACACTGTGTTGTGAAACCGAACCGAACCGAATTGTTCGGTTCGGTTTAACGATTTGAACCGAAAACTGTACATCCCTATCCACAACAATCACTGGGTGTTAGTAAGGGCAAGGCATCTTCGGGAGGAGCTTCTTCATCGGACTTTGGCAAGTGGGGAAACAAGTTAAAGAAGATATTTAGAGGCCGAGGAGGTGGCAAGTAGCAAGGATTTCAGCAAGGTAGAGGTTATAAACTGGAGGTGGAGGAATCGCAGCAAAGCACAACAAGGCAACTCGTAGAATTCAAGTGTTACAATTGTGATCAGCCGGGGCATTTGGCAAGGAATTGTCCTTATCCGAGAAGAGCTAGCTATGGTATAGGGGTACCACAGCAGCAGCCACAACAGTAGTTTTCAGCTGAGCGTAGTAGAGGCATGCCTTACCAAAGAGGAGGAGGACGAGGACGTGTGATGGCGATTACAAGGGCTCAAGCGGAGGCGTCGAATTTGATAGAAGGTATTATACCTCTTCTTGAATTTTCAGCTAGAACATTAATTGATCCAGGTGCATCCCATTCCTTTATTTCGAAAGACTTTATTGATAGTATGGTGCATCCATTTGAGGAGAGGCAGTGTGAGCTTGTAGTAGAGGTCTCTTCCGGGGATTTTATGCTTACTACATGCTATTTGGATGAGGTTCCTGTTATGATTCAAGGAAATTAATTGCCAGCTAGATTGTATGCACTGCAGTTGAAAGAGTATGATGTGATACTAGGCATGGATTGGTTGCAAGCATATGGGGTAGTTGTTGATTGCAGAAAGAAGAGAGTAAGGTTCAGCCATCCAGGAGGGGATGTGTTTGAATTTCAAGGTATGCCATTCTATACCCCTAAATTTATCATTTATGCCCTTTAAGGCTAGGAAATTGGTTAATGCAGGGTGTGTAGCCTATTTGGCATATGTTAGTTTGGTTGAGGTAGGTAAAACGGTGGATATGGTACCAGTGGTGAGGGAGTTTACTTATGTGTTTCTGGATGAGCTACCGGGGTCGGCACCACATAGAGAGGTGGATTTCACCGTAGAGTTACAGTCGGGCAGTATGCCCATTTCCAAGGCACCTTACAGAATAACACCAGTAGAATTGAAAGAGTTGAAGAAACAATTACAAGAGCTACTTGAGAAAGGTTTTATTCGGCCAAGTCATTCACCATGGGGAGCACCAGTTTTGTTTGTAAGAAAGAAGGATGGCAGTATGAGAATGTGCATTGATTACCGCCATTTGAATCAGGTTACAATAAAAAATAGGTATCCACTTCTACGGATTGATGATCTGTTTGATCAATTGCAGTCAGCAAGAGTGTTCTCCAAGATAGATTTGAGGTCGAGGTATCATCAATTAAGGATCCGGGAAGAAGACATTGACAAGACGGCATTTAGGACCAGGTATAGGCATTATGAGTTTGTGGTTATGTCATTTGGGCTAACCAATGCACCTGCAGCTTTCATGAATTTGATGAACAAGATTTTTCACCCATACCTAGATCGATTTATTGTGGTCTTCATAGAAGATATTTTAGTGTATTCATCTTCAGAAGAAGAACATGCAGCTCATTTGAGGATCACATTGCAGACATTAAGGGAGCACCAGTTATTTGCAAAATTCAGTAAGTGTGAATTCTGGTTAAGAGAAGTAGGGGTGAACACGGTTCGGTTCGGTTCGGGTTGGCTCTTTTTTTGGCCAAACCGAATCTCAAGGTTCGGTTCTGTTCGGTTTAAACCGAATTCTTATATCATCTATATCAGAAGTTCGCGCATGCCTCAGTGGCTAAGGCGCGGACGGTTCCTCTCGGTGGTCAAGTGTTCGAATCCTTGCTCCGCCATATATTTTTACAGAAATTCTCATCTTTTTGACAAAAAAACGTGCTGCAAGAGTTGAGTTTCGAACCCGGACCAACGCAGGCGGCTTGTTGCATGCGCAAACCAACCGCGCTACGGTTCGTTTGAGTTTGTTTTATACTAATAATGTATATATTCGGTTTATTCAGTTTCAGAAAGTGAAACCGAACTGAACTGTGTAGGATCCCAAACCGAACCGAACCGGTCGGTTCGATTCGGTTTTTCGGTTTGAAAAGAATTCTGAATAGCCCTAAAGAGAAGTTCAGTTTTTGGGACATGTCATTTCAGGTGAGGGTGTTTCAGTGGATCCAGCTAAAGTGGAAGTTATCATGAAATGGGAGGAACCAAGGTCAGTGCCCGAGATTAGGAGTTTTCTTGGTTTGGCAGGTTACTACAGACGATTTATCCAAGATTTCTCTAAGATTGCGGCACCAATGACGAGGCTTACCAAGAAGGGTGTACCGTTTGTATGGTCATCCGAGTGCAGGCTTAGTTTCATGGAATTGAGGAAGCGGCTCACTTCAGCTCCAATATTAGAGATACCATCAGGCCAAGGTGGCTTTGTGTTGTACACAGATACATCCAGGAGAGGACTTGGAGCTGTGTTAATGCAACGTGGGAAGGTTGTGGCGCATGCATCCAGGCAATTGAAGCGGCATGAAGAGAATTACCCCACACATGATTTGGAATTGACAGCGGTTGTGTTTGCATTGAAGATTTGGAGGCATTACTTGTATGGTGAAAGGTTTGAAATTTTCACGGACCACAAGAGCTTGAAGTATATCTTCTCGCAGAAAGTTGAATTTGAGGCAGCATAGATGGATGGAATACTTGAAGGATTATGATTTCAGCTTAGCATAACAACTGGGTAGAGCTAATGTGGTAGCAAATGCATTGAGTAGAAAGGCAGTGATAAGTCACATGATGATAAGAGAATGGAAGCTATATGAAGATGTAGCAGAAAACCCTTTATTTGTTCCAAGTAGCCAACAGCGAGCAGTGCTAGCCAGTAGTATGGTGGAACCTTCTTTGTATTGGCAGATAATAGAAGCACAAAAGGTAGATGAGAATTTGGCTGAGATTGTGAAGATGGAGGATGTCTCCATAAATGATGATTGTGTGGTCGGTTTAGACACAAGTTGTATGTTCCAAGTGAAGCTGGGGTGAAGCAGAAAGTGTGGAAGAGGCACATCGGTCTAGGTATACCATTCACCCAGGAAGCACCAAGATGTATCAAGATTTGAAGAAATACTTTTGGTGGCCAAGTATGAATAAAGAAATAGCAGAGTTTATAGCAAGATGTTTGATATGCCAGCAGGTTAAAGCGGAGCATCAAAGGCCAGGTGGTTTGTTGCAGCCCTTACCGATACCGCAGTGGAAGTGGGATGACATAGCAATAGATTTTGTTGCAGGTCTGCCCAGGACAACATCAGGACATAATGGTATATGGGTTTTTGTTGATAGATTGACAAAAGTATGCAGATTGTTAGCAGTGAGCATGTCATGGGCAGTGGACAGGTTGGCCATGTTATATGTGGATAGAATTGTACCGTTACATGGTATTCCGGTCACTATTGTTTCAGATAGAGATCCCAGGTTTACCTCCGGATTTTGGAGGAGTTTGCAGAGGGTTATTGGCACCCAGTTGAGGTACAGTTCGGCGTATCATCCCCAAACAGACGGTCAGACGGAGAGGACGATCCAGACTATTGAAGATATGTTACGAGCTTATTGTTTGGTTTGGGGAGGCGGTTGGGAGCAGCACTTAGGCATGGTTGAGTTTTCCTATAACAATAGTTATCATGCAAGCATCGGTATGGCACCGTATGAAGCACTATATGGAAGACCTTGCAGAACACCGCTAAATTGGCATGAAGTGGGTGAGAGGCAGGTGATAGGACGAGAAATGGTACAGGAATATGCAGAAATGGTAAAGTGCATCCAAGAAAAACTTCAAACGGCGCAAAGCAGGCAAAAGAGTTATGCGGATACACGGCGTAGGCCCCTACAGTTCAAGGTTGGTGACTATGTGTTTTTTAGGGTTTCTCCAACCAAAGGTGTGATGAGGTTCAGCAAGAAGGGCAAGTTGAGTCCCAGGTATGTGGGTCCGTTTCAGATTGTGGAAAGAATTGGAGAGATGACATACAGATTGGAGCTTCCAGCAGATTTCACAGATGCACACGACGTATTTCACGTCTCAATGTTAAGAAGGTACATTCGTGACCCCACCCAGGTAGTCAGCTATCAGAGGGATGATTTGAAGCCGGATATGTCCATGACGGAGTATCCCATGATGATTACAGGCCGCTGAACACAGAAATTAAGAAATAAGGATATTGAGTTAGTAAAGATCAGATGGGAAAACAGGCAAGGTGGTGAAGATGCTTGGGAGTTGGCCGAAGAAATGTACAAGACGTATCCATACTTGTTTAAGTAAGCGTTAAATTCTTTTTAGGTGATAGTTGCATACATGTTGAACTGTGTTTACGCTTATGCTTTAATTTCGAGGACGAAATTATTTTTAGGTGATAGTAATGTAATATCTGGTATGTTCGGATCGTGGTTTACCGGATTTCGGAGGCCAGTGTGTGGCCCATTGGTAGACCATGTAGGTCTGCATATGCTTTTACAGGTTATGGTGTAGGTGGGAGGCTGGAGGGCTGAGCGTCTCAGCTCAAAACAGGCCTCTGCCGGGTTTACTAAGAACCCGTCTAACACAGACGACACGTCCCTTAGTTGAACGCATCCTCTTAACTGACGCAATTCTGATTATAACGCGTCAACCTGCAAGGACGCGACTTTCGACCACTGTGCATGGGCACCGCTGCATGCGCGCCGCATGGCGCATGCAGGGACGTCAGGGCTTAAAGGCGTCGCCGATGTCGGACGCATTTATAAACATGGCGGGAAGACACGACACGATTAAACCCTCTGTGTTTTGAGCTCCACCCCTTGGCCGAACAGTGCATTCGCATTGTTCAATTGGGGAGAGCTCTGTTGTGGTTTTGAAGGAGATTTTAGGAGATTTCCGGCCAATTGGAGTCCGTTCGGCGTGATTCCGACGCGAGGAGGTGCTTCGGAGCGCGGGGAACGCTGGGATATTGTCGGATTCGCGTTTCACTCACATGTAGGGGAACTTTGCCCTATTTTCTCTCCCGTGGTTTGAATGGATTAGGGTTTACAGTTTTCTAGGTGGAAATTATGTATAGAGGGTAGAGATCCTACTTAGGGTTTCATTTACATGCTGGTTACCTGCTTTATTTACATGTATGGGAATTTAGGAGGATTTCCGGAATGGAGGTTTAAGTCTGAGTTCTGTCACCTGAAAGGCGACGGACTCAGACGACGCGATTCACTCTTTAAGGTGTCAGGTAATTCCGACGCGATTCAGCCTTATGAAAACGTCCACTGTGTTGGACGCGTTTTGAAATGTGGCCACCCAAGCACAAATGTTATGTGGCCAGTCTGTCTGGTTCCTGGCCCACACTGCTTGGGCTGTATTGGCAAGGCAATGTAGGACTCGTATAGGTTGTGTTGACTCGTATCATGGTTGATAACAAGAGGTTTTGTGTGGAAATGTGTGCATAGCAAGTTGGGTCATAACGCCTTCCGAGGTTACTCTCCAGTCAGCTTCCCAACACCAGGTGCTCGGGGTTTGTCCCTGTACAGTGCGTACCGTCGAGGTTTGTGTCGTCTTCCTAGACACCCTCACTCCTGAGTTTGAGTTGTACGTTCGGCTGAGGGAAAGACGATAATGGGCAGCGACACGTGTTTGTAGGTGTGCGGTCGCTTGTAGCGTGCTCGTGGTTGAAAGACAGACATCGGTAGACGTACTAGTCCCCAGCTAATCATGTTTCCAGTGCCTCACTTTAGGGTTCTCGGCCGGAGTCCCTAAAGGTGTCAGGCTTTGGCCTGCAGCTGTGTAGTCTGCAGGAGTAGTGTTAGTTGTCTCCAAAATTCTTGTCTTGTTGAGGTGGAGCGGTAGTTGGACCTTTCGTCCGTGGCTGCAAGACTGAGAGGTGGACTTGTGTTGTTTGTCCGATTCTGTGGCTAGTGTCGTGAACCAGTCTTCGCGACTCGTGTGCGGCGTACCCTTTTGTAGCTTGTACGTGTTGTGGTTTGTTGTTTACTTACTTACAGTTGTAGCATCATGCGTAGGCATTGATACATGATAATTGCTTTATAGCTTTACATATTATATATGTTGCTTATTGTGTTTATCGGCTTTGGGGGAGTTACCCTACTGAGCTAGTGACTTGTGAGGCTCACCCCTTCTTCTTCCAGGTGAAGGAGAGCAGGAGGGTTCTCGTCCCTCTTCTAGTTCGGGACCGCACCGTAGTGGAGTTGGGCCTACACCACCAACAGAGTAATGTCTTTTACTTATGGAGCGTTGGGGTTTTGTCCCAGACTGTTGTGCTTGTTTAATGACTTATGTGTGGAACTGAATATGTACATTGATGTGAATATATGTGGATAATGGTATCTTATGTGTGTTCAGCATGTTTCTTTATGTTTCCACAGACATATGCGATTGATATCCCTTGCGAGGATTCGGCCCGATCGCGGGAGGCAGAGTCGTGTTGGGCACGTTATTGGGTTAACAGACCTGAACGGCGAGGACCATCACACAGCGGCTGCTGGTGCTATGGAAACTGTTGTTGCTGGTGGTATGGCTGAAACTGCTGAGGCTGCTAATGCTGCTGAAACTGCTGAGGCTGCAAATGGTATTGCCCCTGCTACTGCTGACGGGGTGCCTACTGCTATGGAGGGTACTGGTACTGCGGCAACGGCTGAGTGTATTGCACTGGCTGCTGTGGCTGCTGGACTTGCCCCATCCGGCAATCTCTCCTGTAGTGGCCTGGTAAGCCGCAAGTGTAACAGGTCACTTCCTGCCTGCCCTGCTAAGCTCCCTGCTAGACCGACTGCTCAGCAAACCTCGACTGACGCTTCTGCTGCTTGCCCCGACCACCCCCACGAGTGGTCATTTGCTTGAACCTCAAGCGCAAACCGGAACTGCCTGAACTGCCTAAGCCCGAAGAAGAAGAAGTCGCCCTACAATGACTACCTGCGGGATGCTGGTACGGCGTAGTCTTGGAGGAAGCTCCTCCCTGGTCTTGCTGCTGCTGCTGCTGCTGGGGCTGCCAGGTCTCTCTCCAAGGCGATGGCCTTAGCTGTTGTGTTGAGTGTGTATTGGAATTTCTTAGTGATGATCTTTCAATGATGACCAATGAACATCACTCATACTTTGATTTTGATGATGACATATTGTACATATTGAATGAATTACAATAATGCTCAAACAATATGTTCTTGATAGTTAATATTTCATATCTTACTGCTAATGACATGTTTTGATGGTCTACTCTTTATTTATACAGGTTTACAGAATTTTTTAAAAGTAGGTCGACTCTAGTTGACAGACAGGTCGACTCTACAAGACTGCCTAGCAAACTCCTGAAGAAAATGTCACAGCAGTGTCGACTCCATTTGACAAATAGGTCGACACACATAATCTGCTCAGCAAGTTTCTGAAGAGAAATTGGTCAGTAGTGTCTACTCTATTTAGATATGAGGTCGACACTAGCATCCATCCAGTGAACCAGTTTTAGAGGAATTCACAGGAGGTCGACTCTGCCTGTTAATCAGGTCGACTCTACCTGTTGATCAGGTCGACTCTACCTGTTGATCAGGTCGACACTAGTGGTATGTCAAGTCGACACTAGTGTTCTGCCAATGAGATGCTTTTGGGGATTGGTCAGTAGTGTCGACTCTCTTGGAGACTAGAGTCGACTCACTTTTGTATACAACCCAGAATCGTACAAAGCATCATATCCAACGACTGTGATCTCTTTCTGAGAACTTTATGGGAGATTTCATAATTACCAAAATGCCATCTCATCCAAGTGGCAATATGGTAAAGTACCTTTTGGACGTGTGGCAGCCCAGGGTGCAGTCTAAGTTCTGTGCACATCCTCTTCACGTATATGGACTACGAGTAGCTATATAAGGCTCGATCTCATCTGTAGCAAAGAAAAAAGAACATAAGAGAAAATAGTAGAGCAGGAAAAAGGCATCTACGTCTAGAAGGGGAGCAGAGCAGCGCCGCTAGGAAGAAGAAGGAGAAGAAGAGGAGGAGTCTGTGATAGAAGAAGTTCCTGCCGATGAAGACATATCTGAAAAGCTAGAAGAAATGTTTTTGAGTCTGTAATTCATCTAGTTGACACTTTCTTTGTGTGTGATCTGTGTATGCGTTCTACACAGATCATCTAATTCTATTTGTTCTTTTTCATCATTGTATTGAGATAGATCATGCTAGAGGATTTACTCTCTAATTGAGCTTGTTCTAGCAGAACTTAGATCCATCGTGGTCCAAAGGTTTTGAGCACAGTATGCTCAGGGTTTGGAGCCGTAGTGCTCTGGTGTTTGAGCCGTCGTGCTCAATTGCTTGTGAGTCATTGAACTCACAAGTGGTCTGTGGAGTAGGTCGTTGTGCCTATCTCCTAGGTGTTTCTTTGAGTCGTCGTACTCAGAGGGTTTGGAGTCGTCGTGCTCCAGTTTGTACGTACTTGAGTTAGTGGTTCCTCCGTCGTGGGTAGATGGACATAGGAGACACAAATTGTGTTCTCCGAACCACCTTAAAATCCTCTATGCATAGTGGTTTGCTTGTGGTTTGTTGTCTCATTTCACTCTATACTCACACACCACAACTTGATCTAATTGAATTGTGTGTGTCACTCGTTTTAATTCTGCTGCCATACACACACATTCATAATTAACATAGATTCAGTCACCTATCCGATCCCAACATTAGCCACTGCCACTCCCAAAGTGGCACACATGTGGGCAGTCACACCCCACCTCAAATCTGGCCTTAGTCCTGTAATAAACCTATCTGCACAAGCCTGCTCACTGCCGGCAACATAAGGAACATGCCTCAACAACCTGATAAACCTCTGGTGATACTGAGCAACCGTCAGATCACCCTGAACCAACTCATGGAACTGGTCTCGTCTCTCACGCCGAGCATAATCGGAAAAATACTCACAGTGGAAGACCTCCAAAAACCGCTGCCAAGAAATCTGATCCAAACGTTGCCCTGGGAAGTGTGTCTGCCTCTGAACTCTCCACCACCTGGCCCCTTGAGTTGATACACTACCAATCTGACCTGATCCTCATCGGTGCACTCCATGGTCTCGAACGTACGCTCCAACTCGTATGTCCAACTCTCAGCTCTGTCTGGGTCGTAGTCACCATAGAACATCGGCGGTCGGAGACACAAAAACCTCTTCAAAAGGGCAGTCCTGTCCTCAGTGACAGTCGTCCTCCTCTTACCGACCCGGGTACTCCCAGTACCCGACGCCTGCTGAACTACTGGCTACTCCACCTGTGGATCTGCCTACTGCTTTTGTACTGCTGGGGGAGGTACTAGCGGCTAACCTCCCGCTGCCATATGCCCTAGCTACCATGTCCCCTGGAATATGGTCCTGAAAAAACTGCTCGGCCATAGGGAACCAATCTGCATAATGTTGTGTTGGGGGTTGGTACCACTGCTGCTGCTGCTCACCCGTTGTTGCCGCTGCAGTCGCCTCCTGAGGCTGTGCCACAGACTCCTCTGCTGACCCATCCTCCTGGACCTGACCCGGTGCTGGCATGTCTAACTCACCCTACTGCTCCATCAGCTCTCTGGCCTGCCTACGCCTACGCGGAGCCATTTCCTGCACGGCACACAACCAACAAGGTTAACGACACTAACTTGGGCGGCTAGCCGTGTACTTGTACTACTATTGGGATTCCTATTGCAGTTTAAATCCACTACAAGTCTTGTTAGACTCTCGCTCTGATAGCAACTATAACGACCCCGAGAACCTGACCCTCGGCCCAAGCCAAGGACCCGATTTTCGCGGTCGCCGCCCACGGATCCGGGGACCCGGAAGAGCTATAACACAAGTCTAACAGAATATGTAAAGGAAATAAACGTCAACTACTAACTAGGAGCACACACACGGAAGCAGAAAGAAGAGCGAGACCGCAGCGCATCGCTCTAGGTACAGTCCCAACACACACACAACTAGTACAAGTAAAAGGGGAAGGACAGAGCCCTTAGGGGCATACCCGGATGGTGAAGTACAACTGAAGGGGGAAACCCACTGCTAGCTGTGGGGATGACGACTACCGCCCCTCCTCCTCCGCCCAACGCGCGCCCTGCCGCTGCTGAGAAGTCTCACCTGGAGAAAGAAGGGATGAGCTCCACAACAGAAGCTCAGTAGGTACTACCAATCTCCTACTGACTCTAACAGACGGGAAATAAAGAATATATATATATGAATTAAATAACAACATATATATATTCTACTCTACACAGGAAAGTGCAGAAGCAAAGCTACTAACTAGCGACGGTAGGAAGGACACTACGGTCGGAAACTCCGTACGACCTGCACGTCGTGACCACCACACGGCTGGCACACAGACAGAGCGAACCCTGCCTGGACAAGAGACACTAGCTATGGAAATGCTACCACTAGTCTACTGGTCAGGTGCGTCCACTGACATCGTATCCACGACCCAGGTCCTAACCTCTACATCTCATCAGAGTGGGGGCAGGAGCTCAAAGTACACAACAGTAATGCCGTAGTCTGGCTGGACTACGGTCCCACGCCTGGCCTCTTTAGGTGGTTCCGGGGCCACAAAGAGCGAGGCAATGATTAAAAAAAGGACTGGCTGGCCTGCACCAGGTAAAACTCCAGTCGTCCTCTGTGACGGCCCTCATTATATCGGTACGGTCATACCGACCACGTCGATATAGCGAGAGTCCTCACAGTGGGACATTTACCCAACGATACAAACAGCTGAGATACACGCGAATATAAATAACAGAGTAGCGGAAGTAAAAGAGAACTATCTCCAATCATTCATCATCCACATAAACATACATACAGTTTACAATTTGCAAAAAGGAACTAAAATTCACATGATTTAATTTGCTGAAATAGAAATACAAATGTCCACATATTACATTCTTTTCATGATAATCCTAATACAATGTTCAAGTACATACGACGAATTACACAATCACAAAGAAGCTCCAAGTAACTAGTCTCCGCGCTCGGAGTCCGTCTCCACCGTCTCCTCCAACGGTGTCGTGTCACCAACTACACCTGTACGCCGAAGCAAGGAGTGAGTCCAGGGACTCAGCAAGTACACTATACATGATATACACGTACAAGTCCTAGTGGTTCTACAAGCACATACAATTAGCAACACATAGCATGCTAGTCCATTTAAGTTTTCAACCTATCATGAAGGTTCTACAACTTTATACATAACGCATGCTTTCAGATTTCAAAAAAATATAACATTCACTTATCACATGGTCTCTAATCCATTCACTTATGAACTTTAACCTTATCAAGAACCAAACATGAGAGTTATCAACATGGACAACTTACATACATAAACGGAGAACATAATTAGCATGGATTCTACATGTTCTTAAGTACATACATAACTTTTTAACATGCTTTAGGTTGCTGATTTCACATGGTCCAAAGGCTATAATTCAACACATGAGAGCTACAACATTGCTTAAAACATAATCTATGAACAATCCATCATGTCATCTTGCACACATATTCATTTGTTGTCCCTATCATGGTTCTAAACACTTTGCACACATAAACACAAGAAGGATAACATGCATTTTCTGAATTCACATGGTTTCAGATTTAGCCTCACATGGTTTCAATAACACATTGCACATCTAGATTTTCACATTTTCCTTTTTCACAATTTCCTCTTTTCACATGGTTACACTTTACACATACACATTCACATATCACTTACACATTTACACATGGTCACATACACTTTACACATTACACTTTACACATATTTTAGTGCCGTGACACATAGTCCAAACCACCAAAGAAGGACACATTCACATCACGTAACACATAGGCACCATCTAGGCAATGCAATGGTGACTCTTGGACTGCGCAGACCGGGAGAACAAGTCTCCACCCTAACCAGTGGTACTTGTCCACCTCCAGGATTTCCCCCTAATGCCCTTAGGGTCACTTACAACAATGAACTTTCTCAGGGGGACTTTTCCCTGATACAGCTCCACTGCCTTCTCGGAAGCAGTATCACATTGACACAGTTTACACTTTACACATTTAACGTTTTACACATGGTTTTACACTTGGCACTCTTCATTTCATTCACACTTTCTTACTCACATGAACACCTCTGTTTTCCTAACATGGTACTACAGAGTTTTCAAGATTTAACACATATAAACACACCCATCATGCTGTTTTAAACAAAATAAAATCACATTACGATCATATGTACGAATTATTCACAATTCACATGAAAACACATAAATTTTTATTTACTGTTCCAATAACCTGAAATTTTAACCACATGCTGTTTTCAGGTTCAAAATCATACCCTCAATTTTTTAGATTTTTCTGAGCTAAATAGGATTTACAGAAAATCAAACACCTAATTAGCATATTATTCACAACTTATACTAACATGGGTCTAACACATTTGAATTCACCCACTTACTGTTTTGCACAGAAAACACAAATGCATGATTTCAGAATACAACATCATCCTAATTCATACATCTATAAATCTGTTACCACAACCATTTCTTTCATGCTTTCATTTTACCGAATCGAACTTTCTAGCAATTCCACAAGTATGCATGAATTACAAAAATTCAGAACATACATACATGTCCCACAATATTTCATGAATAGACTGAAAACAAGACATTTAACTAATCCTAATCATGGAACATTAATTTGCAAGAATTATCTACAAGTTATGCCCACAAGTTTAAAGACACCAATTTTCCACATTCACCAACACACACATCCATTCACAACCACAATGCACAAAATACATAGTATAGGAATACCATATATCCTCATCACGGAAATCATAACGAAATTAACGTATAAGAGGGACAGAACAGCTCACTGTTCTGTCCTGAAGAACTAGACGGCGGTCTCTGGCCGCTGACTCAGAGTCAGCGGCAGGGTCGATGGACGCCAAGATCATCACAGCGTCCAGGGACCTTGTCGTTTACTCAGGTCTGTGCAGAAACACGACCCGAGCTCTGAAAATTGGGTGAAATGGAGGGTCTAGGACTCGAGGGAAATTCCATAAAAATTATAAAAACCTCCTAGACTCATACGGGGATACCATAGATAGGTCACTTGCCTCTCTAAAAATCCTCCAAGAAATTTATAGCTCGAAGAAGACCTCCTTGGGCAGTTCCAAGAAGTTGCAGAAGCACCTCCAAAATCGCCTTCCTCCGAGCTCTGGTTGATCTCCACGCCGAGGGGATGATGGGGAAGCCTTCCCCTTTGCTTCAGCTCCCTCCTTGATGCAGAAGATCTCCAAAACAGCTTCAAGGGGTCGGATTTTAGGGGTTCAAACTGGGTTTTTCTCACAGATAGCTCTAGGGTTTTTCTTTCTCACCTCTCTCCTCTTGCAAGGGTGAAGGGGAAGATGGGGTGAGCAAATTCGGGTTCAGACCTAAAGAGGGTCTTTCCCCCACTCACTAAGGTGATGGGACACCCTCAGAGCCGTTGGGGGAATCCCCCAATGGTTGCCATACCTGTTTCAGAAGATAGCAGCTCTGCTGCGCATGCAGGCCAGAGAAGTTGCGTCCATATCGCTGGACGCCGGAGTGAGTGTTGGCGTCCAGGGCTGGACGCTGACACCACCTCAGCGGCCAGGGGTTGACGCCAATAGGGTCTTCGGCCAGAACCCTAATTTATGCAGAAAACCATGCATACCAAGCTTCTATACATGCAATATGTACATGGTATTATATTCACACTATCATCATGCAATACATACATTATTTACGTTTAATATAAACACATGTACACGTATTTATACTATTTTAATATCCACGTAAAATACGTACATACATACTCAACACAATATACACACATAAATACGAAAAATACGACGGAAATTCGAGGGTCTTACATCCTCGGTGTCCTAGACCAACCAAGAAGCTCTGCAAATGACATGACACCACTGTCCTAACCATCGTTTTCCCCTCTACTCCAGAGTCCATGACTTGAGTACGCTCGTCACCCCGAACACTCCCTCTAAGGCGCACGAGGATGGGGGTCCCAGGTAAATGGTAATAACTTCTCTTACGGGACAAGCCCTCAGGTGCTGAGCACCGGGTGAACGACTAGTGCAGGACCGTACTAGGAACTAGCACTAGTACCACGGGTACAGAAAGAACTGGAAACGGCGAAGACTCTACTTGAAATAGAACTCCGCGAGAACTTACCTATATCTAATACTGTCATGATGCCACAAGTTGTCACGACTATGTCGTGACGCCAGGGGCGTCGTGATGATGTCGCGGAGGCCATGCCGGTCGTGATATCATCGCGACCCCTAAGTCGGTTGCGACCTCAGTTGAAAGGGGTCCCGGAACAACCCTCCCGAGAACCACCCCAAAACCGGTACAAACACATTCCATTGGGGGAGGGGAGCATGGGAAACATGTAGGAAAGCTTCTAAATGAAGCAAACCACCCCCAACCCCATAAAACATGCATTTACAAGGAAATCTACACTCGAGGGAAACCTCACTCACCACGAGCATGGATCTCACACACCCCACAACCCCAAACCACGGAGAACACGAGAAATCTCAAGGGCGAAGGGAGCATGCTAGAACAAGAGGGAAAGAGGGGTCCCTACCTCAAGGAGTAGAGACGACTCGTTGGGGCCTTCACGTCGGAATGGCCACCTACTCCTTGCTCCTAGCACCACACAACGCCGCCTACACGAACGAGGCGTCACCTCCTCGCCCAAAACACCCAAAGATCGCCGAAGAAACCAAGAGGCTTGGAGGGGAGAAGAAGGGCGAAGAAGAAGAAAGGAAAGGGGAGAATGGGAAATGGGCGCCGGCCTCAGTTTTGAACCGATGGGCCCAAAGACGCGACGGGTCGAGCCGGTGTGACAGCAAGCATGTCGCGATGCCCTAGAGCGTTGCAACCATGTTGCGACAGCCAGCCCTGTCGCGACACCAAAAGTGGTCAAACTTTGAAGACTGGGAAATCCAGAACACGACTGCCTACCAGGTCGCGTCAACGTTGTACGCACTTGACACCCGGCAAGGCCGTTCTGACAGAAAGGACAGCAATCAGAACAGTCAGAAAAGCAGTCATGTCGCCTTCAGACGTCACGACAAGAACGCGACGGCCACCCCCGTCGCGAACAAAACGCGACGGCTAGGTGTGCCGCAACCAAAAGCACGTCACGACTCGCTCCTTTGGCGCGACAACGTCACGACCAAGGGGTCTTTCGCGACCAAGAGGACAGGGCTAAGGGCCCAAGATGGTCAGGTCTTATAGTTATTGTATCTAGCATTCAACACGCAAGCACTCCCAGCACAGATGCAATGCCAGTAATCATTATACCCCATGGTTAACAATATATTTATGACTCTCCATCATTGGGGCTAGACTGGAGCCCTTGGACACTCTCCGTGCCCGTTCTACATCTCACTCTTTTCAAATGTAGATACCCACAGTCATTCATTGTGAGACTCGGCCCTCTTGGGCCCTTAGCCTTGTCCTCTTGGTCGCGACGGACCCCTTGGTCACGACCTTGGTCGCGACATTGTCGCGCCAGAGGAGCCGGTCGCGACATGGTTTTGGTCGCGGTACACCTGGCCGTCGCGTTCTGGTCACGACGGGGGTGGGCGTCGCATTCTTGTCACAGCGTCTGGAGGCAACGCGACTGCTTTTCTGACCATTCTGACTAATGTCCTTTCTGTCAGAACAGCCTTGTCTAGTGTCAGGCGGCGTACAACGTTGACGCGACTTGGCGGGCCGTCGCATTCTGGTTTTCCTGGTCTTCAAGGTTTGACTGCTTTTGGTGTCGTGCCAGGGTAGGGCGTCGTGACATGGTCGCGACCTATTGGGCGGTCACGACAAGGTTCTTGTCACGTTTTCCCGACCCGTCGCATCTCTGGGCCCGTCGGTTCAAAACCGAGGTCGGCTCCCATTTTCCCCTTCTCCCCTTTCCTTTCTTCTTCTTCTTCTTCCTTCTTCCTCTCCCCGAGCCCTCTTGTGTTCTCCGGCTTGTTCGTGGTGCTCGTGGCGAGGAGGTGACGTCTCCTTGGTGTAGGCGACGTCCGTGTGGTGCTCGGAGCAAGGAGGAGGTGGCCATTCCGACGTGAAGGCCCTAACGGGTCGGCTCTACTCCTTGAGGTAGGGACCCTTCTTTCCCTCTCGTTCTAGCATGATCCCTTCCCCTTGAGATTCCTCGTTTCTCTATGGTTTTGGGGTTGTGGGGTGTGTGAGGTTCATGCTCGTGGTGAGTGAGGTTTCCCTCGAGTGTAGATTTTCTTGTAATGCATGATTCGTGGGGTTGAGGGTGGTTTGGTGGTTTTACAAGTATTCCTACATGTTTCCCATGCTCCCCTCCCCCTTATGAATGTGTTTGTACGATTTTTGGGGTGGTCCTCGGGAGGATGGTCCCGGGACCCCTCTCGACTGAGGTTGCGACTGGTATAGGGGTAGCGATGATGTCGCGACCAGCTTGGCCGCCGCGACATCATCACGACGTCCTAGGGCATCACGACATTGTCATGACAGCCCGTGGCATCGCGATAGTGTCGCGATAGCTTGTGGCGTCGCGACAGTATTAGGCACAGGTAAGTTCTTGCGGAGTTCCATTTCCGTGGAGTCTACACAGTTTTCCAGTTCTTGCTGTACCCATGGCATCAGTGCTAGTTCCTAGTACAGTCCTACACTAGTCGTTCACCCTGTGCTCGACACCTGAGGGCTTGTCCCGTGAGAGAGGTTGTTACCGTTTACCTGGGACCCCCGTCCCCGTATGCCTGTTGAGGGAGTGCTCCGGGCGGCGGACGTGCTCGAGTCACGGACTCTGGAGCTGAGGGAAAAATGGTGGTTAGGACAGCGGTGTTGAGTCATTTGTAGAGCTCTCTTGGTTGGTCTAGGACACCGAGGTCGTTTGGAGTCCTTCCCGGTGCAGGCTAGTTAGTCCTTCTTCTCACTGCCTCACTCTTTATGGCCCCGAAACCACCTAGAGAGGCCAGGCGTGGGACCGTAGTCCGGCCAGACTACGGCGGTTACTGTTGTGTTACCTTGTGCTCCTTCCCCCACTCTAACGAGAGTAGAGGCTTGGACCTGGGTCGAGGGTAAGACGTCAGTGGACGCTCCTGACCGGTTGACTAGTGGTAGTGGTTTTTATAGCTAGTGTCTCTTGTCCAGGCAGGGTTCGCTCTGTCTGCGTTGCCAGCCGTGTGGTGGTTACGACGTGCAGGTCGTACGGAGTTTCCGACCGCGGTGTCTTTCGGTACCATTGCTAGTTAGTAGCTTTGCTTCTGCACTTTCCTGTGTAGAGTAGAATATATATATATGATGTTATTTAATTTGTTTATATATATTCTTTCTTTCCCGCCTGTTAGAGCCAGTAGGAGATTGGTAGTCCCTACTGAGCTTCTGTTGTGAAACACGTCCCTTCTTTTTCCAGGTGAGAGTTCTCAGCAGCGGCAGGGCGCGCGTCGGGCGGAGGAGGCGGGGCGGTAGTCGTCGTCCCCGCAGCTAGCAGTGGGTTTCCCCCTTCAGTTGTACTTCACCCTCGGGGTATGACCCTAAGGGCTCTATTCTCCCCCTTTTTACTTGTACTAGTTGTGTGTGTGTGTTGGGACTGTACCTAGAGCGATACGATGCGGTCTCGCTCTTCTTTTTGCTTCCGCGTGTGTGCTCCTAGTTAGTAGTTGACGTTTATTTCCTTTACATATTCTATTAGACTTGTGTTATAGCCCTTCCAGGTCCCCGAATCTGTGGGCGGCGACCACAAAAATTGGGTCCTCGGCTTGGGCCGAGGGTCGAGTTCTCAAGGTCATTACATTCATGGCCAATAAGAGTTTCACGAGGTAAGTAATTGAAATGTCATGTTCATGATGATGATGTCAAGAAGTAGTAAGTAAAGTGAACATGATTTCATGATAACAATAGTGAAGAGATAATTTCGGCAGCATAACAGCGTGATTTATACTTTAGTTATCTCTTTACATTAATGGCTTATGTTCAATCTTTCAAATCCACACTCATGAGAACAAGATAAGAGAGGAAGTGCATTCTATCTCCAGGGAACACCAATGGTACAACCAACTAGATGTCTGTGAGTGAATCCACGGAGTACGGAGATTTATGGAGGTCTTAAGAGAAAGATCACTAGTCTGCCGATACGGAATGACTAGCTGAGAGTTTCCAATCCCCCAAGAAAGGCTGCCTATATGTGCAAATGTGTAGTGTAGCACGTGTCTCAATACACAATCCATCGGTTTTAAACATACGGAAAGCAAGTAACAAGATGACTTGATATTAAAACATGCAGTTAACTCAATCATGATTTGCAGTATTTTAAGCTGACATTTATTCACTTTAGTAAGCTAGAACAACAAGATGATCAATTAATCATTGCAAGAATAGATCATATCATTTAAGAGTAAATAGAATAACCCTTCATGTTGTTATGGCTTTTCATGGGTTAACAGGTTTTAAGCCACTGGACAGACTGTACACACATGTCATAACCATAACATGCAAACCTTACACCCTAGACAGAGCAAAACAGGTCTCGAGTAGGCTTTTAAAAATCACGAAGGACACAGTCGTCACTATTTACAAGGTTTAAATGGTAAGTAAAACAGTTACAGACAGTGATCTATATCGCGACGGGTCTAACGGTCGCGTTTAGAAATAGTCGATACGACCAATCGATTCAGGACATAAACGTGACGGTCTTCACTATCTCGTTCATGACCATTGGTCCAGAAACACGACGGTCATGATTAACGCGTTCATGCAAGCCTTCTTAAATATGAAATGGACACGAAAACCAAGGGCAGGAAAATAATATAATCGCGACGACATACATGGTCGCATTCTCGACATGCACTGAAAACGATACTGCACATAGTTTGATGCAGTCGGATCCTGTCAGAACAGGTCCAAAACCACGACAGTATGGGTTCGCCTTTAAGGTAATCACAACGGGTCTACCTATCGCAATACCAGTGCCTAATACGCGACGTCTGTTCTGGTCGCGTTTTAGGGTTCGACCCAAAAATGATGAAAACTGTACAACCATGCATGCAATGCTTATAACTCACAAACTAGGGCTCTTGGGATAAAACTATGGTCATGAAAGTTGCTGGGTACGAGGAGTAGAAGAGAACTATGTCTTTGGTTTCACATGATTTTGCCTCGAGATGCGTGAGAAATGACATGAACATAAAACACCCTAATCATGCACGACCTTTGGAAAACACTTAATACACCAAGCATACTCGATAAAAATTGGGGAAAATGCATGCACATGAAAGTAGACTCGATGATCTTTATGAAGGTATGTGACTTGATTAGGTTTGGCCCAAGATAACCTACCTTTGATTGCTTTCTAGAGAGGTCTTCTACAGGTCGATGCAGAAAGCTAGCTGGGGAAGATGGCTTCGGTTGGGGGCGATCTCCTCCTCCTCTGGTGCTCAAGAGCTGCTCCCCATGACCCCAGCAAGAAAGTAACTCATCCCCAAGGGTTTCTTGTGAGTATTTAAACATCTAGGGTTGTTTAGGGGTCCCATTATAACAAGGAAAGTGGGGTTGCGGTTTTGGGTTTCTCCCTACCAAGTTTTGATGATTCTCCTCCCTTGTGGAGTGTGCATGGATTTAGGAAGTTTCATACCATGGTTAGGTCCGAATTTGGGTTGCCATGTAAGGCTAATTGCATTAGAATTTTCCCTAATTGCCTCTACTTATTTTTTGCTCAATTAGGGTTACGAATTTCTAGTGTATTTCTTACTTGTTTTTATTCTTGGGCCAGAAGTTGTCTATTGGCCAAAACTTGATAATGGGTTATCAACACATGTTGTTTGAAGTCTCCCAATCATTTTTATTTAATTTATGCTCGCATTGTATTCCCATGATAATGGATTTCCAACTTTATTTCTTAATTTAGATAATTAGTCACAATGCATCTTAAATTTGGCCAATCGGATTTTCCGTTATACGAATTTCTTCGTGGGTCATTTGGTATATTGTTTAAAGTTGAACTATTATTTTTATGGAATTTTACGATGTGGTCTTGCACATATGATAATGTTACGCATGTTTCTACTATTTCGATAATATAGAAATTACATATTTCCATTTATTTCAAATTTTTAATTGCTGAATTTTCTGGGGTGCTACATTGTCCATCCGCCCTAGTGGCTTCCACGGATTCCCATTATGCACGGGTGTCTCTTTCCAGTTGGAAAGTAGCAAGCAGTAATTTGCCACCATCCGCACATTGCATGACACGGAAGATGCGCTCAGTCTCCTTCAGCCAGTGTTCTACCTCATCAGAATCAGTTGTTCCACCAAACCGTGGTGGATTCATGCTCCATAAATTTCTGTGTAAGTCTCCAGCTCCCCAATTCTCGCCGCCTTGAGCAGCTTGCAGTAGGGCTTTGGTTAGATCCTGAATTGTTTGTTGCTTGTCATGCAGTTGTGCACGCTCCGCTGCCATTGCTATAGTTCAATACCCTTCAAAAACGAAATGATAGTTAATAGGTTATAGTATCCTTAGTTTGTGTGAGTGTGGATTTAATTTTAACTAGTTACCATGGTTCCACCCATATCTCACATAGGTAGGATACTTGACTTTAGTCGAGGCAGGTCATGCTAGATCATCCTATACTTAATAATAACCTAGTCTCTGACACCACAAAACTGTAGCGCCCCAACGCAGAATATCAGAGTGGGCTACAATTAAATATATAGTATAGAGCGTAAAAATAGACATCAAACCATTGCACAATTTGGAATAATGCCAAGTGAACCAACTTTATTGATAATTCCACTAATCTCTATTACAATCACCAATTCAGAGCATAAAACTATGGGCCTAGAGTACTTTATTAGCACAAAACAACTAACTAACTAATACTAAGACATCTAGATGACATCATATCGGGTCACTCTTGTGTTTGCTCATCTCCATCCTCGTGCGTGTGGTATTCTCCATCAGACTCTCCTGAAACATATATAATAAATAGTGCAGGATGAGCGATAACACCCAGTAAGACTTAATATCTCGAAAATAGGCATGCTTTAAGTGATTAATATCTTGGATAGTAGAATAACTAGAGACAACAATCGAGAGAGTAAGAGCACATGATAACAAGAGAACAATAATGCTTTTCAAAAAGAATATAGCACAACTAGCACGTTAAAGGAATGGCCATATCACGAGATATCACGTCACGATAGCACGATAACACACTAGTCAAGATAGCACTTTGATTGCCTTTAGATTTGTTGCCTAGCTAGCAAGCCCAGAGGGGGGGTGAATGAGATTCTTAAAATTTTGATCACTTTAAAACATGTTCAGAAAAACAATCACACAACACACTTCGATGACTGTTAGTGTTAGTACAAAGAGGATAGCAAACACAAGGCAATCAAACACACGACACACGGAATTTATCCTGGTTCGGACCTCCTCTCCACAGGAGTCCTACGACCAGTCCCTGAGCAACAACTCAAGATTTCACTACCCAAGGGTACAGTCCCCCTCAAGGACACTTACACACCCAGCCGCAGCTGGTCTTCTCTTCGCAACCCGAAGAGGAATTACAACGCCCTGGATCCCACCAGGTCTTCCTTCTACACGAAGGGAAACAAACACCCTGGAACCCACCAGGTCTTCCTTCAACATGAAGGGAAAGAACACAGGAATGTATTCAAGAGATGATACGCCCCTAGATCAAGCTTAAGGACCAACGCTCGATCTGAAGCAATGACTGGGAGGGAAAGTTCTATGATGAGGAACACTCTCAGTTTACAAAAGCTCTCAAGACTAACACAATGAATGCATAGAGCTAAGAGCTAGACAATCAAAGGAGTGAGGCTTCGCTCTTTCAGATGCTCGCAGAAAAGCTTGTAAAAGATTGTCGTGAAGGATATTTTCTTTTGGAGCTTCAGTCTTCTATATATGACTTCCATTTGAAATTTGAACGTTGAAGTGTCTGTTATCTCTAAGCTTTTTTTTACGTTAGATTGCATGTCACTATACAGCTTCTTATTCAACAGTCTTTAGCTTTCCATGCACGCAACAAGAGAGAGGATCTTCTTTGATGTCCGTTATCTTTCATATTGTCCAACGTTTATTGAGGTGCGCTGTCAAAGACCTACACGCATTAAATGCTAAAATAGTAGACAGTTAGGCTGTCTCTTGTTGTCAGTCAACGTTAGAATGATTTTATATCAAAATAAAAGTTCCATTCTGTTCTTCTAAAAAGATGTTTACAGTATAAGCATGGAAATAGAAGATATTGATTGCATGTAGTGCAGTGATATGATCAGTCATAATAAATGCATGGATGTGAGAGAAAAGCGAGGGAAGACTTTGACTTTTCAAACTATCTGAGAATAGGTTTGAATATCAAGTCGTTATAAACCATGAAATCGATATGATCATGACTTATGAAATCGATGTAAAGATGAGTCGTTGTTCATGTGAATCGTTATACATTCATAAACAAGTCGATGTACACACAAATCGTTATGCATTAATAACCGAATCGTTGTAGAGACAAATCGTTATGATACTATCAACAAATCGTTATGAGCAAATCGTTGTTTCACTTATCGAGTCAATATAGTGAACAAGTCGTTGTTTAATGTATTGAATCGTTACTGCGACCAAGTCGTTATGTAACTTAATGAATCGTTATGAAACTTAATGAGTCGTTTGAAGTGAAATCATTGTGAGAGCAAATCGTTGTTCTCACTTATCAAATCGATGCGATGACCAATCGTTGTGAGAGCAAATCGTTGTTCTCACTTATCAAATCGATGCGACAATCAAATCGTTATGAACCAAGTCGATGTGATCTCTTAGTGAATCGTTATGAGAGGCAAATCGTTGCGATCTCTTAGCGAATCGTTATGAGAGGCAAATCGTTGCGATCTCTTAGTGAATCGTTGTGAGATAGACTTCAATAGAATAGCGATGACTTATGAAATTGTTATAGAACCAAAATCGATGTGAATGAGGAAATCGTTATGATTCTAAGGAAATCGTTATAACAACTAGAGAGTCGATGTGTACTTAGAAAATTATATGCTTTGGACTGTAAATGCTGGTATGAAGAATACTTACCAGATTAGGTTGTTTTTCTTTTTTAGATTTCCTGTGCTCAAATCTTATAGAAGATATGTTAGAAATGCATATTGACTTAGTTTTTTTAATCACCAAAATAGATATTAATTAATTTAAATTACATAGGGAAATCTGATCATAATCTCCCCCTTTTTGGTGATGGCAAAACATAGTAACAATGAAAGATGTTCTGAAATAAATCTAAATAAGTTGCAAAATAAAATATAAGAGATGTATTTCAGA
Organism: Colocasia esculenta; assembly: GCA_014218235.1. Lineage (NCBI taxonomy): Eukaryota > Viridiplantae > Streptophyta > Magnoliopsida > Alismatales > Araceae > Colocasia > Colocasia esculenta. Next base: position 165,565,695 of record CM024755.1, on the reverse strand, counting down.
AACTATATTTCTTCCCCTTTTGTCATTAAGCAAAAAGAATCATTCGGAGACAAAGAAAAAGATAAAAGAGAGAAGAGCAAAGAACTTTTCTATTTATCTTGAGGGGTTACATTAAGGTAGAAAGCAGGAGATAGAAGGGAGGCATGCCGCTGAATAATGCGCAAAGCCTTGCATTCCTGCTCCTCAAAATAGGTCTGGAAAACCCCAAAGCATATAGAGTAAGATGACCCCATGTCTGGAAGCATCCTCTTGATGTGAAGTTGGCGCTGATCTTCTAGAAAATTAGCATATTCTTTTCCAAGAGATTCTTTGAAGGAGAAGAAAGATCCAAAGCTGACAAACCGAAGAAATTGGTTGATCTTGACAGGGTAGTGAATCTGATGCTGCAGAAGATCTTTCTTCAAGGCCAAAAATAGCTTGTACTGCTCGACCCATTGAAGGTAAGGGTCTTGAACTAAATTGATAGAATTCAGGTCCAAGAAGGCTTCAGCTGTGAGAGTAGGCTTGCCGGCCTTAAACAAGGAGCTGTTCAAGGCTTCCAACTGAAGGGCTGACTGGTTGTAGTGCTTTTCCCAGTTCATGGGAGAAAGCCTTTCACATTCTGATAGCAGAGGGGCAAGAACTTCAGAGGAGATATGGCCTAGATGAAATTCTCTGAAGATAAATCTTTGGAAGGAGGGAAGTTGACCCTGTTAATCTGAGATCCTTACCATGACACGAGCGAATCTCTCAAAAATGATAGGACCAACTGAGGAGTGCATGACCAAGGAGTGCAGCTTAGGAAGAAACACAGTGTCTGGAATTTGTAGAGTGGCGAAATCCACTTTAAAAGAGCAATTGACTGGATTTTTAGTTTTTAACGAAGCAACGGCTCCTTGGAACTGACCCAACTGTACTTCAGGTAACTTGTGAAGATACCAATAATCATTGAATAACTGGAAGTACCTAATGAGCTTCACTTGCTTTTGAATAAAAGGTGCCCAGATGGTTTTATGACGAATGACAAACCACTCAGAGAGAGTGAGTGGAGAGTCCCAGGGTGGAAACCGAGCTGACTTTTCAAGAATATATTTTCTGTAGAGAGCCGAGTGCCCTTTAGCACACTGATCTTCAGATTTGTATTTAGCCATTTTGAAGATTTTGGATTGATCAGCTTTTGAGAAGTGGTTGTAGGGAAGGACAACATTGAGGTGATCGGTTAGATTTAGAAAAGGAACACCAAAAATGGTGGCAAGGATACATTTTTGGAGATATTCACGATAGAGTGGTTTCTTTCGATTTTCAATAGTGAGAGAAAACCAAAGAGGAGGAAATTTAGGTTCGGTGGGAAGAGCAAGAGTAGTGGAGAGTTTCATCTTTTTAGAGACAGGACTAGAAGAGTCGATCCTGTGGACATGAGAGGCAACTGCCAGAACTGAACGGATGGTGGTGATTTCCAATTCATCCTCAAATTTATTTAGAAATGGACCTTCGAGTTGAGCACCTTAAGGTAAAGGTGACAAAGAAGGAGGAGTAGGAGGATGGAGAAATGATTGATGGGTAGAAGAGGTGTGATGGACGGTCCATCTAAAGAAGGACCAAAGGAAGAGGAGGCTCCAACTGATGATGAGGCTGGAGGGTCTTCAGGAATAGGAGGAGGTGGTGGAATGGATGTAGAGGTGGCAGGAGAAGGAGAGGATTCAGAAGGAAATGGAGTTGGGGAAGAAGGTGCGAGGCAGGGTTGTTTGAAGGTGATAGGTGTTGTGGAGGAAGATGGTGGTGAAGGAGGGGCTGGAGTTGCAAGAGGAGAAGGATCAGGGGCATCTGGAGCGACAACTGGCTCTTCCACTTTTGGAATCTCACCCTCGGAGACCACTGGCCCTGTTGGCCCAGAAACATCCTCTATTGGCCATAACAGCCCAGACTTCACAGCTTCAACCTGGTCTTGCATTGCAGTTGCTGCCTTGTCAACACCCTGTGGCCCGAATGGCCCTGTTGGCTCTTCTGAAATTTGCCCTGATGGCCCAACATCTTGTTGCCTGGCCTCAGAAAGCCCAGAACTTCGGACTGGTACTGCAGGAGAAGGAGCAGGAGGGGCTTTTGATGACTGCGCCCTGACCAAATCTCCAAGTGCGGTTATAGATTCCTTGATACTTATGAGCTCACTTTGCACCCATCTCACTGCATTTTTCACCATTCCCATTTCCTTAGCTGAAGTACTCTGGCTTATGAAAATTGACTGAATGTCTGATTGCACAGAGCACAGAATCTTTCCTTGCTCATCCAGTCTTTTGATAACATGCTTCATATTTATCTTCAGCTTCTTCTTCTTCTGATGTGGCCGCCAGGTAAGGAGAGGAGTTCCCTGAGCCACTTCTTTTCCCTTGACTTCTCTTGCCCTTTTAACGGGCTCCATAGAGTCATCACTGTCATCTGAGGCACTTTCCACAATGTCTTCTCTGAACTCATCAACATTGGGGACATTGGTTGTGTGCTCCCCCTGAGAAGCTGCTTATTCTTCAACAACTTCCTCTTCTCGAATAGGAGTGGTTGCTCCTTGCACAGCTTCAATCACAATCTCTGCTCCCCCTGAATGGGAGCATCCTCCATCACCACATGTGCAGTGAGGCTTGATGTCATAACTTCTTCTTCAATAGCAACCTCTGTCACACTTTGAGTGCTTGGAATTAAGTCTAGCACTCTTCTGAGGACTAACCCTACCACAGTAGTTGGAGGGGCAATCACTTGCATTTGCTCGATAGGTTCAAGGTGCTCAGGAGGAATATCCTCTATTCTGCTGCCTGCTGCTTCTTCTGCTGGTGCTTCTGCCCTGATATCTATTTGTTCAATTGCCTCTTCCTGAACTACTGTGGCTGCTACTTCAGAACGATTGGTGCATGATCCTGCTGATCCTGAATGCTTGGCACTGCTGCCCTGGCAACTTCTTGTTCAAATGGAGCATCTGGTACTGTTGCTGCTGGAACTGCTGGAATTTCCTCTTCCTGGACTTCTTGGGCTTCGCCAATGATGGTCTCACCCTCAGCCACTGAGGTCTTAGTCCATAAACCTCCAACCAATGAGAATCCACTTTTCTTCAAGTTTCTACTGCGGATTGCTTGCCCCATCTTTTCTGACACTGCTCCAGATAAATTGACTCCAAAATGTTGAAATACTCTGGTTAGCAGGTGGGCATAAGGTAGAGAAACATTCAATTTTCTTTTCTTATCCCAGACTTGAGCATGGGCAAACTTCATTCGCTCCAAAATAACCTCTTCCATGTTTATATCCTGGTTTTGGATAGCCCAGAACATCATATCTGAATCTGCCTTTGTACAAGTTGAGAAAGTAGCACTTCTGGGGACCAGAATCTGACAAACTATAAAGTGCAGGAGGCAATTGAAGGTGTTCATCTGGTTAATGTCCAACTTCCCATCTTTAGGCTTAAACTCGGGACCAATAATCCCTAACCCCTTCGCCTGAATGTCCACAGTGTGAACCCCACTGTGACCGGTGCCAACTCCAAATAGAGACTCCAAAAGAGCATATGTGATTCTAATCTGGGTTCCTTTGACAGATGATGTCAAGGACCCGTCTTCCTCAGTCTTCAGGCACACATAGAAAGCTTTGACGAGATCTGGGTAACTTACTTCTGATAGAGTTGCTAACTTTGTCCATTTCATCCTTTCCATTGCTGCAATAACACTGCCCATTCCATTCTTCTGCAAGTCTGCGACATCCACTGCCTTGTTTCCACATAGCTTGATCTTCACGGAGGTAAATTTTTCTTGCTGCTCTGCAGTGAGAAACTCAGCTCCGTAGCCCCCGACGCTGCCGGAAACACCAGAATAGGCCATGGAATTGAATGGGGAAAGTTTCTGGATGATTGGAAGAAGAAGTGAAGCTGAAACCCTCAAGAAATTTCTCGCGAGAAGGAGTTGGAAGCTTGAAATCTCAGAGAGTTGATGCCGGAGTCGATAGGGTATCGCCTCAGGCAAATAGAAGGAGATGAAAGCGGGATGTGAATCGTTGCCACACCGATTTCGGGATATATAATTAAAGATAAGAGACTTTTCGAAAACGGAGGCGACATGATGGCAGAAAATGACAAACTGACTAGTTCGAGACAAATAAATCCTTATAAAATAACGAACCGGCAAGGATATTAACAAACAAGCAATATTTGTGGAATTTTGTTTAAATTCGAGAAGGAAAATGATTGATATTTTGAAAATTAATATTTCATTTTATACAGATAATTCTTTCACAATTTACACATGCCTAATTCCCTTCTAAGGGAAGTAAATCTCTCTTCAGGTAAGGCCTTTGTGAAGATATCTGCTAACTGATTATTAGTATCAATGAAAGAAATATCTATGTTACCATTAGCTACATGATCACGAATAAAATGATATCTAACCTCAATGTGCTTAGTCCTTGAATGTTGTACTGGATTCTTGGTTAGATTTATTGCACTGGTGTTGTCGCATAATAGGGGAATTGTCTTGATCTGAAGTCCATAATCCTCAAGTTGTTGCTTAATCCATAGGAGTTGTGTACAGCAACTTCCAGCAGCTACGTACTCAGCTTCTGCTGTAGATAATGCCACTGAATTTTGTTTCTTTGAGGACCACGAGATCAGACATCCTGCAAGAAATTGACAACCACCACTGGTGCTCTTTCTATCTACCTTGCATCCAGCGTAGTCAGCATCAGAATAACCTACTAAGTTGATTTCACATGACTTTGGATACCATAAACCTAAATCATGGGTTTTAGTTAAATATCTAAAAATTCTTTTGACAATAATTAAATGAGATTCTTTAGGGTCTGCCTGATACCTAGCACACATACATACGCTGAATAGTATATCAGGTCTACTGGCAGTTAAGTAAAGTAAGGATCCTATCATACCTCTGTAAATCTTTTGGTCTACATTCTTACCTTCCTTGTCACTGTCTAACCTTGTTGATGTGCTCATTGGCGTTGACAGTGGCTTGGCACTGTCGAATCCGAACTTCTTTAGCAATTCTTTGGTGTACTTGGCTTGACAGATGTGGGTGCCTTCCTTTCCTTGCTTGATTTGCAATCCAAGGAAGTAGTTAAGCTCCCCCATCATGCTCATTTCAAATTCTCCCTGCATTAGCTTCTCAAAATACTTGCAAAGAGATTCATCAGTAGATCCAAATATTATATCAACATATATTTGAAGAAGTAGCACATTTTTGAGTTTAGACTTAATGAATATTGTGCTATCTACTTTTCCTCTAATAAAACCATGATTTAATAGAAATGCACTTAATCGTTCATACCATGCTCTAGGTGCTTGTTTTAAACCATATAAAGCTTTATGCAATCTAAATACATGATCCGGAAAATCCATGTCATCAAAACCAAGCGGTTGTTCCACATACACTTCTTCTTTTATAAAGCCATTTAAAAATGCTGATTTCACATCCATTTGAAAGAGTTTTAAATTTAATGCAGATGCATAAGCAAGTAAAATTCTAATAGCCTCAAGTCTAGCTACTGGTGCATAGGTTTCATCGAAATCTATGCCTTCCTCTTGGGATAGCCTTGAGCTACCAGTCTGGCCTTGTTTCTTATGATCACACTAGCTTCATCCAATTTGTTCCTGAACACCCACTTGGCCCAATCACTGGATGATCTGATGGTCTAGGAACAAGTGACCACACATGGTTTTCTCTTGACTGATTCAGTTCATCTTGCATGGCTAAAATCCAAGATTCATCAGTAAGAGCTTCATTGACTGTCTTAGGCTCTATTTGTGAGACAAAAGCTAGATAGTCACAAGGAATTACATTACCTCTTGTTCTTACCCCAACTGACGGATCACCAATGATGTTTTCTAGCGGGTGATCTTTCTTATATCTCCATTCCTTTGGAGATTTTCATATGAGATGTCCTTTTGTTGCAGGTCTTCCAGAGGTGGATCTTCCTTATCCTCAATTGATGTGTTCTTTAGCTTCTTGGATAAATCATTTGTATCATCAACATCACTGTCTACTTCCTTTCTCAAGAAGGTTTAGTTTCATCAAGATAATATGCACTGATTGCTCAATTAATAGGTTTGTTTATTAAACACTCTATAACCTTTGGGTTTAGAAGCATACCCCATGAATATACCTTCATCTGATTTGGAGTCTAGCTTACCAATGTCTCTTTTGCCGTTGTTGTGGATGAAGCATGGACATCCAAATGTCCTGAAGTGGCTGATCTTCGGTTTCTTTTGCTTGTACAACTCATACGAAGTCTTCTTCAGAATCGGCCTGATCATCACCTGTTGATTATATAACATGATGTGTTGACTGCTTCAGCCCAAAAATACCTTGGCAAATCATATTCTGATAGCATCGTCCTTGCCATGTCCAATAGGGTTCTATTCTTCCTCTCAGCAACTCCATTTTGCTGTGGTCCTTGGCGCTGAGAAGTTGTGCTCTATTCCTTGATCATCACAAAACTTGGCAAATCTTTCATTTTGGAATTCTCCTCCATGATCTGATCGAATGCTGATAATGCTATACTTCTTATCTTTCTTAACCTTTTTACTGAAGCTTACAAAACTTTCAAATGTATCATCTTTGTGCTTCAAGAAGGATACCCATGAGAATCTGGAGTAATCATCTACTATAACAAATCCAAAATTCTTTCCTCCAAGACTGGTGGTCCTCATTGGCCCAAATAAATCCATATGAAGTTCTAAGGGTTTAGAGGTTGTTACCACAGTCTTTGATTTGAAGGATGACTTGGTGTGTTTTCCTTTTGCACAAGGCCCACAAACATTATCCACTCTTGTGCTGATTTTAGGTAGACCTTCCACCAAGTTTCTCTTGATCAGCTTTCTCATGCCATCCAGACTACAGTGGCCCAATCTTCTGTGCCACAGATCAGTTGACTGCTCTTTGCTTGCGGCCAGATAGATATCCTGATCTTTTAGTTCTTCTAGGTAGAGTACGTACATTCTTTTCTCTGTTTGGCTTCAAAGATGATGCTCCATCCTTCATAATGCTGCACTTTGACTCTTGAAATCTGATTTGATGTCCTTTGTCGCACAGCTGGCTGATACTGATAAGTTGTGCTTCAGTCCTTTGACGCATAGTACTTCTTCAATAACTGTTTTGCCTTTGCTGCCTACTGATCCACTGCCATTACAGTTCCCTTTCCATTGTCTCCATAGGTGACTGTACCTTCTTCAGCTTCTAAATGGAAAATAGCTTCATGTTCCCTGACATGTGCCTTGAGCAACCGCTGTCTAAATACCATTTGGATGCTCGAAGGTTTCCCTGCATTAAAACATTAAGCTTTAGGTACCCAAGTTCTTTTGGGTCCTGGTTGGTTAGTGTCATCAATTTTTCTTTTAATTATCCATATTTTATGTTTAGTTGGACATGATACTTTAATATGTCCTAACTTGTTGCAATGACTACAACAAGATATCTTAGTTGCCTTTTCAGTCGGAATGTATTTGAAGTTTACCTTGTATGTTGTGTCTTGTTCAGGTACAAATTTAGGTGTAGGATATATTTTAGGATAAACTTTAGTTTCTTCATTATCGGGGGAGTATAACCTAATCCATGTTTCTTTTACCTGACCGTCTAGCACCTTTCAATATTATGTTGTTTTGCCATTAGTAAATTTTTCTAGTGTACTTGATAATTTTTCATTTTTTGTGGTTAACGTGTTGACTTCTTGTTTTAAATTATTTACAGTTTCTTGATTTTCCAAATTTGCTAATTGTTCATTTTTATTTTTCAAGTCGTCACACAGTAATTCATTTCTCCTTTTTAGTTCATTAATTTGTTTTTCCATTTGCTCATTTTCAGATTTTAAATCTGAATTAGTATTTTCTAGGCATGCGAGATTTTTCTTACTGGCTCTTAGTGATTTACATACTTCTTTATATTTATTGTACAATTCATTAAAAGCTTCTTCCAAATTATCAGAATCTGATTCATTACAAGAAGAAAAGATGAGTCTGATGTTACCTTGTCTTCGACGTTGGCCATGAATGCCAGGTTGGCTTCTTCTTCTTCTTCACTTGAGCTCGACTCACTGTCAGAGTCGCTGCTGTTATCCCATGCTGCTGCCATGGCTTTCTTTTTGTATCTTCTAGGTTTTCTTGAACTGTCCTTCTTTCTGAACTCAGATTTCTTGAGCTTCAGACACTCTGCCTTGATGTGTCCAGGCTTCTTGCATTCATAACAAATTGGCTCATTTTTCTTTGTATCTTTGACTTCAGACCTTTTGAAGTCTTTCCCTTTCTTGAAGTATCTTCTTCCGGACTGATACTTCTTTTTCTTGGCTAATATTCGTTGTAGTCTTCTGGACAGCATTGCTTCTTCATCTTCGCTACTGTTCATGCTTTCTTGGCTGTATGAGCCTTCTTCTGATTCATCTTCTTCTACTTTGAGTGCGTTGGAATGCTTCTTTCTGCTAGAAGATTCTCCCAATCTTTCCATATTGATCTCATGAGCCATGAGTGACCCAATGAGTTTCTCTAGTGACATTCTCTTCAAGTCATTTGCCTCTTCTATTGCTGTCACTTTTGGAGTCCAAGAGGATGGTAGGGATCTAAGGATTTTCCTTACCATGTCTCCCATCTCATAGCTTTTTCCTAATCCAGCTAACCCGTTGGTGATGTCTGTAAATCTGCTGAACATCTGTGTAATGGTTTCTCCCGACTGCATCTGGAACCTCTCGTACTGTGTCACCAGAATATCTATTCTGGTTTCCTTTACTTTGTCAGTACCTTCGTATGTGATTCTTAGCTTCTCCCACATCTCCATTGCTGATTTGCAGGCTGAAACTCTATTAAATTCTTTCTTGCTAAGTGCACAGCATAATATGCTCTTAGCTTTGCAGTTGAGAGAAATCTTCTTTCTATCATCTTCTGTCCAGTTGTCTCTGTTGTTTAGAACGACTAGATCGCCTTCTTCTACTATGGACCATATTTGAAAATCGAATCCTTGTAGGAAGTACTCCATTCTTGTTTTCCAGTATGTATAATCTTCACCATCGAACAGTGGTGGCCTGTTTACTGACTGACCTTCGAAGTGACTTTGGGCTGCCATTTGATCTTTTCTCTTCAGATCGTTGGATCTTCTTCTTTGTCGAAGAGACTAGCTCTGATACCACTTGTTGCCCAGCTAGCAAGCCCAGAGGGGGGGTGAATGGGATTCTTAAAATTTTGATCACTTTAAAACCTGTTCAGAAAAACAATCACACAACACACTTCGATGACTGTTAGTGTTAGTACAAAGAGGATAGCAAACACAAGGCAATCAAACACACGACACACAGAATTTATCCTGGTTCGGACCTCCTCTCCACAGGAGTCCTACGTCCAGTCCCTGAGCAACAACTCATGATTTCACTACCTAAGGGTACAGTCCCCCTCAAGGACGCTTACACACTCAGCCGCAGCTGGTCTTCTCTTCACAACCCGAAGAGGAATTACAACACCCTGGATCCCACCAGGTCTTCCTTCTACACGAAGGGAAACAAACACCCTGAACCCACCAGGTCTTCCTTCAACACGAAGGAAAGAACACAGAATGTATTCAAGAGATGATAGCCCCTAGATCAAGCTTAAGGACCAACACTCGATCTGAAGCAATGACTGAGAGGGAAGTTCTATGATGAGGAACACTCTCAGTTTACAGAAGCTCTCAAGACTAACACAATGAATGCAGAGAGCTAAGAGCTAAATAATCAAAGGAGTGAGGCTTCGCTCTTTCAGATGCTCGCAGAAAAGCTTGTAAACGATTGTCGTGAAGGATATTTTCTTTTGGAGCTTCAGTCTTCTATATATGACTTCCATTTGAAATTTGAACGTTGAAGTGTCCGTTATCTCTAAGCTTTTGTTTACGTTAGACTGCATGTCACTGTAGAGCTTCTTGTTCAACAGTCTTTAGCTTTCCATGCACGCAACAAGAGAGAGGATCTTCTTTGATGTCTGTTATCTTTCATATTGTCCAACGTTGTATTGAGGTGCACTGTCAGAGACCTGCACGCATTAAATGCTAAACAGTAGACAGCTAGGCTGTCTCTTGTTGTCAGTCAACGTTAGAATGATTTTATATCAAATAGAAGTTCCATTCTGTTCTTCTAAAAAGATGTTTACAGTATAAGCATGGAAATAGAAGATATCGATTGCATGCAGTGCAGTGATATGATCAGTCATAATAAATGCATGGATGTGAGAGAAAAGTGAGGAAAGACTTGACTTTTCAAACTATCTGAGAATAGGTTTGAATATCAAGTCATTATAACCATGAAATCGATATGATCATGACTTATGAAATCGATGTAAAGATGAGTCGTTGTTCATGTGAATCGTTATACGTTCATAAACAAGTCGATGTACACACAAATCGTTATGCATTAATAACCGAATCGTTGTAGAGACAAATCGTTATGATACTATCAACAAATCGTTATGAGCAAATCGTTGTTTCACTTATCGAGTCGATATAGTGAACAAGTCGTTGTTTAATGTATCGAATCGTTACTGCGACCAAGTCGTTGTGTAACTTAATGAATCGTTATGAAACTTAACGAGTCGTTGTGAAAGCGAAATCGTTGTGAGAGCAAATCGTTGTTCTCACTTATCAAATCGATGCGATGACCAAATCGTTGTGAGAGCAAATCGTTGTTCTCACTTATCAAATCGATGTGATGACCAAATCGTTGTGAGAGCAAATCGTTGTTCTCACTTATCAAATCGATGCGACAATCAAATCGTTATGAACCAAGTCGATGTGATCTCTTAGCGAATCGTTATGAGAGGCAAATCGTTGTGATCTCTTAGCGAATCATTATGAGAGGCAAATCGTTGCGATCTCTTAGCGAATCGTTATGAGAGGCAAATAGTTGTGATCTCTTAGCGAATCGTTATGAGATAGACTTCAATAGAATAGCGATGACTTATGAAATCGCTATAGAACCAAAATCGATGTGAATGAGGAAATCATTATGATTCTAAGGAAATCGTTATAACAACTAGAGAGTCAATGTGTACTTAGAAAATTATAAGCTTTGGACTGTAAATGCTGGTATGAAGAATACTTACCAGATTAGGTTGTTTTTCTTTGTTAGATTTCATGTGCTCAAATATTATAGAAGATATGTTAGAAATGCACATTGACTTAGTTTTGTTAATCACCAAAATAGATATTTAATTAATTTAAATTACATGGGGAAAATCTGATCATCAAGATTATCGAGAGAACTAGCACTTAAGTGTAATACCGAACACTCTGATCATTAAACTCCCATGGGCACTACTTTCGAGAGCACCTCCCATAATTAGATCGAGCCCTTAAAATGTTATCTGGCATTGATATGTTTTTATCTTTAGACAATCAGTCAAATGGCCATAGAGAGTACCAAGAAATAGATGAAATAATCGAATAATAGATAAGGGTATTGGAGAAGGTGAATAGATGAGCGATTAGAGTATAGGTGAGAAATGTAGGTCAATGCACATAAAACGACGGTAAATCGAGCGATAGTAACAGTTGCACAACATGCATAGTTGTGTGCTGGTGGAATTCACTAACCGCTTACTGGCCGTGCTACAAACATAGTCTAGAGATCCGATGTGATCTCAAGGTAAGAGAGAAATCTAAGGTCGTTGGATCATGCTGATCCCTAAGGGTAAAATAGGTATTGATCGTACAACCTGCTTGTCGGCAATGGACGTCTGCCAAAGCCAAGGACTCTTACAGAGGCCTTGACAAGGATTACCCGGTCCAGTTAGAAATATTTCCAATGGAGAGTCCATCCAAGTCAAGAAAAGTGTGTATTGAATCATTTGCTTGTCATGCCTTGAGTGCTCGAAGGCAGAGGAGCTTCGATAACGGTATCAAATCAAGCGATTAAAATGAAAGCAAGTCCATTTAAAATAATAGGGAAGTTAACATGAAATATTTGCACTTAATTACCACATATATTATAGAACATCTTAATACCTTGGCAAGTCATATGGGATGGTTTGTAGTGTGTGCATGTGATAGAGAAATTATGGATATGAGAGGATCAAGTGTATGGCTTTTATTAAACATTTCATGTCCATGATTAACTATTCTCTTTTACTGCGTTTTCAGTCTTAATAGGATGCATAGACACTGTATCAAGATAAGAACATGAGAAGTCTAGGGTTTTAGTGCAAAAGACATGAATGTGACGTACCCTTTAAAGGAACGTGACAGGATCCCTGGGACAGATAGGACGAATGTGACGCAGGTCCCTATCGTGTTAAGAACGCGACGGGTTACCTTGTCGTGACCCTGTTGAGAACACAACCTATCGGGCCGTCGCGTTCTTAGGGTTCTTGCCCGAGCCCAGAAAGGGAATCAAGTCTCCTTGGATTGTCGTCCAATCCTCCAGGGCTTGACACATGTACTTTTAAAAATTGAAATCAAATCAGATACTTGATGTAAAATCATGAAATTGGTTTTAAACGAAACTAGACTTACAGGAGTATAGACAGTAAAGAGTAATTGGATTATTGACATGGTATCAACATGCTATGTTCGGGTTACTTCACGATGAACAAAAAAATATGACATAGTGGACATGGATTAACAAATTCGTACAACATACATGATAGAATTTGGGGAAAATGATATCAATGGATTTAGGACATCGAGTACAATCTACAGTAAAAATCTTACACCACGAGATAAAGTGTAGACATACATTGAAAGGGAACATGAAGGGTCGGGTACAAGTTCTTAACAGATCTTTGGGCATGAAATACTCTTAAACAGCATGATAGAAATTGGGGAAAATATGGGGCTTTCACAGCCAAGATCATGGACTATCTATGAACGGGATTAATTAACTTTTGCTTGAGAGATTGCCTACCTTTGAGTGCTTTAGGATCCTAGGGTATGAACACGAAGAATAGGACTTCCAAGTCTCTTTCTCCTCGATTTCCTCATCCAAAAGCTTCCTTCCCACGTCTAAGAGACTTCAGATGAGCATTAGGGTCGGCCAGGGACGAGATTGAGGTGTATTTATATGTTTAGAGTTAAAGAGTCAATCTAAACTTCTAACTCTTCCTCCAACTCTGAATTTTCTATATTTATCTCACTTTTTCTTGCATTTATCCTTCTATTGGCTTGGGGTGGGCTCTAATTGCGTGGCCAACAAGTTAGGATAGAGTTAGGACTTTATTTTAGATATTTATGAGTCTTATTAGTGATTAACTTGACCCTTTTTAATTTATTAATAATTTTGTTACAATGTTTAGCCTATTTATCTCTAATCTATCATTGGACTCTTGCTTTTTGGCCCAATAACTCATATATTAACCATTAATGAAAGTCCATCACTTGTTTTTGCTTAATTGGTTTTATTTATTCACAATTCTTTTAATTTAAATTTATTTATCTCTTTTACAATTTTGAGAGTTGCTACAGTGCAGGCTTGCCATCTGTTAGGTAGAAAATTTGTATGTTGTGTCTTGGCTTGCCATTCAATAGATAATACTTGAGCTTGCTTTGACTCGTCATTTTCTTTTGTCTTTGATAGTTAATGCATTTCAAATCTTTTGTTGTCAGTGCATAAATGCTTTCCATACATATATGTTGTCCTTACATCATTCTACAGTTGTCCATTCCTTAAAATATCTTCTGGTAGTAGTAGGTACCTATAAAAGCAACTTTCTTTCTACCTTTGGCTATGGTCAATATTATTTAAATAAAATAGAGCATAATTTTTTAGATATCTTTGTTTAGGAGTTCCAAGATGTGAATTAAATGTAATTTGAATTTCAAAGTTTTTTTGTGAATCGTCTAGATGAACAAGATGGTCTTTGTATTCAAACTTTCTTTTCTTCTCTCATCAAAGCACCATCCATTCTATAGTTGATGCTTGCTCACTTGATATGAGTGAGTGATAGGGTGGGAGCACACCAACCCACATGCACACCATCTTCATTGCTTTTGGTCTTGTATTTATAAGTTCTTGAAGTCTTAGTCGATCATTTAAAGCATTCTCTTTATGGATTCATTAATACTAGTCATTGTGTCTTGTTCTTTCAGACTTCTATTTGTTGAGCTTCATCTACCAGTTTTTACATTGCACATTGTTCATGCATCTGAATTTGTTTGAATTTCCTCTCTGGTTGAGGTTCTTCTTGGAGCCTTCTTATTTGTTGAGCATATCTAGTAGTACTCTATTTGTTGGTTTTGAACATGTAGGCTTGTAGGCTCTTGGCCAAGAATCCAGTTTTTGCATGCGCTCTTCCTTTGCCTTCCCTAGGTTAATCTTCAAATCATGGAGATTGTTTAGTTCTTTAGCTTCATGGTCATTAGCTCATCTAAATAAATCTTCTAACTGTTGTGACTGATAAACATTATAGTTGATGGCCTTCAAATTTAATCTTCCAGTCTTGATTAGAGCTTTATATCTTCTCGGTCTCAAGTTTTTCTAGATGTTATGATTGATTAAGCCTTTTGAGCCCCTTGGGGTCTTTGGCAATCTTGAAAGTTTTTCAAATATCTTTATCACATGTAGCTTAGAGCTTTCTTTCTCCTTTCCCTTATACACATGTAAGTAGCTATGCAAAAAGAGATTTTTCTGACAAAGGGGTTATCTTCTTTACAAAAATGTTAGTTGCTAAGAAATAAAGCATGTAGAGAGAATTGTAATTGTGATGCCCCTACCCTTTTTACATTTTTTGTGAATTTATTCTGAAATTTTGGAATTTTTTCTTGAACTTCGGACTGCTGGGTTCCTTGACCACAATGTTCATTGCAGTTAGGAGTGTTCTGGAGGCAATGTATACTACCGTCAGGATTGTTTTGGCGGTAATGTATGCTATCATCAGGATTTCTTTGATGGCATTGACTTCTGTCGTTAAAGCCATTGACGGCAGGGCCATTGACGTCAATTTTAACTTTGTGGACTTTCTGTATTTCACTCTGTTAACTTCAAGATCTGTTGTCGTTAAGTTTTTGCTTGACGTCCACCTATGTTGACGTCAATTTCTACGTGATCCAGCCTGAGTTTTACTCTGAAACTAGCTAGTTTCTTTAGATAGACATGAGGGGGTAGAGTTGTGTTAGGGCAAGGATCTTACCCCAATCACGACCTTTGGCTCTCTATATATAGTGAGGGTTTTGTTTGGGGGATAAAACTTTTGCTCTTTTGGTTAGGGTTTGGGGGGTGTGAGAGGAGAGAAAGAGGGTTTCTCTGTGGTAGATCTGCCCTGTTTTTGCATGTTCGAGGTTGCTGTTGTGAAAAGAAAGTTTCCACGATTTGATAGGAATGCTCTGGACAAGGAGATCGTAGTTGGATCGTACTCAATACGTAGGATTTGATCGTGCTTGGAGGATACCTCTTTGAGTGCGAAAGAGGGCTTCATCGGCTAAATTCCCGTGTTGTAGATTTTTCTTGAGGCAAGTAACTTAGGGTTTCTCTTTGTGGACTTGTCCCTTAGGGTTTTCCTATTTTTCTAGATTTTTAGAAAATTGTTTCGACGTCATTGGCCATGTTTTCCTACCCTCGGTCTGTACTTTGTGCAGTCTAGGATTCTCGCAGCAATGTATGTTGCCGTCAGGAATGTTTTGGCAGCAATGTATGCTGCCGTCAGGAGTGAATGTTCTGGCAGCAATGAATGTTGTCAAGATCATCTTGTCTAGAAATTTATAGTTTCTCTACATGTAATGTTTATATTGAATTTTATGATGGTTTTTGAGTTCTTTTCATTTTTGTCTTGAGTTGTTAATCATCGTGATGTGTTTGGGTAACCCAAGAATGGTTTTTGTTAATTATGATAATTATTTGAATTTCTGTTTATAGGAAAAGGTATGTAAACACTTGATAAATTTGATTTCCATGTTGTATGCATGTTATAAAAATTGTTAAGCTGTATTTCAGTTTGTTAGACTATTATAAGTATGTTTTAGAGCTTGTTAATTCCGTTTAACTTCTGTTCCTGAATATATGGTGCTTTAGTGAATAATAACCTGATTTATGTCTTTAATTATGAAAGTAGTTTCTCTAGTCTGAAAATTCTATAAAATTACAGATGTGTTATATCTTGCATAAGTACCTCGTTGTTAAAAATTAAGCATGTTCTGATCACTGTACAATTAGTTATGTTTTTCTAAATCTTTTGGTACCATATTTTAATAATAAGTCCCAAATTTGCTTAAAAATATGATTAGCATCATGATTAGGTTATGTTTGCTACTATTTATGATTAAAATGAGCATCTTCGCGCACCCCCTCCCCATCTAGTTTCTCCCCCTCTACACACCCCTTTCCTATTGTCGGCCCCCTCCCCCTCTGCCCCCCCCCCCCCCCCTCCTCACCCCTCCCCCTTTGGGTCCTCCCCCTCCGCGCACCCCCTCCCCTGTTCGCTGCCCCCTCCCCTTCTACCCCCCCCCCTCCGCACACCCCCTCCCCTGTTCATCGACCCCCCTCCCCCTCTAATTCCCCCTTCTCCGCACACCCCCTCCCCCATTCCCTGGCCCCCATCCCCCTCCCCCTCTAGTTCCCCCCCCCCCATCCATGCACCCCCTCCCCCTCTGGTCCCCCTCTCCACACACCCCATCCCCCTCCGGTCCTCCCTGGCTCCCCCCTTCTAGGGGTGTTCACTATTCGGTTCAAACCGAAAAACCAAACCGAACCGAGGGATTCGGTTTGGTTTGGTTCGGTTTGAACATGGAAAAAATTTGGTTTGGTTCCAAACCAAACCGAAAAAGAAAATTTGGTTGGTTCGGTTTCTAACTTCTAGAAACCAAACCAAACCGATTAAACCAAATTATAATAATAAATTTTAATTTGTTTGTATCTATCAAGTTTTTTCAATATATTTACTTAAAAATATATATTATGGAGGTTAATATGGTTATCAACATTTAATACTTTATTTCAAATATTATTTGAAAGTGATTTATTAGAGAAACAAGTGATTAAAATTTTAAAATCTTATTTAAGACTAAGAGAATGTAAATTCCCATTTATTTTCAAGTTAAACTTTCGGTTTGGTTTCAAAGGACTTTGGTTTGGTTTGGTTCGGGTTGAGTCCGAATTTAGTTTGGTTTGGTTTCCTAAAAATCTCCTGTAAACCAAACCAAACCAAACCATAAACACCCCTACCCCCTTCTTCCCCTTCCATTGTCCTGCTCCCCCTCCTATCGGTGTGCCATCTGATTGAGCTTAGTGCCACAAACCTCCAAGCACGCTCTGACTTGGCTGTATCGCACAAGTACGGTGCGATAGGACAAACCTTGGTTAAAAGTATGTTCGACCTGTATCCTTCACATGTATCTACCATACAATTATATTTGGAGAATGAAGATATTGATAATATACCTAGTCAAGGCAATGGCGAGGTGCAATCACATGGTCATTCTATGGGCAACATGCCTACTCAAGACTATGAGTATCAACAACCAGTTGGAGTTTTCATACGTATGTTGAATGATGACGTTGATTCCACTGGATTGTATTCTGCTAATGAGACAAGTGTACGGTATGAATCTTATGCCTATGGTCTATCTGCAGACCATAATGTGTGGTGAGTTGTCACTTTCATTTGTATCAAATAAATTATTGTGTGATTAACTTTTAAAAAAAAACTATTAATTTTCAATTGGAGGTCTACACCCACTTGCAGTGTCACTGACTATGGAGGTGGCCTTTTATAGTATCGTTTCATGCCACTCGCTGAGCCTTCATATGCTCTTTATAATGGGAGCTCATCAATGTATGACATATCACCATCTTATAACATATTTGGACTTATTCACTATATGATATCATATGTTTTGTCATAATTTTTGCATTTAGGCATCATACTGCAGAGGAACATATGATTGAGCAGGATGAAGAAGAAGAAATAGTTCTACAGGGGGATGTAGATGAGAATGAGAACATGGATGAAGGAGATAATGAACCATTAGTTGATGTTGTAAGGGTTAATAATGCAGAGCTTGAATATGAGATAGACCCTCCAGATATATTCATTTATGATGAATGGATAAGTTGTAGGGATATGTGTAGGGGCATCAGATGCATGCGCAACGGAAGGAAATATAAAAATAAAAAGACATTCCCCACAAGCACTTATCAGACCGGGATGATGTCCGGGGCATGACTATCATGCAATCCATACAAGGTTGAGACTTTCTCACCTAGGGGAGCTCATATATCCCGTGAAGCGTAGTGTCGGTCCTGCAGATGAAGGAGTTCACGTGACCTCTCTCTAACAGTGTCCACAAGGTGGTGACCGGAGATGACGACTCTTCCTCTTGTCGGCATCTCCTCTACACGATGGTCCTGCTCCCAGCAGCAGCTCCAAGTAGCAGTAGTAGGGCTGCATCAAGCAGTAGTAGTAGCTACTGGAGAGAGAGAGCACTACTCTCTCTCTCTTCTCTTTCTCTTCTCTGCTAGGAAGAGAATAGGAGGGAGAGAGTGGAAGGAAGAGAGGAAGAAATGGGTGTGAAGAGCTCATCTTGTAGCTCTTCACACCCCCTCTATCCTAAATAGAGGGCAGTTTTTTACACCCCTGCCCAACTCACACGTCACGCGACCATACTGTGTACGGCATGGAGTATGACCAGCCATACCTATCTTGACGGCAAGACAAGATGTTGCCAATAAGACTTGGCGACATAGGTCACTGTCGCCAAGACTCCCTTGGCGTCAATCGATCATGTCTCTAGGAGTTCTGGCGACAGTCGATCCTGTCGTTAGAATCATCCTAGCGACAAATTGTCTTGTCTTTGTCCTTGGTCAGAAAATTGCTTATGGGATAAATCTTATACAATCCTCTATCATCATCATGTCAACCACCTTCTGTGTGTGACCCTCTAGGCTCAATACCGAGCTGGCCATGAGTTGCACCTGTCAAAACCTTTCTGACTCAGAACTCTTTCTGATTTAGTAAATTATTATCTTCATAATAATTCACTCAACTCATCGACTATGGACGTACCAAGCTACTATGTCATAGTCTCAGATAGTACATGAGGATCAAATCCATTGGACCTTTCTGCCCACAGTTACTGTATACCTTTACTCCCTCATCCAACTTATATCCCAGAGACTATATGTAAGGCATGGTACTGTCAGGCGTATATGGAATCCATTCAGTTCTCGCTCTTATCAAATTCTCCTGGAGAACTCTTTCTCTCTCAATCTGATTAACCCTAGCCACGAATTTGTCTGAGCAAGAACATATGGGATATTCCTCTCATGATACCGAGAGTGGATCATCTTTTATTGACACACAATTGTCTTCAAAAAGCTTCCTACCATTCCCAACAACTGGTTGTACTAAATCTGGCACTTCTAGACTTATAAGTTTGACATCAAAGAATGGAGTACTCAAACAAGGTATCATCGGTGTCTCAACTCCAAGGACCAGTTACACAACTGGGACCACGAAATCGCTATCTGACATTAGATATCCTCAACCATATAGCATTTTGAGAGCGGATCATTCAGTGAACTCATTCTCTAATAAGCACCTGCATTATATCCCTAGTGTCTCTTGTAATGCCCCAAAAATTTTATTTATTAGAAAAATGTGAATAATTTGATTGTTAACATAATTACTTTCATGAGTTGTAATTAACTTTAATTTAGGAATAATTTATATTAGTAAATGTTATTCTAGTGTCGAACTCAGGGGTGCGCGCTCCGACAGGGCGACACCAGAATTCTGTAACGAAAACAAAATTTGAGAACACCATAATTTCCAAAAAAAATGTGTTGATATCAGAAATGTAAATATTCGGAATTGTTGACGCGCGGATTTCAAGATTAAGCCGATGTAATGATTTTCCAGGCAATTTTTGCAAGGTGAAAAAATAAATTCTAAAAATTAAACTAAAATCACCATAATTTGTAAAACATTTCCATTAGCTCATGGTTGAAATTTCAACTTGAATGGACACCATTTGGACACACAAACATAGGGTCAAATGGGCCAGCTGAATTTCTAACCAATTACGGTAACCATTTTCTTGGTTAATTCTTGCTTACGTATTAGGGGCTACGTAAGCCCATTTCACATGGATTAGAAGACTTACACGTTTTACTCTACGTGTAAATCTTGGGGGTTGAATGGTAAACGTGGCTTGGGTGGGTAAAAGAAGCTTTTTACTTCAACACATGTATGGCCTACGTGCCTTACATGCATGGGGTGTGAGAGTTTATAAAAACTCTCCCTTCACCCATCATGCAAGCCTTTCCACCTTCTGCTGCTGCTGTTCCTGCTGGAGTTGTGGCTGATGGAGCTGTTGCAGCTGCTTGTCGTGGCTGCTGCTTCTTCTTCTACTGGCTGTCATTTCTTCAACTGCACCTGCCGAAGCAACTACCTTTGTAGTCTTCTTGTTTCTTCTTCCTACTGTTGTTGACCTCTACGTTGAGGAGAAGAAGAACCTTCGTTCCTTTCCCAGTCAGGTAGGATTCCTTCTTTCTTCTCATTCTTGTTTCTTATTCTTGCTCAAGAGCTTCATGTTTAGGTGTTTACCATGTACACACACTTGATTTTAATTCTGGAAACACCCAAAAAAGTGCTTGTTCTATCCATTATAAGCATGTTCTAGCTAGTAATCACATCATGACCAAGCTTATTGGTAGAGAATTTCCTACCAGATATAAAGGAGTGTTGTTAGGTGAATTATACTTCCAGTATTGGTTTTTCTAAGTTTCTTGCCATTCATGTGTAAGTTTGTGTTTCTCATGTTCCATTGTTATCTTTTATGAAAAGTAGTGTTTAGAAGTGTAAACCAGACCCACTAAGTGTTGTCAACCATGCTTAGAATCATAGGAACACTTAGATGAGTATTTTGAGACGTTGAACAATCATTTCTGGGGGTTTACACTGTACCTATCGACAGCCAGAACTTACCTGTCGACAGGGTTTCTGCTTCCAAAACCCAGACAATGCAAAACCATCAGTAGCTGTCAACAGATGGCCTTCACCTGTCGACAGATGGCCATCACCTGTTGACAGCCGACTTTGGCTTGTCGACAGGCAGTGTTCAGACCCCAGAAATTGGTTCTGGGAGGACAGTAGCTGTCGACAGCCACTTCCTGGCTGTCGACATACACCTGCCTGAGGTGTTTTATTTGACCTGTTTCATGTCTAATCAAAAGTGAGACACTTTGATATTATCCCAACTTGTTGTTTCTCTTGTTTCCTTGGATTCCAACTGTTGTATATCTAAGAAAGATCATTCAAATGTCATCCATACTCCACTATGGATTGTCTTTGAACATCTTAAGTATATTCGTTGCCTACTTGTCTACAACCTTTTGTTCTATAAGAGATCTTGAGAACTTGTGTACCCCCACTTAAATCTTTTACAAGAATGAATTATGATGACAATTTATGGGTCTTTGGACTCATTTGAGATATATGTCTGTGCAAATGGGGCTGGTCCAGTCCTGAGAGGAGCACCCGAATTCGTTTAGTGGTCGTACGGAACGATAAAGGATCTGTGGATGTTTGGCATTGCATCAATACAAGCTTGATTAGTCATCACGTTATTTTATCATGGGTTGAATGTATTTGAATCAGAGCATGGATTATTTTCTTGAATTCTTAATCATGTAATTCTTAGTTCAGTACTTTTGTTTCACATTGGTTAATTATTCATCGTGGTAATCCAGTCCTCTTTGTTGTCCTGCATTGTTAGCAGATAATTTTTATCCTGTTCTTGAATATCTTGATCCCCATGATTAGAAGATTGAATCCTATGGGCTAGTTAGCTCATCAAATTCTACCATTTCAGGTGATCAAGATGAGGGAAGTGCTTAAAGGGGGGGAAAGTATGTAGAGCGGGACAACCAGTCCTCTGGAGTTCAACAACTTTGATTTCATTAGTACTGTAGAAGTAGAATGTATTAAGTTTTCTATTTTCTACTCCTCTTATGGACAGTAATGAGAATTGCCATGCAATTAAGCTTCCGCTATGATGATGTTATATGAATAAAACATAAGTCCTATTTCTTTTACCCGTTTTCTGTCATTTCTGATAAATAGACGTTTTATTAGGACGTGACAGATAAATTGGTATCAGAGCCTTAGGTTCTGTAAACCTAGGGAATGACCAGTGAGTTGGGGTAGAAATTTGGGATTAGTTATTAAGATAATAGTGAATTTGTAAATATGTAGGTACTTAACTTGTTATTTGCTACATCATGGACATGAATGCTCAGGAACGACTAGTGTCAGCAATGGAAATGCTCCGTCAAGATGTAGAATTGTAAGCTCTAGCCCAAAGGGAAGCGCATGTGCAAATCAAGGAGGAAGTGTTGAACTTAACTGCGGGCGCATTTCTGGCAGGAAATCCTCGTGCCTCCTTGGAGACTATGACCCAGATAATAAGTAATCTAGACAGTTTGAAACTGGGAGAGGACATGTTGCTCCATCAGGTTGAAGGATATTGGGAAGTGCTTTCTGAATTAGCAAGGGAGCTGTACCATGGGCCTGGGGGAGATCAGCAGCCGTCTGTAGAGTCCGTATTCAGACTTGAAATTAGTTAGAGAATTAGGAACTCACTTTTGTAACCTCTCTTTTAGGTTAAGTAGTGATTGTATATATAACTCACATGTATATGTGAAGTGAGAGGTTAAAGGATGTTGATGTATTGTAAATATTTTCGACTTATTTGGAATGTTGTAAATATTTTGCGGCTTATGAGAACAAGAATGTCAATGTAATGTAAATATTTTAGTTAGTTAATGAAAAGTGGTATGTTATGTGAAACTGAAAATTTGTATGTGATGAATGTGAGTATGGTTTAGTTATGGTATTAATATATGTATTGTTGGATGTCTCAGATAATTTCCCAAATTAATCATGGAAGGAAGTGATGCAAATTGAAAGAAAATGGAAAGCTCGATGCATGATCTGACACGGGTAATGAGGACCGTGACTAAGAGCAACAGCCATAATGGAACGAATTTGTTTAAGGATTTCCGAAGTCTAGATCCTCCAAGGTTTACCGGTAGCACGGATCTGGATGAGGCTGAGAATTGGTTAAAGGATATTGAGAGAATCTTTAAGGTGATCCGATGTACAGAAGAGGAAAAGATACGCTTAGCAACATTTCAGTTAGATCGTGATGCCCGAGCATGGTGGGAAACAGTGGAATCTACTCTTGAGGACCCAAACCAGGTTGGTTGGGAGGAGTTTGTGGAGTTATTCAACGATCAGTATTTCTCCGAGGTAGTTCAGGAAAGGAAGGCTAACGAGTTTGCTAGTTTAAAGCAACTCAGAATGTCGGTGTCGGAGTATGAGGCACAGTTTGCCCGATTACCTAAGTATACTCCTCATCTAATAGCCACGGAGAAATTGAAAGCGAAGAGATTTATGAATGGTTTGCGTCCAAACTTCATTACGCAGTTAACACGTCACTTGATGAAACGACCCAACCTCTCGGACCCCCGCTAGGGACCCCGAAGGTCGTGCTGCCACCCACGGATGCGAAGACCCAGAAGGGTTAGAATTTAGTCCAGTGAGATAAGCAATGAATTCAAATAACTATAACAAGAAAGTTCGTACATTAAGAAGGAAATTATGTACAACATGTCCCAAATAAAAGTACAGGTACAGAAAGAAGGTGCAATCCTTAAGGGGCATACCCCGAGGACTTGCAAAAAAAGTAACTCTCAACTCACACAGTATAAGCGCTCACGCTCACAACTCACACTGCTGGCAACGCGCGGCGCAACAAATCACCACCACCACCGTTCGGCAACGAACTCCTGCAACATCGAGTCCCTACCTAAAGAGAGTAGGAGGGTGAGCCTCACGAACAAGACTCAGTAGGGATAACCAGTCCCTTACCAGCCAGAGCAGCAGGAACTCCAAGAAAGCGGAAGCAAACTACTCTAGAAAGCAGTAAAGCGAGAAACACCTACTGTAGAGTACTACAAAGTAGCGGAACAAAGTAATGCCACGACCCACAACCAGGGTCGGGCCAGACACGACTCCCGCAGAACCAGCGAAGTCAAACACAATGCGGAAGCAACCCTCGGCATGCACCCGTCGAGACAAAGAGATCACGGAACACCGGAGCAACCACGTGAGACCAGAGCCTCACGACACAAGCGCCAACATCCCAGACCTCCACGAGGTCGGAAAGGAACAACCATGTGTCACCACAAGAGACACCGAGCAACCATGTGAGAAGGAATGTCTCACCGCATGCACGACCACCTCAAACCTCCACTAGGTTGAGGGCCCACAAGCAGAACCACCCTGGACCTCGGACACGCCACGAGATCAAGGAACTACACACTCCGGTGCCACCAATGACGGCACCAAGGAACGGGTTACAGAACCAGCAGTCGGGTGTCTGCACAAGGCACCCCGAGAGAACCCACAAAGCAAAAACCAATAAACACGGCCCACGAGGCCAAACCAACAAAGCCCACGGAACTAGACACGGCTAGGCTACAACCACCGTGCAGACTAGGGTGACGAGACTCACTTAGAAACAACGTGAGAAACTCCGTCACAGTAAGAGCAACCAAGCCACCGCCACAGGCAGCTAAGAAGTGGACACAACGTCCACACCTCTAACTCGCCAGCCACTGACTCCTGCCTACAACCTCCCCGGTAGAGTGAGGCTAGTGAGCCATAGTAGAGAACACACAACCAACCACCGCAGCCCGGCCGAGCTGCGGCCCCACGCCTAACCTCCCTATGCGGCTCCAGAACCAATGCAGAGCAAGACAGTGAGAAGGACTAGTTGGTCCGCACCGAAAGAGCGCCACAACAACCTCGGTGACACATACCAGCTAAGAGAGCTCTACAAACGACTCTACGCCGATGTCCCCACCATTTTCCCCTCTGCTACCAGAGTCCGTGACTCGAGCAAAACCCGCTGCCCGGAGAACTCCCTCTAACCGGCGCACGGGGACTGGGGGTCCCAGGTAATTGTAACAACCTGTCTCGTGGACAAGCCCTCAAGTGCCTAGCACTGGGCGAAAGAGAACTGGCGGGGAAACTACCACAAAAACCGGCACAGCTGGCTTGTAACCAAGACAAGCCCAGCAGGCACAGGCACATACGGCACACCTCCCGGAAACCCCCAGGAGGACCGTCAGCCAACGCCGGCACACACGACACGGCCCGAAAACCCGAAACACCACCAGACAACACAGAAACCATCGCTCTTCTAATAATCGATTGACAGTCAGACAATTGATTATTAGACAGACGCGAGCCTCCAAGCGCCACCGCTAAGACACGGCCACGAAGGTGTCACCTTCGGCCACTGAACGCAGTGAGCCAACCTGTCGCGTTCCCTACCAAAGGTCCTAAGGGCACACCTGCCCTGGGGCACACGCCGACACGCCAACCGAGGCCACGGAACCACCTGTGGCAAGCCAGGTGCTGTGACGCCCTCCTAAGCCGTCGTGATGGTAACGCGACGGGGAAGGGCACCGCGACAAGCACCAAGTTGCGAAGGGGAAGCGAGTCGCGACAACAAGACTGTCGCGCCAGGAAACCAGGTCGCGACACGATTATTATCGCAACGGCTAACTGCGCCGCGATAAGGTCGTGCTCGACCGGGCGACGCCTCCTCTGATGTCGCGACATGCACGGCGGTCGCGACATCAGTCGGGAGGCAGACCGTCGGGATGCTACCTCCCGGGGTCGCCCACACACTACAAACAAGCACACACGGGGGAGGGAAGCATGAGGAAAGCTGTAAACTATCTACAAAGCCACGAGAGCTCCCAATCACCCGAATTGGAAAGGGAACAAGAAATCCCTACCGATTTGAAGAACCAAACCCCAAAGAGGGCCTTCACGATGCCTCGGCCAACTCCTCCTCGCTCCACGACACCGCTCCACCGTTCCGCACGAGCTCGCCGGCGCCACGACGCTCCATCCGCCGGAGAAGGAGAGGGGGAAAAGCTTCCCCTCCTCGGATAGGATGAGGGAAAGGAGAAAGGGGAAACAGAAGGGGAAAGGGCGCCAGCCAAGGCTTTTATCCTCCGGAAGGACGCGACGGGGCGGGGCATCACGTTACCACTCTTAACGCGACGGCCCTGGACATCGCGACCAGAACGCGTCCCCCAGGGACGCCATGACAACCTGACAGGTCGCTCTGCCACGTCTGTCACCCTGACAGGCGCCAGACGACCGAAAAGTGGAATCTTGTCACGACCCGTTGACCGGGCGCAACAAGAACGCGACGCACAACGGGGTGCAACACGGATGACTGTCGCGTCGGGCATCTCCGATGCGACACTAATGCATCGCCCAGGCCGGACGCGTTAGTGGCCAGTCATCCCACATGCGGGCGGATGAAAACCAGAAAGTCTGGGATGTTACACTTGATTACCACATATTCTGAAATGGTTAAAAGAGCCTTGGCGTTAGAAGCTGCCAATGATACTGTGGAGAAGATTAGAGGAAGGTCTGGTGAGAGTTCTTATGATCGTAAGAGGAAGTTTGAGTCGTGGAATACCCCTAAGGTTCAGGAAACCACTAAAAAAGTAGGAAAATCTCCAGTCGAAAACAAGGATGTGTGTCGGCATTGCCACCTTAGTGGACACAAGACTGAGAACTGTTGGCGTAGGTTGGGTGCTTGTCTTCGATGTGGAAGCAATCAACATCGGATTCTGGATTATCCTATGATAAAGAACGCACCAGCAAACAAGAATCCCCGAGCCAAGCAGGGACATTTACAAGCTATTCAGGAAGTGGAACCTGAATCTCCGCATGAGGGCGGACTTATTGAAGGTATGCTACTAGTAAACTCAAAACTCGCATATGTATTATTTGATTCAGGAGCTATACATTCTTTCATTATCTATGAGTTTGCTAGATCTTTAGGAATGCAATCTGTCCCGTTACCTACACAGTTGGAGGTTGCTAGTCCTTTAAGTGAGGGTAAGAAACTTAAGGAATATTACCCTGCTAGTCAAATTCTAGTCAAAGAACATAATTTGCCAGGTGATTTGATATGTCTTGAGATGTGGGAGTATGATGTAATCCTTGGAGTTGATTGGCTATCTAAACATCATGCAAATCTGGATTGCCAATTAAGACAAGTAACTTTTTTGGGTAAGGAAGTTTACTCCATGACTTTTGATAAACCTCGTACAAAAGGAATACTCATAATTTCAGCAGTTAAAGCATGTAAGTTAGTACAAAAAGGATGTCAAGGGTATTTAGCTTCTGTGACATTAATAAATCAGAACACTATAGGGTTGAAGGATATTCCGGTGGCAAAAGAATTTCTTGATGTTTTTCTAGAAGAACTACATGGTTTACCATCTAGTAGAGAAGTAAACTTTTCAATTGAATTGGTTCCAGGAGCCACACCAATTTCAAGAACGCCCTATAGAATGTCAATGGAAGAGTTGAAAGAATTAAAAAGGTAATTGATGGAATTGATAGAGAAATGATTCATTAGACCCAGTACGTCACCCTGGGGTGCTCTAGTGTTATTTGTTAAGAAGAAGGACGAGACTATGTGATTATGCATAGATTATAAACAATTGAATCAGTTAACAATTAAGAATAAATAACCGCTTCCTAGAATTGATGATTTATTTAATCAACTGTCTGGATCTCAGTATTTTTCAAAGATTGATCTTAGATCCGGGTATCATCAATTGAGAATTCAAGAAGAGGATATTGATAAGACAGCTTTTCGAAGTAGATATGGGCACTACGAATTTGTAGCGATGCCGTTTGGATTGACCAATGCACCTGCTGCTTTTATACGTTTGATGAACGACGTATTCATATCATATTTGAATCAGTTTGTGGTTGTGTTTATTGATGACATATTAATTTACTCTAAGAGTGTGGAAGAACATGTAGCACATTTACGAGTTACCTTGCAATTGTTGCGAGATCATAAATTGTATGCGAAGTTTAGTAAATATGAATTTTGGTTGGAACAAGTGACATTCTTATGACATGTTATTTCTAGAGAGGGATTGTCAGTAGATTCCTTTAAAATTGAAACTATTCAGAAGTGGGAACAACCTAAGAATCTTACTGAAATTCGAAGTTTTCTGGGTATGGCTAGTTATTACCGGCGGTTTGTTAAAGATTTTTCCAGGATTGCTTCACCTCTTACACAACTAACTCGAAAAGAAACTGCATTTGAATGGAATGAAAGTTGTGAGCAAGCATTTCAAATATTGAAGGAATGTTTATCATCCGCACTAGTTTTAGCCTTGCCGGTAGAAGGAAAAACATTTGAAGTTTATACTGATGCATCAAACATCGGATTAGGATGTGTTTTGATGCAAGAAGGAAGAGTTGTTGCTTATGCATCTAGACAATTAAAGACTCAAGAGAAAAAATACCCAATACATGATTTGGAATTAGCTGCAGTAATTTTTGCTCTTAAGCTTTGGAGGCACTACTTGTATGATAATCAATTCATAGTGTACTCCGATCATAAAAGACTGAAGTATTTATTTTCACAAAAGGAATTGAACATGAGGCAAAGAAGATGGATGGAATATATCAAAGATTATGATTTTAAGATTGAGTATCATCCTAGAAAAGGCAATACTGTGGCTGATGCTCTCAGTAGAAATCCCATGGCTAGAATATTCCAATTGCAATTCAAAGAATGGAAGTGTTGGAAAAATTTTCTACATTGAGTCTAAAAGCCGAATCACAAAAAGATAGGGTTGTGATTGATAATTGACAATACCATCAGATATATTAGACAAATTAAAGAACAACAAGACAATGACTTTACATTGATAGAAATCAGAGAGAAACGGAATTCTAGACCTGATTTTAATAAAGATGCACATGGAAATCTTCGGTTCCGGAACAGGTTGTGTGTACCAGATAGTTTAGAAATCAAGAAACAAATACTAGAAGAAGCTCATCAAGCACATTATACTATCCATCCAGGAGCTGTCAAAATGTACCAGGACTTAAAGAAAAATTTATGGTGGTGTAACATGAAGAAAGACATTGTGGATTTTATAGCTAGATGTTTAACATGTCAGAAAATCAAGGCGGAACACCATAAACTCACAGGGAAATTAAAACATCTTGAGGTATTAAAATGGAAATGAGATAGTGTTGGTATGGATTTTATTGTGAGATTACCCAGAACACGTGGTGGACACGATGCAATATGGGTAATAATAGATCGACTTACAAAGTCAGCTCACTTCTTGGCTATTAAGACAAGATGGTCAGTCAATATATTAGCAGCTCTGTACTTGAAAGAAATTGTTCGACTGCATGGAATTCCAAAAGATATTATTTCTGACAAAGATGCAAGGTTCACTTCACATTTCTGGAGAGAATTACAAGATGCATTAGGAACCAAGATGAAGTTTAGTACTGCATTTCATCCTCAG
Source organism: Colocasia esculenta (assembly GCA_014218235.1). Taxonomy (NCBI): domain Eukaryota; kingdom Viridiplantae; phylum Streptophyta; class Magnoliopsida; order Alismatales; family Araceae; genus Colocasia; species Colocasia esculenta. Next base: position 165,536,352 of record CM024755.1, on the reverse strand, counting down.
ACCGATGGACAAACGAAACGAGTAAATCAAATTATTGAGGATATGTGTCGTGCTTGTGTTCTAGAATTTGGAAATGATTGGAGTAATTAATTAGCAATTATGGAGTTTGCTTATAATAACAGCTATCAATCTACTATTCAAATGGCACCATTTGAAGCTTTATATGGCCGGCAGTGTAGATCACCGTTAGGTGGGTGGAGTTGAAAGAAACACACATTCTTGGACCAGAAATGATCCAAGAAACGACAGAAATTATAAAGTTAGTGCAGATCGAATGAAAGTTGCCCAAGACCGACAGAAAAGTTATGATGATCGACGAGAAGAGAGCTGGAATTTCAACAAGGTGATCATGTGTTCCTTAAGGTATCTCCCCGAAGAGGAATCAAGAGATTTGGAATTAAAGGAAAGTTGAGTCCTAGATACATTGGACCGTTCGAGATAATAAAGAGAGTTGGGGAGATGACATATCAGCTGGCACTTCCACCTCAATTATCCAATATACATGACATTTTTCATGTGTCAATGTTGAGGAAATGTGTTTACGATCCAGAACATATTATTGAATATCAAGATCTGGATGTACAAGAAAACTTGGCATATGAAGAAGACCTGTGCAAATCCTCGACTGAAAAATCAAGCAACTCCGGAACAAGAACAAGGAGGTTCCATTATTAAAGATCCAATGGAATAAACGAGGACAAGAAGAAGCAATGTGGGAATTGGAAGATGCTATCAAAACCAAGTATCCGGAATTGTTTACAGGTCAGTATTATATGTAGTTACACTCTTATTTATTAAATTTGGAGGACCAAATTTTCTTTAGTGGGGGAGAGTTGTAACACCCCAAAAAATTTATTTATTAGAAAAATGTGAATAATTTGATTATTAAATATAATACTTTAATGAGTTGTAATTAACTTTAATTAGGAATAATTGTATTAATAAATGTTATTCCAGTGTCGTACTCAAGGGTGCGCGCTCCGACAGGGCGACACCAAAATTCTGTAATGAAAATGAAATCTAAGAACACCATAGTTTTCAAAAAATATGCTTATATCAGAAATGTAAATATCCGAAATTGTTGACCCACAGATTTCAAGATTAAACCGACGCAATGATTTTTCGGGCAATTTTTGCTGGGTGGAAAAATAAATTCTAAAAATGAAACTAAAATCATCATAATTTGTAAAACCTTTCCATTAGCTCATGGTTGAAATTCCAACTAGAATGGACACCATTTGGACACACAACATAGGGTCAAATGGACCAGCTGAATTTCTAACCAATTACGGTAACCATTTTCTGGGTTAATTCTCTGCTTATGTATTAGGGGCTACGTAAGCCCATTTCACATGGATTAGAAGACTTACACGTTTTACTCTACGTGTAACTCTTGAGGGTTGCAAGGTAAACGTGGCTTGGGTGGGTAAAAGAAGCTTTTTACTTCAACACATGTATGGCCTACGTGCCTTACATGCATGGGGTGTGAGAGTTTATAAAAACTCTCCCTTCACCCATCGTGCAAGCCTTTCCACCTCCTGCTCCTGCTGCTGTTGTTCCTGCTGGAGTTGTGGCTGCTGGAGCTGTTGCAGCTGCTTGTCGTGGCTGCTGTTGCTGCTTCTTCTTCTACTGGCTGCCATTTCTTCAACTGCACCTGCCGAAGCTACTACCTTTGCAGTCTTCCTGTTTCTTCTTCCTGCTATTATTGACCTCTACATTGAGGAGAAGAAGTACCTTCGTTCCTTTCCCAGTCAGGTAGGATCTTCTTTCTTCTCATTTTTGTTTCTTATTCTTACTCAAGAGCTTCATGTTTAAGTGTTTACCATGTACACACACTTGATTTTAATTCTGGAAACACCCATAGAAGTGCTTGTTCTATCCATTATAAGCATGTTCTAGCTAGTAATCACATCATGACCAAGCTTACTGGTAGAGAATCTCCTACCAAATACAAAGGAGTGTTGTTAGGTGAATTGTACTTCCAGTATTGGTTTTCCTAAGTTTTTGGCCATCATGTGTAAGTTGTGTTTCTCATGTTCCATTGTTATCCTTCATGAAAAGTAGTGTTAGAAGTGTAAACCAGACACTAAGGGTCCGTTGGTTTGGTTAGGGGTAAAACTTCATTAAGAAAAAGGTTTTCAGGAAAATAATATGTTTTAAGTCATTTGGAAGCCTTGAAAATATAATATGTAAAAAGTTTCCCCAAAACTTCGGATTTAGGCATCCCCGTATAACCCTGGAGACCATTTTCCCCCGAAACCTCGACACTTCTTTTCCCCTCCCGCGAACCCCGAAACCCTCGACCTCGTCTCGCCGCGATCCTCGTCTCGGCGCCGTGCTTCCTCGTCCTCTGCCTCCTCCGGCTTCGCGATCGCCGTCAGGTCATCCCTTCTCCTTAGTAAGTGTTCCCCTGCCTGCGGCTGATGCGATTCGTTTCTCTGCAGCGAGGGCGTCTACAGCCGCCGGCGCGGTCGAGCGTCGGAGAAGGAGGAAGAAGAAGTGTCGCGCCTCCTGTTCTTCGACAGCGTGTTCTTCCTCGTGCATCCGCGACCCTTCTCGCTCGTTTGCCCCCGTCGCCGAGGTCTAGGCGGATCCGCTGCTGCTTCTCGCGTTGGATCCGCTATGTTGAGCTAAAGCGCAAGGTGCCGGGCGTCCCTTTGACTCTGTGAACGACACATTGATCTCTGCCTTGAGCGAAGTGCAAGGTACTCGGCTCCCCCATCCATTGACGACCATGTCTAAATTTTAATTTCTTAAGTGCCATCAATTTGGACAACTCTGTCGGGAGTAAGAAGAATATTAAAGAGGATGGCTTTTCCATTTAGGAATTCTGTGATTTTTTCTGCCTATTATATGGCTAGAATGTGCTTCCATTTCTTCGCCACCTCAGTTGGGAGCAACTGTTTGCAATGGGTTCTCTGTTCTTGGTTGCTGGGAGTGAGCTGCTTGGAATGGTTGGTGGTAGCTTTGTTCCTGGTTGCCTTGTTTCCTTCTTGAATAGATCTTTTGGTTCTCCAAGGGGTTTTTGTGGAGGGAATGTTATGAAGTGATTCTTTTATGTTTCAAGTTGTGCGGTCACTACTTCTTCAGAAAACAGCTTCATTCTTTAGAAATACTTCTAAGGGTTCACATCCCTTTCTTTGTATATGAAACCATTCCTATCCATTGGAACAGATTTGTTCTCCTGTTGATGCGTGATTCTTGGCTCACAATGGAGTTGACTGCATGTTTTGTTTGAGCCTTTGAGGAAGCAGAATTTGTCTGTGGTATGACTGCATATATTTTTATCAAATGATTCTTGACCAACTGTGAATTCATGTGAGTTGAGATTAACCAAACTTCACCTCTTGTTCAGGGACTTAAATTTACTGTCTGTGATGTCAATGCACATGTTATTATATATGTACTTAAGAAAGAAGTAGTACATGCTTAAGGCTCATCCTTCACTTCACCTTATGGGCGGTGTGGGGGGGAAATTAACTATCGTACATTCAGTAGCGAGACCCGTTCGGAGGAGACTTGGTCCATTTTGTATGGGATAGGGTGAAGGAATAGGCAGTCATTTGGTCTAATATAAATGCATCTCTATCTCCCTTTTGGGTGTTTTGGGATGGTGGAGTGTTTTACACCTTGGTGCTGGCTTCTTGTATAGGTGCTGTGGGGAGACTCCTTCTTTGGTGTTTTTTGACCCACCTGTACTTGTACATTCTCTCTTTCTTAATTAAGTGCGTGGTGACTTCTGAATTCCCTTCAGGTCTCCTGTTCATTTTTTTCATGGATCATGTGCGTTGTCGTTCATATTCTATATGTACCTATACCTTTAGGTAAAGCAAGATCTGTTTTCAGTATGATTGGAGAATCTTAAGGTAGACGTGGGTAGATTGTTTAGCTTGCTCTAGAGATTGAAGAGGTGGGAAGCCTTAATTTAGATAGTCTAGCAGACCACTTAGGTTTGCTGGTGTTTTTAGCTAAAGAGGTGCTTTTATAGAAATTTTGATTAATTTATTTGTCTTATTGAAATAATTTTTCTAGCATAGTTTTAGTTTATTGATGATGATGGAAAATATTATCCAACCGTCATTAGTCCTTTTAGTATAGTTTTGGTTTTTGCAAGTAATTAAAATTTTCCATGATCATTTATGATCGCTAATTATTAGTTATTATTTACATGTTTTTAAACTGTAGATGGATGCCAATGATTTTTCTTATGAAGATGAAATGGATGCTGTAATTGTTGGAGGTTTATCTGCATGTGTTGGGGTACTTGAAATATTGTAGATAATAGTGATAATAGTGGTGAATTGAGTGAAAGCATACGAGGATTCCTTCGAGTACTCGGAATGAGATTAGGGAAAGTATGTGCAGAGTGTCATTGGTGTTGATGATGCAACATCTATAAAGATGATCCGCATGAATAGGAGGACATTTTACCAATTATATGTAGTTGTAAGGCGAAGGAATTTGCTGCAAGACACTATTCATGTTTCTGTGCAAGAGCAATTGCTCATGTTCTTGCATACTATCGCACATAACGTAAGGAATGGTGTAATGTGTGTGAATTACCTACGTTCTGGAGAGACTGTTTAGCCGATATTTTAATCATGTCCTAAAGGCTCTTCGACAACTGCACAATGATTATATTCAACCTCCTGATACCGCTATTCCAGATGAGATTAGATCCAGAAATATATATGGCCATGGTTCAAGGTAAAAGTCAATATATTATATAACTTTCAAGTTATATCATTTTTTCCACATGAGTTAAAGTTCTTTTATTTGTTAAATAGGATTGTGTTGGGGCCATTGATGGGACTCATATTCTAGCATCAGTTCCTTCTGACATTGTTGCAAGATTTCGTGGTAAAGCAAACAAACCTACACAAAATGTCTTGGCCGCAGTGAGATTTGACCTTACATTTTCTTACGTATTGGCGGGTGGAGGTTCTGCACACGATGTGGTCGTCTTGAATGATGCACTTCAAAGGCAAAATAGACTTATTGTACAAATGGTAATTTTTATGTATGTTATAGTTAAATGTCTTTTAATAAGATATTTCTATTGGCATACATCATTATTACAATGACCTTTTTTCAATGTAGGAAAATATTTTTTGTAGATGCTGGTTATTCTACAAGGCCAGGTTTTATATCTCCATATCGTGGTTTCCGATATCATCTAAGCATTTTGGCGAGCACACTCCTACTAACAAGAAAGAGTTATTTAACTTACGACATTCATCTTGAGAACGACCGTGGAGAGAGCTTTTGGCTTTTTAAAGAGACGTTTTCGTATCATAAATGAAACTCCTTGTTTCCCATTCCCTACTCAAGTAGAGATTGTATTAGTGTGTTGTATTTTGCATAATTTATTTTAGGGTTAAATCCAAATGATGAGTTGCTTAATGAGATAACTATGGAGGAGTCTACTCAAATAACATCAAGACGAAAGACAAGGAGAGAAGAAAGAGAGGACAATGCAATGGGGCATCAATAAGGGATAGAATAGCAAATGAGATGTGGGATGACTATCTAAGTGACTCTTTTTTTATCCATCTCTTTTTGGACAGCCAATATTATGTGAACTTTTTATGATGGAAAGTTATCTTTGCTTGTGATTGTTTAGATGTGAATTGTGATTATTTTTTTTAGGATGGAAAGTCTTCAATCACAAGATACTAGTTTTCTAAGAAAGGTAATATAGCAATTTCCGATGGAGCATGAGCATGTCAAGATTTATGCAAAAAAGTTTAGTAGAACAAGACAAGAGTTTTAAAAGGCCGACATTTGTTGTACTGCTCGTGCGTTAGTGAAAAATTTAAAGTCACATGTTCTGACAGTAATGTAGAAAATCATTTGAGAACACTGAAGACAAAATATGCGGCTATCAAAAAATTGAAAGGAATGAGTGGAGTTGGCTGGAATGATGATGCAAAAATGATTAACTATGGATGATGATACTTTTAATGAATATATTGCGGTAAGTTTTCTCCTTTTTAAATTTCTTTTGATTTTTTTTTACATTTTATGATTAATATTTGATATCTTCTATAGGCACATCAAAGGATGAACCATACATTAACAAACCATTGACAGTATGAGGAGTTAGTTATCATTTGTGGAGATGATCAAGCTACGGGGAGTTTTTCAAGAACAGTAGCAGACTCTATGGTGATAGCTAAATTTGAGGATAATTATCAGTTGTAAAAGTGGTTGAGGACATCTCATTAAAAACAAACTACATAGTCATATCTCTTATATTAAAAAGAATGTCACCCAATAAATGTAACCATGTAGCACCTAACACACATCAATGCCTCCTAATGGCAAAACCATGAAATCAAGTATGAAAGCAATACCAGGTAACTGTAAATGCACACTTGTGTTGATTGCTGGATCCACACCTAACTCATCAAAATTTGCTGGATCAGGTACCACTTGAATAAAAAAAACCTTATGAGCCTTACCACATGACCAAATGTCCATTTTCATCACAGTTTACAGCAAAAAGTCCCTTATCTTTGTGTTTTGCACTGTTGGGGGGTAAGCTTTCTAATGTGGGAGATATCCCTATCCCCACTGCTTATATCCCGATACCAAACATGGCAGTGACCAACGATCAGATTGCAAGTTCAGTTAGGCTACGGGGACCTAGTTGGGCCAACCTGAAATCTTGGCCGTCATGAGCCTAACATTGCAGGTGCCGAGTTCAAGTTGTGATGCCCGTTTAACTCAGGCTAGCCATCGTCAGGTCAGGCAAGTTGGTCCTCAGAGAAGCCCGGCCTAACGTAATTCCAATGCTTATTATTATATATATATATATGATGGACACTAGATGCTATGGTATCGAGTTGGAATATTTGATTGGAATTTATGGATTGGGTTGAGTATCCAGGACACATGCATGTTCCAAGTTGGGAAAGTTAAGATTGAGGGGTTATTTAGGTGTATACTTGATTGTTTGAACTTGCATTTTTTTAGTGTTCTCACTTCAGCCAGGGGCAAGTCAATTCAAGCTGCGGTAGCCTCACCAGAGCCAGATCCATCAAACCTGCAGGTGGAGATGCTCTGTGTTTCCAGTCCGATCAAAATAACAATTTTCTTGAGTATTCAGACTTTGGTTGGGAACATGAGTCAAAGGCCCCAGAGATCACTTCAATACTTGTTCCCACCATAATGGAGCGCACCATTTTAGATGAGAACCCGCAGCAGAACCTGAAAGATAATGTAGGAGATGCATTTGATCTATATAGCTAGTATAATGAGTTCAATTTAACAACAGGTTGTGGCCTAGTTGGTATTGATGGAGGGTTAGGAAGGGAAACACCTGGGTTCAAGCCTCTGTGTGCTTTTTATTATTTGTTCATATGATTATTTGTTCTGGGTTTTTATTACTCAAACTTTTTTTTAATTCATTTTGCATTTGTTAGCTTTTAAAATATTTTATACTGTCTCAATAATTTCAGAAATTAATGGCGAACAGCATGAGTCCAAGGGCACAAGTGAAGATCATATGCTCATGGTGGGGATATTTTGTGGATTGGGGACACCGACGTGTGCAATTTGTGGGCACCCATAGAATTTATTGATGTAGTTAATCAGTGAAAGAGACATCTGGAACTTTTAAGATCGCCATCATGTGGTGCGACATATGACTCATTTATGTGTTTTACATCTTATTTGTAGATTTTAATAGTTCTTTTGAAGTGATCTTTGAGGACGGAACTAGAACAATAGAACAATGTTATGTCGTTTTTATGTTATTACTTTTTACTTCGAGAAGAGCATCGAAATTCCCAACATGGAATCTTTGACAGAACTAGAGTAGACGCCCAAAAGCTGTGAACATGGCCATGAAGGCATGCACTGGAGCAGCTGCATTTTGCTCACATGTTCTCTCACTGCATGTTACTTGTAGAGACTGGAATAACTATAATTATTATTTGATAATAATTAGTTGATAGAAATCGTGTGCCCATTCTAAATATTGACAGGAAAGAATAATGATTTGATTCATATTTCACACACATTACACCATAAAGAACATTTGCAGAGATCCATTTTAAGGCTGAGAAAAAAAACTCTATTTTTCACAAGGACATGCTCTTCTTAACATTTTATCTTAATTTGAAAAAAAATTTGTCCTCTCAGAAGTCAGAAATAATAATCAAGTTAAAATATTTTAGTAGTTAATATGACCCAAACAACGTAATTATGGTGTAGACTCCTACCTGCTTGGCTATTGGATTGTACTTGTGTTGTATATTTGAAAATTTTTTACACACAAATAAACATGTGAAAACGATTTCTGGAAAATATTTTACGGGAAAACAAACATCAGAAAATCTTTTCAGGGAAAACATTTACGTGGGAAACAAATGAACAATAATGTTTTTGATTTTCCTGTAAAAGTTAATCGTTGGAAAACATATTCCTCATGAATATGTTTTACAAGCAACCAAACGGACCCTAAGTGTTGTCAACCATGCTTCGAATCATAGGAACACTTAGATGAGTATTTTGAGATGTTGAACAATCATTTCTGGGAGTTTACACTGTACTTGTCGACAGTTAGAACTTACCTGTCGATAGGGTTCCTGCTTCTAGAACCCAGACAATGCAAAACCATCAGTAGCTGTCGACAGATGGCCTTCACCTGTCGACAGATGGCCATCACATGTCGACAACCGACTTTGGCCTATCGACAGACAGTGTTCAGACCCCATAAATTGGTTCTGGGAGGACAGTAGCTGTCGATAGCCACTTCCTGGCTGTCGACATACACCTATCTGAGGTGTTTTACTTGACCTATTTCATGTCTAATCAAAGGTGAGACACTTTGATATTATCCCAACTTGTTCTTTCTCTTGTTTCCTTGGATTCCAACTGTTGTATATCTAAGAAAGATCATTCAAATGTCATCCATACTCCACTATGGATTGTCTTTGAACACCTCAAGTATATTCGTTACCTACTTATTAACCTTTTGTTCTATAAGAGATCTTGAGAACTTGTGTACCGCCACTTGAATCTTTTACAAGAATGAATTATGATGACAATTTGTGGGTCTTTGGACTCATTTGAGATATATGCCTGTGCAAATAAGGCTGGTCCAGTCCCGAGAGGAGCACCCGAATTCGTTTAGTAGCCGTACAGAACGATAAAGGATCTGTGGATGTTTGGCATTGCATCAATACAAGCTTGATTAGTCATCACGCTATTTTATCATGGGTTGAATGTATTTGAATCAGAGCATGGATTATTTTCTTGAATTCTTGATCATGTAATTCTTAGTTTAGTACTCCTGTTTCACATTGGTTAATTATTCATTGTGGTCATCCAGTCCTCTTTGTTGTCCTGCATTGTTAGTAGATAATTTTTATCCTATTCTTGAATATCTTGATCCCTATGATTAGAAGATTGAATCCTACTGGGCTAGTTAGCTCATCAACTTCTACCATTTCAGGTGATCAAGATGAGGGAAGTGCTTAAAGGGGGGGAAAGTGTGTAGAGCGGGACAACCAGTCCTCTAGAGTTCAACAACGATTTCATTAGTACTGTAGAAGTAGAATGTATTAAGTTTTCTGTTTTCTACTCCTCTTATGGACAGTAATGAGGAGTGCCATGTAATTAAGCTTCCGCTATGATGATGTTATATGAATAAAACATAAGTCATATTTCTTTTACCTGTTTTCTGTCATTTCCGATAAATGGATGTTTTATTTGGACATGACATCTCTACACAAGTAGCTATGAGACTAGCCACCTCCATCATATGGAAGGGTATACAACACACCGATCTATTTGGTTATCTTGATGTCCTTCTCGAGTAACTTATGATCAAAAATATTTAAAATCTATGTTTAAAGAGGATAGGTCTCATTATCATGATCTCATTATGAACCTAATCCTCATTGCACAGACCCATGGACATTACAATATAAACATCATCTCCTTCATGTAATATAGAGTGAGAAAATGTCATTAATATTATTACCAAAAGAGATTAGTACTAGATTACAAGTGTCATCACTAATGTGAGTTGTCTTGCAAGGCACTCATAACTAGCATAAGTGAAGTGGTATTGATACATTCTCACGAAGACAATGTTGTACCTTGTCATGAAGATGGTGAAGAGCCTCACGTAGGATAGGTGTTTGCAAATAAAAAGAATTTGATATATGCACTGTAGACATACTCAATTGAACAGTGTTTAATATAAGGTGACAAGAAGTCATACAAATATGTTTACAGCTCAATGCATTCATGATACCTATGCATGGAGGGTTCATGCATCAGCAGTGGATGGGTTTGAATATTTTAAGATCAAGAAATAAGACAGACCTCATACATGTGTGAACCCAATACTACAAAGTGTCAATCGTCATTGCACTTCTCGTTTTGTTCAAATGTTGATTTTGTCAGCTATGAAGACAAAGTTAACCATTACACCTGAGGAGATTGTGAGAAGAATATTGGAGGAATATCACGTTGATAATTGTGGTCAACCAGGCTATTATAAGAGTACATGTCCATGGGTGCAAACCCCTCACCAAAATTAGTAAGTGTTATGTTTGTTGCATATATCGTTCAGTAGTAGTGTTATGTTGTTTATACATCTTATATATCTATTGCTTCTATCCTAACATGCACATTGATATACTTATACATTCTTCATGTATGTAGGTATGGCAGAGATAGGCCTACTCCCTGGTCCTATAGATACATCTGTATTATATGCACAGGAGGCACATAGATCACAAATAGTGTACATTGGTCAAGTATGTGTTTTTTGCTATAACTTGTCCTTACTTAACAATTTAGTCATGTATTTGCTAATATTTTGTATTTTTTTTTCAGGAAATAGAAGTTCTTAAATGTTGGGAGCATCATAGAAGCTTTGGTGGGTGGCCAGTTGATCCACACATTGTTGATTATGTACATAGAGCATGTCTTTTTCATTTGACGTAGGTTCAATGGATCAAGTTAGATTGGGCATTGATCATAGCCCTTGTTGAGAGATGGAGGAGTGAGACCATGACTTTCCATCTTAAACATGGGGAGATGACTATCATATTGCAAGATGTTGCTATTTTGATGGTGCTACTAATTGATAGTGATGATGTTATTGAAAACACTAGCCGAGATTGGATAGATGTTTCCATGTCATTTTTAGGTGATGCCCTAGAGTCTACTAGACGACGTTCCATGAAGTTGTCTTAGTTGCGAGATAGATTGCAGCCATACCAGAGGATCCATCGGAGGAGGTTATTGTTAGACATGCATGAGCATTCTTGTTACATCTTTTGGGTTGCACTATTTTCAATGATAAGATAGGCAAATCAATGCCCCTCATGTATTTGCCCTTACTTCAAGACTTTGATCGAGCTAGGAGGTACTCATGAGGTAGTGCCACACTTGCTTATCTTGATCGTCAGTTGTTAATTTCATGCAAGTCAGACGTCAAGGCTATTTATGGTTCACTTACACTTTTTCAAGTAAAATATCAACCCATGTATGTTGTTGATGCTTATGAATACTTGTATTATTTATGACTTTAATTTTTAATTGTGATCTTGGGAGCGACTGCATGTGGGACGTCCTAATATTGCGACCCATCCATTGGTACAGGATACGCCGTTGGGTCATAGGTACATGCTAAATAAAATGTGTTTATTGTGTTACCATTTACTTCTAAAAAATATGTTAACTTACAAATCAATTGCAGATGAATGTTGCAAGACAGAGATAAATAACCACGATATATTTTCAGGTTATATAGGTCAGAGTTTGATCATCAGGGTGACTATCAGGTAAATGTCTTAAAATCTAGATACATTTAATGTCTCGTAGTGTTGTATTACGCTTATATTATATATCTTCATCACATGTTAGTCAGAGCCATATAGCTCTGACATATTACCGATATTACTAGCTGTTTCTAGAGAGGGGCCTGACCTTTGTGTGTCTCGAGTTCCTCTCATTTGTTTTGCTATTGTTGAGATGCATCTTTCAGATAGAGTACTCATATAGTTTGGTAGATCACAACCTATTCCAGATGCTATTGATCCATTACATCGTGTCACATGAAAGGGATGCGAGCACATTGATTGGACTAGATATTTTACACATTTTGTATAGATGTGGGATGCTCGCAGAAATTACATTATACCTGCCACAAACACATCACCTAACGTTGGTAGGGAGGAGTATATGTCATGGTATTGGTCCATCACTAGACGGTTCATTAGTCGATCGTAATTCAATTATGACATGTGTAATGAGCCATGTGACCACATAGAGAGGACTTCAATAGAGGGTATGAGACATCTACATATGATGGTTTCTAAGGGCCTTCAAGATGATATGTTATCTAACTGTACGCATTCTACATATACAACTATGCAGTCATATATTATGGGTGTGTTATCTCAGACTTAGTGGATAGATTCATCTACCTCAGATGTAGGACCTTTAGACCTATACATAAGATCCTCAAAGCAGCCAAATGATGTAGGACCATCTCAATTTTCTCCATATGATATGACATTTTTACAGCCACCTCTGTATGATGTAGAAGCTTTACAAATACTGACAGATGAGATAATGCCCGATGAGATCACACTCTCTCAGCCACCACAGTCCACAATCGAAACATAGTCGCTGCGATGTCATAGAGGTTTAGCTAGCACACTAGCAGAGAAGAGTCAGTCTGAGCTACTTGGAGACACATTAGGTACGATATCAGAGGACATGGATTTTGAGACAACACAATCATAGTCATTTGATGATATCTCAGTGCCAGATACATAGCCACAGACAAGGCTTGATGCTCAGAGCGAGGTGCAAGAGCAGCGTCGTGGCCATGGTTGAGGATCTAGAAAGAGCAAGAAGAGATGGTTTCCACAGTTCTTTTGATCTATATACTTCTTATGTACTTGATGATTTTGATGTATGAGGTTTGGATATGTTATTTTGATGTCCTTGAGGTTTTGACATGTTATTTTTGATGTACTTGTGGTTTGTTATTTTGATGTACTTGTAGTTTGTTATTTTTATGTACTTGTAATTTCATAATGTTAAATATAAACATGTGTTGACCAGGTTTGGACTTATTTTGATATACTTGTGGTTTGGACATGTTGATGGGCATGGCACAATCACTTCTAAGATGGTGGTATGAAAGTTAATGATAAAAGTGTAAAAAAATGAGGGGATGAGTTACTTCAACTTGCACCTAAAACAGTCAGAGCACCTCTTAATTCTGTCTTCTTTTCTTTAAAAAATTCAACATTAAACTAGATGATCCACATGAGTCTTACACACACACTTAAAAATATTAGTAATAATTTTCATTGTTGTTCCTTTCTCCTCATCATCTTCTTCTCCTCCTCTTCTTCTTTTTCAGTTTCTTCTACTTCCTCGACCACAAGCTCTATTTTTTTAAAGGTTTAAAATGGTGTCGGCGTTATGAAGGATGACACCAATGTCGGCCTTCGTAACATCGACACTAGTGTTGTCGTTGGTTAACCCGACACTAGTATCGACCTTCGTAACGTCGACATCGATGTCGGCCTTGGAAAATCTGACATTAGTGTCAGCGTTTCCAACGCCGACACTTGTATCGGCTTTGCCCAGTCACCCCATCGCCAACTTGCCAACATGGTAAGTTTGGTGACTATTTTGAAAAATATTTTTTAAAATGTGATTAATTTAATAATAAATTAAAAAATATGATTCTTTTAAGTAAAGATATAAAATAGTTTCTTTTTTAGTCCCTCAACTAATAAAATTACCCCTTTTTATAAGGATAAATTAATTAGAGGTCCTTGTCAGAAGGTTTGACCTAATTTATAGTCTCTGTCAGAAGATCAGAAGTCACATAATCCTTTCTTTTTTGTGTTGTTTAATTTCTAGTCCCTACTTTTAGTTTCTCAGCATTTATGAGTCTTAGGAGACGATTCGTTCTTTTATCATCAACTTTTTCCTATTTTACCCTTCCTTCTTCTGATCTTTCCCTATGTAGACTTACATTCATTACAATAAGTGTACATATCACATACAGTAAGCTTTGATATAACTTACAGTAAGCCTTTGATATCACTTACAATAAGTTTTCATATCACTTACAGTAAGCCTTGGATAGCACTTATAGTAAGCCTTTGATATCACTTACACAGTGAGTCTTTATATCACTTACAATAAGCCTTTGATATCACTTACAGTAAGTCTATATATCATTTATAGTAAGTATTTGATATTATTTACAGTAAGTCTTCATATCACTTACAGTAAGTTTTTGATATCACTTACAATAAGTTTTCATATCACTTACAGTAAACCTTGATATCACTTATAATAAGTTTTTGATATCACTTACAGTAAGTCTATATATCGTTTACAATAAGCATTCATATCACTTACAATAAATCTTGATATCATTTATAGTAAGTCTTAGTATTAGTTACAGCCTACAACTATAAGTTTTTAGGAAACAAAAAAACTATTTTTATTTGCGACTATTAGGATTCGAACTCAGTCTCCATAAACTCAACATGGGATCCTCACCACTAAGCTACAACCACACGTGTTACACCATAACATCTCTTGTATTTCACTAAGTCTTGACATACTTACTAGTAAACATACACATCATTTATAGTAAGTCTTTACATCACTTATAGTATATGTTAAACTCAATTACAGTAAACATTATTCTCTATTACAATATATGTTTATTCTCTGTTATAGCCTATGTTAAGCCTCGTTACAATAAATATTATTCCCTGTTATAGTATACATTAAGTTCTGTTACAGTAAACATTATCATCTATTATAGTAAATATAATTCTCTATTATAATATATGTTTATTTTCTATTACAATCTATGTTAAGTTTTGTTACAGTAAATATTATTCCCTGTTACAATATACATTAAGCTCTGTTAAGAATAACGTTTACTGTAATATGGTTTGACGTATACTATATGTGATGTTAAGACTTATTGTAAATGATGTGTATGTTTGCTGTAAGTGATGTGTATATTTGTTATAAGTGATGTTAAGATTTATTGTAAATAATGTGTATGTTTGCTGGAAGTGAAGTGTATGTTTGTTGTAAGTGATGTTAAGACTTATTGTAAATGATGTGTATGTTTGCTGTAAGTGATGTGTACGTTTGCTGTAAGTGATGTGTACGTTTGTTGTAAATGATGTATATATTTACTGCAAGTGATGTGTATGTTTGTTGTAAGTGATGTGTATATTTGTTGTAAGTGAAGTTAAGACTTATTGTAAATGATGTGTATGTTTGCTTAAAGTGATGCGTATGTTTTGTTGTAAATGATGTGTATGTTTGTTGTAAGTGATATGTACGTTTGCTGTAAGTGATGTGTATGCTTGCTGTAAGTGATGTTAAGACTTATTGTAAATGATGTATATATTTGCTGTAAGTGATGTGTATGTTTACTATAAATGATGTGTATGTTTGTATAAGTGATGTGTATGTTTGTTGTAAGTTATGTGTATATTTGTTGTAAATGATGTATATATTTGCTGTAAGTGATGTGTATGTTTGTTGTAAGTGATGTTAAGACTTATTGTAAATGATGTGTATGTTTGTTGTAAATGATGTGTATGTTTGTTGTAAGTGATGTGTATATTTGTTGGAAATGATGTGTATATTTGTTGTAAGTGATGTGTATGTTTGTTATAAATGATGTTAAGACTGATTGTAAATGATGTGTATGCTTGTTGTAAGTGATGCATATGTTTGTTGTAAGTGATGTTATGACTTATTGTAAATGATGTGTATGTTTGCTGTAAGTGATGTGTATTTTTGTTGTAAGTGATATCAATATTGAGTGAAATATAATATATGTTATATTGTAACACAAGTGAGGTTGTAGCTTAGTGGTAACGGTATTTCATGTTGAGTTTGTAGAGATCTGAGTTTGAATCCTAGTAGTCATAAATAAATAGAGTTTTTTTTTTTTTTTCTAAGAATTTATAGTTGTAGGCTGTAACTGATATCAAGACTTACTATAAGTGATAGATAGACTTATTGTAGTGATATGAAGACTTACTATAAGTGATATGAAGACTTACTGTAAGTGATATCAACGACTTACTGTAAGTGATATGAAGACTTACTGTAAATAATATCAAAGACTTACTATAAGTGATATATAGATTTACTATAAGTGATATTAAAGATTTATTGTAAGTGATATGAATGCTTACTGTAAGCGATATATAGACTTATTGTAAGTGATATAAAAGTCTTACTATAAGTGATATCAAAAGTTTACTGTAAGTGATATGAAAATTTACTGTAAATAATATCAAATGTTTACTTAACTGATATCAAAATTTACTGTAAGTAAATATGTATATTTATTGTAATGAATGTAAATCTACATAGAGAAATGTTGAGAAATTAAGAATTAAACAACATAAAAAAGAAATGACTATGTATTTTTTGGTCTTCTAACAAAGACTATAAATTAAGTCAAATTATCTGACAATTGTTTTTAATTAATTTACCTTTTTATAATTGAAGTCAAATTTCATTACAAGACGCGATATATGCCGGGAGTCCGCCGGCAAACCTCCTGCGCTTGCGCTTGGAGAAAGCGACGAGGAAGAAGAAAGAAGGAAAGGTTGCCACCTGGGCGCGAAGTGGGCAGCAGGTGGGATCGGCGGGTTGCACCTGCCACGGCGGGGTGGTGGTGTTCCGAAGGGCAGGCCCCGTTGGCTGCCGCCGTCAACTATGAATCGGAGGAAGGAGCTATGCAGGAACTTCCAGCGCGGCAGGTAACGTCTTCTCCTCCGACTCCTCCATCAGCATCCGAATTCTTTTACCCATTTTGGTTGGTTGCGTTCGTCTTGCACACGGCAAGCAGTCTCTTTCTACTGCAAATAGTGTGTACCTTTGCTAGGTCTAGCTCTTGTTGGAGCTCGAACGTTCCCCCCTTCACCTGGCCAAGAGGTCGTCGGGAGGCCGTCCGGTGGAGAATGGTGGGGGATTGTCTCGGCTGAGGATTTTATGGTGGGATTGGTGGAGCAGCAATTTATCAAAATTTCTATGATTAAATGTAGGCAGAAGACTGCGTCTTGCGCATGCCACGCGAGGGGGCAGGTGCGCTTATACCAAGCTCATAGAGTTAAAATTACTACAATGGTCGGTCAGGAGGAACTCCTGGTAGATAGGTAGAGTTGAATTCTCGGGAATGGTCTGCTTCCAAAACAGTGTTTCTTTAGCCGCATCTAGCATAATCGAGAACATGACTTGCGGTGAATAAAGTCCAAGGGTCGCAGTGACGAACATCTTATTGGAAAATGTTAAAGGGCAATGAGTTTTCTTGGGGTTATAGATCAAGCAGTCAAGAAGGAACTCTGATGTAACCATTGACGGGGGTTTCCAGGCAATCTCCTCATTCCCCATTGTTATGCATGTCTTGTCATTGATGTACGATTGCATGGTAAGATCAGGTTATGGAAATCTCATTCTCCATGTAGTCCGTATTATCCCTGTTTTTGAGATTTCTGTTGGATGACATTCTTAATGGAATGCATGGGAATTATGTTCTTATGAACTGCCAAAAATGCTTTTGCCTCTCACAGCTGCCAATATGGGGACCGGTGCAAGTTTCTGCATACGACTCAGCAACAACAGAAACCTAGTCCTTTTGGGTTTGGTGTTCAAAGCGTATCACCATTTTCAACCACAAATCAACAGGATCAGCAACAAAAACATAACCCTTTTGGATTTGGAGTGCAGAATGCATCACAATCCAGAGGAACATCGAATATTGGTGGCAACTATCTGAGCCAGCCACAGGTTTGTGATAGTTTACTGCTTTACTTCAGAAAAAAAAGGTTCCCTTCATTTGTAAGGACAAGGAGATTACATCCTTACCCTTTGGACTTTTACATTTTTTCCATAGCATAATATGTGCGTGAATATGTATAGACATACATCTCTCTCTCTCTCTATATATATATATATAATTTTTTTTCTTCCTGTGATAGTTTACAAGATATTTACAGTTGTTTTTATGGAATTAGCCATTTGTGAACAAGTGGACCCGCTCCTCCTCCACAGCTGCCGCAAGTACGAAGTCACCCAAGGGTGATGGTCAGCCGCAAGTTGTGGTCCATAAGTGAGTCTAATTTCTTATTGTCTGCGCTGTCATGTAACCCAAGTATGATGAAGTTGAGGATTTGAAATTAGCTAATTATGCTTTTCTTCCTGTCTTTTCCCTGTCTTTTCTGTCCCAGGTGCATGGACCCTGAGTCATGCAAACGTCAAATTATCGAAGATTTTAATCAGGAGAGACCCCTTTGGAGGCTTACATGCTATGCCCACAACAGGGGGTAAGATGGGCATCATTTATGTCGTTCTGGTGTTATACCTATTTCTTCTGGTTTTCTAAGCTTCATGTGCAACCAATTCTGAAGTTTGTACTTCTGTATTTGCCATTCTTTTTTGTTAAAATATGAGAATATTCTTGCATTTCTTTGATCAAAGGAATTTAATGATTCCATTTCTTTCTGAGTGAACTCGTGACTATCAACCTTTAGCCTTATCTCCACTGTTTTCCTGATTCATAGATAGGAGTTGACCTTAACAAAGATCTTTGTTTCTGCACTTGTGGGAAATCTAATGAATCCATTTCGTTTTTCAGTC
Source organism: Colocasia esculenta (assembly GCA_014218235.1). NCBI lineage: Eukaryota > Viridiplantae > Streptophyta > Magnoliopsida > Alismatales > Araceae > Colocasia > Colocasia esculenta. The sequence goes on along the minus strand of CM024755.1, from coordinate 165,517,665 downwards.
TGCCATGTGACATTGCTGGTGATGTCAGCTATGAAGAATTGCGGGCAGCAGCATATGATGATGCTAAACGAGGAATAAATTTGCAAGCAATTGTAAGTGTGCTGCTTGGTTTTGTACACTTGTCTTGAGGTCTCTGAAACTAATCATTGATAAGAAAATTTCTGCAGTTTTAATGAATTATGCTTTCATCTATGCCTGTTAATCTACCAACTCTTTCTCTCAAAAAATTTATACTTTTTTGTATTCATGGAAATTTGTTGTTCTCTTATTGCAGGTTGAGAGAGAGAGAAATCTTCTCAATAACAAGTTGATGGAATATGATAATTTTGTCCGGAGTCCATATGGAGTACCACAAAGAACTAGTTCTGCTGGACATAGCATTTTTCCTCCCAGCAACAACAGTGCATCTTCAGTTGACGCTCAAAAGAACATAACCCCTTCTTTATCTAGTTTTAGTCAACCTGGAGCGTCAGCTAATGTGGGACCCACCATTAGGTGCTGTAATATTTCCACAAAAAGCAGCTCAACTCCATTTAGTTTTTGTGTGTGTTATCAATGCAAATTAACCAGTTGCTTCCTATGTTATCAAAGGTGCTTGAGGCAGTCGCCTAGGCGCTGAGGCGATGCGAGGCGACACCTCAGAGCGCCTCGCCTTGGCCAATTTTGCCTAGGCGACCCTAGGTCTCAATTCTGCCCCATTTTGCCCTTGTCCAACTTATATTTTTAAGTAAATGTTTATATTTGTAGTTTCATTTACTTAAGATATTACATGTAAATAATGAAGTACCCCCTATTTGAATTCAATAAAAAAATTAAAAAAATAATATCTCTTACCAATAAAAAATTAACTTTTCCATCTAAGAAGTAAATCGCGATTTTGGTGATCTCTTCAAAATTTCAACTTTCTAATCTCTCATAATTTGGCCTAACTAAAAATTTCATAATTCAAATAAACCACATGGAATACTAAAAATTTAAAGTATGATGAAATAAGTCAAATGTACACTTGACTTCTCAGGTCAAGTCAAATGTACACTCAAGTCAAACGTACACTTGACTTCTCAAGTTGAGTCAAACGTAAGTGTACGTTTGACTGATTGTGTATGAATTTGAGAATTTCTATATATACGTATTGTGTAATTGTATAGAATTTTCAGATTTGCTGCTTGCTTTTGTTTAAATTTCTCATAAATTAAATGGATTTTATATTGTTGTGTCATACTCAATGAATAAATGTAGCCATTTGTAGGTTTCTTCACATATATTCTAGTCTATCTTCATATATCAGAATTATATATATATTTTCTATTTTTAATTAAAATTTTGCCTCAAACACCTCAATCACCTAGGTCAATCGCCTAGGCATTTGAGGCTAAGGTGACCCTATGGTCGCCTCAGCCGCCTCTCGCCTCGGATAACATAGGTTGCTTCTGTTTGCTCTTAAAGGAATTTGTCGTGAAGACAATAATTCTTTTGTGCAATATTTTTTCACCTAACATTTTGGACATCATCTTTCAGAACCCCCTCTCCTGTAGATCGCATGTCTGGCCCAGGAAATTCTTTTCATGTTCATAGCCAAACTTCTGATATATTCGGGAGGAAACTTGGTCCGTCAGGTTTTATTTATTTTTATTTTTTTATTGTTTGTCACTTTGGTTTACCTTAATATATTGGAATGATATCTATCCATTAGTGGTTGAGTGAACCTCGCCCTGCATAGGTGTGCCATTTGGAACTTCACAAGCTCAAGGTGCATCCAGCTTTCATAGTGGAAGTATGACCACTCAAGGCAGCCCAAATTTCCATCCAGTGGTACAAATGGTGCAGGCTTCAAGCAGCTCAGCCTTTTCCTTTTCTGGCCATGCTGATGGCTACAGAGCTGCTGCTAGTGTTGTCAGCCAGCCATCAGCAGATAGTCATCAAATGTAAGTCTGTAATACATCTGCTGCTTTGACCTGGTTAAGCATTGCGATAAAAAGTGAGAGAGTTCATTTAACTGCTTAAACTGTCTATGATATACTTCTCAGATAGTTGTTACTATTTTTAGATTGTCACTTCTTTTCTTTGTTTTCTTTATCTTAGCTATCTCAAATTCTCCATATATTCAATTCTGCATACACTGCTTGATACAATTTAAACACCGTAAAAGTTGCAAGGAGATGTTTCCTAGAGAAATAATAACTTTGTGTTTTTCTGCACAACTGCAGGGATGACAGACAAGAAGTTGAGGCTAGGGACTTTGCTATTTGGTTGAAAGAAGAGTGGGAAATAGGGGAGGTAGACATCCTTACTGCCGAATTTGTATATAATGTCATCATATATCTCATTCTACTTGTATTCAGTGAAAGGAGTCTAAGGTCTTTATAGTTTATAGTGCACTTACATCAGACATGAAAGTTTCCATTTTGTATTTGAGTTCTTTTTTCCCCCATTCTTTAGAAAATAATAAGTGTCAACGAAGCATCCAAAATAGCTCCAAGCTGCATATCTAATTCCTTTTGACTTAGCGTCGGTGCATAACATAAGTTTCAAAGATTGACATTTTCAAAAATGCCTATTTGTAGAGCAATCCCATTATTCCCATATTTGGATTCTGAAAAAGCATATTTGGATGAATGCTCCTTTCTTTGGCCCACTCCCCCATCCTATCCTTCTCTGTCTTCCTTTCCCAAGTTATCCATTTTCTCCTCCACTTGTTGATGCACACTCGTGCCAACATCAACATTCATCCCAAGTTGATTTTATGTAGACCACATTAACAGGGAAATTTTCCATGACAATATAGTCAGTCATGGCAGAAACCACTAGTCACGTGTGCAAACTAGTGTTCCTACTATGGGGGAATGCGTAGCAGAGGCTAACCCTATCTTGGGTTTATCGAAGAGGGGATCTTGGAGAAATGTTGAGCCATAGGGAATGAAACTAGTGATTCAGAAGCACATATGTGCCATTCCATCTCTTGCCATGTGCACAGTGATGAATAGAGTTCATCCTCCCCTCCTCTATGATTCTCTGTGTACCTGGGGACCCTTGGTCGCCTCTCTCCTCTGACTACATAGGCATGTTCGAGGCTTCACAAAGTAATTCTCCAGCCCATGTATCAGTATTATTCCTCAGTGAAATGTGTGTATTATGCACTCATCCATTTGTAAATGTTTCATGATACACCAGATCACGTGATTCCCTGAAATGTGTTCATTTGTTGACAAACCTCAGCATCAGACTTAGCTCTTCTTCCCTAGTGAGAACATATTTTCATATGGCTATGCTGCCCATTAACATTCTTAAGAGCCCAATAAAAGTCTTTTAAATGGACTGATTTCAACCTCCCATGATCCAGTTAGGGCCCATTTAGGTGAGTAAGGTTTCCTAAAGATAATTTCAATTGAACCCTTCATGTTTCTATTGAAGTTTCTTATCTTCGACTTGAAAGATTTAGGAAACGGAATTCCTGTTTTGAAATATGAGTAATCTTACATATACATGATATTAACAAATCCACTACATAATGATCTATAAATTTTTAGAGTTCCCAGAATTGTGTATAGAGTTAGAGCTACTCAAGGTGCATCCTTTCAGAAAGGGAGAGTCCCAAACTTTCAAGGATTTGTTCTATTACTTGGAGGTGTGCCTGCAGCAGTAGGGTTGGTGAAGGGACAGCACTGGTTCCTGTCGATATTATCTATAAGGCACTCTCTTAAATGGTTGTGAAGGTTGAAAGAAGAGCATTTAGTCTGGGGAAAAGTTACAAGACAAAAGCATCCACTGGGGAGATCTTATTGGTACACGAGATTTAAGCTTGAACTATCTGTAGCCTATACGGAGGCATATCTTTGGACAACTAGATTTTCTCACCTGAAATCAAGAACTGATCATGTCACCATTTATGCTGTGACTGATGGCGCCTAGTTTAAGGACAGCCAGCCATCTCAAACACACACAAAACATTGACAGATCACCATTTGCTGGTTGTACAATATCAAGTCCATGGTCAACAAATTTCAAAATCCACTTTGTTGTCCAGTAGCTACAACAAGGAAATTGAATTAGTTCCAGACTTGGTCACATCTCTGATCTGAATTAGATCAGCTAGTTCATGGTCTGAATCAGGAAAATGCAAAAATAAAAACTGACATCTAAAAAAGATTTACAAATCATTGTAGGAATAATATTTCATGGCAAAACAATGGTGGCGTAATGCAAGACAATAACTCCCAAGGACTATTTAACATATTAAACTATGAATTATGTTCTTCTCAGCATGAAATTAAGTGGATTTGCCTTTTAACACTACTCTAGGAATAACATTTGCAATCATTCATCTTCACTTTTATTTTAACTTATCTTGAAGCTTAGATTTTTAAATAGGAAAGGATCAATTGATCCTCCAAGTATTGATCTTGAAGCTTATTCACCAAGTGTTCCTAGTTATACATGAAAATTAAATATTTTGTTAACATTAAATTATGAGACAATGTTAAAAGAATTAGATAATCAGACATATTTGCCTGAATTGTGTCTGGACTGGCTGATCTAGACGATTCCTGTCCAGTTCAGGCTGATTCTTCTTGAATTTTTCTATGGGACAATTTCATATATATATATAATATTAATTTCACAGAAACCAGCTTGCCTGGCTATTATCCACAAACCGCTGTTATATTATAATAATTACACAATTGTTATTGTGCTGTCACCTTAGGGTAACCAAAGTAGAGTCAAGTGTGCCCAACATTGAAAAGTCTAACTAACCCTCAAAATTAAACTTTTAAAAAGATCTCTTATGCTTTAGAACAATTAATTATTAAAAAAATTCAAATCCTGACACACGCCAGCAGGTGGCTGCTTGTGGGTGCTTCTGGATTCGGGTTGTTGTCTGGCAGCTACACAAAAGCAGCAGCGATGGTCAAGTGGGGACAGCAACGGGGAGGGTGGGGAATGGTGTGTCGGGTGGTGAACTGTGGCTGGGGAGCACCAGTTGCTATGCAACAGCAGTGATGGGGGATAGCAGTAGCATAAGGGGAAGGTGTGGAGTGAGGAGGGAAGGTGGGTGGGGCAGGCATTGGCAACCATGCAATAGCAGTGGCGATGGAGAGGGGGAATGAGGGGGCACAACAACGAAGGCTTCTTTTGTAGTTTGGTGGGGGTGGTCGGGTGAGCAGTGGCAGCAATGGGGGAATGTGTTGGGTGGGCAGTGACTGGGCGAGGGGAACTGGAGGGGTGAGGGGCATTGATGGAAAGGTGGGGTGTAGAAGTGAAGGGGGGAGGGGGGTGAGCAGCAACGGCCATGGGGAAGGTTGGGGGTTGGGGGGGAGAGGATTGAGCGGCGGAAGCTGCACAGTAGCAATAGCAATGGGACCCATGCATGCAGAAGTGAGGCAGATGAGGCATGCAGTGCGAGGGAAGTTCAGGAGGCATCTCGCTTAGTTCGGGCAGCATGCAGTCACTGGCCATGCGAGGAGGTGCAGCTGCCGCTGAGGAGGTGGTGGCGCATGGGTCTCTTGGGTCCCGAGAACCATAAAATAGCGTGGCATCTTCAGGGGTGCAGGGGTGTTGATGCAGGAGGATGGGTGGGCTTCTCCGTGTGCATGGGCCCATCAGATTATTGGGCTCTTTTGTTGTTTCTAGGCCAGAGACATATCCATATTCTTTTTGGGCCCATTAACTATGGTATTAAGGGTCTTTTATATTTTTTCTTATGTATTCTCTTTGGGTCTTTAGTTAGTGAGTGTTTAGTTAGCATATGGCCCATGGGCCTTAGGTGATTTGGCCCACTAAGGGGCCTTTGGGTTAGCCCCACCCATTTTAAAAAGGGTTGTATTAGGGTTTTAGAGAAGAAGATATGAGGAACTAAACAAGAAAGTGGAAAAGCAGTCTTGTCTTAGGGCGCCGCCCTCTCTCCCCTCTCTCTCTGTTCTCTCTCTTCTGTTCTCTACGTGGGGAGGGCTAGTCCGACAAGGCTAGGGGTGGGAGGCCTCCCAGCCCGATTAGACCAAGCCAAGGAGTGCGACGCCTCTGGCCGCCAGCGCCATTGCCTAGCAACACCGCTGCCGTCCTGGCCCTCCGCTGCTGCAAGCATAGATGGAAGTATCGGCCGAAACCGATACGTTTCGACGGAAACGTAACGTATCGGTTTCGGCCATGACTGATCTGAAACCCACTGAAAACACTGTAGCAACCCTGATACTTAAAAAATTAATATTTTAATTGGTTTTGGCCAATTTCAGCAGAAACCAAACTGAAACGACCGAACTGGCTAAAACCGCCTATTTACTCTTCCCTTAAGGCCATTTAAGACCGGCCGAAACCGGGCGAACTGAAATCGAAATCGTTTTGATTTTGGGCTTGGGCGATCCCGAAACTGACACCCTCATCCTTGGCTGCAAATTAACCGCCACTGCAGCACCCCTCTTGCAATCCCCTTCCTTCTTCTTCCCTCGATCTTGCTCTCTCTCATCGGTTTCCTCACTTCTCCATGAGATTGACCTCTCTCCCTCACCCGATCCTTCTTTCTCTCTCTTCCTCTTCTTCTCGCCACTTCTGCTGCTCAGCTAGCACTGCTAAGAGAGCATCACTGCCAGCACGATCTCTATCAGTAGCCACAACACTACGCCACATCACCAGGCCGCCCCCCCTCCCCCCTTCAGCAAATGTTGTCGGGGATATCTTTGAGGCCATTCCCCACCTGTTAAGCGGACCCTGCCACATCCTTCTTGGACTTGTCCTCCCTACATCGCTAGGTCCTCTTTGTTGTGCAGCTAAAGCACCTCAGAAGCTGCAGCCTCCTGCCACGACCATGGTCAACCTTGGCTCACCCCTATTGACTTGGTGGCTCCAGTTCAGCCACCCAGATCAACCAATGGGTTGGCCCAACTTTTGGCCCTTGACCAGATAACATAGCCCAGGTTAGTGGGCCAGCTGAGGCTGAGCAACCAGCCTGCTGGCAGTCCCAATTGGGCCCATTCGGCAGTAGGCCCACCAAGTTTAACTTGGCCCACCAGCTTGGCCCAACTTAGGCCCATCTTGTCCCACATTAATTTTGGAAACAAAGCACAGGGAATTGACTTGTCCTCACAAGCCGGGGCCTTGACCAACATGTCTGTCTTGGTCTGTGTTTGTGGGTACGATGTCATATTTTGCTGAGACAAACGTGCGCCTGCCGAATGACTTCCTTGCTTGTATGATGTTCGATCCTAATCAGTCAAGCAGTTATGTTGGTGAGGACACCAGAGCGCGGACCCGCTTCGACCCGGCTCGAGTCTACCAATGTCGGCGACCCTCGACAGCAGCGATCCCGTCATTATGGCTTGGAGATGAGGAGTGCTATTTTTAGTGTCATTTATGTGAGGTGTTGTGAGGCCCCTTTGAGGCCCATGAGAGTTCTCTTATTTTCAGATGTATTTTTGGGAATTTTTGGGGTTATCTGTGCATGTGGGACATGGCTGTCTTTTTATGTTTTGTTCTGAGAACATTTTGGTCCCATGGGAAAGGTGCACATTAGGGTTTCTGTGGGCTTGTCCTATAAATACTTGTAAACGCTCTTTTGGGTGAAAGCAATAGAAGAATCGAAATGGCATTTTTGAAGGAGGCGCTGCCTCGGACTGTGTGCGCACAGTGTTCTCCCTCACTCTCGAACCCCCCTTCTTCTTCTCCCTTTCTTCTGTTTCTTCCCCCATTTCTTCCCGCTGCTGTCTCAACCCTCCTGCTTCGTCTGCATTTTCCCCTCCCTGTTCCCCCTTCATCTCTTTCATATGAACTCCCCTGCCTCCATTTCCCCTCCCCGGAATCCCAGTGCAGACCCCCTCTCCCACTCTCCTTTTCTCCCAGTGCTCCCTCTCCCAGCTCCTTCTTTCCCCTCCCCCAATCCCTGCGCGACCCCCCCTTCCCGTTTGTTTCCCCCCCAGTTCCTGTAGCCCGCGCCGACCACCCCGCCCTCGAGCTCCCCGCGTCCGGAGACCCCGCACCACCCATCCCCTGCGCCGGACTCCCCCGCCTTGAGCTCCCCGTGTTCGGAAGCTCAGCGCCACTCGTCCCCTGCGCCGGACCCCCGCCCAGAGCTCCCTGCGTCCGGAGACTCCAGCACACGGCCGACCACGCCCCAGGCTCCCACGCGACCGGAAGCCCCGGTGCCGGCCGCCCCCCCCCGTCCGAGCCCCACGCGGCTACCATCGCCGACCCCCGGTCGTGCGCGCCGGGGCCCCCGCGTCCCCTGCGCCCCTCTCGCGGTAGTGCTCACCGTCCGGTGCCGTGTGTGCCACTGCCGCCATCCGCGCCCCGTTCATCTGCTCTGAACGCACCTAGAATCGCCACCGCGACCGGTCCGACGCGCCGGAGTCACAGCAGGGCCTTCCCTGCGCCGCTCCTGGCCTTCCCTGAGTTGCGTCGGTCCCATCCTGGAGGACGAACGATCAGCACCTTCGTCCTGCACCTGTGGGAATCCCCTGCTCGGGCGCGGTCTGTGACGAATGAAGCGTACCCAGTGGAGTTGATGAGCGGCCCAAGTATTGAGATTGTCGCGACACGTTCTGGTTGTTCGTGTATCTCCCCGTGTTACCGCACGAGTACGCCCAGCCGCTACGACCGAAGACTCCGCCTCGCCAACACCCTCGCCGGCCTGCTCACGCGCCCCGGATCGTGCGGCATCCTGACCCACTGGTTGCCGAGATCGCTGCGCTCTCGCTGTCTCCGTCTGCACCCCTAACCCAATCGAGGCTCTCCTCCCCCGACGAATCGTCAGCCTGAAGGTTCTCTCCGTCACCCCTCTCTGCTCTTTTCGTATCTAATTTGATCTGTCGTCGTGTTTGAGCGGTAGGATTCTAGCTAGTTATCTTATTGCTGTCGGACTGTGTTAAGCGAGTCTCCATATCACCTGCTAGCGTTAAATCTGAAAACATTCTGTGTAGTTGATGCCTTAGCCGTGTGGTGGTTCTACCCACCGCCGATCCGACGCTTTTCCTGCTGCGTGGGACGACCCGTCGGCTTGTAGTTTTCTGTTTAATATGTGTATCACACTTTGAAACTGCTTGTGGAACATGTGCATTTGAATGACCTTGCTGCTTCTTTGTGGCTGAACTCTTGTTGGTTAGATATGTGGCATTTCGGGTAGTCGTCCCGCATCATCTTTGGTATCAGAGCGGTCTGTGTTACGGTCTAAGGCTTGAGTTGGCATCTTTAGCTGTCTATCTTGCTGAGGGATTTTTTTGTCATGTCTATGGCTGTTTTCTTGCTGCATTTAGAGTGTCCATCATGGTTAGTGGTGTTGGGTTTCATTGTCTCTTAGCTTATGCCCACCCGTAGCGGTATCGAGTTCCATACCCCGGCACCCATGGCGGGTTCGCAGACAGGTTCCCCTTCATTTCCTGAGGTAGTTGTGAGGTTGGATCAATTGATGGTCCGTATGGAACAAATGGAGCAGAGGCTCACTGAGACTGAGCAGCATTTTGAGGAGCGGGTCACCGAGTCGACCCGGGTTGTCCAGGGGATGGTTGGGCGTGTCCTTGCCCTTGAGAGGCCCCCACCAGCCCAGGACCCGGCCCTGGGAACCGGCCTGCTCGCCGGGACCCCGAGGGCCCCCGCATAGAGTGGAACAACCCCCGGTCGAGGGGTAGATGACTATGTGTCCGACTATGACTCCAAGGAGGAAGTAGGCACGGACTTTAGACCCGTCACTGCTAGGGAAAGGCATGTTGAGCACGAGTGGGGTGGTGCTCAGGGGCGTCATAGGTACCCTAGGGGTGGCGAGGTGAGAGATGACCGTGGAGGTAGAGTGGATTTGGGGCATGATCATAGGTTCTACCAACACCCACGAGATAGAGATGATCGGCGCCATGTGGGGTATGAGCAGCCGCGTCACCGATACCCGAGAGGTCGGGAGGATCGGGACGAGCATGGGTTTGAGCCTCGGCGGTATCGTCACCCGAGAGATCGGGATGACCATGATGATCAAGACGACCGTCGTATTGTCCGTGTGGATGCCCCCACCTTTGACGGGTCCTTGGACCCGAGAGTTTATCTAGATTGGGAGGCCAGCATGGACCGATACTTTGATTGGATGGGAATGTCTGATGCCTGACGCGCACGCTTTGCCATGATCAAACTGGTTGGTCAGGCTCAGACGTATTGGTTGAATGTGGAAGCCCTCTATGAGCAGCGCGGATTAATGCCTATTGAGTCATGGGAGGACATGAAGGTGAAGCTTCGCGAGAAATACCTCCCAGCGACCTATTGGCATCGTCTCATAGACTGCTGGCAAGAGCTCACCTAGGGGACTCGTACTATTTCTGAGTATATTGCTGATTTTGACGAGTACCTCCTGAGGTGTGGGGCGCGTGAGGAGGCGCGATTACCCTTTCCCGTTTTCGGAAGGGTCTTCGTCGTGTTTATCAACATGAGTTGTTCCGCCAACACGTGACGACCATCGAGCATGCATATCAGGTCGTACGTGAGATGGAGCAATTTGAGTTAGGTCGCGAGTCTCCCCCGCGTGCTAGGCCTGTCTACCCTCGCCCGCCCGAGCAGTGTTCCGCTCCCGGGTTACCTCCGACGGGGCCCACTTTAGGGCCGTCGGAGCCCCCTCCCCGCCCTCGTTTCCTACCCTCGAGGGAGGCCGCTCCAGCCCTGCCTGCTCCCCCCGCGCGCCCACAACTCCCTGCTCCCCCGGTCCGGCGAGATGAAAAGGGGAAAGCACCTATGGGGGGAGGCGTACCTCAAGATGGCGGCTCCCGCATCTGTTGTTTCAGGTGCCAGGGGTTTGGCCACTACCAGAGTGCTTGTCCTACGAGGGCCTTGACCATTGAGGGGGTTGATCCCGGGGAATCCTCTCATGATCTTCAAGAAGTGGGGTATGCGGCGGGTGATGATTTGGCCCTAGAGTACCAGTTGGATGATGAGTTGGCCGATCCCGCCCATGCGCCGAGCCTCGGGGAAGTGCCCAGTGATACGAGACTTGGGGTTGTTCGATACACCTTGGCCCAGCCTAAGGAGAGTGCTGACTGGCGTCGCATCTCTATCTTCCAGACCTACTGTCGCTTGGGCGGTAAAGTCTGCCGGGTTATCGTGGACAACGGGAGTTGCATTAACGCCATCTCCACCCGCACCGTCACACGTTTGGGTCTGGTTACAGAAAACCACCCACATCCTTACCACGTGTCGTGGGTGGACTCGACCTCCATTCCCGTTCAGTCTAGGTGCCTTATTCCGCTTTAGCTCCATGCCTATGGAGCAAAGATCTGGTGTGACGTCTTGCCCATAGAGGTCGGGAGCATCATCTTGGGACGACCCTGGATATATGATGTGGATGCGACCCTCTATGGCCAGACCAACACCTGCGTCTTCGATTTTGGGGGCTAGCGGATCACCATCTATCCTTCTCCTCCCCCTGCACCTACCCCTCCGGCGAGCTCCCTTTCTTCCCCTACTCCTCAGGTGAGCTCCCCTCTAGGTGTCTCGGGTGTGGTGGGCTCTTCTCGGCCTGCTACTCCTTCTTCTACCCCCAGCGTCGCTCGAGGCGTTCCCACTTCGAGGGTCCCTACCACCGCAGCACCCCCACTTCTAGTCCCGCGATTTGGGCGTTCCTCCCTCACTAGACCGTTACAGTTAATCACTGCCAGGGAATTTGAGCAGGATTGCCGGAGCTGACCATATATTTACCCTGTTGGTGAGGCCCGTGAAAGACGAGGTCACTAGTGAGGCTCTCTCGGAGCACCCAGCTGAGGTTGTCCCTCTCCTTCGAGAGTTCTCTGATGTGTTTCCCGATGAACTACCAGACGGCTTTCCCCCAATACGTGACATCCAACACGCCATAGATCTGGTTCCGGGGTCCACATTACCCAACCTGCCACACTATAGAATGAACCCCACTGAGCATGCTGAGCTGCAGTGGCAGGTTGAGGAGTATTTGAGGAAGGGATCCATGAGAACTAGCAAGAGCCCATGCGCCGTCCCCGCACTTCTAGCTCCCAAGAAAGACGGCACCTGGAGAATGTGCGTGGATAGCCGCGCGATTAACCGTATCACCGTCAAGTACCGATTTCTCATTCTCCGCTTGGATGATATGCTGGATATGCTAGCGGGAGCCACTATCTTTTCAAAGATCGATCTCAGGAGTGGCTATCACAAGGTCAAGATTCGACCTGGGGATGAATGGAAGACGGCTTTTAAGACAAAAGATGGGCTCTATGAATGGTTGGTAATGCCCTTCGGGCTATCCAACGCTCCTAGCACCTTCATGCGGCTGATGACTGAGGTATTACGCCCGTTCATTGGAGTATTCCTGGTCGTGTATTTTGACGATATTCTGATTTATAGCCGCTCTAGGAGTGACCACCTTGACCACCTGCGTCAGGTTTGCCTCACCCTCCGCCAAGAAAGCCTTTACGGCAACCTCAAGAAGTGTGCCTTCCTGACTGAATCTGTCACTTTCTTGGGGTTCATCGTATTAAAAGAGGGTGTCTCTGCTGACCCCGAGAAGATCAGGGCGATTGTAGAGTGGCCCGAGCCTCAGACTCTTCATGATGTGCGTAGCTTTCACGGTTTGGCCACCTTCTACCGTCGATTCATATGCGGGTTCAGCACCGTCACAGCTTTCATCACAGACTGCATTCGGAAGGGAGCATTTGTCTGGACTAAGGCCGCCGCTTCGGCCTTTCGTGATCTCAAGGAGAGGATGACTCAGGCACCTGTACTTCGATTACCTGATTTCTCCAAGGTGTTTGAGGTTTCCTGTGATGCCTCAAGTGTCGGCATTGGTGGAGTATTGAGCCAGGAGGGCCATCCCATCGCCTACTTCATCGAGAAATTGAATGATGCGAGGCTGAAGTACTCCACCTATGACAAGGAGTTTTATGCGGTAGTTCAGGCGTTAAGATATTGGAGGCATTATTTACTACCGCAGGAGTTTGTCCTCTACTCCGACCATGAGGCCCTCCGCTTCCTCCACGCTCAGAAAAAGCTCAACCCACGACACAGCCGGTGGGTGGAATATCTGCAAGCTTATACTTTTGTTCTCAAGCATCGAGCGGGCGTGGAAAACCGTGTGGCAGACGCGCTGAACCGACGTTCTACTTTATTGTTGACTGTCCACACGGAGGTTACTGGATTTGAGCGCCTTCGAGACGAGTATGCTCCTTGCCCCGATTTTGGCTCGATTCACTCTGCGCTCCAGTCCGGACCCTCTCGGGAGTATCCTGACTACCTCCTGCAAGGGGAGTACCTTTTTCGAGGGGATAGGCTGTGTGTTCCGCGGACCTCTGTATGCGAGTTTCTTGTTTGGGAGGTGCATGCTGAGGTCTTGCCGGCCACTTTGGCCGAAACAAGACCATTGAGTTAGTGGAGTATCATTTCTTTTGACCCAGCCTGAAGCGCGACGTAGCTTACATCGTGGCTCAGTGCCGCATCTGCGCTCTGGCTAAGCAACGAAAGCAAAATACCGGGTTGTATACTCCCCTCCTCGTGCCCGATCATTCGTGGCAGGACATTAGCATGGACTTTATTCTGGGATTGCCACTTACGGTTCGTCGGCACGACTCGATTATGGTGGTGGTCGACCGATTCTCCAAAATGGCCCATTTTGTCCCCTGTTCCAAGACTTCGGATGCGTCTAAGGTAGCGCGCCTCTTTTTAGATGAGATTGTTCGCTTGCATTGGCTACCTAAGACCATTGTCTCGGATCGGGACGTGCGATTCACGAGCTATTTTTGGAAGACTCTATGGCACCTCTTGGGCACCAAGCTCAAGTTCTCTACTGCTTATCACCCACAGACCGATGGGCAAACTGAGGTAGTTAATAGGAGTCTGGGTGATCTATTGCGTTGTTTGGTAGGAGAGCATGAGCGGGGTTGGGACTTGGTCTTGTCGTCAGCAGAGTTTGCATACAACAATTCAGTCAATAGGTCTACCGGCTTGAGTCCTTTCGAGATAGTTACTGGCTATAGACCTAGGTGGCCTTTAGATCTTGTCCCTATGCCCATCCAGGCCCGAGTCTCAGAGTCAGCAGAGTCATTAGCTGCCCATATTAAAGTCTGCATGAAAGTGTCCGTCGCCACATTGAAGCAAGCATGAAAAATAAAAATTTCAGCAAATGCACATCGCCGTCCGCAAGAATTTCACGAGGTGATTACGTGATGATCAGGTCAGACTTGAGCGGCTACCCTCCAGGGCCGTGAGAAAACTACAGGCTCGGGGAGCCGGTCCTTTCAAGGTATTGAAACGCGTCGGATCCAATGCGTACGTTGTAGATCTACCACCCGACTACGGCATCCATTCCACATTTAATGTCTCGGATTTGATGGCTTATCAGGACCCGACAGCGATTCCTAGTGAGCCGTTTGAGCCTCCTTCCCCCTTTGTGAGTGACCCCACCCACGAGTGCCCACCAGTAGCCTCCATTCCAGTACGACATGAGCAGATCGACCAGATACTAGATGAGCAGATTATCACCACACGGAGTGGAGCTTTTCAGCGCTACTTGGTTCGTTGGAGGGGTAGACTCTCTATTGAGGACACGTGGGTCACGTAGGAGGAGTTACAGCAGATCGACCCCGATCTCTTGGAGCGGTACCAGAGCGGCCAGGACCCGTACTCGACTGGGTCGAGTTCCTCACAGGCGGGGAGGATTGGTGAGGACACCAGAGCGCGGACCCGCTTCGACCCGGCTCGAGTCTACCAGCGTCGGCGACCCTCGACAGCATCGATCCCGTCATTATGGCTTGGAGATGAGAAGTGCTATTTTTAGTGTCATTTATGTGAGGTGTTGTGAGGCCCCTTTGAGGCCCATGAGAGTTCTCTTATTTTGAGATGTATTTTGGGGAATTTTTGGGGTTATCTGTGCATGTTGGACATGGCTGTCTTTTTATGTTTTGTTCTGAGGACATTTTGGTCCCATGGGAAAGGTGCATAGTAGGGTTTCTGTGGGTTTGTCCTATAAATACTTATAAACGCTCTTTTGGGTGAAAGCAATAGAAGAATCAAAATGGCATTTTCTTGAAGGAGGTGCTGCCTTGGACTGTGTGCGCACAGTGTTCTCCCTCACTCTCGAACCCCCCTTCTTCTCCCTTTCTTCTGTTTCTTCCCCCATTTCTTCCCGCTGCTGTCTCAACCCTCCTGCTTCGTCTGCATTTTCCCCTCTCTGTTCCCCCTTCATCTCTTTCATCTGAACTCCCCTGTCCTCTATTTCCCCTTCCCGGAATCCCAGTGCGGACCCCCTCTCCCACTTTCCTTTTCTCCCGGTGCTCCCTCTCCCGCTCCTTCTTTCCCCTCCCCCAATCCCTGCGCGACCCCCCTTCTCGTTCGTTTCCCCCCCAGTTCCGCAGCCCGCGCCGACCACCCCGCCCTCGAGCTCCCCGCGTCCGGAGACCCCGCACCACCCATCCCCTGCGCCGGACTCCCCCGCCCCGAGCTCCCCGCGTCCGGAAGCTCAGCGCCACTCGTCCCCTGCGCACCTAGAATCGCCACCGCGACCGGTCCGACGCGCCGGAGTCGCAGCAGGGCCTTCCCTGCGCCGCTCCTGGCCTTCCCTGAGTTGCGTCGGTCCCATCCTGGACGACGAATGATCAGCACTTTCGTCCTTGCACCTGTGGGGATCCCCTGCTCGGGCGCGGTCTGTGACGAATGAAGCGTACCCAGTGGAGCTGATGAGCGGCCCAAGTATTGAGATCGTCGGCGACACGTTCTGGTTGTTCGTGTATCTCCTCGTGTTACCGCACGAGTACGCCCAGCCGCTACGACCGAAGACTCCGCCTCGCCAACACCCCCGCCGGCCTGCTCATGCGCCCCGAATCGTGCGGCATCCTGACCCGCTGGTTGCCGAGATCGCTGCGCTCTCGCTGTCTCCGTCCGCACCCCTCACCCAATCGAGGCTCTCCTCCCCCGACGAATCGTCAGCCTGAAGGTTCTCTCCGTCACCCCTTTCTGCTCTTTTCGTATCTAGTTTGATCTGTCGTCGTGTTTGAGCGGTAGGAATTCTATCTAGTTATCTTATTGCTGTCGGACTGTGTTAAGCGAGTCTCCATATCAACCTGCTAGCGTTAAATCTGAAAACATTAATTGTGTAGTTGATGCCTTAGCCGTGTGGTGGCTCTACCCACCGCCGATCCGACGCTTTTCCTGCTGCGTGGGACGACCCGTCGGCTTGTAGTTTTCTGTTTAACATGTGTATCACACTTTGAAACTGCTTGTGGAACATGTGCATTTGAATGACCTTGCTACTTCTTTGTGGCTGAACTCTTGTTGGTTAGATATGTGGCATTTCGGGTAGTCGTCCCGCATCATATGTCTCTCAAGGTGTTATTGGACTTGTTATCTCAAACAAGAGTGATTATCGTTCCTTCAGATGTCACTTTTGTGGAGTTCTCCTTCTTTTGTTGGCATCACCCAACTATTAATGAGTATGTTTATTCAGATGGCACATGGCGAAGATCTTCCTCTCTGAGGAGGCTCTTCATCGCTCTTGGGGCTGAGTGGTTGGCAGAGTGGCATGTTGTTGTGAGATCCAAGTTGACCTCATGTGTTCTACAACCTCCACTCGAGGTGCTAGTTGTTCCCGACCCGTGCATCATCATGGCTTTACTTGCACCTCGCGGTTGCTTTTGGAGTAGATGATATCACATGGCACCTTGACGTAGGTGACAACTTCTATTTTTAGATGACTGTGCCTACATTGAGCCAGAGACGACAATACCAAGTCCATCGTTAGAGTCACGGAGGACCCTTCGTCAGAAGGATGCATTTGCATCTGATTGTCAATTGTTTTACTCAACAAGGCTTCATTTGATATCGAATGATGTGTTTGAGGTAGATTGTTGTACTACTTCACTTTCTGATGCTCGGGTCGACTGTTTGTGTGATCTAGATGACTTCGATCTGATGTGGTTGGACGACCAGCTCACTTCATCCGATATCTCCAACATCAGCATTTGTGCACCTTGTTGACATCATCAACATTATGTAGATGTGCCAACCCCTTTGTCATCCCTTGGATGTTTCGTCATTTCAAAACTCGGGGTCAAGTTTTCTTGAACCTGGGGTGTATGATGTAGGAGGATGGGTCGACTTCTTAATGTGCACGGGCCCATCAGATTATTGGGCTTTTGTTGTTTCTAGGCCAGAGAGATACCCATATACTTTCTAGGACCATTATCTAGGGTATTAAGAGTCTTTTATATATTTTTTATGTATCTTCTCTTGGGGTCTTTAGTTAGTGAGTCTTTAGATAGTATGTGGCCCGTGGGTCTTAGGTGGTTTGGCCCAGGCCGGGGGGTGGGGGGGTTGTATTAAGGTTTGGAGAAGAAGACATGAGGAAATAAAAGAAAGTGGAAAAGAAGTGTTGTCTTGGGGCGCTACCCTCTTTCCCATTTCTCTTTGCTCTCTCTCTTTATTGGTCCTCTACGAGTGAGGGACAATCCCACCAGCCAGGGGTGAGTGGCCCCCCAGCTTGATCGGACCAGACTAGTGTATTAAAAATGACTAATTGGTTCGAGTTGGATGGCCCCCCATTGACTAGTTGAACTAGTTAGTCGGTGAGTCGAACATCTCAAGTCCAAGTCGGTTATTTTTTTAGGATTTTTTTTTTTCATTTCTATGTGTAACTCTTGTTGATTGTTAGTGTTGAGGGTATATTCCAATCATATCGAAAGATATAAGCATCACATAAAAAAATCTGATTGAATTAAAAGGACCGGTTTAGAAGACATACCTATAACTCAAATCGTAGAGCATCAATGTTATATGCATTATGAGATGAATACAAAAAGTGCAAGGTAATGAAGAAGAAAAATCTGATTTACTAGTATGAACATTGTTCAGAAGTCATCATTTAACAATGAGATGATATTGCTGAAAAATATCACTTAGCTAATGCGAGTCCTAATCTTTGACATCTAAAATAAAACAACATAAAATAGATAAAATCAGACTCATGAATGTCAATAAATGAGAGTAGAAATAATGTGAGTCTAGTTTGTGTATGGAAGAGGGTCTGTTGTTTGCTTTACATAACATTGTGTGGGTGCCTATTAGAGGAAAGAGTTGGCAAAAAGGTGGTAACCCTAACCCATAGTTGTGAAGGTGCCAATGAGCCCATTATTGGGGTCCTTGAGCTAGGTGTTGTTTAGTATTTGGATAAGCTGGGAGGAGAATAGGCATAACTCCTCCTAGTTTTAGATATCCTTATTTCTTATCCTAATGACGTTTGGTACGTATGAGGATATCCTCATTTTAATTTTTATTATCCATTTGGTGGAAACGAGGATAATAATAGAAGTAAGCCCCATTCGCAGACCATTTTACTCTTCTTAACCTAGGTTTGAGGATATGCATTAACCCTTGTTTGGTTGGAGAATGGTGAAGAATAGAGATAATAATCTCATTAACTAAAAAACAATTATAATGATAATAATATAATATTATTATGTTAGTATAGTAATAATAATTTACTGTGATATATAAATAATTTGACTATGTTACAATGTTAATTACTATATTTATATGTAATATAATAATAGTAACATTAATAAGTTAATTCCTATAGTAATATAACATAGTGTTAATATGTGATTACATTAAGTCTAATCATAATTTAATGTGGCATTATCATTAATTTGACCTTGTTATTATGTTAATTAATATAGTTATCCAAGATATAATAATGTAGAAATAGTACAATGTTCATTACTATGTTAATTGCAATAACAATGTTGAAAAAAATATTTTAATGTATTATTGCAATAAGCCTAATCATAATTTGACTATGTCACTATGCTAATTATTGTGACAATATACAAATATAGTAATATGTTAATTATCATAATAATATAATAACAATTATTATGTTATTATATTAAGTTTAATAATTTATTATAATGTCATTAATAATTTGACTTTGTTACTATGATAATTACTATATTAATATTACGTGTCCATTATTGTGATAATTACTAAAGTAATATATTAATATGATTATTTTAATATATTATTATATTAAGTCTAAACATAATTTAATGAGGAGTTATCAATAATTTGACAATGTTAATTGTATTATTATCATAATTATATATAATATAATAATATTACTTTATTCATTATTACTTTAATTACTATAATGATATAATAATTGACTATGTTACTATGTTATAATATAATCATAATTATGCATTATATAGTATAAGATAATATAACTATATTTATTATTATGTTAATTAGTGTTACTGCTATAGTAATATAGGCCAGCTCCTGCCGAGGTGACCGCTGAGACGCTTCTCGCCAGACTGAGCCGAGACGACCAAGCCGATGAATCCCTTTGAGGTGCGCTTGGCCGACGTGTGACGCTGCTCCCGAGCTTACGAACTGACCTGCAAAGTCTGCCGAGTGGGCTCGGCGGGAATGTTACTGCTATAGTAACATAGGTCGGCTCCTGCCGAGGTGACCGCTGAGACGCTTCTCGCCAGACTGAGCCGAGACGACCAAGCCGATGAATTCTTTTGAGGCGCGCTTGGCCGACGTGTGACGCTGCTCCCGAGCTTACGAACTGATCTGCAAAGCCCGCCGAGTGGGCTCGGCGGGGAGACACTCCGACGCTCAAGTCAGTTGCTAGTCGAGCAGAATGGCCTAGCGTAGGGGAGAATAACGTACCTTTGCCAGTGGAATGTCTACCCTTTATATAGTGTTAGGACACGTACGCGTGAGCTGGACGAGCTGCCAATCTCACTGGGAGTTACCGAGATTCCCGCCGGATTGGACGTCGTTACTTCTCTGTCAAATCGGGATGATCGTGGCTGCCACCTGCAGACCTGATCGCCGAGATCGTGGTCTTAATGGCCGTGATTTATGGTCCCGTAATCTTCGGACCTTGCTTCATTCGCCTGTTGTCCACGTGAAAACCGTTATGGGGCACGTGAGTACGCCGAGCACTAGGTCGGCCTTGCCCGAGCTTCGGTAGATGGCCCGAGGTGCATAACAGATCAGTCAAGCTCTTGCTTGAGGTCGAACTCGTAAGACCTACCCAGGCCGAGCTATTGAGAGGCCCGGGACGTAGTTGGATGAACCTCCTGACCCTCGATTCTGGTGCCACTTGTCGGCTAGTGCCCTTGATGAGGTCGGCTTATACCAGGGATGGAGCCGACCTGCTGGTCAACCCTCTCCCTACCTGCGTCAACCATATGAGCTCTAGGCGCATCTCGGCTACCAGGTCGGCCTTTTCCGAACTGACCTAGTACCCAGCCGAGCTGAGAAATGAACCGAGGTGATTCAGAGCAGATGCTTGCTACGTGAAATGTCGGCCTCCATCTTCTGATGTGGTCGGCTGTCTCGTCGGCTGTCCTAGGAGAGCCGATCTGCTTGGAGACCCCCGTGTCATTGGCCCCCTAGGTTCACGTCGGACCGTGAACGCGGGCCGAAGTGAAGTTATATTTTCCCTGCTGGGAGTAGATGCCCTGCCACGTGGCGCTGCTGACCCACATTTTTACGAGGACACCGAACGTCAGAACCGCCGAACGTCGCTTCATCTGACAAGCCGCCTGGCGTCGCTTCGGAGGCAGCGCTGCCATCATTGCGCCGCCTTGTTTCTCGAGTGTCATCAAAGCCTTGCTTGCTTCCCGCGTCGATCAGGATCCGAGGGGTCGGCCTACAGCCAATCCGGTAATGACACGTGGGCAGATCCTACCCATTGACTTAGAAGTCGGATTTCTGCTGTTGGATTCGATTGGCCCCCTGGCCCTATAAATACCGGGGTCTGCGGCCGAAAGCTTGCCCTTGCTTTCACGCGACTACTCATCAGACGACCAGCCAATGAGCCGACGTCGCTGGCCTCTTCTGTCCGAGGTTTCGTCTGTCCGTCGCTTGCTTCCTTCCGAGGTAAGCGATGTCTTCGATTTCTTCTGCGTCTTCTTCCTCTGGTCCTCGTTTCCGCGAGGGTTCAATGTCTAGAGGTTCTCCTTCCGAGAACTCTTCTTCTCACTCGACTGGGGCTGCTTCTCCTGATGGAATGCCCCACTCTCCTCGGCCTGACGGCGAGGAGTCCGGCCATTCCGATGACTGCCTTGTGGTCGATCCCGGGACTTACATTCCCAAAGAGCCTTCTGCCCATACCTCTGGGGCTCGTCGGCCAGTCGACAATGTTGCTGACGCTCAATGTGAAACCAGTGACGGGACCCTCGAATGGATGAAAACTCATCCCGGATTGGTGTTTTCGGAGGGCTATTCTATGTATCATTCGAGTCAGCTTCGTGCTCATTATGTGGCGGAAGGCGGAGTTTGTATCTACGCCGAGGCCGTTCGAGCTGGCTTCCGCCTTCCTTTGCATCCTTTCGCCATTCTTCTCCTCTTCAAGCTGGGAGTCGCACCGTCGCAACTGACCCCTAATTCATGGAGGTCAGTTGTCGGCTTCCTGGCGGTTTGTGCGCTTGCTAAGGTCCTTCCGACCACGCGTCTTTTCCTTTATTGCTTCTCGGTCAAAGCCTTTGGGGACTGGCTGTACTTCGCAGCTCGGTCTGGCCGACAGATCTTGGTCGGATGCCCTCTTCCGTTCACAATTGGAAGAGGAACTTCGTTTTCGTCCATAGCCCAACGGGATGGCCGTTCCCGACCACCTGGTCGGCCGTGGATATTCGCCACAGGGCCTTCCGAGCTCCAAATCTCGTCGAATCCGAGCTCGCGGAGTTTGATTCTTTACAGGTGCTGGATCCACCCGACCTGTTTCAGCTCGACGGGTTGTTCAAATTGATTGCCAAGGCCGACAAATGTCACTTCCTTTCCGATGTTATTTTTTCGTGATTTGCGAGTAACGGCTAACCAACTACTGCTTCTCACAGTGATGGCCGACAAGGGCAAGTCGTCGGCTGCTCTCGACATTGGCCAAAGGCGCAATACCTTACTCGCCGACCGAGCAGCGGAAAGGTTTGCGGGTCGTGGTAAGAAGAGCGCCACGAGGCCATCGAAGCGTCCGAGGGAGGAAACCGATGACGCAGGTCGGGGGACGAAGCGCCGATCGTCGGATCCTCGTCTGACATCATCTCAAGGACGACGCGAGCTGTCGGAGCAACCGACTGCGGACGAGCATGTCGCGAGCCCTCAGCCGTCGTCGGTGCGCACGGAGGAGCTCTCTGCTACTGAATGGGCTCGTCGGGCGACCCCGGCGAGAACGTTGGCCCAGTCCTCGACCAAGTGAGCCAACGAGATTGTGGAGGAATTCTACGGTTCAGTGCAGACTCAATTGGGCCTGGTCGGGGCCTTGTTTAAGAAAGCCGAGAAGTCTCAGGCGGCGGCCGACCAGCAAGTCCTCGAGGCCACGAACAAGGCAAAAGAGGCCGAGAAGAGGGCTAGGAATGTCGAGAAGCTCCTAGACGCGGAGCGGTTGAAGGCGAAGAGAGCCGAGGAGGATGCCGCTCGGATGACCAAGCCGGCCGAGGACCTCAAAGAGGTTATTCGTACAAAGGAAGAGTTGCTGGAGGCTGCCAGGGCTCATAACTCGAGGCTGGCCGAGGAGGAGCGCGAAAGGATTATCGCAGAGTACCGCGACTCCGAGGAGCTAAATGAAGAGGTTGACAAGCTCTTCCAGGTTGGATACGACCATTGCATCAAGTGCATCCGAAAGCTGCATCCCGAATATGATTTGTTGGGTCTGGAAGATGCCGAGGACGAGGATGCAGGCGAGGCTCATGACCGAGCCGAGGTCGCTGACGAGGCATAGGCTGCTGCGACCGAGGCGGTTCCTGGTACTGATGAGACAGCCGCGACCGTTGCTTCCGATCAGGCTGCTACTATCGAGGCTGCGTCTGACGACGTTGTAGTTGATTGAATGCCTTACATTTGTATGTGGCAGCTGGCCTTACAATGTATCTTCTTTGTTAGTAGAACTGGAAACGCGTGCCTCTTTCGTTATTGCTTGGTTTGTTGTGGCTTGGTTCGAACCACGTTACTTTGAATGTCGTGCATTTGACTATTTGGGTCTAGCTCGGTGCTCGGCTTATTGACGAATTTTTGAGGTTGGCCTGGTGCTCGGACCTTTGAGTAAAGGTACGTCGTCGAGGTAAATGCTTAGGCGGCTTTGCTGGTGTGTTTAGCGGGCCGAAGAGAACTTGCCAGGAGAGTATGCCATCTCTCTAGTCGGCTCGAAGCCCGGACCTGGTGTCTTGAGGTCGGCTCAGGCCTTTGACCAATAATCGTCAGTTCTCGAGGTTGGCTTGGAGCCCGGACCTCCTAGACGGTGCGTCAAAGTTAGCTCGGCGCTCGGACCTATGACGACTCGGTGCCGAAGCGTTGGATCACATCGGATGCCGTCTTTTTGATTTATGGACAGCGTGAAATATCCTGGGCGGTCATGCCTGCATGCAAGAGCGACCTCGCGTTGAGCTCGGTTAACGGATAGTCTGACGTTATGGCCACGACTGTATGTCAGAGCGACCTTGTCACGAGCAGAGGGTTGTCCTCGCTTTAGGGCTCGGGTCGTTGAGACGAGTGCCGAAGCAAACTCGTGGTCGGATGGGACGAATACCGAAGCGACCTCGTGTTGGGAGCTCGAAGTGCCGAAGCGACCTCGTGCAAGAACTCGGATGAGGAGTGCCGAAGCGACCTCGTGTTGGAAGCTCGGAGTGCCAAAGCGACCTCGCGCAAGAGCTCGGATGAGACGAGTGCCGAAGCGACTTCGTGTTGGGAGCTCGGAGTGTCGAAGTGACCTCGTGCAAGAGCTTGGACGAGACGAGTGCCGAAGCGACCTCGTGTTGGGAGCTCGGAGTGCCGAAGCGACCTCGCGCAAGAGCTCGAACGAGACAAGTGCCGAAGCGACCTCGTGTTGGGAGCTCGGAGTGCCGAAGCGACCTCGCGCAAGAGGTCGGATGAGACGAGTGCCGAAGCGACCTCGTGTTGGGAGCTCGGAGTGCCGAAGCGACCTCGCGCAAGAGCTTGGATTTACGACGTTCATGCTCGTGCCTTCGAGCTTTGTCGGACGTCGTCTTCTCGGTTTGTGGAGTCTACCTGCTCGTGTCGTGATGATCAACTTGCATTTAAGTGGAGAGGCTTAAGACAAATCCTTTAGTTGCCGATTCGCAGAAACCCGATTCCACTGACAAATTGCCACAGTTACTGTTGTCTAAAGGTAGGTGATTTAGAAAATGTACCTCGTTGCTTTCGTGAGTATCGAACATGCGGCTTCCTTTTCATAGGGCTTAGGCTTACCAAGCTGGAGACATGGCTGTTTATAAGAACTGTCGGATTGCCCTAAGCTTTGGAACGTGTCGGCCCCCGAGTCAACCTTGAAGGGCTTCACAACGTTTGAGCTCGGCTGGGACAAACTAGGTGCCCACGAGATATCATATGAAGGTTTTGTGTTGGGTTTCGGCTTCTTGATCGTAACTAAGTCATCCATAAGAAAGATCATAATATTCGGTTTATGTTTAGGGTGAACCCGACGAGCACCTCGGCCTCATGTGCAGGGGCTTACGATCTGGTATCTCGTCCTTGAGGTCGAGGTCATCATGATTACATTCGCATTCGTATCAGGGGTCGACCGTCAAAGCAGCCTGACCTCCTCCTCGTCGATTGGAGCTTGCTATATCTCTTGGTCGGCCCCCTTGCTGATCGCGCTGTGCCTTGGTTGGCCGCCTTGCCGATTGCAGCCAACGCCTTGGGGGCTCCTATTTGCCCACAATTGGTGGGGCTCAACTGAATAAAAGGGGCGGAAACCGTACTGACCTTTAGTAGCATTTCCCACAGACGACGCCAATGTTACTGCTATAGTAACATAGGTCGGCTCCTGCCGAGGTAAGCGCTGAGACGCTTCTCGCCAGATTGAGCCGAGACGACCAAGCCGATGAATCCCTTTGAGGCGCGCTTGGCCGACGTGTGACGCTGCTCCCGAGCTTACGAACTGACCTGCAAAGCCCGCCGAGTGGGCTCGGCTGGAATGTTACTGCTATAGTAACATAGGTTGGCTCCTGCTGAGGTGACCGCTGAGACGCTTCTCGCCAGACTGAGCCGAAACGACCAAGCCGATGAATCCCTTTGAGGCGCGCTTGGCCGACGTGTGACGCTGCTCCCGAGCTTACGAACTGACCTGCAAAGCCCGCCGAGTGGGCTTGGCGGGGAGACACTCCGACGCTCAAGTCAGTTGTTAGCCGAGCAGAATGGCCTAGCGTGGGGGAGAATAGCGTACCTTTGCCAGTGGAATGTCTACCCTTTATATAGTGTTAGGACACGTACGTGTGAGCTGGACGAGCTGCCAATCTCACTGGGAGTTACCGAGATTCCCGCCGGATTGGGCGCCGTTACTTCCCTGTCAAATCGGGATGATCGTGGCTGCCACCTGCAGACCTGATCGCCGAGATCGTGGTCTTAATGGCCGTGATTTATGGTCCCGTAATCTTCGGACCTTGCTTCATTCGCCTGTTGTCCACGTGAAAACCGTTATGGGCACGTGAGTACACCGAGCACTAGGTCGGCCTTGCCTGAGCTTCGGTAGATGGCCCGAGGTGCTTAACAGATCAGTCAAGCTCTTGCTTGAGGTTGAACTCGTAAGACCTACCCAGGCCGAGCTATTGAGAGGCCTGAGACGTAGTTGGATGAACCTCCTGACCCTCGATTCTGGTGCCACTTGTTGGCTAGTGCCCTTGATGAGGTCGGCTTATACCAGGGATGGAGCCGACCTGTTGGTCAACCCTCTCCCTACCTGCGTCAACCATATGAGCTCTAGGCGCATCTCGGCTACCAAGTCGGCCTTTTCTGAACTGACCTAGTACCCAGCCGAGCTGAGAAATGAACCGAGGTGATTCAGAGCAGATGCTTGCTACGTGAAATGTCGGCCTCCATCTTGTGATGTGGTCGGCTGTCTCGTCGACTGTCCTAGGAGAGCCGACCTGTTTGGAGACCCCCGTATCAATTAGTATAATAATATTGTAATTAACTACGTTACTATGTTAATTATCATAATTATATATCATCATCATCACCATAGTTATAACACCATAGTTATAATATAATAATATAACTATATTCCTTATTATGTGAATTACTATGATAATATGGTATTTAACTATATTAATTATTAGGGAGAATTACGCTTACATACATAGTTGCTGGGGACCTAAAAATAAGTCCCAAAAAAGCAGGGACTGATTGGTAATTCCCCTAATTATTATAACAATATAGTAATACTTTTTGTTAATATTTTATTAACTTAAGTCGGATTAGTATATAATATAAGTTAAAAAGGAAAGGCAATAATGAGGATTAAGTTGCTCTGGAGTCCCCTTGGAATGAGTTATCCCCATTGCTATCCTCATTTTTGGGATTATTCTTATTCCCCTTAACCCCTCTTATTCTCATGAACAATAAACATAGAGAATAGGGATAAACTATCCATATTCCTACTTTCTTCCCATACCAAACAGGCAAGCGCTTAGGCGCCTGCCTAGGCAACATTGACGCATTCAAGGTGGTATCCAATGTGATATCTCTCTCCTATATGAAATTTAAATATCTATATGTATATAATGTATGAATAATCAAAATGCAATTATGCAATAAAAAATTAATATGATAGTATAATTAAATTAGATCATAATATTCACTAAAAAATTATTAAAAGTATAATACATTTTAGATGGTTGTTGAATAATTAGGATTTTTTAAAAAACATTTAATGACTGAAAAGAAAATTTTTAATAAGGGGTACAAAAGATGTGCTATTTGAGGTGGATCCGCTCCCTAGTAACATGTTAAGGGCCTGTTGGCTCGTCTTATATGTCCCCTTGAAAGACGGACTGTGTGTACAATCACCAGTCTTTGTGGTTACACCAGACCAATATATGTACTCCAATATCCCATTATCTACTTCATTCCTCAGACGTCAGGATCATTGTTAGTCCATCAGGTTTCTACATAATATCGTGTCTTCTCTCCTGATGGGTATGCCATTTAGAGGAAATGAATTCTGGAACTAGGGCAGGCATAAATGGTTCCCCATTTTATTAAAATAGGCTTTGAATATGTGTAGTTTCTTGTGTTTGCTAATTGCTAATCTTATTGAGGCATGCTTCAGCTCCTCTTAACCATATTTAGGTTTTCCCAGACACTGAGGGTATCCATGCATATCATGCATCAATTTGTTGAATCCCTCTCACACATCTAGTAGATGTGAAATAGAAGTTGACATGGTTTCTCTCATCTAGATCTCTACTACAATGACACTTAATGTGGGGTGGTTGTATGTACACCCCAAGACGATGATGTATGTTTATTTTTTTAAAATAAAAGTTATTCCAGAAGTTCTTCCATAGCATACTCTTGGAGGGTCATGTTGGAACAGATACATTGTTAGCAGGGATATGGGTGCAGTGAACCTTATTGGACAAGGTTATGAATATATATCTACTGAAAGTCTGAAAACTGTCATTTTCAATAATAGCAATGTTGAAGTGCATGCACATGCTTAAATATTCGTTAAGATGAATAAAGTTCGTAAAACTTTTCTTTGATGAAGAGTCTGCCCTGCTGTATAAGTGAGAAAAGCAGAATAAAGCTTTATGCTGATTCCCCAACTTTTGTGGAAATATGCATGTTGCAGCGATTTTCTCGCTGCTTGTTGCTGTAGCTCAATTTATGATTATTCCTTAAGGTTTCTGCAGGAGCATTTGGCAAAACTAGATCCAGATAGATTTTTACTGTGTTTCATAACAGATGGGGACCTTCTTATGTTTAGAAGGAATACATGAATGTATTCATTCAGGCGTTGAAAATCCCACATTTTAACGTAAAAATTAGAATAGGATTTTTGACGTTAGGATTTCTGATCATCATTTTTATTCCATATATTTCTGTTGTTTTACCTTTACATGTTTTTCAGTGTGATGGCTGTAGTCTTGACATCCGTTTATTGGCACCCATACTGAGAATGATGGGTTTTCTTTGGATCATAGAATGCTGGCTGTGGCTAGTTATACTTTGGGATTTCATTTAATAAGTGATTCTAGGTAGTTATTGCCGCATGTGATGCTTCTTTTGTGTATGGCAGTGTTTATCTTTCAGAATTCAACGCTCTTCATCTGTCCTGAATACCATCAGGATTGGGCATTGACATTTTTTTAAATTCTCCTGTTTCTAGATTCCCGAGGAAGAGCCTCCTGCTAGGTTGTGTGTGTAGAGGTAATGAACCATTTGCAGTTTTCATTGCTGATGCGGATGTTGGGACGAAGCTCGTAGCCTGGGTGATGAACCATGTCCTTCCCAAAATGTTGACTTCAGCAGATGATTTCACTTTGATCGCACAGGGTTTATCAGTTTTCGAATCAGAAATCTGCACCCAAGTGCATTCTGGAAGGGAAAACGTCGCATCACAAGGTTTTGGTGGAGTTTCTTAGAACAACTGCCGTGTCTGTGCTCTCTGCGGAGATCACTAGTTGTTTGTCTACACAACCGTCCTGGGTGCTCTGTGCATCTGGACTACCGTAAAGAGTTTGAGATGCATGAGAGGACGGTCATTGTGTTTCAACAAGGTTGAGGCCTCCGTTGCTGAGGGCACAAGTTCTTTGTATCTTCATTTAGTTTTCCGTAGATATTGAAGCATTGCACAAAGTCTTCACAAGATTGAGTTAAATCGTTTCCCCAGAAAAACAAGACAGTCCCCTCAGCGAAGGCCAAGCATGCCTTTTTGGTATCTCCTAGTACACAGTTGAAATGTAAGGAAATTTTCACCATAGCAGAAGAATTTGTCCTGCCATGTGTGGCTTATATATGTATGTGTGTGTGTGTCTCTATATATATACACACACACGCCGTTACCAAGTGAAATAATAAATTCATGAATTCTTTTGAGAATCATGGTTGATCTAACAGAGATTTCATGTGAATTTTATGTGTTTTGGTATTTCATTTTCTTCTCTTCCATTCAATTCTCAGTTTATATTCGTTCATTCTCTGTCGCAGCCCAATCTTTGGTTTTCTTCTTACAAGTTTCATGTCTGTCTTATTCCTCTTTTTGCCTGTTTCTGGTGTGCAGATTAGTGTGTATAGTTCCCATGGTTATATAGCAAAGGCATATAACGGAGTTAAATATATCCATCAATAATGTACACGAGCATTTTCAAAAGTGGTTTTATATATGCTGTGGAGGGGTGAAGGCAACTTGGTCTCATTCAACAGGCCTATCAGGGTGGGACACGGGGAGTTACAGCTCACTAGCATCTTGCTCCCCCTGCAGTGAGCCTATGAAGCAGAATGGGTGTGGGTCAGTCCACCCAAAGTTTGATTCGCTAGGCTCATGAGGCTCTCAACACTCAATGCAGGGTCGAGTGTGACCAGCTCATAGTTCGGGCCATCGTCTTTAGATAATCCATCGGTTGTTAAGGTCGAGTCCTCGACCCCTTGGGCTGCGCTTAAATCCAACCTTGCAACGCTAGGAATATGGTCACATCAGTAGCCAGCCACATTCTTAATGTGAAAGATAAGGCAACATCGACTGCTCAGTATGCTCCTACGGTGATAAGACATAGTAGCACTAATTGCTCGACGTGCTCCCTCACTCCTGAAACTTGGTAACAGTGGGAAGGTACTTCATGCTCGACAAGTTAGGTTAAAAAGTATGTCAAGTCCTTTTCCAAACCCACTTTGACCAACCCTGCACAAGCCTCAACTACTCTTGATAGCCAAACAACATGGTATAGAAAGGGGATGATAGGTATGTGAGGACCTCCGATACATGTTTAAAAGAGGGACGAGAGAGGCCAGAGGTGGTAAGTTAGATTTGGACTTTCACACACACATACAAGAGCACTTTATTACTCATTTCTCTTTGTCTAGCTACCCTTATTCTTGTCAATTCTCTAATTTGAGCGTAGAGGATTCTTCCATGTTATCACTCTTAGGTCCCCTGACTATTTGCTCTTGATTGCACACAGACTTCTAAAATTCTTGATGATGAAAGCAGGGTTGGTTTATGCGCCGGCCAATTAAAACTTCAAAGGTAAAAAGAATTCAAACCTGGAGGCCCACTTCTGTTTCTACCGAAACAGGATTTTTTTTTTTTTTTTAAGAGAATGTCCCGTTAATGAGGAAGGCAACAAGCTGATTTATTAGTCGAAAAGGAAAAGTTCTATTGGTTGGACATTCTATTGTATAAATTTAACACACAAAAAAGAAGATTGGAGAGGAGTCAAGTTATAGCTTCCTCTCTATCTCTCTCTCTCTCACATGAAAACGAACAGAGAAAATACGAAGAAAATTGCTTTCAAAATCCATTCCCGAGCCTTTCCAGCTTCACACATCTCTCGTGTTGGCAGTCAGAGAAAAGAAAGAGAAAAACGAGAACCCTCTCTCTCTCTCTCTCTCATTTAACAAGTTGCACCGCGGCACCGTAGAAGAGTGAAAACTAAAAAATATTTTTATATAAAAATATTTATTGCAAAGATTGTAAGAATTTAATTTTATTGGTCAATGGAAGAGAGAGATAAGAAATTGTTTTCTTGTAATTCGAATACAACTCGCTTGATGAAATTAGTCTCAAAATTTAGAAAAAATATTTAAATACCTATCAAAAGATGTATATTAAGATAGGTGCACATAATAGAGTTGTGCCACCGTAGTTCTAGGGCATTTAATATCTTTTCTATCTCTATTTTTTTTTTAAACCCCCTGAGTCTAGGGTGACACAACTCTATTAAACGTGCCTATCTTAGTGCACACTTCTCTAGAATTTATACGCAATTATGATTCCAGGCGGAACACGCATGCAAAATTTAAAAATATTAATCTGATGCAAGTTAAGTCTCAAAGAAATCAAACAACCAATATTTGTTGGGCACTAGTAATATAACAAAAGTTGTTCAAAAAAGTAATATAACAATCAAAGATAACGACGAGGGTGCTGTGTTACCAAGGGACGTGGCATGTGAGTGCTGCTCTACGGTCGACTAAAGATGTTGAGCGGTGATGCCTCGTTGTTGCACTTCGTATATTGCTGTAGGAGAGGGAAAAACATGAGGGACAGAGAAAGTAGTAGGATGAAAGAGAGGAGAAGAGGAAAAAGAAGGATGAGAAGAAAGAGGGAAAATTGTTGTCCACTTATTTTGTCTGTCATTATATTTGTCTCTCGCATAAGAGGGCAAGGCGGACTCCGCAACAATTAGGGCTGCAAACGGGTTGGGTTTGAAATCGGAAACACAGATTCCGATTTCGATTCCGATAATCGAAATATGATTTCGATTCCGATTCCGATAAGAATAGTTAGTTCCGATTCCGTTCCGATAACATTACTGGAACTGAAATTCCGATAAGGTAAGATATTTACCATAATTTTACCTTGAGTTTATGATAATTTATCGGAAAAACCGATACCGATTATTTTTTCAATTTCGATTCTGATAACTTATCGGAATATCCGATACCGATTCCGATAAACTATCGGTATCATTTTTCGATTCTGAAACTGATAATTTTTATCAGAATCGGGTCAGAATATCAGAATATCGGATTCTGTTTACACCCCTAGCAACAATCAATATATTGTGAGTGGGGTGGAAATAATGATGGATAAATATGTGGACAACAAATGTTGCTCGGGAAGAAAAGACGAAGAATATATGGGGTCTAGGGAGCAAGAGAAATAATAGAAAAAAAAAGGAAGAGAAGAAAAGGACCAGATGGAAAAGAAACAAAGGAGCTCGAGAAGAAGATAAAATTCAAAGAAACAAGAACGAGGGAGAGGTTTTAACTTCACCCCTGACAGAAGGAGAGGGCTATGCATCACGCCAGATAAGGTTTTCTTCAAGCCAACTCTTCCTTTTTTTTTGGGTCTTATCTCAAATCATCCTTCCCTTGTAGTTAGGGTTTCCATTCCTATTTATAATAAATAATTTTACAAATAAACCCCAACAAAATAAAAGACTCAAAAGTAATCTTGCCCATAAAAAAAACATAATAATTAGGAGAACTAAACTCTTAAAACTCTTAAGGACGTCACTAACATGACTGCACAACCCCAACTAATTTAATCATAACTCAATTTATAAAGTGAATACGAGTGTACATCAACACCAATGACTTCACATGGATATTCATGTCAAGAAACTTGTGTTTTGACACTGAGTATGCACCTCAACACCATACAATGCCAAGTCAAATGCACTTTGAGTCTAGCTAAATCCCATACCAACAACAATAAGAGAACATGGAGCCTTCTTAACCTTCAACAATGCTCAGAAACTAAATCCAAATCTGAATCAATCATGAGCGTCTGGTCCCAAACATCTTGGTCAAAGTGCATCACTAGTAGAGACTAAAGACAAATCCATCTCAAAGAGAAGCTAAAAAATCATGTTTAATTCGGATTGAGAGAAGAGTTCATGATCCCATGAGTCATTTGTCACAAACGAAACATTAGTTGCGTCGATCATGTCCTCATTTTGACCATGGTGATCATGCATCATATTTGTGCCGATTTTTACTGCTTGGCAGGAGTTGAATGTGGAAAGAAAAGCTGAGAACTTGAATGTGCAACCTTTAATGTAACGACTTGAGATCTGTGACCCATTAAGAACCTAGATCCCGTTTAACCAACAACGAGCCCGAAGACCCAGAAGAGTTATTCAGTTTAGATCAGAGATGAACAAGCAATGACAACAACTATAACAATGATTTAAATTACATTATTTATAAGGTATAATATCCCAAAGTACAAAACTAAAGTACATCTCCTTAAGTAGGAATATCTCGAGGAAGTACTAAAAAGTGTTGCTGGTGCGTAGAAAGTCGCCTTTGCACTCTATGAACTAGTTTGAGGAGGATGCTGTGCTTACGAGTCCTCACTTGCAAAAATCAGGGATGAGCCTCACTAAGTATAAGCTCAGTACGGATCCCCCGATCCCGCGACTCAGCCAAAACAACGACAAAAATGATATAGCAAATAATGTTAACCATGGATGCTGAAAATTAACAAAGGGAACTACACTAGAAGCTATAAAATGAGTAAGCAACCTAGCAACTCAACAAGCAGTCAACTCATGCATGTTCCTCCAGAAACATGGAACTCGACACGACACTACACATTCGGACTCAGACTAGTCAACCCAGGATACTTAGCCTTCGGTTCAGCCATAGAAACAATAGCAACAATGACAAAAACATAACCATTAGTATCACAATTAGGGTGTCCATTGGAGTCTCAACTCTTAACTTCTACCTCCACGCCTGATCACCTCCTACTACAAGAGTGAGGTATGTGAGGGCCACACCACACGTTGGTAAAGCCACAACTTAGCCTAGCCGCAACCCCATGCTTGTCTACCCCTACTCAGCTCTAGAACTTCATAGAGTGAGACTTGTGAGAAGAGTGGAACTAGTCAGGGACCATGCCCGCACAATACTTTACATGGTGTCCTCTCATTCAACCATGGGCGCACTCAAGCGATGACATGAAACATTGCCCCTGTCTATTTTTCCCTAGCCTAAACATAGGCTCATAAACAAAGGGGTGGGGGGGGGGGTCCTAGAGTATGGCTCAAATCTCGATCATGTCCCAGCATAAGGACCAAACCCTGGATCTCTCAATCATAACGTGCTAGAAGTACTGGGGTATCCAACTAGTGGGGTGTCACCCTAGGAACATAGCATCGATAGTTACCAAACTCAAGCATGATAGAAACACCTCGGAAACATAGAACGCAAATCATTGATTGTGAATGCGATAGACTGAGTGATCTTGTTCACTAGTAGAACACAACATCCCTCTAAGGCACCTTCAGAATGCGACTAGTTCTCACATCGTATTCATGCGTAATCGCTAGAAAATCATGGTAACACCTCCACACGACCAACCTTGGAAAGACAAGGGCCGAGCCCATTGGCCAAACCTCTAGAGACGTGCCTAGACTCGGCGACATGATTGGACTTGCCATAGAAAACACTTTGGACATAAGAATAAGAATGCGACAACATTGTATGTCACCTTCAAAATGTAACATAACCCATGTCAGGACTAGACTCTGGCAAAATCTTGAAATTCTATAAAACACACATAAAGGCAACGTATCACCAGGTCACATTGAGAATGTGACCTAATAGGATGTCTCTTTCTTAGTCAGACTTTGGACCGAGCTCCAGCTCTTCCACCCATGGCCAATTCGGCCCCAAAAATCCCAAAATGGCTAAAAATTAAGAAAGGAAGGAGAGGGAGTTGGTCCATGGGCATGCACACACCACAAACCATCGACATTGCAAGACATCTCAATGGGAAGAAGGGAAAATGACCTCACTTGCCCTCTACTCCATGACAAAAGCATTACTAGAACACAACATACTGAGGAGTCGCGCTCACTTAACAAAGCCTCTAACACCTCGGCTAATCTGCCTTGACATTGCTGACCCACTATAGACAAATGGCTAGAATGTAACAATCCTGAAAGGCACATCCAAAATGCCACATGTCGGGTATTTACATTCACTTGCCCACAATGAACAACCTAAAATCCCATTAACTTAAGATTTGAAACTAAGTTTCAGCTTCACCACCACCACCAGCTCGAAGCTAAACACCATGACACTGTCACCCTTGTTCACCCTTGCCATTAGTTGAAGGAAGAGGAGAGGTGAGGAGAGGGAGCTCAGACAGCGGATGGAGTGAAGGAGAAGTGGAAAAGGTCAAAGGGGGTCTCCTATATATAGGCTTGACACTAAGAACACGACATAGGAGGGTGGTGTAACAACCCAAAGTTTTAAAATGTGGGTAAATAACAAATTTTAAAGAATAATAGTAAAAATCCTAATGCTCAAAAGTCCATTATTAAATTGAGTTATGTGAGCTAAACTCTAAGTTAAATGGGCCATTAAATTGCGCCTAAAAATGTAACCCAATAAGTAAATTCAAATCCCTATGTAACTCCTAAACAAAATAGGAATCAAAGAAGAAAACTAGTGCCAATCTGAGTTAGAATTGGACTGGGATCTATATGTGCATGTGGAGCTAAAATAGGATACTTAAAACCGTGACCCATCAAGAAAGGATTGCTTTCTATATCAAACCTATTCAAATGGGGAAAAAGAAGTCATATTAAGGAAAGAAAAAGAAAGAAAATCTCATAGGGCTTGGTGTTTGATTCCTATTGGGAATCCTAAAGTCATAACCCTTTAAATAGAACCTGAAACCTTGCCCAGCCATCTCTCGCTATTGTTTGGAGATTTTGGACATGGGAAGGAGTCGGCTGGAGAGAGAAAAGGGTTGCAACAAGCTTAGAAACTTGCTGCCGCCATCATTCTTCTTCCTTTCTTCTGGAATACACTAAGAGATACTTGGAGAGAGAAGGAGCACAGCAAGCCAAGGACCTACTGTCTTCATCAATCTTCATTCTTTCTTCTTGGATCATCATAGAGGTAGGTGTTCCTTGTACCTATAGCCCAATTAAATGTCCCATAGATAATTCATGCTCCTGTTTTGACTAAAGAGTTCAATAATAAATTCACAGAGTAAACATGCATAAGTTTTAGTGTAGGAAAGAAATCATGATAGAAAAGTGAATCCTTAGTTCCTATAGATTTTTCCTGCCTGTAAAACGAAGAACCATGTCCTTCAATTCAAGACTATTGTTGTTTACTCATGAAAATCCTGGTTACACATGGTTCATGTTGGAAAGAATCATATTCACATGCTTTTAATGCTATACAGTTTAGAGTTTTTCTTAGAAATTCTAGTTCATGATCATTTCTTTCTTGAAATCCGTGTCTGCAATCCTGAACATGTTTAAAGACATATTCCATCTAAAATTCCAGATTTTATTCATAGTTTATTATCCATATATAAGTCTAATTTGGTTAACTACCCGAAGTTCCAATTCCAAGAAAATATCAAGTTCCATCCTATATTAAAAACTCAATTGAATGATTAATTTCATCTCTGATGAATAAATAAATAAATTCCAGATTTTTATAATAAGTCAAGTCCCAGTAAAACAAAATCAAGTTTAATCCCCATTCGAAAAACAGGTCCTTGTAAAGGACAAAAAGAAACAAGCATTAAGAACCTAGTTAAAAATGAGTCTTAAGACACATGTAAAAACAAGAGTCAGTGAAACAAGTCTCAGAAACAAGTTTTAAAAAGTCTTAGAAATGAGTCTAAAAAATGAGACTCAGAAATAAATCTAAAACAAATCTCAGAAACAAGTTTAAAAAATGAGTCTCAGAAACAGTCTCAAGACAAGTTAAAACGAGTCGAAATAAGATGAAATGAGTCTCAGACAATAAAAATGAGTCTAAAGACACTAGTTAAAACAAGTCTTAAGACATAAGACAAAACAATTATTAGGAATGAGTCTAAAGAAATAAGACAAAACGATTCTCAGAAAAATTAAAAAAGAGTCTGAAGAGCAAGTTAAAACGTCTTAACACAAGACAAAATGAGTCTCAAGACACAAGCCCAATCGACTTCCTAACCCATCACCATTGATCGGTCGACCGAAAATAACTATTTGGTCGATTGACCTTATTTCCAATATTGCTAAGTTCCTGTGAGCCTCATCAGTTGACCTAAATTGCCTATTGGTTGACATGATGGTTAATCGATCGACCTACATTGACTGTTAAGTTGACCAACTCATTTCCAGTACCATCTTACCTTTTGTGAAAGCACTGGCCAACCTGAAAAGACTGTGGAATTCTTGAACATATTGAAAGATTTCTAGCATTCAAGATGAATGACTTGAATAAAATATATCAAAAGGAAAACCCCACTAACCTTCTTACCTGAAAATACATTGGATCCCAATAACATCAAAAGGAAAATAACAGGCAAGTAAAGAACAAGGAGAATAGTTAATGAGAGCATCCTTAGTCAGGTAGCATATGAATTTCAGGAAAGAGCAGTTAACTGTGCAAATGGACGTAAATGAAGTCAGCTAGACTAATCACCATTGTCTAAGTAAGTAAATTAGATCCAAATAATAACTTGCATTCTTGTCCAGCAAAGTAAAATAGTTTGCATTCTTCAATCACGTCTTCAATTGTCATCTTAAATTTCTTGACGCTTCCATTTTCTTTGTGATCTAGCACCCACACAAGAAAGCAAAGTTCTTAGTATCTTTCTGTGTTTCTTTAGCTTGGGACTGAAGATCCAAATAATGTGTACATGGATCAACATTTTTTTTAAGACTCTAGCCAGTACTCCCTAGCTAGTTCCACACACACACAAAATGGAAGAGAGGATTAAATGCCATTAAGATGGCTCAATAATGCCTTCCCCGGTGATAAACTGAGGCTTCCCCAACACCTCGTCTTGTTTTGATTCTTTTCTTTACCTTTTTTTTTCCCTCTCCTTTTCAGTTGTTGTGGTTTTCCCAGAAGTTTGTTCACTGTTGTAGGTTTGGACATAGAACAACACATCAAAGGTGAGATCTTTGGAACATGTGGAATCACAAAACTATGGAAAAGCTCGAGGAGTTTCTTTTCTTGTCTGTAGAAAGGTGAGGAGGCATGTTATCGTCATCACTCACACATCATTCCTCATAAGTATGCCTGGAAATGGAACTCAAATATGAAAGGAGTACCCGACAAGATTGTTGGGTAAGTGGATGAGTAGGTCATGTTACATGTCTGCGTGTTGTTCTCTTGAGATTATATGTGTATCATGTCAAAGAAAAAAAAGACACGAGTGTCTGGATGGAGGGGGGAGGGAGGAAAGAACCTTAAACATCCATCGGCAAAGAATTCATAGAAGGGAAACGAGAAGGGATCATCAGATCGAAAGAGAGAGGAGATCCTTCATGCACGACGAGAGCAGAATGGAGGGACGCTGCGCACCAAGGCTGACGACCTGCGTGAGGACCTGGCTGATCTGAAGCGATTTGATGGATTCCATGCGACGAGCAGCCGGAGAGCAAGACGACGGCGATGGCAAGCGAGGATGCATAGGGACGAAGGGGCGAGAGGCGCGAATGGGATATCCCGGGTTAGTCCATAGGGATATCACAGAAAAATTGGTGATACCAAACCGAGATAAAAGATAATCCGGGAATACCACCCCCCCCCCCCCCCCCCCCCCCCAAATCCCGATACCAAACGTAGGCAAAAGGATGAGGATATGCCTGGATACAGATGGACTGAGTTGTCCTCAATAACAGCATGACCGGTGAGTTTTTGTATGAATGACAAACGAACAGAGCGGACTAAATGCTCACATTATACTTTCCACTTGCCTATACAGACAGCCCAAAGCCCTCCTTGCGACCCTTGACAAGGGTTCTCTTGTGAATTCTGATGGCAGAGATCCCACCTTACAAACGTCTCCAGTGGGGATCATCATCACTTCATCATCCATTTCCACGGGACACTCTGTGCCTACAACGCCACCACCTATTGCAGCTCCCTCCATCTCTGTTTCCACTTCTTCTGGTGAATCTGCACTTGTCTCATTGGGCGACCCGGGAATCACTTCCTCCTGCATGATGGTTCCTTCGGATTGTGGTACTTGAAGAAGATGAGGTACACATTCTTTGCTTTTGTTCTTGTGAAATCTCTCAAGGATCCTCCATGTTATAGCATCTGGTACCAATCCGTTCTTTCTCATCTCCGAGACCACCTGGTAAGCTCGTCTCTTCAAACCCAACTTACAGGCACCATGGATGAGGATGTTATAGTTCACAGACCCCAGAGCAGCCCCACAGTCCACCAATTCATATAAGAAGGCGCACGCCTCGTCCAGTTTGCCCAGATTGCACAATCCTGCCAGGGTTTCCACGTAAACAAAATCGTCGTGGATACCTGAAGGCCAAACCACATCCTCCCAGAACCTCTTCGCCTGATCCACGCGCCCCATTCCCAGCAGCCCTCGCATGATGATGCCATGAGTCCTACCGTCAGCACTCACACCCTGGTGCCCCATCTCATGAAAAATCACCATCGCTTCGTCCATGCTCCGGAGCTCGCACAGACCCTGGAGGACGACATTGTACGTCCATGTGCTGGGAGGGCCGCAGGAACATGCGGGCATCTTGCGGTGCAAAACGTCGAGTGCCTCTTCCATCCTCCCAGCATCCAGCAGGCCGCGCAGGATGGTGGTGAATGTGACCGTGTCGGGCGCACAGAAGTTCCCTGCCATCATGTCGTTCAGGATCTTCAGGGCCTCATCGATCCTGCCAAACTTGCAGAAACCATGGATGACGGTGTTGAGGGTGACCACATCGGGATGGCATCGGTTGTGAAGCATGGAGGCCAGCACGTTCAGTTGCTCACCTGGGTCACCACCAGCAAGGCGTAGAGCATTCAGAAACATGTTGTAGATTCTTGTCCGGTCAACGCCCTCCTTTCGGAGCACAAACTCGGTTACATCCTGGGCCTTGGGCACGTCCCTCGCCCGGCAGAGCCCTTCGACCAGGGACTTGTAGGTAGACTCCGGAGGCGAGTACTTCAGCTGATCCACGCCTTCCTTGAACAGCTGATAGGCCCTCATGCAGCCACCCTCCCCTTCTTTGCTCAGGCCATGGACGATGCAGTTGTAGGAGACAAGGCTCGGCGTGAAGCCCCTCTTCCTCATTATGTACACGACACGGGACGCTCCGTGATGCCTCCCCACCCTGCAGAGCGAATCTATCATCTGCCCGTAGGCAAAATCCTCGTCGACGCACTTCCCCTGTGGCATCTCCTCCGCGAGCCAGAAGACCTCGCGGAAATACCCTTCCCGGGAGAACGCGTCGACCAGGTTCGCGAAGGCCGCATTGTTGATACGGGGATCCTCCTCCCGCTCCATCCTCGTCCAGAGCTCTCCCACCATCTCCCTTGCGCACTCAATCCGCCTCGCCCGCAGGACTCCCCTTATCAAGGCGCTATACGTGAGAGAGTTGGGTGGAACGCCGGCCATGGTCATTTCGTCGAACAGCTGTTGGGCGCTGTCCAATTGGCCCGCACGCCCAAACCCGCCAATTAGCGCCGTGTACGAGACGACATCCGGGCGGTGCCCCCGCGTCTTCATGTCGAGAAAGATGCCCCGCGCGTCGGCCAGCCGGGGCTGCGAGCAGAACTGGTCAATGAGGCGGTTGCAGCTGGCGGAGGAGAGGACGAAGCCGGGCTTGGCAGCCACCAGGCAGTCGACGACGCGGCGGGTGGCATCGGGGGAGCGGGCGTCGAGGAGCCGGGCAACGAGGACGTTGGACGTGCGGTCGTCGGGGACCCAGCCCGAGGCGACGGAGAGGAGGAGGCGGCGGTGCGCCTCGAGGGAGCGGCCAGCGGCGCAAAGGCCGTGGACGACGCTGCTGAGGTTAAGGGAGTCGGGGCGGTAGCCGCGGAGGCGGAGGCGGTCGAGGAGGCGGAGGGCCTCGTCGACGCCGCCGCTGGGTTCCGGCCTGGAGCACAGTAGGTGGATCTTCTTGGTCCAAAAAGACCGGTTGGTCACGGGGATGTTCTCCTCCGACCCATCATCATCATCGTCATCTGCTGCTGCTGCTCGTCCTGAGGGTGGAGGAGCTGTAGAAGGGCAGGAACGGCAAAGGGTTACGATGTGGCGGCGGCGGTGATGATAATGGTGGTGAAGAATGGAGGAAGCGGCGGATCCGATGAGGTGAGTGCATGCCATGATCGTAATCTCCCTCTCCTCCCACCGGCAACGTCCATGCGCAGGCAGAGAACACCGAATGCAGAAGAGTGGAACGCTATAAGCCTATAACGTGATGCTGCTATTTTTTTTTTTAACTCTGTTACAGTTACAAGAAATAGTATTGCACATTTATAAGTGGAATAAAAATATTTTTCATAGCTTTGCACTGAATCACTGATCAATATGTATTGTTAATAGCTCTTCAGCACATCTTTCGGAAGAGAAATGTCCGCCCGACGGCCCGTCCGTAGAGTGGGCATGGGGTGTGGGCCCCTTTTGGCCTTTGTATTTGTGGATGGGCCGTCCATCCACACTGGCTTGGGGTGTGGGCCCCTTTATGCACAATTTCTAGAATAGTCAAGAAGAAACAAGAAAGACTCAAGATATGAGGTTGACAGTTCTTGTT
This sequence comes from Colocasia esculenta, assembly GCA_014218235.1. Lineage (NCBI taxonomy): Eukaryota > Viridiplantae > Streptophyta > Magnoliopsida > Alismatales > Araceae > Colocasia > Colocasia esculenta. Next base: position 165,476,713 of record CM024755.1, on the reverse strand, counting down.
CTTCAAGAAAACTCCCTTGTAGAGGCAGAATTGGAAGGATCTTGATCACTTGAAGTCCCTTGGCCGATGCTCTGCAACTTTGATCTTGGGATCTTCCTTGAATGCTTCATAATTGCTGGCTTCTACTTGATCTGCTCCCTTGAAGTTGATCCTAGTGCTTCATGTTGATCAATCTTCGATTCTTATGTTTGGAGAAGTGTGAATTGGGGTGTGGAAGCACAGGAGGAAGCAAAACAGGGAGGAGAGACTCTCTTGCCGCCACAACCAGTTTCTGGAGGCTCTAAGAGCGTTCTCTTGGGATGGATGCCCAATAAGAGGGTATTTATACCCTAAATATCTCAAAGATACCCTTGGGGTACGTGGGCACATGATCCAAGATTGATCCGACATCTCCCTAGGGTGCCACGTGTCCAGAGGAAGTTTAAGTCATAGAGATTCCGGAGTGTGTCGACCTGCTCTTGAGGTGTGTCGACACACTGTCCCAGACTGGCAAATCAATTCCTTGGGAGAGGTCTCTAGTGTCGACCTGAGATGATGTAGTGTCGACCTGCTGTCCCAGACAGCAAAACAGGCCTTCTGGGAAGGCTATCTAGTGTCGACACTATCTGATTTGGTGTCCACCTGAGATGGAAATCTGTTCACATATTTCTCTGGAATCTGTCTCTAGTGTCGACCTGCCCTGGACTAGTGTCGACACTGGATGAGTTTTTCTTCACATTTCTGTCTTTGTTCTGAACCATTGTGTCGACACCATTGATGGTTGTGTCGACACTACCTTTGCAAGAAATGTTTGTTCCTGAGAAAATAAATACATAAATCATTAGATAAATGTACTATCATGAATATAAATGATTAATGTGCTTGGAAACATGCTTTTTGAATATTGGTATTTAGGTAATGTATTTCACATGTTCCAATTTTTATGCATTAAAATCACAGCTTGTCATCATCAAAATATGAGGGGAAATGATTTGTTTTCACACTCAACCCAACACAAGTCCCCGTCGCCATCTCAGTTGACCCCGTCGTGACCCTCATTAGGGTACGTCGTGATCTGGGATTTTTGCAAGAAACCCCCTGTTTTAGCAATGCTTGATTATCTACAGTGTTTGTACTCCTGTTTAACAGTCATACATACAGAAAATAACACTTGTCATAAATTAAACATTTATGTATGATTAAAACACATGCACATGATCTTTTCTATCTACAATTTCATGACACTTACACACACTTTGAACCATCCAATTATGGCGTAATTTGTCATGAAATCATTCATATTACATCTGGTAATTTATGGAATTAAATTACCATATTTTTTTTAAAAAAATACTTGTCTATCGTTTCTCGTGATGTTTTAGGAATACCGATATCGACGCTTCACTGTTCTAGAACTCCTCTAGAACGTCGAGCACTGGTTTCTATATACACACTTTCTTGACTTGGACGAACTCTCCGTCGGATATTCCTTCTGTCGGACTAGTGAGTCTTCATTCAAGGCCTCCGTAAGTCTCCTCTGTCCATGGATTCCCACATGGTCGACGAGCCGGTTGTACCCTATCACCTATGATACCCTTTAGGGATCTATATGATCCAAACGGCTATTAGAAATTCACTCTCGTCTTAAATCACGCCGAACCTCTGGACCTGTGCATAACAAGGCCAGTGGTAGGGTCGTGAGTCCCACCTGACTGCCAACACCATGTGCGCGTGTTGTGCAACTGTTACAATTGCCTGTTACTCGGAAAGTTACGTGCATTGTCCCTTAGCCCTCATCTATACTCTACTCACTCATCTATTCATGTTCACTCTACTATCTCGTCTATTCATCTAGTACTCTCATCTATTCCTTGGTACTCTATTTGGCCATTAGAATTGATTGTCTACGATAAAAACATGACTATGCTAGGCAACATTATAAGGGCCCGGTCTGGTCCTTGGGAGGAGCACCTGAAAGGCTATAACTCGCGGGGGTCTAATGATCTGGGTGATGGCATACACCTAACTCATGAACACGCAAGATTTGATCTATGGCAATCAATTAATCAAACAGTCAATTATTGGTTTACTTGAATCTCGTGGTTGAAAGAATATCGACCAACACTTGCTATCGTGACTTGTGCACTGTGGTGCAATTTCACTTGTTATCTTGTTATACAACCAATCCGATATAAAAACTTGTCGTGCTATACTCTCGTGCATTGTGCTATTGTTCCTCGTTATCGTGTACCAGTACTTTCTATACATTTCTCGTTATTCTCTTTAGTTATTCTGCTTTATAAGACATTAATCACTTAAAGCATGCTTGATCCTGAGATTTAAGTCCTACTGGGCGTTATCGCTCACCCTGCGTTATTTGTCGTTGTGTTCTCAGGTGAGACCGAGGATGAACCATACACCCAAGAGGACGGGATCGACCTGGAGTGATGTCATGAGTACCCTAGCGTCCTAGCACTATGATTAGCATTGTAGTAGTTAAATTTGAAGTTTAGTATTTTGCTTTTATTTCAATGTAATCGGGCCCTATAGATTGGCTATGATATTAGTGGTTGTAACTAGACATCGAAGAGTTATTAATGAAGTGAAATTGTTTTAGTATTATTCATTGTGCAATGGTTTGATGTCTAGTACTCGCTCTATACCCTTTTCTTGCAACTGTCTCGCGTTCTGATATTCCGCATCGGGGCGTGACAGTTTTGTGGTATCAGAGCCTAGGTTATTCTTAGGTATATGATGATCTAGGTTAACCTGCCTCGACTAGAGTCAATTATCCACCTATGTGAGTTGAGGTTAGAGCCAAGGGTAACTAGCTAAAATAAACTCACGCACACACCAACTTAGTGCAATCATGATATCTTACACTAAAATTTCTCTTTTTGAAGGAACTTAAAACATAACAATGGCAGCAGAGCGTACACTACTCCGTGACATGCAACAAACTGTCCAACAGCTCACTCAAGCTCTACTTCAGGCTGCTGGAGCTCGCAGAAACCAAGGAGCCGGAGATCTGCATAGGAATTTTCGCAACTTGAACCCGCCCCGTTTTAGTGGGACTACTGATCCCGACGAGGCAGAAAACTGGATGAAGGAGATAGAACGCATCTTCCGCGTCATGCAATGCGCGGATGGTGATAAGTTACTACCGGCAACTTAACTTTTCAATTAGAAAGAGACGCCCGTGCATGGTGGGAGTCTGTGGAGGCCACCAGTGCCGATGCATAGTTCACCTGGGTAGAATTCAAGGAGCATTTTAACTCCAAATACTTCTCTGAAAGGATCCAGGAGAGGAAGGCCTCCGAATTTGCTGCACTGAAACAGAGGCACCTTACGATCACGGAGTATGAAGCACAATTCTCCCGATTGACGCATTATGCCAATCATCTGGTCAACACAGAAAAGATGAAGGCGATGAGATTTCTTAATGGACTCAAGCCTTCATATATTACACAACTTGCTCCACTCGACATCCAGACTTATGCCGAGATGGTGAAGAAGGCACAACTGCTGGAGGATGCGACCGACCTTACCGATCGCATTAAGGGTAGACTAGTCAAGAAGGAACCAGCATCGGGTTCCTCAAGCAAGGCCACAAATGACAAAAAATGGCCGTTCAACATCACGGGAGGGCCGAATCAAGAAAGGAAGCTCAAGATACCTACTACCCCAAACACCGACAAGACCAAGTGCGAGCATTGTGACAAACCTGGTCATACTGTTGCTGAGTGATGGAGGAAAGCAGGTGCCTGCCTACGCTGCGGGAATCGCAATCATCGGATTTTTGAGTGCCCTGTGCTGAAGGAGCAGGAGAAAGAGAAATGCCCTAATGGGCAAAAGAAGCCTGGCCGACTGCAAGTTGTCCAGGAAGTGGAGTCCACCGAGGAGGGTGGAATCGTAGAAGGTACCCTTCAAGTTTTCTCTCTATCAGCATTCGTTTTATTTGATATTGGGGCAACCCATTCATTTATATCTCAAAACTTTGCTGATACTCTGAATGTTAAACCTATACCCATGGGTTGTGAGTTCTCTGTCACAACGCCACTAGGAGAAAAGGAGAAATTGAACAAGTACTTTCCAGCTTCCGATGTAATGATCAGAGACCATAACCTAAAAGCCGACCTGGTATGTATGCCCATGGAAGGCTATGATGTAATTTTGGGAGCCGACTGGTTGTCCACATATGGGGAAAGTGTCGACTGTAAGAAAGGGAAGGTTACCTTTAGTGACTTTCCTAAATTGGCATTCTCTAGGATTAGACATAAGAGACGGATGTGTCTAGTCTCCGCCATAAAAGCCCACAACATGATGAGGAAAGGTTGTATTGCCTTCCTAGCAGCCGTAGTAGTGGAAAAGAAGGGTTCCAAGATAGAAGACATACATATAGTACAGGATTACCCAGATGTGTTTCTTGAAGATCTGCCAGGGCTTTCCCCGGAACGTGATGTCAACTTCACCATAGAATTAGTCCCTGGGGCTGCACCAGTATCGCGTCAACCGTATCGGATGTCACCTGCCGAGCTGAAGGAACTGAAGACGCAACTGATGGAGCTACTGGAAAAGGGGTTCATCAGACCAAGTACTTCCCCATGGGGAGCCCCTGTGCTATTTGTAAAGAAGAAGGATGGATCGATGAGGTTGTGCATCGACTATCGACAACTCAATCAGCTGACCATCAAGAACAAGTACCCGCTGCCCAGGGTCGATGAACTATTCGACCAAATATCTGGAGCACATTATTTCTCTAAGATCGACCTTCGATCTGGCTATCACCAAATGAGGATCAAGGATGACGATATTTTCAAAACAACTTTCAGGAGCAGGTATGGACATTATGAATTCGTCGTTATGCCTTTTGGTCTAACCAATGCTCCTGCAGCCTTTATGCAACTCATGAACAACATATATCGGCCATACCTTGACAAGTTCGTGGTCGTCTTCATCGACGATATCCTCATATACTCCAAGACCAAGGAAGAGCATGAAGAACACCTGAAGACAGCACTACAAGTTTTGCGAGACAACAAGCTGTACGCAAAGCTTAGCAAGTGTGAATTCTGGCTCGAAGAAGTATCCTTCTTGGGTCATGTCATCTCAAAGGACGACATCTCCGTTGATCCCTCCAAAGTCGAAGCTGTACTCAACTGGGAGAGACCAACCAACGTCACCGAAATCTGAAGTTTTCTAGGACTGGCTGGCTATTACAGGCGGTTCATCAAGGACTTCTCCAAGATTGCCGTTCCTCTCACGCGTCTGACACGAAAGGAGAATCCATACTCCTAGAGTAAAGAGTGTGAAAAAAGTTTCCAAACTCTCAAAGACTGTCTTACCTCAGCACCTATTCTCGCTCTGCCAATAGAGGGAGAAGGTTTCTCTATCTATACCGATGCCTCGGGAATTGGGCTAGGGTGTGTACTCATGCAAAAGGAGAAGGTCATCGCCTATTCTTCAAGACAACTGAAGACACATGAAGTCAACTACCCTGTACATGATCTCGAGCTAGCTGCTGTGGTCTTCGCCTTGAAGATTTGGAGACACTATCTATATGGCGAGCAATTCACTGTGTACTCAGACCATAAAAGTCTGAAGTATTTATTCTCTCAGAAGGAACTCAACATGAGACAAAGGAGATGGCTGGAATACTTGAAAGATTTCGATTTCCACATCCAATACCATCATGGAAAAGGAAATGCCGTGGCTGACGCTCTTAGTAGAAAGCCGATGGCATCTGTTGCAAGTCTAGTCCTTGGCGAGATGCAACTACTAGAACAGTTCGTAAGGTTAGACCTAACCATTGAACATAGTGATGATCGAGTCTTGGTTGCTAATATCAAGATTCAATCCGACTTGCTGGAAGAGATCAAAGCCCAACAAGACAATGATCCGTTCTTAGTTCGCATCAAGGAAACTCTAGCCGAAAGGCCGGACTTTGCTATGACCGAAGATGGAAGGCTTGTCTTTCAAGGAAGGACATGCGTTCCCGACAATGAAGAATTGAAGAGAAAGCTAATGGATGAAGCCCACAAGACAAAGTACACCATTCATCCTGGAGGTACCAAAATGTATCAAAACATGAAAAGAACGTTTTGGTGGCCGAACATGAAGAGAGAGGTAGCCGAGCATGCTACTCACTGCTTTACTTGTCAACAAGTAAAAGCGGAACACCTGCGCCCTGCTGGTGTACTCAGACCGCTAGATATTCTAGAATGGAAATGGGAAAGCATTGGCATGGACTTCATCATGGGTTTACCCAAGACTCGTGGTGGACTCGACGCCATATGGGTCATCGTGGACCGACTAACCAAATCCGCCCACTTTCTGCCTATAAAGAGTAAGTGGTCGGTGGAGGTGCTAGCTGCCTTATATGTCAAAGAGATTGTAAGACTACATGGCGTTCCATCATCTATTGTCTCAGATTGAGATCCAAGGTTTACATCTCACTTCTGGAAGGGACTGCAAGGTGCGCTTGGTACTAAGCTCAATTTTAGTACCGCCTTTCATCCACAAACTGATGGGCAAACTGAAAGAACCAACCAAATAGTGGAAGACATGTTGAGAGCATGCACTATAGATTTCCAAGGATATTGGAGTGAGCACCTATCCCTTATTGAGTTCGCCTATAACAACAGTTATCAGGCAAACATTAATATGGCACCATTCGAAGCACTCTATGGAAGGAATTGTAGATCTCCTGCATGCTGGAATGAGGTTGGAGAACAGCAATGGCTAGGCCCAGACATGGTACAACGTACCACAAAGGACATACAGGTAATCAGAGACCGACTCAAGATTGCTCAATCCAGACAGAAGAGCTATGTCGACAAAAGAAGGCGAGATCTGGAATTTCAAGTGGGTGATCATGTATTCTTAAAAGTGTCACCTACTCGGGGTATCCAAAGATTCAGTGTAAAGGGAAAGCTCAGTCCTAGATTCATCGGTCCTTTTGAAGTACTCGAAAGGGTTGGTGAGGTTGCATATTGACTGGTATTGCCACCGGATCTGTCATGTGTACACAATGTGTTCCATGTTTCCATGCTTAGGAAATATGTGTACGACCCCACACACATCATTCGCCACGAGAGGTTAGTGTTGAACAAGGATGTGACATACGAAGAGAAGCCAATCAAGATATTGGAACGGAAGATACAACAACTCAGGAACCATCCCATCCATGTGGTTAAAGTCCTATGGAATAACCGCGGAGTGGAAGAAGCAACCTGGGAACCGGAAGGAACCATCAGACGGAACTACCCCGATCTTTTCGGTAAGACATTCTCTCCTGAATGATCATATGAATTTTGTGACCAAATTCTTTTTAAGAGGGGGAGGATGTAGCAACCCTAAATTTTTGGGAAAATAAAAATTTAAATATTTATATTATTAGAAAATCAAATAAAAGGAAGATGTATTAAAACAACTAGGAAATCAAATAAGAGAGAATTATATAAAATCCATTTAAAAGAAAAGAGTAATGGGCTTTGCTATATTGACCCATTAGAAATTAGTGGACTAAAATAGAGACTTTTAAAAGAGGAATAATAGAGAAATATCCAAAATTCGTAACTAAAATATTACTTAAATAGAAAAGAGGTATTTAATGAATTAAAAAGGAAGTTTGAGTTGGATTGGGATTCCTAAACCTACCCTAAGAGGTTGGCCACGAATTTAGCTCCCATCCTAACCTAATTAGGAGTACTCATGCTTAGAAAGGGGAGAGGAAATAGGAAATCCCAAAATTAATAGCAATTAGAGTCCTATTAGGAAATAGAAAGAGGAGAAGCTTAAATACTCTCCTAAAACTCTCATGGCCAGCCCTAGCTCGTGCCAAGGGATTGCTGGACCAGGAGGAGAGGTCAAGGAGGAGGAGATCTCGTGGGGAGAAGAACCTTTCAAGCTCTCATCCCCGTTCTTCAAGTTCTAGCCCTAGAAGAGGAAAATGACTAAATGTAGGCATTCTCACGAGCATAAACTATGAAACTTTTTTTGTAGCTTGTCTCATCTATCAAGATCAAAAGCCCATTGGTTTCATAATTTTTCATCGAGCAAATCTTTAGTTCTTGATTTTTCATGTTCTGCAACTTACATGACCCCGAACACTCTTCTTAACTCTTGATCTCCTTGTATACTCAACCCCATGCTACGAAATTTTTACTGTAGGAACTGATGCATATTAGGCATCTTTTGCCCCTAAAAGCCCTAAATTTGATTCATCATATCTTGCGAATTTAATCGTTGATCTCAACTATGTACTGCTTCATGTTCATCATGAATACACGTGATTAATACATGTCTAAACCCTTATTGTTTTCCAATTCCTATTTATTGTAAGTACCCACGCATGTCTAGGTCGTTTTGCAACTGGTTTCATGATTTTTCATTGACTATACAATTACTTGTGATTTTCTGAATCACCCTGTGTCAAATAGGGTGGGTTCTGGCCCGCAATCCAATGTTAAGTCCTTTCCCTGTCAGACTAGGGCGCAGACCCTGTGAACGTGACGACACGATAGGCCGCGTTCACATGGACCGTCGAGACAGAGCGCTCTATCGCGATCTGATCGCGACAGCTCCTGTCGTCGCAATCTGCTGTTGAGGCCGTCGCGACCCTCATGCGACCCTGTCGCAACCTGTCTGCCCGAACCGACCAGCCTATCGCGACCGGTACAAGTCCCCGTCGCCATCTCAGTTGACCCGTCGCGACCCTCATTAGGGTACGTCGCGATCTGGGATTTTTGCAAGAAACCCCCTGTCTCAGCAATGCTTGATTATCTACAGTGTTTGTACTCCTGTTTAATAGTCATACATACAAAAAATAACACTTGTCATAAATTAAACATTTATGTATGATTAAAACACATGCACATGATCTTTTCTATCTACAATTTCATGACACTTACACACACTTTGAACCATCCAATTATGGCGTAATTTGGCATGAAATCATTCATATTACATCTGGTAATTTATGGAATTAAATTACCATATTTTTTAAAAAAATACTTGTCTATTGTTTCTCGTGATGTTTTGGGAATACCGATATCGACGCTCCACTGTTCTAGAACTCCTCTAGAACGTCGAGCACTGGTTTCTATATACACACTTTCTTGGCTTGGACGAACTCTCCGTCGGATATTCCTTCTGTCGGACTAGTGAGTCTTCATTCAAGGCCTCCGTAAGTCTCCTCTGTCCATGGATTCCCACATGGTCGACGAGCCGGTTGTACCCTATCACCTATGATACCCTTTAGGGATCTATATGATCCAAACGGCTATTAGAAATTCACTCTCGTCTTAAATCACGCCGAACCTCTGGACCTGTGCATAACAAGGCCAGTGGTAGGGTCATGAGTCCCACCTGACTGCCAACACCATGTGCGCGTGTTGTGCAACTGTTACAATCGCCTGTTACTCGGAAAGTTACGTGCATTGTCCCTTAGCCCTCATCTATACTCTACTCGCTCATCTATTCATGTTCACTCTACTATCTCGTCTATTCATCTAGTACTCTCATCTATTCCTTGGTACTCTATTTGGCCATTAGAATTGATTGTCTACGATAAAAACATGACTATGCTAGGCAACATTATAAGGGCCCGGTCTGGTCCTTGGGAGAAGCACCTGAAAGGCTATAACTCGCGGGGGTCTAATGATCTGGGTGATGGCATACACCTAACGCATGAACACACAAGATTTGATCTATGACAATCAATTAATCAAATAGTCAATTATTGGTTTACTTGAATCTCGTGGTTGAAAGAATATCGACCAACACTTGCTATCGTGACTTGTGCACTGTGGTGCAATTTTACTTGTTATCTTGTTATATGGCCAATCCGATATCAAAACTTGTCGTGCTATACTCTCGTGCATTGTGCTATTGTTCCTCGTTATCGTGTACCAGTACTTTCTATACGTTTCTCGTTATTCTCTCTAGTTATCCTGCTTTATATGACATTAATCACTTAAAGCATGCTTGATCCTGAGATTTAAGTCCTACTGGGTGTTATCGCTCACCCTGCGTTATTTGTCGTTGTGTTCTCAGGTGAGACCGAGGATGAACCATGCACCCAAGAGGACGGGAACGACCTGGAGTGATGTCATGAGTACCCTAGCGTCCTAGCACTATGATTAGCGTTGTAGTAGTTAAATTTAAAGTTTAGTCTTTTGCTTCTATTTCAATGTAATCGGGCCCTATAGATTGGTTATGATATTAGTGGTTGTAACTAGACATCAAAGAGTTATTAATGAAGTGAAATTGTTTTAGTATTATTCATTGTGCAATGGTTTGATGTCTAGTACTCGCTCTATACCATTTTCTTGCAACTGCCTCGCGTTCTGATATTCCGCGTCGGGGCATGACAATTTTGTGATATCAGAGCCTAGGTTATTCTTAGGTATAGGATGATCTAGGTTAACCTGCCTCGACTAGAGTCAATTATCCACCTATGTGAGTTGAGGTTAGAGCCAAGGGTAACTAGCTAAAATAAACTCACGCACACACCAACTTAGTGCAATCATGATATCTTACACTAAAATTTCTCTTTTTGAAGGAACTTAAAACATAACAATGGCAGCAGAGCGTACACTACTCCGTGACATGCAACAAACTATCCAGCAGCTCACTCAAGCTCTACTTCAGGCTGCTGGAGCTCACGGAAACCAAGAAGCCGGAGATCTGCATAGGAATTTCTGCAACTTGAACCCACTCCGTTTTAGTGGGACTACTGATCCCGACGAGGTAGAAAACTGGATGAAGGAGATAGAACGCATCTTCCGCGTCATGCAATGCGCGGATGGTGATAAGTTACTACTGGCAACTTTTCAATTAGAAAGAGACGCCCGTGCATGGTGGGAGTCTGTGGAGGCCACCAGGGTGTTGCACAGTTCACCTGGGTAGAATTCAAGGAGCATTTTAACTCCAAATACTTCTCTGAAAGGATCCAGGAGTGGAAGGCCTCCGAATTTACTGCATTGAAATAGAGGCACCTTACGATCGCGGAGTATGAAGCGCAATTCTCCCGATTGGCGCGTTATGCCAATCATCTGGTCAACACAGAAAAGATGAAGGCGAGGAGATTTCTTAATGGACTCAAGCCTTCATATATTACACAACTTTCTCCACTCGACATCCAGACTTATGCCGAGATGGTGAAGAAGGCACAACTGCTGGAGGATGCGACCGACCTTACCGATCGCATTAGGGTAGACTAGTCAAGAAGGAACCAGCATCGGGTTCCTCAAGCAAGGCCACAAATGACAAAAAACGGCCGTTCAACATCACAGGAGGGCCGAATCAAGAAAGGAAGCTCAAGATACCTACTACCCCAAACACCGACAAGACCAAGTGCGAGCATTGTGACAAACTTGGTCATACTGTTGCTGAGTGATGGAGGAAAGCAGGTGCCTGCCTACGCTGCGGGAATCGCAATCATCGCATTTCCGAGTGCCCTGTGCTGAAGGAGCAGGAGAAAGAGAAACGCCCTAATGGGCAAAAGAAGCCTGGCCGACTGCAAGCTGTCCAGGAAGTGGAGTCCACCGAGGAGGGTGGAATCGTAGAAGGTACCCTTCAAGTTTTCTCTCTATCAGCATTCGTTTTATTTGATACTGGGGCAACCCATTCATTTATATCTCAAAACTTTGCTGATACTCTGAATGTTAAACCTATACCCATGGGTTGTGAGTTCTCTGTCACAACGCCACTAGGAGAAAAGGAGAAATTGAACAAGTACTTTCCAGCTGCCGATGTAATGATCGGAGACCATAACCAAAAAGCCGACCTGGTATGTATGCCCATGGAAGGCTATGATGTAATTTTGGGAGCCGACTGGTTGTCCACATATGGGGCAAGTGTCGACTGTAAGAAAGGGAAGGTTACCTTTAGTGACTTTCCTAAATTGGCATTCTCTGGGATTAGACATAAGAGACGGATGTGTCTAGTCTCCGCCATAAAAGCCCACAACATGATGAGGAAAGGTTGTATTGCCTTCCTAGCAGCCGTAGTAGTGGAAAAGAAGGGTTCCAAGATAGAAGACATACATATAGTACATGATTACCCAGATGTATTTCTTGAAGATCTGCCAGGGCTTCCCCCGGAATGTGATGTCAACTTCACCATAGAATTAGTCCCTGGGGCTGCACCAGTATCGCGTCAACCGTATCGGATGTCACCTGCCGAGCTGAAGGAACTGAAGACGCAACTGATGGAGCTACTGGAAAAGGGGTTCATCAGACCAAGTACTTCCCCATGGGGAGCCCCTGTGCTATTTGTAAAGAAGAAGGATGGATCGATGAGGCTGTGCATCGACTATCGACAACTCAATCAGCTGACCATCAAGAACAAGTACCCGCTGCCCAGGGCTATTCGACCAAATATCTGGAGCGCAATATTTCTCTAAGATCGACCTTCGATCTGGCTATCACCAAATGAGGATCAAGGATGACGATATTTTCAAAACGGCTTTCAGGAGCAGGTATAGACATTATGAATTTTTCGTTATGCCTTTTGGTCTAACCAATGCTCCTGCAGCCTTTATGCAACTCATGAACAACATATATCGGCCATACCTTGACAAGTTCGTGGTCGTCTTCATCGACGATATCCTCATATACTCCAAGACCAAGGAAGAGCATGAAGAACACCTGAAGACAACACTACAAGTTTTGCGAGACAACAAGCTGTACGCAAAGCTTAGCAAGTGTGAATTCTGGCTCGAAGAAGTATCCTTCTTGGGTCATGTCATCTCAAAGGATGGCATCTCCGTTGATCCCTCCAAAGTCGAAGCTGTACTCAACTAGGAGAGACCAACCAATGTCACCGAAATCAGAAGTTTTCTAGGACTGGCTGGCTATTACAGGCGGTTCATCAAGGACTTCTCCAAGATTGCCGTTCCTTTCACGCGTCTGACACGAAAGGAGAATCCATACTCCTGGAGTAAAGAGTGTGACAAGTGTGCAGACCACAGGTGCGCTAGCAGCGGCCAGCGACACAATTGACTCAGAGTTCCAGGTGGTGCCTACACTTTCTAGAGAGGACACATTATATAGTCTGAGTGTCCATGAGCCTTCTCCTCTGTCTGAGTAAGACCTTTGGTTCCCTCCTGTTTATGAACAATAACCTTGGGAGCCATGGCCGATTGTGTGGGAACTGTCTGTGCCTGTTGTGCCCCTCTCCGCTCCACCTCTCACTATCACCATTAGGACCATTGAGGGAGAGTTGGTGGTTGCACAGGGTTGTATACATTTTTGTAGAGATATGAAGATATTACGTCATGTATTGCGCTAGTTTTAGAAGCACAATTTTATTTTTCCATTTTTTACGCGTAAGTATGTTCACGCTTGCAACGGAAATTATACATGTAACCTATATATGTTTATATAATATATATATATATAATTAAATATGTTTAAAGTTAGTATGTTGGATACATATTTTCTTTAATCTTATGCAAATTAGTTTTGCATATGAGATATTTGCTCAAAATCATTTTAATTATATTGACTTATCTTATATAAGTGGGAGATGATTGTAATTGCCTAGCTTTACTTTCGATTTTACTATATAAAAATGTTCAGTGTAATTAGCTTGGATTTCTAGAAGTAAATAGGAATAATGTGTAAATTGATGTCAAAAACTTCTTTTCCTATTGTTGCTGCTGGAGCAAAGAGGTCGGCTTAGGCCGAGCTGACCCAAGAAAGAATAGCGCGATGACGGCGTTGGTGCTGCTGAGCTCCCGACCTGCAAGTCCACTGAGGCTCCTCGGTGGGCAGAGACTCTGACGATCAAGTCAGTTCGGGAGGTCGGAATGAAAGAGTTCTGGTGCTAGAAATTGCATACCTTGTGATGGAAGGTTTTTGCCTCTCTTATAGAGCTATGATGCTTATCTGACAGCTGTAGATCCTCTTAATTTTTGTCAGGGTTGCCATAACCCTTGATGGCGCATACCCAAAGACGACAAGTGAGATCATAGGGGTTACGCCCTGTGTCCGTGATTACTGCGCATATGGGGGGAAAGAAGACGTGGCCAACGATCATCACGCGGTCTAACGAGTTGTTCCCTAGAATCACGCCCTCATACCGGACGCTGACAGGGACCCTTGCCATAAATGATCTCGTCCAAGAATGTGAGGCTTCAGGTCGGATAAACCGAGCTCGCGCTCGACGTCTGTAGGTCGTCAGCCTAGGGCGACCCGTATCACTGGCTCCCCAAGTTCACGTCGGGATGAAGGATCATCCCAAGGTGAGGCTGTACCATATCTCTGTATTGCCATGTGGCTGCTCAAGGTCGTGCGGACGTTTTGGGTGATCTGACGCTGCTTATGACGGTGTTGGTTGAGTCTGATTGCATTCCGATGCCGCTAGCTCTGCCCTGCCACGCGCTGTACCTGCCCGTCATAATCGTCGTACAGTTACGCCAGAGGTCATATCGCTGCCTCGACTCCTCTGCCAAACGATGGCGCTCCTCGATGGTCGTGTGCATTGGGGATCCCAGTGATCCTTCTCTACTTGATCGTCTTCCGACACATGGCGAGATCGTGGCCGCCATTCAACTTCAGCGCTTCTTGGCCATTCGATCAAACTGAACCCCTGGGGCTCTATATAGTGGGGATCGTCGTTCAAAGGAGCGCCCTTAATCACTCACTCGAGCATTCTCCAAATGACCAGCTACCGGCCTGCCGAGAATCCGACGAGCCGAGCGCCCCGTCTGCCTGCCCACTGCTTGCTTCCTTCTGAGGTAAGCGATGAGCTCTCCTCCCTCTGAGTCTCGTCCGAAGGAGGTCGCCCCAGAAGGTTCTCCTTCCGAGAGCTCTTCTTCGTCGTCATCTGCATCCTCGTCTCCTAGTTTCGATAGGACTCCTAGTAGGGACACTCATCCCGACGTCCTAGTGTCGGGTCCCGTCGAGGACGTTTTTGTCCTGGAGGTTAGTCCCGAGGAATATGCTCCTCGGATGCCTTCGTCTCATACCTCGGGCTCTCGCCGATAGGTCGACACCGTGGCCTATGCCCGATGTGAGATTGACCCCGATACTTTCCATTGGTTAGAGACCCACCCCGGAATGATCCTCCCCGTCGACGCCACCCTTTACTCTAATAGACAACTCTGAGCTCACTATACCATGCTAGGGGGGGGGGGGGTCTGTATTTATTTCGAGGCGGTTCGAGCCGGCCTACAGTTCCCATTTCATCCTTTCACCATCTTCCTTCTTCTCAAATTAGGAATTGGCCCTTCGCAGTTGACCCCCAACTCATGGAGGTTGATTGTTGACTTTTTAGCGGTATGTGCCATGGCTGAGGTCCTTCCGACCACACGCCTTTTCTTCTACTGTTTTTTCCGTGAAGGCCATCGTGGATTGGTTGTACTTCGCGGCTCGATCTGGTCGGCAAATTCTCGGTCGGATGTCTTCCTCTGTCCACAACTGGAAAAGGAATTTTGTTTTATTCATAGCACCTCGGGATGGCCTTTCCCGACCACCTGGTCGGCGATCAATATCCGAGACAAGGCTTTTGGATCGCCGAAGCTTAATGCATCTGAGCTCTCGAAGTTTGAATCTTTACGGGCGTTGGAGCCGCCTGACCTGTTCGAGCCATCCGAGAAGCTGTTCGAGTTGATCGTCGAGGGCACTCAAGGTCATCATCTTCTCGGACCCCCAGTAGATTAATTAGTAGTGAAGCCTAACGGTTTTTCTTTTCAGAAGTTATGGCCGGACATGGGGACTTCGTCGGCTCCCAAGGCTCGAAAGGGGCCTTCTCTTGCTGAGATGGTGCAGAGCAAAGTGCTGTCGTGGGGCAAGAAGGTCGCTTCTCTCCCAGATAAGCGTGCCCGTGCCACGGGAGATGTTCTGCACGCCCGCGATTCAGAAGGTGACCTCGAGCATGCGACGGCCCCCATGCCTCAAGCCGACCAGCCAGAGAAGAGGTCTTCAAAATGTCCTCGGCCTCAGCCAGCGTCATCGACTGCCACTCCCTTGGAGTCTCTCAACACCAAGAATTCGACCAGGCGATGGTCAATGCGACCGAGTGGGGAAGCCACGCCCTCCCTGCCGAGCTGAAGGCGGACGCCCTGGCCAAGAGACCCCGAGAGGTCATTGAAGACTTCTACTCGTCGGTGCTTCGCCAGATGTCATCATTCGAGGCGATCCTTCAACGAGCAGAAGCTTCACGGCTGTCGGTTGAGAAGCAACTGGCGGACGCCGACAAGGAAATCGCCACTGAGAAGGGTCTCTGAGCTAAGGAGGCGGAGCGGGCGAAGAAGGTTGCGGATGAACTCCGGGATGCTCTTCGGGCAGAGAAGGAAGAGCTCCAAGCCGAGAAGAAAGAGCTCCTGGAGGAAATTAGGGCCCACAAGAAGACAAGGGAAAGGATTGCTCAGCTCATGGCCGATGAGCGAGAGAAGGCGGTGGAAGAATACCACGTATTCGATGAGTTAAAAGACGAAGTTGCCGGCCTCTTCAAGGAAGGCTATAACAGTTGCCTTGCCCATGTTAGGGAGGTACATGCCAACCTCGACCTATCCGAGGTGGTGCTTTCGGCTCGAGGTGAAGAGAGCGGTGGAGCAGACGACGAAGAGGTCGCTGCGGTTGTGGATGAAGTGCTAACTTCTGCGGCAAATGAGGCGATTAGCGGGGCCACCGCCGACGACATCGTTGACGAGAATACGACAGACCCTTCTCGTGCGGATTAGGTCGATCTGAGATGTCTTTTTGTACTTTCCTTGGCATTACGTCGGGGAAGATGTAATTCCCTTTTGACTATAAAAACTCGCACTATGGCTTTGCTTATCAGACTCATTTGTCGGAATGGATGTCGGAAATGACCTTGTTTTACGAAAGTGCCTAAGCGACCTTGTGTATGAAAGTGTCGAGACGACCTCGTTTTATGAAAGAGTGCCGAAGCGACCTCATTTTCGAACGTATAATTAGAGTGCCGAAGCGACCTCGCTTTATGAAAGAGTGCCGAAGCGACCTCGTTTTCGAACGTATAATTAGAGTGCCGAAGCGACCTCGTTTTCAAACACGTAATTAGAGTGCCGAAGCGACCTCATTTTCAAACGTAATTAGAGTGCCGAAGCGACCTCATTTATTGATCTTTCAAGGGTAATAACATCGAAGGTGCTCGGCATTCCATGTTCTCGGAATGGCCGACCCGTTTAACTCTGTGAGCCGATATGCTCCGTGACCGAGGACCTCGACGACCCGACATGGGCCTTCCCAGTTAGCAGTGAGCTTTCCTCCTGCTGACTTTGGATCAGAAATGGCGAGCTTTCGCAGAACGAGGCTGCCTGTGCCAAAGCGCCGAGGCCTGACACTTGCATCAAAACTCCTCTTCACCTTACGTTGATAGGTCTCTATTCTCGCCGCCGCACTGTTTCGTCGTTCGTCGATAAGATCCAGCTCGGCGCGCAATGATCGATCATTGTTTTCGCACTCGAAGCCCAGGACTCTTCCGGATGGCACGAGCATCTCCACAGGGGTCACAGCCTCCACCTCGAAGGCGAGTGCAAAGGGAGATTCTCGAGTGGCCTCTCGAGGCGTTGTCCGGTAAGCCCAGAGCACGTGGGGGAGCTCGTCGGCCCATCGGCCCTTGTGATCGTCAAACCTTTTCTTCAATCCGTCAAGGAGTGTTTGATTAGTCCCTTCGGCCTGCCCATTTGATTGAGGATGGACAACCGAGGTGAACCGATGGTCCACTCCGAGCCTTTCGCAGTTGCGGCGAAACCTGACGTTGTCAAATTGCTTGCCGTTGTCGGTGATGATCGTCCGGGGTAGGCCGAACCTGCATATAATATTTTTCCAGACAAATCCCCAGGCATTAGCGTCAGTTATTTTCGCTAACAGCTCGGCCTCGACCCACTTGGTGAAGTAGTCGACCCCGACAATAACGAACTTCCGCTGTCCTGATGCCGTAGGGAATGGTCCGAGGATGTCCATTCCCCACTGAGCGAACGACCATGGGGCAGTTATTGGCGTAAGCACCGAAGGTGGCTGTTGGTCAATTTTGCCAAAGATCTGACATTGGTGACAACTCTTGACGTAGTTCTCGGCATCTCTCAGCATGGTCGGCCACCAATAACCTTGTCGGGTTACTCTTCGAACAAGGGACCGAGGTCCTGCATGGCTTCCACATGTCCCTTCGTGCACCTCGTGAATGATCTCCTTGGCCTGACCCAGATTCACGCAATGGAGGTGTGGATAATTGAAACCTCTTCGATATAAGTCGTCGCCGATCATGAAGAATCTTGTTGCTCGCCTCCTCGTCTTCACAGCTTCTTCTCGGTCTTCTGGGAGCCGCCCGCTTCGGATAAACTCCACAATTGGGGTCATCCACGTCGGTTCGACCTCAGCACACAGGACTTCCGTGGACCCCACAGAGGGCTCGCGGAGTTCTTCTACTAGCATGGAGGAGTCTGAGTGCTTCTTCGAGGTTGATGCATACTTGGATAAAGCGTCTGCTTGGGAGTTCTTGGCCCTTGGGATCTTTTGCAATTTGGCCGACTCGAACTCCCCCATTATCCTTTGGACCTCAGCCATATATGACGCGAGCTTCTCTTCTCTTGCTTCAAACTCCTTGGAGACCTGGCTAATGACTAATTGGGAGTCGCTATAGACAAGGATCCTCGCTGCTCCAAGCAATCTTGCCATCTTGAGTCCAGAGATCACCGCTTCATACTCGGCTACATTATTAGATGCATTGAAGCCGAAACGGATTGTGTACCTTAAGACGAGACCATCGGGAGAGTGAAGGATGACCCCTGCCCCACTGCCTTGTGAGTTGGACGCTCCATCCATGAAGACCTTCCATACTTCGACGATCTCTTCTGACTCGGGTGATCTTGTCGTTCCTTCGGAGATGAAGTCAGCGAGAGCCTGAGCCTTGATGGCGACCTGAGGTCTGTAGGTGATGTCGAACTCGCCGAGCTCAATAGCCCACTTGGCCAACCTTCCCGAGGCCTCGGGACGGCATAGCACTTGCCTAGGGGGGACATCGGTGAGGACGACAATCCTGTGGGCCTGGAAATATGGCCGGAGTCGTCGCGCGGCCATCACTAGCGCATATCATGCCTTCTCCAGGTCGAAGTAGCGCTGCTCAGCCCCTCGCAAAGCCTTACTTGTGTAGTATACTGGGAGGTGGTTTCGGTCTTATTCTCGCATGAGCACCGAGCTGATTGAGTGTGTAGTAGTTGAGAGGTACAATAGAAGCTCCTCCCCGGCCACTGGCTTGCTAAGCGTAGGTACGTGGGCTAGATACACTTTCAGCTCGTCAAAGGCCTTCTGGCATTCCTCGGTCCACTCAAACTTCCCCTTCCTTAGCACCTCGAAGAATGGCCTGCACATCTCTGCCGACCTCGACATAAACCTGCTGAGGGCGGTTATTCGGCCGTTGAGCCTTTTCACCTCCCTAACGGTTCTCGGAGCCGTCATGTCGATGATCGCTTGCACTTTATCGGGGTTGACGTCGATGCCTCGGATCGAGAAGAGATAGCCGAGGAATTTTCCAGCTCGTACACCGAAGATGCACTTCTCGGGGTTCAGCTTCATCCCGTATCGACGCAGGACTTCGAATGTCTCGACCAGGTCTCGAACATGGTCCCCGGCCCGTCGACTCTTCACCAACATGTTGTCGATGTATATCTCCATCGTCTTCCCGATCTGTTCCTTGAACATCATGTTGACAAGCCTCTGGTATGTCGCCCCTGCATTCTTCAGTCTGAAGGGCATTCGAGTAAAACAATACAGACCTTTTTCCGTAGTGAAGGACGTTTTCTTCTCATCCTCCGGGGCCATCCTGATCTGGTGGTATCTGGAGTAGGCATCAAGGAATCTCAGAAGCTCATGCCCTGCAGTAGAATCGACGAGCTGGTCGATGCGAGGAAGCGGAAAACTATCATTTGGGCATGCTTTGTTCAGGTCGGTAAAGTCCACACACATGCGCCATTTCCCGTTCGCTTTCCGTACGAGGAAGACGTTTGCAACCCACTCAGGGTAGAAGGCATCTCGGACCATCCCCGCGCGTAGATACTTCTCCAGGTTGCTATCCACTGCCTCTTTTCGGTCGGCCGACAACGGCCGCTTCTTCTGCCGCACTAGTCGGACTTTGGGATCCACGTTCAAGTAATGCTGAATAACCTCCGGGTCGATCCCCGGGAGGTCATCCTCCGACCACGCAAAGACGTCGCCATTTCCTCTGAGGAAACTGATTACTTCTGCCTCCAGCTTCTGGAGCTCGGCGCCAACCACCAGGGTTCCCTTTTCTACTTCTATTTGTTTTGTTTGTTCGGCTGGCTCATGTCTCTCTGTACTCTCCTCAAGAACATGCCTATACTCAATAATCATTGGCTCTTTTGCTTTGATAGAATTTACATAACATCGACGGGCCTCGGTCTGGTTTCCCACGACCTCGCCGGTCTGGTTTCCCACGACCTCGCCTATCCCATCAGGGGTCGGGAATTTCAACTTTTGATGGTAAGTAGAGGGGACTCCTCCCAGTTTCCTAGCAGACCTCGACCGAAAGTCGCGTTGTAGGCCGACTTCACTTTCACCACAAGAAAGTCGACCTCAACCGTTACATTACGTGGTCCGGTGCCCAGTGTTACCTTTAGCTTGACTGACCCCTTGGCATTCACAGGCGTCCCGCTAAACCCAAAGAGGGGAGTAGAGACCGGTTTGAGCTCGGTGCTCAGATTGGTCATTTTCACAAAATAGTCATAAAAAAGGACGTCTGGGGCAGCTCCATTATCAACTAAGATGCGATGTACATCATACCCATCGACGTCGGCATGGATGACCAGCGTGTCGTCGTAGGGGAGGTTGAGGCCGACCACATCATCTTCGGAAAAGGTTATGACTCCCCGGGCCCCCGACGCTGGTCTGTTTGTGCCAACGTTTGCCACCGACGTACGCCTTCCGCTTTCTCTCACTGTCGCCCCCGCCTGCCGAGCCGCCCGTAAGAACCAAGACGACTCCCTTGCCTCTGTTTGTTCCATGCTCGTCTTCCAGGGTGCGCGCTTTTGGCCTCCCATCCACAACGTCCTTCCTGATGATGCCGCGTCGCAGCATCTCCGAGATCTCCATCTTGAGGCTTCGACATTGGTCGGTGAGGTGTCCGAACTCTTTGTGGTACTCGCAGTACAGGTTAGCTCCACGACCCATCGGGGGCCTTGCCATCAGCTCAAGGCACCGAAACTCCAGTAGTTTTTTGATGATGGGGAGGATCTCGGAAGGTAGTCTTCCGAAGCGTGGGAGGTCCCTAACCCGCCGAGATTCATCTGGTCGGTGGCTTGAGTCCTGTCTCCTCTCTCCACGCGATGGCTCTTCTCTTCTCAGCTTCTTCTGTGTCGGTACCTCACTTGTGGCCCCCTGCTCAGATGGGCGCCCGAGCTTGCCCGCAGCGCCGAGTGTAGACTCCAGCCTTACGTACTTCTGCATTCTAGAGAGGAGGTCAGAGAGACTCACAGGAGGCTTCTGGGCGATGGAGGCTACAAATGGCGCGTTGGAGCAAACCCTCTTCAGAATGTTGACGACAGTTCTCAAGTCTAGGTCTACCACCTTCATGACTTCCAGTTGAAATCTCTTGGCATAGTCGCAGAACAGCTCGGCCTCCTTCTGCGCGACGAGCCACAGGTCGTTAGTGCATAAGGAATGCTGCACTGTGTTGTAAAAGTGGTCCAGGAAGTGTTGTGCCAGGTCGGGGAAGTCAACTATCGATCGGGCTGGTAGCGCCTTGAACCACTGCAATGCTGCGTCGTCCAAAGTAGACATGAAAGTATGACATTTCAAAGCATATGAAATATTTACCATCTCGACTTGTCCCTGGAAGTTGTCAAGGTGATGCACTGGGTTGGTCGTCCCGTTGTAACGCCGGAACTTGGGGAGCTGTAGCTTTGTTGGGATGGGTGCCGATGTTATTTCCTCGACGAACGGTGAGGTGGTCAAGAGCACATGCCCCTGTCCCTACAGCCCTTTATGATGGCCCTTCTATAAATGATGCCCTCACAGCTGGTCAGATCCAGCAGGAACACCAGCCATTTACATGTTTGATGGAAAGCTTCCTCAACGATCTGCTGAATAAAATACAACTGCCCCTTTGGTTCCTGCCCCGGTGCTTCCTGGAGGTGCAGCACATCATCAGTCAGGGAGCAGTGCAGTGCAAAGGCCCGACGAAATACCAGCTGCCCCTTTCAGCGAGACATGCAGAGCAGTGCATGAGCTGCCTCTGCCAACTACCCCTGTGCATGCTGCCCCCATTGCAGCCACCCAGCAGCAAGTAGCCCCTGTTGCACCTAAAACTAAAGGTATATTGCCTTCAGTTCTGAACGCTGCAGCCCCCCCATAGACCACGCCTCAATCTTCTGCGCAGCAAGCTTCTTCAGCTAAAGCCACACCTGCCACCCCCAAGATCTCAAGGGCGCTGCACCACTGGGCACTCCATCCGGGGTGGAAGCCTCGGCATCTCCATCAGCTCCCCGGCCGTCCTTCACTGAAGCACTACGGAAAAAAACTAAGAAAGGTGAGATCTGCATGAATACAACAAAACCACCACCCCCGCTTTCCCAAACGCAGCTTCCCC
The DNA here is from genome assembly GCA_014218235.1 of Colocasia esculenta. Lineage (NCBI taxonomy): Eukaryota > Viridiplantae > Streptophyta > Magnoliopsida > Alismatales > Araceae > Colocasia > Colocasia esculenta. Next base: position 165,454,159 of record CM024755.1, on the reverse strand, counting down.
TCAACCGGGAGTGAAGGGGCCCACCGGTGGCCACGTAATATGTCTCCCCGTGCAATACAATATCAGAAGCGTCCCAAGCATCGAAGCTGAGGAAGTGAATTTGCTGACTCTGCACAATAATTGGGTTGGCCGCACTCGTAGCACCGCAATTCGAAGCGTAGATTCCGATGAGGAATTTGAGTACTTTGAGGACTGATTTCCTATTTTTGGGCTGATGTGTCATGTAATGGTGACCCCTCTGCAAAGGGAGTCTTTAGCTTGTGCCCTCTTGTTCCCGATATCCCCGTTGTCCCAGCAGCCCCGCAGCCCCTGTGGTCTATGTACTCCTCTACCTTATGCTTTCAGATATGATAGAAAAATGATCAGCTGATCACGACTTTGGAGGCCCCCTCCATTGTCGTATCTAATTGAAAAAAAAAATAGCGTTGCTACCGACGGGACGCGGGTACCGCGTTGCAGTTCTTCGATCTTTCGGTTTATCTCTTGAAGGTCATTCCTCCATCGAGGAACTGCAGGCAACAAACTTGCCGAGGCTGGCGTTGACTCGGCCGAGAAGCAGTCGGCGGCCTCAGTTCTAGTCATACCGTGCTCCATCGCCGCCGCAGGGGCCATATGAAGCATTACGACCTGCGGTGGGACCGGCGTCGAAACTATAGGCACTGCCCCTTGGATGTCGGCATGGCTAGCCGACATCGCCGGTGGTACTGCTTGGGCATCGGCAATCCCGACATCTTCTGGAACCCCTATAGCCGGGAAGACCGGACGAACAATAGCCTCTCCCTGGGCCAGTGATGCTTGCTAGTTCTGCTCCATCCGAGCCAGTACTTGCTGGGGGCTCGCGAGCATCTGCTCGATGTGGTTGAGACGGGAGGACGTGGTTGAATCTTGTTCTCCAGTGCCGGAACCGCCTCCGGCGACTTCTTCAATGGTGGTGGTAGGAGAAACCTCGTCGCCGGATAAACGGGTCACCATCTTTCACTTGGGTGCCATAAAACAAAGCTTTTTGTACGATTTCCCACAGATGGCGCCAAATGTTGCTGCTGGAGCAAAGAGGTCGGCTCAGGCCGAGCTGACCCAAGGGAGGATAGCGTGATGATGGCGTTGGTGCTGCTGAGCTCTCGACCTGCAAGTCCACCGAGGCTTCTTGGTGGGCAGAGACTCCGACGATCAAGTCAGTTCGGGAGGTCAGAATGAAAGAGTTATGGTGCTAGAAATTGCGTACCTTGTGATGGAAGGTTTTTGCCTCTCTTATAGGGCTATCGTGCTTATCTGATAGCTTTAGATCCTCGTAATTTCTGTCAGGGTTGCCATAACCCTTGATGGCGCATACCCAAAGACGACAAGTGAGATCATAGGGGTTACGCCCTGTGTCCGTGATTACTGTGCATATGGGGGGAAAGAAGACGTGGCCAACGGTCATCATGCGGTCTAACGAGCTATTCCCTATAATCACGCTCTCACGCCGAATGCTGACAGGGGCCCTTGCCATAAACGATCTCATCCAAGAATGCGAGGCTTCAAGTCGGATAAACCGAGCTCCCCCCCTCTCCCTCCCTCCTCTCTTCTCCTCTTCCTATAAATACCCCTTGGGGGGTGAAGGTGAGAGGTGTGCAAGTAAGTGTGCTAAGTGCAAGAGTAGAGCACAGTGTGTGCTGTGCGTTGTGTGTTTGTATGCAATGTGCATGCGAGAGAAGGAGAGATACCTGCAAGTGTGTCTTGCAATTGTGTGGGCTTAAGGCTCTCAGAGAGAGAAGACATTGTCCAAGGAGTGCGACATCTGGTATTCTCTGATTAGTGTCGACTAACAGAGGTACGTCATCGCCAGTTCTTGAACTTAAGGCGTGAAGCAATGCAGGCAACTCTGGTAACTGTCTACCGTCTTCTGTGAGACCTCTTATTATTATGTTTCTGCTGCGAGGTATGTCTTCTTACTTTTACAACATTGGTATTAGAGCCACTGGTTGGTTCTGATTTTCTCCTTCTCTTGTGAGCTGTATAGATGGCAGGTTCCCTAGCAGAGTTAGACTCTGAGTTGACAAATCATTTCGAGGATTGGTTCTCGGATGATGATCTGACATTGGTTGCATTGATCGATGTCAACTCTGGTTTGCTAGCGGCAGATCTTGGACAGGCGTTGGCCCTGGGCACTGCGACCAGCGTGACAAGTGTGTCGAGCACAGGTGCGCTGACAGCGGCCAGCGACACAGTTGACTCAGAGTTCCAGTGGTGCCTGCACTTTCTGGAGAGGACACATTATATAGTCTGAGTGTCCATGAGCCTTCTCCTCTGTCTGAGTAAGACCTTTGGTTCCCTCCTGTTTATGAACAAGAACCTTGGGAACCATGGCCGGTTGTGTGGGAATTGTCTGTGCCTGTTGTGCCCCTCTCCGCTCCACCTCTCACTATCACCATTAGGACCATTGAGGGAGAGTTGGTGGTTGCACAGGGTTGTATACAGTTTTTTTAGAGATATGAAGATATTAGGTCATGTACTGTGCTAGTTTTAGAAGCACAATTTTATTTTTCCATTTTTTGTGCGTAAGTATGTTCACGCTTGCAACAGAAATTGTACATGTAACCTATATATGTTTATATAATATATTTATATATAATTAAATATGTTTAAAGTTAGTATGTTTTATACATATTTTCTTTAATGTTATGCAAATTAGTTTTGCATATGAGATATTTGCTCGAAATCATTTTAATTATATTGACTTATCTTATATAAGTGGGAGATGATTGTAATTGCCTAGCTTTGCTTTCGATTTTACTATATAAGAAATGTTCAGTGTAATTAGCTTGGATTTCTAGAAGAAAATAGGAATAATGTGTAAATTGATGTCAAAAACTTCTTTTCCTATAGTGGTAAATTATGGCTGCCAAAAACATTATTGTTGATCTTACTAAGGGTGAAAAGTTGAATGACACAAACTATGATATATGGCATCATAAAATGCAATATTTGCTGGATGAGCAAGATGTGATTGATCATCTTACGGTGTCCTTGTCACCGCCTATTGAGGGCAGTAGTAACACAGACCAAAAAACTTATGTAGCATGGTTCAAGAAAGATCGTAGTGCACGCTTTACTTTGTTAAGCGCTATGGCCGACGATCTTATTGGCGAGTTTGAGAACTGCGCCACTGCCAAGGACATGTGGGATCAATTAAAGTTCATTTTTGGTGGGACCTCAGTAACCTGATTAATGGCTCTTGTTTTGAAATTTGAGACTTACCGGATGGACTCGCGCCACACGATAGCTGAACACCTTAGGGTTATTTCAGCCATGATTTGTGATTTGAGGGCAGCAGGTCATGAACTCAGTAATGAACAACAGGTGCAAGTGGTGATTAGATCCTTGCCAGATGCATGGACCCATTTGAAGAAAATTCTAACTCATAATGATAATATCAAAAATTTTATTGATATATCTCAGCATGTGAAGTTATAAGATGAGCGCGAGATAGTGCATTGTGCTGTTACTAATGTCGCTCAGAGTAGCAGACGTTTTAAGAAAAAAGGGTCACAAAAGAAGGACAAAAGATCAAACATAGCACCAAATTCCAATAAGGACAAAACTTTTAAGCGCCAATGTGGCGGCAAGAAAGACAAAAGCCATCTAAAGTGTTTTAACTGCAAAAAGAGAGGCCATTTTGCTCATGAATGTCTTGAGCCGAAAAAGGTAACTCACTTCCCCATCTCTCCATGTACGTATGTCTATGCACATGTTTTGACTGTTCATCCTAATCCTGTATGGATCATGGATCTAGGAGTAATAAAACATATAACGATGGATCGTGTGGGTTTCGAAGATTATCATTAGATTTCGCAAGGCATGCAAAGAGTCTTCATAGGCAATTGTGCCAGTGAAGAAGTCCTTAGAGTCGGTTCATACCAACTCCATTTTGCGAACTGACGTACGTTGCTTTTATGTGATGTAGTCTATGCGCCCTGAATCCAATATAATCTTTTGTCAGTTTCAACTTTGTCAGCAATAGGCTTTTGTTTATCCTATTTTGGCAGTCTTGTAAATATTGTCTTGAACGATGTCCTTTATGGACATACTTTGCTACGTGACATTTTTATATCTTAGATCTGACTGACAACTTTCCTAATTCTTCTTCTATGGTGCTGCTTGCGTTAGCTCAAAAAGATTTAGATTCTGTGACATGACATGCTCGTTTAGGTCATACTAGACAAGATAGAATGGCTAGATTAGCTAGAGAAGGTCTTTTAGGGTCGCTCGCTAAGATCAACTTGCCCATATGTGAGCCCTACTTGGCAGGAAAAGCATGTCGTAAGCCTTTTGGAAAAGCTGTAAGAACCTCCGAACTATTGGAATTGATCCATTCTGACATCTGTGGACCAATGAGTGTTAGAGCTCGGCATGGATATTACTATTTTCTCACATTTATTGATGATTTTTTGTGGTACAGATATGTATATTTGATTGCTCATCGCTATGAAGTGCTGGATTGTTTCAAGCATTTCTTAGCTAGAGTTGAAAATCAAATAAAGAGGAGTGTCAAAGCTCTTCGGACAGACCATGGACGTGAATATTTGTCGAATCAGTTCCGAGCATTATGTGAAGAAAAAGGTATACGTCGGCAACTTACTATTCCATATACGTCGTAAAAAAATGGTGTTGCTGAACGAAGGAATAGAACAATGCTTGACATTGTTAAGTCAATGATGGCACAGACAAATCTGTCAATCTCTTTTTGGGGAGATGCTATGTCAACTGCTGCCTACATTCTTAAATGAGTGCCCTCTCAATCAATTCCTTCTACCCCATATGAATTGTGGCATGGCCACAAACCAGACTTAAATTGTTTACATCCATGGGGATCAACTGGATATGTTCATGACATGACACGTAAAATTGGGAAACTTGGCCCTAGAGCTCAAAAATTTATCTTTCTCAGATATCTTGAGAGCTCAGTAGGTTATGTCATGTATGGACATCATCCAGATGGAGGAATGATAGAGCATGAGGTGCGAGATGTTGTTTTCTTAGAAAATGTATTTCCTAGTCTTGATGACAATGAGAAGAATCTTGATCTTTTGAAATAGATGAACAATTGAACATCCTACCATCTTCCAGCGAAGGAAGAGTATGTGTTCCCATACCATTGTCTGTCAAAAATGATAGGGATGGTCAGTCTAGTGGGAGTGCGCCCAGTGGAAGTGCACCAATTGAAAGTCAAGATTCTTTACGTCGTAGCAAGCGTGGGCATGTTCCTCGTCGATTTTTTGAGATTGACAATAAAGTACTTCTTTGTGAACCCACAGATGATGAAGAGCCTAGATTTGTTCAGAAAGCTCTTACGTTATCATCTTGGAAAGAATGAGAGATTGCCATGCAGGAGGAGATTCATTCAATGGCACAGAATGAAGTCTGGGAGTTAGTATATCTCCCACCTGAACGTAAGGCGATTAGAAACAAGTGGGTTTTCAAGCTTAAACGCAAGGCAGATGGGACAATCGACAAGTATAAAGCAAGACTAGTGGCGAAAGGTTATACCCAAAAAGAGGGTATAGATTATGATGAGATTTTTTCACCTGTGGTAAGATTCTCATCTGTTTGCCTTATTCTAGCTATTGTCGTGCATCTTGACTTGGAATTGTTCCAAATAGATGTGAAGACTGCATTTCTCAATGAAGAACTAGACGAGAAAATATACATGGCTCAACCAAAGGGTTGAGACTAAAGGTGAAGATCAAAAAGTTTGCCGCCTCAAGCGTTCAATATATGGATTGAAACAATCATCTAGACAGTGGTATATGAAATTGTTGAGTTGTGTGTTTTGATGATGACATATTATACACAATCTGATATCATATTGCATATATGTGGAAGGATGTTGAGTTGTGTATTCATTTGGATGATGACTAAAAATCTTCATGTTGATTATGTCCACACACTCGTACTTTAATTTTAATGATGACTACAATATTTGGTTGTGGATGATGTCCAAACACTCATACTTTGATTTTGATATTGCACATATTGTAAATATTGCAATAATGATTAAACACATATTTTTGATACTTTATATTTCATATCTTACTGACAATGACATGTTTTGATAGTCCACTCTTCATATATACAGGTTTACAGAGTTTTGTCAAAGTAGTGTTGACTCTAGTTGAAAGATAGGTCGACACTAGCTATGTCAGGTCGACTCTAGTTGACAATGAGGTCGACTCACAATATCTACCCAGCAAGCTCCTGAAGAAAAAATGACAATAGTGTCGACTCTAGTTGACAATGAGGTTGACTCACAAAGTCTGCCCAGCAAGCTTCTGAAGAACAAGTCACAGTAGTGTCGACTCTAGTTGAAAATCAGGTCGACACTAGTATCCTTCCAGTGAACTTTATTTGAAGGAATACACAGGAGGTCGACACTAGATTTTTGATCAGGTCGACTCTAGTTGAAGTTAGGTCGACACTATTTGTCTGTCAGGTCGACACTAGCATTCTGCCAGTAAGCTAGAATTGAAATTTGGCCAGCAGTGTCGACTCACATGGAAACATGAGTCGACTCACATTATGTGAAAACTCAAAAATGTTCAGAGTATGATATCTAATGGCTGTGATTTCTTTCTGAGATCTTTATGAGAGATTCTATTATTACCAGAATGCCCTTTCATCAAAGTAGCAATGAGGTAAAGGCCTTTGGACACGTGGCAGCCTTGGGTGCACTCTAGGTTTTTTTGCACATCTCTCCAACGCACAAGGTACTGCACAGAGGTTATAAAGGCTCTCTTATCTCATAGGGAGCAGCCATCCCATCGAATCCATCATAGAGAACGTGGGGATCAAGGCCAAGCATAGAAGGAGAGTGTTAGAGTTCTGCAAGAGGAGCAGATCAAGGAGAAGAGCACCAGAGCTGAGAAAAAGAAGCAATCGTGTAAAAGAAGAGCAGCAGAGGAAGAAGAAGCAGTCGTGCAAAGGAGAAGTAGCAGTGCTAAGAAGAACAAGCAGATCTGAAGGAAGGTGGAAGAGGAAGCTTATGCAAGAGCAGAAGCACAAAGCTCATCATATGTTGAGGAACTCAAGAGCCTCAACTCAGAAATGAATTTCTCTGTAAATTAGATCTAAAATAGAGTATTGCAGATTGAGGCTGATTTGAAGGAGTTCAGATCAAATTGGCTGAGAAGCACAACCAGATGATGCATTTGTGCAAGATGATCTGAAGCACAACTTCAACCCTCAAGATCTGAAGATTTAGAGTTCAAATTCATCAGTCCAGAGGAAATTGGGCAAAGTTGATGGACTGATGTTTGAGGATTTGTCTCTCTTAACTCTGATCCTCATGTGAATTTACTTTTCACTTTTAAACTTTACTCAAAACTCATTAATGATAGGAGTGTTGATCCCATACTGTGTGTGTGTGTGGATTGAGAAGGTCAATCTGACCTTGAAGCTGTGAATCAGCGGATAAGCTGTGTAATCAGTAGTTGGCAAGCTGTGAGTCAGCATTCAAGCTGTGAGTCAGCAGTTGTTTGAAGCTGTGAATTAGCGGTTTAGTGAAGCTTTATTTGGTTTGAGTGAGGGGTGGACGTAGGTCTCCATCTGGGAGCCGAACCACCTTAAAAATATCTTGTGCAGTGATTTAATGTATTGATTTTCCACTAGAATACTTGCATAGGATTTTGATCACCTTTTAAGCACTCACACACTTATAGATAGATGATCTAATGTACTTTAGATTCCTATATGTTAATCAAATCAGTGGGTACCTATTTGAATAGAGATTTTAATTTGACATATTTTTAATTGCATAAAGTTTCCGCTGCAAATCTATTCAACCCCCTTCTATATTTGCCATTTCACTGCATCTTCGATCCAACACTTGGTATCAGAGCGTAGGCTCTCCAATCTTGAGGTCTAACAGCTCGGAGAGTACAGGTGAAATGGATCTAAGGGGATATATGCCATAAGGGCACTCTATGTATAAACCTCCTTATTTTGATGGATCAAACTATACTTACTGGAAAACTCGTATGCAGGTTTTCTTAAGAGCCCAGAATCATCAAATCTGGAAGGTGGTTAGTAGTGAACCATATGAGCTCCCAAAAGATGATGAAATTAGGACAACATAGCAAATCAAGAAGTCAAATACTATCTGGAGTGAAATGAACATCATGCATTGCTCCCTTCACCCAATGGAGTTTCCAAGAGTTTCCTTATGTGCCACCTGTAAGACCCAGCTTCTCGACTTTCCGTCCGGTGTCTTTGATGACAGGCCACTAACGCGTTCGGACTGGGCGACGCGTTAGTGTCGCGTCATGGGTGTCTGACGCGACAGTCATCCTTGTCGCGCCCGACTTTCCTGTAGTGTTCTTGTTGCGATCGGTCAACGGGTTGCGACAATGTTCCGTGCCTTTTGTCGTTTGGCAGCTGTCAGGGTGGCAGGCGTGTCAGTATGACCTGTCGCGTTGTCGCGACATCCCTGGGGGATGCATTCTTTTCGTGGTGCGTTGACCCGTCGCGTTAAGGTCCTTAATGCGACGCATCGCCCCGTCCTATCTTGGGTGCCGAAGGCTTAAGGCCTTGGTCGGCGACACCTTCTCCCTTTTCCTCCTTCCCCTTTATTCTCCTCCCCCTCCAGTGGTACTCTACCTCTCTCTCTCCCCTTTGTGCATTTCATGTGAGGAGGAGGGCCGTGCTCGTGTCCTTGGCGTTGTGGAGCTTGCGTGGAGCGAGGAGGAGGTGGCCAATCCAACGTGAAGGGCCCTATTGGGTTCGTTTCTTCGTTTAAGGTAGGGATTGCTTGTACTCTTCTCGATCCGGGTGGATCGGGAGATTCTCATGCTTTCTAGTTAGTTTAGATAGCTTCTCCATGCTCCCCTCCCCCGTGTGGTATGTGTGTGGCTTATGGGCGGCCCCAGGATGGAGCATCCCGTGGGTCTGCCTCTCTGCTAGTGTCGCGACCGCGGTGCGAGTTGCGACACCAGAAGAGGCGTCTGCCTGGTCGGGCGCGACCTTATCGCGATGCGTTTTCCTGTCGCGACGCTTTGCCCCTTTGCGACAGGGTTTCTGTCGCAGTGCTGTTCCCCTCGCGATGGTATCGCGACGGCCTAGGAGGTCACGACACTACCTGTGTTGCCTCAGGTGTTTTCGTGGTTCCAGTTGGGGTGTCGGCGTGTGCCCTAGGGCTGGCTTGCCCTTAGGACCTTTAGGTAGGGAACGTGGCAGGTTACCTCGCCGCGTTCAGTGACCGAAGGTGACACCTTCGTGGCCGTGTTCTGGCGGCGGTGCCAGGAGGGTCGTGTCTATCTAATAATCGATTGACCGGTAGTCAATCGATTATCAGTAGGGCAACGAGTTTTCCGTTCTTCTGGTAGTGCTCCGAGGTTCTGGCTTGCTTGTGCATGCCTTGGTTGGCCGACAGCCTTCTCGAGGGTCCGTGCGTGCCTCATGCTTGCTGGGCTTGTCGTGGATTATAAGCCAGCGGTTCGACGTGGTTCTTGTTGTGCTTGCCCCGCCTGTTCGGCTGGTGCTTGACACTTGAGGGCTTGTCCCGTTCAGAGGTTGTCTCCGTTGCCTAGGACCCCCATCCTCGGGAGCCTGTTGAGGGAGTGCTCTGGGCTACGAGCGTGCTCAAGTTGGCAGCCGAGTTGGTGGACTTAGACTGAGGGGAAAACAAGGTTTGTACAGCGGCGCTAAGTCGTTTGTAGAGATCTCTTGTCTGGGGTGGGACGCCGAGGTCGTTGAGGCAGTTCTCTTCCCGGCGCGACCCATACAGTCCTTTGTCTCACTGCCTCTCTCTGCGTTGGCTCTAGAGCCACGTAGTGGTGCTAAGCGTGGGGCCGCAGCTTGGCCAGGCTACGGTGTTGCGTGCATTCTTGTGGTGTTCTGTGGCGACTATGTCTCACTCTTCCGGGGAGGCGGAGGCAGGAGCCAGGCTGGCGAGCAAAGGGAGTGGCTGGTGTGCCCTCCTCTTGGCTGCCAGTGGGCGTGGCTTGGTTGTTGTTATTGTTACGACATTTCCTCACGACGTTTCTAAGTGTTATCCGTTGCCCTAGCTTGCACGGCGGTTATAGCCTAGCCGTGCCTAGTTTCCGTAGGCATCGTTGGTTTGGCCTTGTTGGCCCATGCTTCTGGTGGTTTCCACTTCGGTGTCCTCTCGATTTTGTAGTCCCGTTCCTTGGTGCCAGTCCGTGGTGGCACCAGTGTGTGTGGTTTCTCGACCTTGTGGTGTGTCCAGGGTTTGGGGTGATTCTGCTTGTGGGCCCTCGACCTTGTGGAGGTTTGAGGTGACCGTGCTTGTGGTGAGACGTCATTCTCACCTGGTTGTTGCGTGGTCTCGGTAGGTGTGCCAAGGGTTGCTTCTGCTGGGTGCCCGACTCCGTTGGTTTCTGCAGGAGTCGTGTGTGTGTGTCACGACCTTGGTTGGTGGTCGTGGCATTGCATTGTTCTGTTTCGCTGCTTAGTAGTACCCTACTGTAGGTGTTCCTCGCTTTACAACTTTCTAGTGTAGTTTTCTATTTTCGGAGTTCCTGCTGCTCTGGCCGGTGAGGGACTGGTAATCCCTACTGGCCTTGTTCACGAGGATCACTCCCCCTACTTCCTTTAGCTAGGGGCTCATCGTCGCAGGAGCTCGGTGTCGGACGGGTTTGTGGAGGTGGCTGCGGCGCCGTGTGTTGTCAGCAGTAGTGAGAGCGAGTGTTGTGAGCTCTTGTACCTGTGCTTTTACTTGGGACACGTTGTACAATTGTTATATTGTTATAGTTATTTAAATTCAGTACATATCTCACTAGACTATTTCTTCTAACCCTTCTGGGTCTTCGGATCTGTGGGTGGCGACGCAAATTTCGGGGTCCCTGGCAGGGGGTCTGAGATGTTGGGTCGTCACACCACTGCCAAAGAAGTATGGGATCGTCTAATGGTAGTCTACGAAGGTACTTCTGAGGTAAAGGAAACCAAAGCCAACATGTTAATTTCTGAGTATGAAGCCTTTAAAATGGAAAAATGATGAACCATCTCAGAGATGTACGGTAGGTTGACTCTGTTGACAAATGGCTTGAAGAGTCTAGGAAAACATATACTGAATATGAACTTTTTAGAAAAATTCTTAGATCCTTGACTCCTATTTGGCATACAAAGGCTACTGTAGTTGAAGAGTCCAGGAATCTGTCTATTACGACTGTTGACCAATTGATTGGTTCCTTAATGACATATGAATTGAGTTTGAAAAGGACAGATGATAATGTTAAGAAAAAGAAGACACTAGCACTTAAAGCAAGTCCTAGTGTGAAAGAATCAACTGAGGAAGAAGAATCTTCAAGCTCAGGAAATGACTCAAGTGAATCTACCTTGCTCACAAGAAAATTCAAAAAGTTTTTAAGAAAAGAAGGTAAAGGATTTCTTAAAAGAAGACCTCAGTAGACAACTCTTCCAAACAGAAACAATTTGCTAACAAAAGTTCTAACAGAGTTGTTTGTTACAATTGTAGGAAACCAGGACATGTCAAATCAGAATGTCCGGATGCTTTGAAGAAGATTCAACCCAAGTGGAAGAAAAATAAGCCCAGAGCTATGATAGGAATTTGGAGTGAAGAAGAAAAAGACGAGGAAGAAGAAAATTAAGAAGATGATGAGGATGAAATCAAAATATGCTTGATGGCCAGGGAGAGCTCCAATGATTCGGTATATTCCAATAATTTTCTAAATTTTGTTCTGACAGTGATGATGAAGATTATCTTATGATGAATTGAAAATCTTTGTGAACATTTGTGTAAAAGAATAATAAAATGAAATCTAAAAATAAGTTTCTAAAACTTGAAATTCAGTCAAATGAAACTATGTTGGAAAGTTCACAAACCATTTTAAAAGAAAATGAAAATATAAATCTGAATTGAACAATTAAAGAATAAATTGCAAACATGGCTCATAATCATCAAGTAAATGAAAAGCTTAAATAATTGGTTGAAGAAAATCATCATTTGAAAAAGAAAATTGAAAGCTTATTTTCTAACAGAACATTGAATATTGAATGCAACAGTTTAAAAAGGATGAATGACAATCTCAAAGCTGAAAAGAAAAATTGACAATGAACTTGAAGTTGCTGTGAATAAAAATCAAATTCTGAAAAGAAAATCACTGAATTAAACAAGACTGTTGAAGGTCAAAAATCTGCTGTGTCTAATTTGTGCAGGGTACAAACAATCTGAATAATCTTCTTGACATGAAGGTTAACTTTCAAAAGGAAGGTTATGATATAACCCTGAAAATAAAAAGGATTTTAAAAATAAAACAAAAACCTCATTTGTCAAAACTGTTGCTAATAGAACTTCATTTCATCTAATGAAAAACTAGTGGAAGCTCCTGTTCAGAAAAATGCTCAGAAACAAAAAAAGAAAAATGAAGAAAACACTGCAAATGAAAAGGAACACGTGTTTGCTAAAAACCAGAAACATAAAATTGAAAAACAACATGTTTCTAAAAAGTTCTCAACCTTCTTCATCAACTCAAAAAGCTACAAGACAACCTCACCTCCCACATCATGTCAAGAGCTATCATAGAGTACCAATTCCTTCTCAACCCAAGAACAATCAAAGGTACTCTAGAGGGTTTCAGATGTTCCAACACATGCACCTAAGCAAAGGTATGTACCAGGTAAGGAATTCTCAAACTTGCTTCAATAGTAAGAAACCTGGTCATCTCGCCAAGCATTGCTGGAATAAAAATCAAAATTTCTATAAACATGCCAAACCAGTCTAATGTTTTACATGTCATAAATTTGGTCACATCTCCAGGGACTGTAGGCATAGAACTGATAATCTAGTGCATGCTCTGAAATTTTATTCTAATGCATATGTTCATACACATAAGAATAAATTTCATGTGTATATGCATAAAAATGCTGCACAAAATCATTATGTTGCTGCTTATATTAAAAATTCAAAAAATAGAAAATCTTATGAAAACATAGATGCATTGAACAAGACAAAGAAGAAATCTAGAACTAATGCTGCTCATAGTTCCATAAATGGAAGAACTGCATCTATACTAAATATAAAATCATTTTGAATTAAGAAATCATTGTTAAATTCTGACATTGACTTCATGGCAGGACCCAAACAGGTATGGATCCCAAAGTCAGCTTGATCAGCAAGCTGATGAGTCTTGTAGCCATACATTTCTATCTGGAATCAAGACAATGACTATGCAAGATAAGAAATGATTGAAGACTACAGGTAAAATCCAAATGAAAACTGTTCAGGTAAAAAATCATATCATTTCAAAATTGAACTACTTGAGTTGAAATAAATTCTTAGAGTGTTATCTGAACAATGCAAAATATGTTTTGATGTTGCTGCCCCCAATTGGAATCATGTTGTGTCATCATGTTTGCTTGACTTTGCCCATGATTCCTTGTGCATATCATTTGCTTTGACCTCTTGGTATATCAAATGATGACATGTGGAAAGACAAGTTATGCTTGTCTTAAAACTATCATTATGCGTGAGTAAAATACTCCGCCAAGTACCAAAAGTCATGTTTTGCATAAAGCTAATTCTGTACATAATCATGTTTGAATTGCTTGCAAACCTTTTTATATCATGCACAGGCTAAGGGGGAGTAAATTCAAAAAGATAAAAGGTCAGTAAATAAATGTCAAAACTTGTTAAAACTGAAAATTTAAAAAATACTGTGTTTTGATCATAATCAGGTCGATACACATTTGATCATGTGTGGACCTCACTGCTGCTCTGTGCTTAAGAATTTCTTGCTCATGTGTCGACACACTGAAAATCCAGCATCGACACATCATCATCTAAATTTTTGGAACTGTTCATCTTTAGGGGGAGCTGACTCTTTCTCGAATCCTTATCATCAACAAATCTCTTGGCTTGTCAGTTAATTTCTTCATGCTTCATGAATCCAATCAAGGTTCCATTGATAATTTTATATGCGAAATAAAAATTAATTACTTGAAATTTTTTGTGTTCTTAGATTAAACATGAAGATGAGAAATAAGATTTAGAGTCATGTATCTATCTTTATCCTCAAATGTTATTTTAGACTTTTATTGCAAAACACTTTAATTTAGACACATAAGTTGTCTTGAGTTTTATATAAAAATAAATATTGAAGTTTTGTTTTTAACAAATTCTAAGAATAAATTTTAACGACTCAAGATCATGATCTATTAAGGTAAAAAGCTACCTATCACACAACTGAAAAATCTTAAAACAAAAAATCAAAAAAAAATATTTTAAGGAAATTGCAGAGCAATGATTAGTACACTGAGTAACCAGGCTCCTTCACCTGAGATGTGGTTGAAGCTTGAGTCAAAAGGTGTTACTAAGTTATCTTTGGTCAAAAAGAGGCAATCAAACGGTTAACATGCTGAGTAGTCGGGCATTCTTGCACTGAGTAAGTGTGTATGCTCGTATAGAAAAGTATGGATTAAACCATTTTGCTAAATCTCCTTAAATGTTTCAAAAGATTAAAATGAAAAGAAAAGAAAATAATGTATAGAGTGCAGCTAACCTGAAATAGAAATCATGTTGTTCAAGAGTGTTAACTTATTATTCTACATTATGTTAACATTAAAACTTAGATTTTCTGATGATATACATTCTTGACAACTCAAGTTAGGACAATGCACCATATCACATTTGTCAATAAAATTTTGAAGTGATTTTTGATGATAAAGAATTGACATTTAAACTCAATCAAATTCATCTTCATTTTTAACCCTTGGTGCACATTATGAAAAGTACAATTATCATTGTCTCTCATATATTAATATCATAGTGTACCTATTCCTTTGACGAACCCATCTTGCTGCTTCTTCTTAACCAAAAATCATTTATGTTCATCCGTTTCATGTCAAATGCAGATCTCCGCTTTTCAGAATCTTTTTGCTACTTGAGATTCAAACTTTGTATTCAGGGGGAGAAACTTGTCTCATTTCTCAAACAACATTCTTACTTATTCATTTGGTCTCCAACAATTGATATCCATTGGTATCACATTCTTGTGCTTTCAGTTTCCTACTTCATCAATTGGTATCAATTTATTCTCTCCCCTCTTACACCGTCTACTTTATTTGAATCAAAGACTCAATTGGTATTTTCTCAGGGGGAGAGTGCTTTGAAAAGAGGGTCAATATACTTGTCACTGATTAAGGGGGAGAGTTTGTGAGTTTGTTCCTACAAAACTTTTGATTACACTTCATGTTCCACTCTTTTTAATGTTTTCAAAAAGGGGGAGAAATGTTATACTCTATGAAAAATGTTGTCATGTTTTGTCATCATCAAAAAAGGAGAGATTGTTGAGTTGTGTGTTTTGATGATGACATATTATACACAATCTGATGTCATATTGCATATATGTGGAAGGATGTTGAGTTGTGTATTCATTTGGATGATGACTAAAAATCTTCATGTTGATTATGTCCACACACTCATACTTTAATTTTAATGATGACTACAACATTTGGTTGTGGATGATGTCCAAACACTCATACTTTGATTTTGATATTGCACATATTGTAAATATTACAATAATGATTAAACACATATTTTTGATACTTTATATTTCATATCTTACTGACAATGACATATTTTGATAGTCCACTTTCATATATACAGGTTTACAGAGTTTTGTCAAAGTAGTGTTGACTCTAGTTGAAAGATAGGTCGACACTAGCTATGTCAAGTCGACTCTAGTTGACAATGAGGTCGACTCACAATATCTACCCAGCAAGCTCCTGAAGAAAAAATGACAATAGTGTCGACTCTAGTTGACAATGAGGTTGACTCACAAGTCTGCCCAGCAAGCTTCTGAAGAACAAGTCACAGTAGTGTCGACTCTAGTTGAAAATCAGGTCGACACTAGTATCCTTCCAGTGAACCTTATTTGAAGGAATACACAGGAGGTCGACACTAGATTTTTGATCATGTCGACTCTAGTTGAAGTTAGGTCGACACTAGATGTCTGTCAGGTCGACACTAGCGTTCTGCCAATAAGCTAGAATTGAAATTTGGTCAGTAGTGTCGACTCACATGGAAACATGAGTCGACTCACATTCTGTGAAAACTCAAAAATGTTCAGAGTATGATATCTAATGGCTATGATTTCTTTCTGAGATCTTTATGAGAGATTCTATTATTACCAAAATGCCCTTTCATCCAAGTAGCAATGAGGTAAAGGCCTTTTGGACACGTGGCAGCGTTGGGTGCACTTTAGGTTTTTGTGCACATCTCTCCCACGCACAAGGGACTGCACAGAGGTTATAAAGGCTCTCTTATCTCATATGAAGCAGCCATCCCATCGAATCCATCACAGAGAACATGGGGATCAAGGCCAAGCATAAAAGGAGAGTGTTAGAGTGCTGCAAGAGGAGCAGATCAAGGAGAAGAGCACTAGAGCTGAGAAAAAGAAGCAATCGTGCAAAAGAAGAGCAACAGAGGAAGAAGAAGTAGTCGTGCAAAGGAGAAGCAGCAGAGCTGAGAAGAACAAGCAGATCTGAAGGAAGGTGGAAGAGGAAGCTTGTGCAAGCGCAGAAGTACAAAGCTCAGCATATGTGGAGGAACTCAAAAGCATCAACTCAGATATGAATTTATCTGTAAATCAGATCTAAAACAGAGTATTGTGGATTGAGGCTGATTTGAAGGAGTTCAGATCAAATTGGCTGAGAAGCACAACCAGATGATGCGTTTGTCCAAGATGATTTGAAGCACAAATTCAACCCTTAAGATCTAAAGACTTAGAGTTCAAATTCATCAGTCCAGAGGAAATTGGGCAAAGTTGAAGGACTGGTGTTTGAGGCTTTGTCTCTCTTAACTCTGATCCTTATGTGAATTTGCTTTTCACTTTTAAACTTTACTCAAAACTCATTGAATGCTCCTACTGATGGTAGGAGTGTTGATCCCATACTGTTTGTGTGTGGATTGAGAAGGTCTATCTGACCTTGAAGCTGTGAATCAGTGGATAAGCTGTGTAATCAGCAACTGGCAAGCTGTGAGTCAGCGGTCAAGCTATGAGTTAGCATTCCAATTGTGAGTCAGCAGTTGTTTGAAGCTGTGAATCAGCAGTTTATTGAAGCCTCACTTGGTTTGAGTGAGAGGTGGACGTAGGTCTCCGTCTGGGAGCCGAACCACCTTAAAAATATCTTGTGCAGTGATTTGATGTATTGATTTTCCACTAGAATGCTTGCATAGGATTTTGATCACCTTCTAAGCACTCACACACTTATAGATAGATGATCTAATGTGCTTTAGATTCCTATAAGTTAATCAAATCAGTGGGTACCTATTTGAATAAAGATTTTAATTTGACATTGTTACTGTAAGTGTAACATAGGTCGGCTCAGGCCGAGGTGACCTCTAAGGTGCTTTTCGCCGAAGAGTGAGCCGAGACGACCAAGCCGATGAATCCCGTCTGAGGCGTGCTTGGCCGACGTGTGACACTGGTTCCGAGCTCCTGAACTGACCTGCAAAGCCCGTCGAGGGGCCTCGGCGGGGAGACACTCCGATGCTCTTGTTAGTCGCTAGCCGAGCAGAATGGCCTAGCCTGGGGTAGAACAGTGTACCTACGCCTGTGGAGTGTCTGCCTCTTATATAGTGCTAGGATACCTGTGTATGAGTTGGACGATCCCGCTAATCTCACTGGGGGTTTCCGTGATTATTATCGGATTGGACGTTGCCCACGTACTACCAGATCATGGCGATCTTGGTCTTTAACTGCCGTGGTTATCAATCCCATGATCTTCGGACATTACTTTATTCGCCACGTGACCAGCGCTTCGGGGAGCCCTCCGAGTGCGCCGAGCTCAACATCGGCTTCTTCCGAGGAGGAGTTCGTGGCCGAGCTTAAGAAGGCCTGAGGAGTAGAGCTGATGATATTTTCGATCTGAATCGTCGGAGGATCACTATTGGGCAAGTGCAAGCACGTCCGGAACAACTGCTGAAGGTACGTCAATTCTTGAGGTCGGCTCGGACCTCTATGACTACTCAATTCTTGAGGTCGGCTATGGCCGACCTTCGAGATCGTCCTCGACCGAGCAGCGGGAGATGGCCCCAAAGAGCAAAGAGGTCACACTATCTGACCATGAATGTCGGTTGACTAATGTTCTGCCTGTGATGAAGGTTGTCGGCCTGTGTCCATGATGAGGTCGGCCAAGCCGAACCGACCTACTAGGATATCACCGTATGTTTTTAATTGCATAAGGTTTCCGCTGTAAATCTATTCAACCCCCCTTCTATATTTGTCATTTCACTACATCTTTGATCCAACAGAAATTTCATAAGGCTATTATCTCATGTGGTTTTGAGATGATTGAAGAAGACCACTGTATGTATGTTAAGCAAGTGGGAGAAAGTCTCCTCATTTTATCATTATACGTTGATGATATTTTAATGGCTGGAAATGATATGGAGCTGATTGCTGCCACTAACAGGTGGTTGTCTTTCGTCTTTGAGATGAAAGATATGGGTGAAGCAAGCTATGTGCTCGGAGGAAAGATTGTGTGGAATCACTCAGAAAGATCACTGAGTTTGTCTCAGGAGACATACATTAATAAGATTCTGAAGCATTTCCGAATGCACAATTCTAAGCCCATAGATAATCCACTTGATGAAGGATGTGTCCTTAGTACTTGTCAATGCCCCAAGAGTAAAGAAGAAATAGAAAGTACGTCTGGAGTGTCATATGCCGCTGCGATTGGAAGTCTAATGTATGCTATGTTGTGTACTCGGCCAAGCATTAGCTTTGCAGTGGGTTTGGTTAGTCATTACCAAAGTAACCCTAGTCTCGCGCATTGGAAAGCCATTAAAAGAATTTTACGGTATTTGCGAGGGATGACAGATTATGCACTATGTTACAAGGGTGGCAACCTAAAAATCATCAGCTATAGTGATGCGGATTGGGCTGGTGACCGAGATGAGCGGAAGTTTACTTTAGGCTTTGTGTTCCTATTGTCTAGTGGAGCTATCTCATGGAGTAGCAAGAAGAAGTCTTGCATTGCTCTATCCACAATGGAGGCCGAATATGTTGTTTGTTTTGCCGCTAGCCAAGAGGCGATTTGGTTGGAAAGTTTGTTGCAACGTTTGACGATTACACCTCATCAGAATGAGGGTGTACTACTATATGTAGACAGTACCTTGGCATTGGCCTTCGCCAAAGATCCCAAATTTCATGGCACAAAGAAGCACATTGATATTCGTTACCACTACATTAGGGATTTAGTGGCAAATCGGTTAATGGTGCTTCGTCAGATTAGTTCTATTCGAATGATAGTAGATCCACTAACGAAACCTTTAGCCAGAGAGAATTTTCTGATCCATTGTGGATCTATAGGTCTTTGTAAATTATAGTAATCTACAATATTTTGACATCATTAAAGTTTTGTTCATCATAAAATGTTATTTATGTGAACGAATGGTTGCTTTATACATTATTAGAGTGTCACCAGGCTAGGATCAGCCCCCTCACACGGGTGATCTGCCTTTGGCGCTTATGGGTAGCGAGCAAAGATGAGGCACTTGATGTTGTGGAACTCTAGATGACTAGAGGGTGAACACAATATCCCAAGTTTTGTTAATATGCCACCTTGGCTAAGGCCGAGATGAAATCTGAATTAGTTCAGATTGACCATGTGGATTATAGATATAATTCTGTGAAGCCTGTTATATCCAGATATGTGAGTCGTAAAAAGGTGCTAAATGGGAGCAACTGGTTTGCGAGACTCTGGTCGGTTGTATTTGTTAAAATTGGACTTGTATCCGTGTGGTGTATTTGACACACCCATATGAATGGAGGAACATCACAGCATGTGAATCATACCACATATGTAATATACGACCGCATATGAGAATGATGAATGGTTCTCTCTTCATCATTGTGTGAGCTCATGAATCACGTTTGTCTATGATTCCCGATGTACCCCTAGTGACCTGCAGCACTGTGCCATGAAGAGGAAGCTTAATGTCGCTACTTTAGCATGCTACTTAGGGCGATGGTTGGTACCGTCTAGCGGAACATGTCTAGGAAAGCGGTTAAGACAAATTAAATTGGCATGTGCAGCATAGGGAAGGTATCTTGTTATTTCACCATGCTTAATTACTCATATCCCGGGAGGCTCAATTGCCTAAGTAGTGATATAGTTATGAGTGCTATGTTTTTGGATTCGATATTGTCTACTGAGAGATATAGAGTATTAGAATTAGGTGAATATTAAGAGCTTGAGGTACATATTGAGAATAAGTGATCTGTTAGTAAGATGATGACTTAATGGAACACTTGTTGGTGACTCAAAAAATCTCACAGAGGTTGCACGCCTTATTTTCGGTATGACCATTGATGTCGAATGCCATAGAGAACAATGGATGCGCCGTCAACCTTGAGTGGGTAAGTGGGCAATCAACCCTAAAAGGGCAAGTGGGAGCTTGTTGGGCGGTTTGCCCATTTGGGCCCCACGAGAGGCCCACCTCCGCCACCTACGTGAGCGGCGGAGGCGTCGCCAAAACGCGGGCAGTCACCTCACTAGCGCGCCTCCTGCTACTGCCGCGTGGCAGCAGTAGCAGTCACACCCCCTGCCGCCTCTCGCGGTAGGGGGGTCGCCCTCTTCCCCCCTCTCTCTCCCTCCTATCTTCTCCTCTCCCTATAAATACCCCTTGGGGGGTGAAGGTAAGAGGCGTGCAAGTAAGTGTGCTAAGTGCAAGAGTAGAGCGCAATGTGTGTAGTGCGTTGTGTGTTTGTATGCAATGTGTATGCAAGAGAAGGAGAGGTATCTGCAAGTGTGTCTTGCAACTGGGTGGGCTTAAAGCTCCCGGAGAGAGAAGACATTGTCCAAGGAGTGCGACATCTGGTATTCTTTGATCGGTGCCGACTAACGGAGGTACGTCATCGCTAGTCCTCGGACTTAAGGTGTGAAGTAGTGTAGGCAACTCTGGTAGCTCTCTATCATCTTCTGTGGGACCTCTTATTATTACGTTTCCGTTGCGAGGTATGTCCTCTTACTTTTACAACAACTTCCTTATGAATGTTTTGTTTGAAGACATTGTGGTTAAGCTCTTTGTACTATGTAATATTTGCTTCTTAATCTAATATACTCTTCCATGTCCAAAAAAATGTAATAGAGAATTATGAGTAGTGCACTTATTGCTAAGTACCTTTCCACAATTAAATTGTCATCTAGGCATCTACAGACAAGATACATCAACTCGGAGTCTATATAGAATTTACTCTCTTCCGGATTGATGCATTACGATGATAATTAAAAAAATATGACACAATAATACGCTTTAGAAATAATTAATCCAATTTATGAAAAGAAAAGAACTTTAGTCTAATATCTTGAAATGTTCTTTTAAATGGGTAGAATATAAAATAGAAATAAGGTGATTATAAAAGATAGGAAAAATTAATTAGGGGTCCTTGTCAGATGGTTGACTTAATTTATAATCCCTATCAAAAGATCAGAAGTCATATAATCCTTTCTTTTTTGTGTTATTTAATCTATGTTATTCTGTAACAGAGCTTAATGTATATTGTAATAATGAATGATATTTACTGTAAATGATGTATATATTTGTTGTAAGTGATATCAATACTTAGTGAAATATAAAAGATGTTATATTGTACCACAAGTGTAGTTGTAGCTTAGTGGTAAGGGTATCCGCATTCACCTACAAATAGAGTTTTGTTTTCTTCTAAAAACTTATAGTTGTAGGCTGTAACTGATATCAAGACTTACTGTAAGTGATGTCAAATACTTATGTAAGTGATATATAGACTTACTGTAAGTGATATCAAATGCTTACTATAAGTGATATCATAAGTTTACTGTAAGTGATATGAAGACTTACTGTAAGTGAAATGAAGACTTACTACAAGTGATATCAAAAGTTTACTATAAGTGATATGAAGACTTACTGTAAGTGATATGAATGCTTACTGTGAGTGATATATAAACTTACTGTAAGTAATATCAAAACTTACTATAAGCGATATGTACACTTACTGTAATGAATGTAAATCTACGTAAGGAAAGACCAGAAGAAGGAAGGGTAAAATAGAAAAAAGTTGATGCTAAAAGGACGACTCATCTCCCAAGACTCATAATGCTGAGAAACTAAAAGTAAGGACTAGAAATTAAACAACACAAAAAAGAAAGGACTATGTGACTTCTGGTCTTCTGACAGAGATTATAAATTAAGTCAAACCCTCTGACAAGGACCTTTAATTAATTTTTCCTAAAGGATATGAAAGAGAGAGGCCTCGAATCCTCCCCTCGCCAATAACATAATCACTTGTAGAACCATAAAATATATGAAAATTGATACGGGGATATCCAGCAGGTCGGCTTGGTCATTGGTTTCAGCCGACCACATTGAAGCATAGGCCGACCTCATGAAAGCACAGGCTGACCACCTCCATCACAGGCAGAACATTAGCTAACCAAGATGTAAGTTCGGAACAATGAATCCTCTTTGCGCCTCAGGCCGTCTTTCACAGCTCGGAAAAGGACAATCTCTCTACTCGGATGGAGCCGACCTGGTGCCCGGCGTGCTCACGCGTGCCGCAAAGCGTTCCTCACGTGACTGATGAGGTAGATATGGTAAGATCCGATGATCACGGGACCAATAACTACGGCTATTAAGACCTCGGTCGCGATGACCTGGCAGGACGGTGGCTACTTCCAATCCGACATCAATCACGGAAACCCCCAGCGAGATTCGCGGGGTCGTCCAGCTATTACACATGTGTCCTAACACTATATAAGAGGCAGACACTCCACGGGTGCAGGTACGTTGTTCTACCCCAAGCTAGGCCATTCTGCTAGGCTAGCGTCTGACAAGAGCGTCAGAGTGTCTCCCCACCGAGGTCTCTCGGCGGGCTTTGCAGGTCAGATCGGGAGCTCGGAACCAGCGTCACACGTCGGCTAAGCGCGCCTTATATGGAATTCATCGGCTTGGTCATCTCGACTCATTCTGGCGAGGAACACCTCAGCGGTCACCTAGGCCTGAGCCGACCTATGTTGTAATTATCGTAACATTGGCGCCGTCTATGGGAAACACTATTAAAGGTCAGTACGGCTTTCCCCACACCCTTTTAGTTGAACTCAACTAATTACGAAAACCAAGAAGCCCCCGAAGCATCACCTATGATCGACAAGGGGGGCCGACTAGAAGTATGTAAGGTTACTGGCAAGTTTGTCCAGTGGACAGTTAAAAAGGGAACATGACGAGTCGCTTAGAGCATCGTTCTGGATTATTCCCCTACTTTTTCTAGTAGATCTCGCACAACCAGCTCAAATGGCCAATGGTCGGCCTCAGACACTGGTCGGCAACCTTTACTTCATGTATCTTAGTCATATCGAATATCGTTTACGTGCACTCTTAGAGTTGTAAACTCATACTGTGATTAAAGTCCTCGGTCGCGAGGCCGGCGAGTTGTTTGAGATGAGCAGGTCGATTTTCTCAAGAACCTGCGGTATTCGTTGATGAAGTCGAATTTGTGATTGGCTTGCATGATATAACTTTGATTGAATGATTGAAAAAGGTGAGTCGCTTTGTAGCACCGTCCTGATAGCACGAGAACAACGCAATGAACGTGGACGTCGTAGTTCGCTGAATGAGGTCGCTTAGGCACTCGTCAGGAACTGAGAGACGATGTCCGACATGTATTGAAGGCGTGGTTGCTTCGGCACACGTGAGACGTGGACGTTGTAGTTCGCTGGACGAGGTCGCTTAGGCACTCGTTAGGAACTGAGAGACGACGTCCGACGTGAATCAAAGGCGTGGTCGCTTCGGCACACGCGAGACGTGGACGTCGTTGTTTGCTGGACGAGGTCGCTTAGGCATTTGTCAAGAACTGAGAGACGACGTTCGACGTGAATTGAAGGCGTGGTTGCTTCGGCACACGCGAGACTGATGACCAAACTGTCCCCATAATAAATATTTCCATTTATTTATATATTAATTTTGATGATTAACAAAATAACACTAATGGATTTCTTGAGCCTTGAGAACAGGAAGCAAAAGAAAAATGAAAGATCAAGACAATCTGGTAAGTCCCATCATTTCTATCCAAGTCCCGTAGACGACTTCTTTAGAACTCGAACGACTCTCTAGCCGTAACGACTTCTTTAGACCTCGTAACGATTTCTTTAGAACTCGCAACGACTCTCTAGCCGTAACGACTTCTTTAGACCTCGTAACGATTTCTTTAGAACTCGCAACGACTCTCTAGCCGTAACGACTTCTTTAGACCTCGTAACGATTTCTTTAGAACTCGCAACGACTCTCTAGCCGTAACGACTTCTTTAGACCTCGTAACGATTTCTTTAGAACTCGCAACGACTCTCTAGCCGTAACGACTTCTTTAGACCTCGTAACGATTTCTTTAGAACTCGCAACGACTCTCTAGCCGTAACGACTTCTTTAGACCTCGTAACGATTTCTTTAGAACTCGCAACGACTCTCTAGCCGTAACGATTTCTTTAGAATTCATAACGATTTCGTGTAACGATTTCTTTACAACTTGATAGTCATAACGATTTCTTTAGAATTCATAACGATTTCGTGTAACGATTTCTTTACAACTTGATAGTCATAACGATTTCTTTACAACTCAATAGTCATAACGATTTCGTGTAACGACTTCTTTATTAGTCATAACGATTTCGCGTAACGACTTCTTTATTAGTCATAACGATTTCGCGCAACGACTTCTTTATTAGTCATAACGATTTCGTGTAACGACTTCTTTATTAGTCATAACGATTTCGCGTAACGACTTCTTTATTAGTCATAACGATTTCGCGTAACGACTTCTTTATTAGTCATAACGATTTCGCGTAACGACTTCTTTATTAGTCATAACGATTTCTTGCAACGATTTCTTTAGAACTCGCAACGACTTGCCTGTTGTAACGGCTTCATAAGTTATCACAACGATTTCTTTACAGTTCATAACGACTTGCTATAATTCATAACGATTTCATAAGTTATGAAGTCAGCAAGATTCTTTTTATCGAATTTCTTGATGCATCAGTATAATGCTTTTTAATAGCGTTGAAAAGTCAAAGTCATATCTTGTCCGTTGACTGCTATGCATTAAATGCTCTCCGATCGTATCTCCCATGCATGCAGACAATATCTTCCATTTCTATGCTACTCTGTCTACGTACTTTTCTTGGACAGAAAGGAGCTTTGCTATATACTGCAATATCTGTTCCATCTCAACTAACAATAGACAGCAGTCCTAGCTGTCTTCTATTTATTGATGATATGCTTACAGATATCTGACAAGACTCATCTGGACAACGTTGGACACAAGATACAAAGTTCTATGACATCTCTTTGGCGTGTACACCAGGATAAAAGACTGACGATCAGAAGCTTCCTCAGTAACCAGTCTAACGTACACAAGGATAAGAGACAACGGACACTTCAACGTTCGAATTTGAATCAGCAGTTTAAATAGAAGACTCAAGACGGAAAAGAAAGACAGTGCGATAGTGCGTAACATCGCTTGATTTCAGAAGAAGAAAGAAATCCATCTCTCACAATCTTTAGAACTTTGAAGAAGAGCGAAGCCTCCACTCCAAACCTTGTTCTAAGCTCTTAGCTCTCTGTGCTCAAAAGGAATCTTCTCATTTGTAAGAGCCTGTGTGGTCCTTGGAGAGAAAAACCTTGTTAAATCTCTTTCTCTCTCGGGGGCTTAGGAGCTTCAGGTTGTAGCTGGTCAAGCTAGAATCTGAAGCCTGTTTTCACAACCTTTTTCTGATTAGTTTGTGTTCCCTTCTGGACGAAGGAAGACCTGGTGGTATCCAGGGTGGTTGTTGTTCCCTTCTGGACGAAGGAAGACCTGGTGGTATCCAGGGTGGTTGTTGTTCCCTTCAGGCTGAAGGAAGACCAGTTGAGGCTGGGTGTAAGGATCCTTAAGGGGGATTGTACCCTTGATAGTAAAATCCTGAGGTATTGCTCAGGGACTGGACGTAGGTCTCCTGTGGAGAGGAGTTCCGAACCAGGATAAAATCCTTGTGTCTTGTGGATGTGTTTTGTGTGATTGTTATCTTGTTTGTTCTAACTCTAACCTTGTTATTAAGTTGTGCAATCTTTTCAGTAAACAGGTTTTAATCAAAGATCGAAGTTTTATTAACCCATTCACCCCCCCCTCTGGGCTAGCTAGCTGGGCAACAAGTGGTATCAGAGCCCGTCTCTTCGACAAAGAAGAAGATCCAACGATCTGAAGAGCAAAGATCAATGGCAGCCCAAAGTCACTTCGAAGGTCAGTCTGTCAACAGACCTCCTTTGTTCGATGGTGAAGATTATACGTATTGGAAGACCAGGATGGAATACTTTCTACAAGGCCACGATTATCAAATCTGGTCAATAGTGGAAGAAGGTGATCTGGTCGTCACAAATGAGAAAGCACAATGGACAGATGAAGATAGAAAGAAAATCTCCTTGAACTGTAAAGCTAAGAGCATTCTATGTTGTGCTCTAAGCAAGAAAGAGTTCAACAGAGTTTCAGCATGCAAATCCTCCATGGAAATGTGGGAAAAGTTAAAGATCACATATGAAGGTACAGACAAAGTAAAGGAGACAAGAATTGACATTCTTGTCACTCAGTATGAAAGATTTCAAATGCAAACAGGTGAGTCTATTACCCAAATGTTTAGTAGATTTACTGACATTACTAATGGCCTAGCAAGTCTAGGAAAGTCATATGAAAATGCAGATATGGTAAGGAAGATTCTCAGATCCCTGCCATCTTCATGGACGGCAAAGGTCACAGCTATCGAAGAAGCTAATGATCTTAAGAGAATGTCAGTAGAAAAACTCATTGGGTCTCTCATGGCCCATGAAATAAACATGGAAAGACTAGGAGAATCCTCCAGTAGAAAGAAGCAGTCAAATGCGCTTAAAGCTAATGGGGACTCATCAGAAGAATCCTTAGATAACAGTGAAGATAGCAAAGATAGTGATGATGAAGAAGCCATGCTCTCAAGAAGATTGCAGAGAATCTTGGCAAAGAAAAAGAAGTTCCAGTCTGGTAGGAGGTACTTCAAGAAAAACAAAGATCTCAAGAGACCAGATGGAAAAGATCAGAAGAGGAATGAGCCACTTTGCTATGAATGCAAGAAACCTGGACATATCAAGGCAGACTGTCCAATGTTAAAGAAAAATGATCACAAGAAGAAGGACAGCTCCAAGAAGTTCAGAAGATTCAAAAAGAAAGCCATGGCAGCTGCATGGGACAACAGCAGCGACTCAGATAGTGAGTCAAGCTCGAGCAGTGAAGGTGAAGAAGCCAACTTGGCTCTCATGGCGAATACCGAGGATAAGGTAACATCTGATTCTTCTTTCGATTCCTGTAATGACTCAGATTCGGATAATTTGGAAAGTGCATTTAATGAACTCTACAATAAGTATAAAGAAGTGTGTAAACTACTTAAGCTAAGCAAGAAAAATATCACATGTCTCGAAAATACCAACTCAGATTTAAAATCTGAAAACGAAGAACTAGAAAAACAAATAGTTGAGCTTAAGAGAAGAAATGAACTATTATGTGAAAATTTAAAAGACAAGAACAAAAAATCACTGACCTAGAAAAACAGGAAAACTCAGATGATTTAAGAAAAACTGTAAATGAATTAAATGAAGAAAACAATACACTAGCAAGCACCCTAGAAAAATTTACCAATGGTAAAAACTCTTTAATATTAAAAGGTGCTAGGAGATCGGGTAAAAAGAAAAATGGATTAGGATATACACCCCCAGATAATGAAGAAACCATAATATACCCTAAAACATATCCAACACCAAAATTTGTACCTGAACAAGATGTAGCATACAAAGCTGATTTCAAATACATAGAAAAAGTAACTAAGTTATCCTGCTGCAGTCACTGCAACAAGTTAGGACATATTAAAATGACATGCCCAACAAGACATAAAAAATGGATATTAAAAGGTAAAGTTGATGATACTAACCAATCAGGACCCAAAAAGAATTTGGGTACCTAAAGCTTGATGTTCTCATTTCAGGTTAACCCTCGAGCATCCAAATGGTATTTGGATAGTGGGTGCTCAAGGCATATGTCAGGCAACAAGAAGATATTTGTTGATCTCCAAGCTGAAGAAGGTACAGTCACCTATGGAGATAATGGAAAAGGGACTGTGATAGGAAGCGGGTCTGTGAACATCAAAGGAAAATCAGTCATAAAGGATGTAATGCTGGTCAAAGGGTTAAAGCACAATCTCATCAGCATCAGCCAGTTGTGTGACAAAGGCCATCAAATTCAGTTTCAAGAATCAAAATGCAGTATCTTAAAGGATGGTGCAGTCATATTTGAAGCCTACAGAGAAAGAAATTTGTATGTTCTATATCTCGATGAACTCAAGGATCAAGATGTGTGTTTGGCAGCTAGCAAAGATAAATCAACTGAGTTGTGGCACAGAAGATTGGGCCACTGCAGCTTGGATGGGCTGAACAAGCTCAGAAAAAGAAAACTAGTTGAAGGACTGCCAAAGGTAAATTTCAGATTGGATAGCATTTGCAGACCTTGTGCAAGAGGAAAGCACACCAAGAGCTCCTTCAAATCAAAGACTGTAGTAACCACCTCAAAGCCCTTAGAACTACTTCACATGGATTTATTTGGGCCAATGAGGACTACCAGTTTGGGAGGAAAGAATTTTGGATTTGTAATAGTTGATGATTATTCAAGATTCACTTGGGTATCCTTTTTAGAGCACAAAGATGACACATTTGAGAATTTTGTCAGCTTCAGTAAGAAAGTTCAGAAAGATCAGAAATTCTCAATTGTCTCTATTCGATCAGATCATGGTGGTGAGTTTCAGAATGAAAAGTTTGCGAAGTTCTGTGATGATCAAGGAATTGAGCACAACTTCTCAGCTCCAAGGACACCTCAACAGAATGGAATTGCTGAGAGGAAAAACAGAACTCTTTTGGATATGGCAAGATCAATGTTATCAGAATATGATCTGCCAAGATATTTCTGGGCCGAAGCTATCAACACTGCATGTTATATCATAAATAGAGTGATGATCAGGCCAATTCTGAAAAAGACTGCTTATGAACTCTACAAAGAAAAGAAGCCAAAGATTAGCCATTTCAGAATATTTGGATGTCCTTGCTTCATCCATAACAATGGAAAAAGGGACATTGGTAAGTTGGATGCCAAATCAGATGAAGGCATTTTCATGGGGTATTCCTCTAAACCTAAAGGTTATAGAGTTTTCAATAAACGTTCCTTATTAATTGAACAATCAGTACATGTTATTTTGATGAATCTAACCCTTCCTTGAAAAAGGAAGAAATTAGTGACATTGATGATGCAGATGTCTTGTCCGAAAAATTAAAGAAAACTTCAATTAAGGACAAAGAGGATCCAACTCTGGAAGAACTGCAGCAAACAGAAATCCAACATAAAGATCTTCCAAAGGAATGGAGACATCAGAAAGATCACCCTCCTGAAAACATCATTGGTGATCCATCTGTAGGGGTAAGAACTAGAGGTAATGTAATTCCATGCGACTATTTAGCATTTGTCTCTCAAGTAGAACCTAAGACAGTCAATGAAGCTTTATCTGATGAATCTTGGATACTAGCCATGCAAGATGAACTAAATCAGTTCAAGAGAAACCAAGTATGGTCACTTGTTCCTAGACCATCCAATCATTCAGTTATTGGCACCAAATGGGTGTTCAGAAATAAACTGGATGAGTCTGGAATAATCTTAAGGAACAAAGCCAGATTGGTGGCTCAAGGCTACTCCCAAGAGGAAGGCATAGATTTCGATGAAACTTATGCACCTGTAGCTAGACTTGAGGCATTAGGATTTTACTTGCTTATGCATCCGCACTTGATTTAAAACTTTTTCAAATGGATGTCAAATCAGCCTTTTTAAATGGTTTCATCAAGGAGGAAGTTTATGTTGAACAACCTCCAGGTTTTGACGACTCTGAATTTCCAAATCATGTATTTAAACTACATAAGGCTTTATATGGTCTAAAGCAAGCTCCTAGAGCCTGGTATGAAAGGCTCAGTAATTTCTTATTAAATCATGGTTTCACTAGAGGTAAAGTAGATAGTACATTATTTATAAAATCTAAGGTTAAACATATACTTCTTGTACAAATCTATGTGGATGATATTATTTTTGGATCTACTGATGAATCTCTTTGCAAGTACTTTGAAAAGCTTATGCAGGGAGAATTCGAAATGAGCTTGATGGGGGAGTTAAGCTACTTCCTTGGATTGCAAATCAAGCAAGGGAAGGATGGCACTCATATCTGTCAAGCAAAGTACACCAAAGAGCTGTTGAAGAAATTTGGATTTGAAGATGCAAAGCCATTATCAACTCCAATGAGCACATCAACCAGAATGGACAGTGATCAAAAAGGTAAAAGGGTAGATCAAAAGAATTATCGAGGTATGATAGGATCATTACTTTACTTAACTGCCAGTAGACCAGACATTTTGTTCAGTGTATGCATGTGTGCTAGATATCAGGCAGACCCTAGAGAGTCTCACTTAATCTCTGTAAAAAGAATATTTAGATATTTAGCTAGAACTCATGATTTAGGTCTCTGGTATCCTAGATCTTGTGAGATAAATCTAATAGGATATTCAGATGCTGATTATGCTGGTTGCAAAGTAGATAGAAAGAGCACCAGTGGATGTTGTCAGTTTCTTGCAGGATGCTTAATATCATGGACATCCAAGAAACAAAATTCAGTAGCTCTATCAACAGCTGAGGCGGAATATGTTGCTGCTGGAAGTTGCTGTACACAACTTCTTTGGATAAAGCAACAACTTGAAGATTTCGGCATTCACATCAAATCAATTCCTCTATTGTGTG
Source organism: Colocasia esculenta (assembly GCA_014218235.1). Classification (NCBI taxonomy): domain Eukaryota; kingdom Viridiplantae; phylum Streptophyta; class Magnoliopsida; order Alismatales; family Araceae; genus Colocasia; species Colocasia esculenta. The sequence continues at coordinate 165,423,296 of CM024755.1, read as the reverse complement.
ATAATACTAGTGCCATCAACCTCACCAAAAATCCAGTTCAACACTCAAGGACGAAACACATTGAGGTAAGATATCATTTTATTCGAGACCATGTAGCTAGTGGTAATTTAGAAATTTCGTTTATAGATACAAATGGTCAATTGGCAGATATCTTCACAAAAGCCCTACCTGAAGAGAGATTTACATCTCTTAGAAGGGAACTAGGGATGTGCAATTTGTGAAAGAATTTCTGTGATTTTATTGACATATAAATTTTTCAGATTAAATGAAAAGTTCTCTCTCCGTTAAAGTTAAACAAAACTCAGTTATCTATATGCTTTGACCGCTTCTGTGTAGAAAGTTGTTTGACTTGTCAAACCTTTTTGTCGCTTTCTACCTTTGCCGCCTTTTGGCGCTCCTCCTGTCATTAAAGTAATATTATTTTATCCAAATCGCTTTGAGATCGATTCGTCTTCCACCTTTACCCTTTTTATTCTCTATCTGTTCACCCAAAGCTGATGCCCTAACGATTTTGGGATCGACTCTCTGCATCTTTCGAAGCCTTCTTCTCTTCCCGCGAAGAACTCCTTCGAGAACTTCCGTCCCTTCCATCATCCTCCCTTCCAGAATCTTTTCTTCTCTGCACCCATGGCCGCTCCGTTGATCTCCGGAAGTGTTGGGGGCTACAGTGCTGAGTATTTATCCCCAAGGGAGCAAGAAAGATTTACTTTTGTGAAGACAAAGATTTGCGGAAATAAGGCAGTGGATGTTCAGAATCTTGAGAAGAGTGGCATGGCCAGGCTAGTTGATACTCTAAGAAGATCGCAGTGGATGGATGTGGTCACCTTCAGTGAGGTAAGCTACCCGGACTTGGTAAAAGCCTTCTACATCTGTCTGAAGTCAGAAGCAGATGGATCCCTTGTTTCCTCTGTCAAGGGTATCCAAATCAGAATAACCCATGAGCTGTTGCGTGATCTGTTTGGAGTAAAGACCTCGGGATTTAGTGGCATTCACTCTGTGAATGATGAAGTCAAAGGTCTCGGGATTATCGGTCCAGGATTTAAGTTGAAGGATGGGAAGCTTGATATTAATCAGATGTCCGCGTTCAACCGATTGCTTCACTTTATAGTCTGCCAAATCTTAGTTCCCCGTAGTGCTACCTTTTCCTCATGCACTAGGGCAGATTCGGACATAATGTTCTGGGCAATCCAGAACAAAGAGATAAACCTGGCCGCAGTGATGATTGAGCGAATGATGTTTGCACATGCTCAGTTATGGGAAACAAAGAGCAAGTTGAATGTTTCCCTTCCATATGCCCATCTTCTGACCAAGATTTTCAAGCACTTTGGAGTAGATCTGTCAGGTGCGGTAGCTGAAAAGATGGGCCAGTCTATAAGGTCCAGAAACCTGAAGAAAAGTGGCTTTTCAGTGCAAGAAGGAGTTTGGTCGAAATCCTCTGTGGCTGAAGGAGAAGCAGTTATTGCAGATATTCCAGAAGCAGTAGAAGTAGAGCAAGCAGCAGCAAGTCCAGCAGAGCAAGAACCAGTTGAGTCAGCTGTGGGATGCCAATCCGAAGCTCAATTGGAAGAGGGTGCAGCTGGTGTGGCAGATTCCTTGCCCACCACCTTAGTCGCCTCTATTTTAAAAGAAGTATTGGACTCCATTCCCTCCATCTCAGTCTCTTCTAAGGCAGGTGAACCTGATGAAGATGTTGTCTTGGAAGAAGCTCCTGCTCAGGGGGAGCAAGAAAGTATTGAAGTCCCTGCTCCCATTCAGGGGGAGCATGCTGAGAGTGAAAAGCCAGAGAATGAAGCCTTTTCTGAGAAAGCTGCACCTACTCAGGAAACTCCAGCTCCAGCCTTGGTTGATGTTAGTGAAGGCCCAAGTGCAACTATAAATCTTGAGGAGCCTGTCTCTCAGCCAAGTAAGCAGAAAAGAGTTGTTCACAGGAGGTCAAGGAAGGGCCATAGGAAAGTAAAGTTGAAGCATGTTATGGCCTTGTTAAAAGCCCAAGGAGAGATCTTGGCATCAGTTCAGTCTGGTATACAAGGAATTGTTTCAAATCAAGTTTCAACCTCCTCAGACGTATCCTCAATAAGAAATGCAATGAGGTATTTCAATAAAGAAATGTCTGATATGAAGAATTTGCTGGCTAATCTTTCAAAGTCTAGTGGTGTCCCTCCTGCACCTACTCAGAGCAGTCCAGCTGAAGTTCCTAGGCCACCAGGGCCTCCAGCTGAAGTTCCTAGGCCACCAGGGCCTCCAGCAGAAGTCTCAGGGCCAACAGGGCCGCCAGTTCAAGGGTCAGGGCCATCAGGGCCATCAGTTGTAGGGTCACCCGGACCAGTGGCAGCCTCAGGGTCTTCAGGACCCTCTCCTGCAGTCAGAGAAAGTCAGGCCAAAGGAAAAGAGCCAGTGTCAGTCTCCAAGGCCCCTGATACTTCATCTCTTGCCACTCCAACCCTCTCCACACCTTCATCTCCTCCTACTGCACCTCCTGCTCCACCAACCATAAAACATCCCATGCCTCGCACCCAACCTTCCTCATCCTCTACTTCCTCTCAACCCTCCTTCTCACCTACTCCAGCTCTCATCTCAGCTTCATCCTCATTAACTCCTCAACCTTCACCTATTAAAACCCAAACATCTCATCCTCAACCAACCTCTTCCTTTAATCCTAAACACTTTTTCTATCCTCCTACTCCTCCTAATTCTGTTACCTTTCCTCCAGTGAAACCTCTGCCTCTTGGTATTTTTGACACCAATGTTCCAGACCATTTTGAAAGGAACACTCTCCTCACCATTCTTTCCACAGCCTCTCACATTCACAGGACTGACCCTCCTAGTCCTGTCTTGAAAAAGAGAAAAACCTCTTCCTCTCTAAGCACTCCTTCTGCTTCTCTCTACCCTCCTTTATGGTACTCTCTTACCCTTGATCCTAAGAGAAGACCTATCTACAAAGAATACCTCCAGAAATGCATTCTTTCTACCATTTATGGTATTCCTTTTCTCAACCTCTCCGAACACCTGGCCATTGTTCTTCCTTTTACTCAGATATCTCAAGCTTTCAAATCCAAAATCTTTGAGGGCACTGAGTTCAAGACTGAAGATCAGTGGGCAGCTATCAAAGGGAACAAGGCTCAGTACTCAAAATACCTGACTGCAAGGGCCGAATCTCTCTCTCTCAGAGCTCACCCACTCACCTTCTCTGAGTGGTTTATCTTCCAGCACAAGAACTCTTGGGGATCCTTCATTCTGAAGGAAATTCGCGTTGCCAGAGCCTTTCAGCTGTACAGTGACTTCTGTTACTTGAACAAAATTCCAGAAGTTCAGTTTTGCCAGTTCAACTCGCAGATTACTGTGCTGCAATCAGAGACCCCTCTCAACCTTCCTCTTACAGTAGACTTTGTCTCCTTCAAGGTTGAGTTTCCAGTTCTTCTACCGAAGCTGCACTCGTTAGTGTTTAATTCAGATGCTGGATCTCTCGCTCTAGATATGTTTGCAAGGCAGCTGGGCCGGATGTCAGCCAAGCAGGGCCGATCTCCCTCCTTCTTGCGGTTCATCTTCAGAGAATATCACTCTGGCCGCATCTCTTCTCTGACCTTAGCTCCACTCATTTCTGAGTGTGAACGACTCACCTCATCAGAATGGGAGCTTCTCTATCGGGCCTCTTATCAGCAATTGGAAGCTATCAATCAAGATCTGGTTAGTCAGAGGAAGCCTGCTCTTTCTGCAGAAGCCTTTATGGATCTCAATTCCATCGCACCCATACCAGAGCTCTATGCTGTATGGGCAGCTAGATATTCTGCCTTCTATGCCTTAAAGCAGGATCTGTTAAATCAACAACTTCACTATCCAATTTCCTTGGACAGATTTCTCCATAGGGCCAGTTTTGGCAAGAGTACTTACTTCAGATTCATTTTGGACAAAACTCAGTATGGAGAGTTCATAGAGCAGCAAAGGCAACTCTACATTCAGAGGAACATCCCTTCCATGGGACCCTCCTTCTCAGTTACCTTTGGCGTTTTTCTGCAATTTTTTGAGGATCTTGAGATCAAGGCATGGGCTGTTATCTCACAGCATGCCTCCTTGTTATCTCCTCTGTATTATCTTTCTCCCTCTTAATAAAAATCTTTCTCTCTTCTTTGTCTCACAGCTTATCTTTTTGCCTAATGACAAAATGGGGGAGACAACTAACGTAAATCTGAAAAACATATTTCATTCTTTGTCTGATGTTTAGTATATTTTGTCATCATCAAAAAGGGGGAGATTGATGACCAAACTGTCCCCATAATAAATATTTCCATTTATTTATATATTAATTTTGATGATTAACAAAATAACACTAATGGATTTCTTGAGCCTTGAGAACAGGAAGCAAAAGAAAAATGAAAGATCAAGACAATCTGGTAAGTCCCATCATTTCTATCCAAGTCCCTGTAACGACTTCTTTGAGAACGATTTCTTTGACCGCAACGACTCTCTACCGTAACGACTTCTTTAGACTCGTAACGATTTCTTTAGAACTCGCAACGACTCTCTAGCCGTAACGACTTCTTTAGACCTCGTAACGATTTCTTTAGAACTCGCAACGACTCTCTAGCCGTAACGACTTCTTTAGACCTCGTAACGATTTCTTTAGAACTCGCAACGACTCTCTAGCCGTAACGACTTCTTTAGACCTCGTAACGATTTCTTTAGAACTCGCAACGACTCTCTAGCCGTAACGACTTCTTTAGACCTCGTAACGATTTCTTTAGAACTCGCAACGACTCTCTAGCCGTAACGACTTCTTTAGACCTCGTAACGATTTCTTTAGAACTCGCAACGACTCTCTAGCCGTAACGATTTCTTTAGAATTCATAACGATTTCGTAACGATTTCTTACAACTTGATAGTCATAACGATTTCTTTAGAATTCATAACGATTTCGTAACGATTTCTACAACTTGATAGTCATAACGATTTCTTTACAACTCATAGTCATAACGATTTCGTGTAACGACTTCTTTATTAGTCATAACGATTTCGCGTAACGACTTCTTTATTAGTCATAACGATTTCGCGCAACGACTTCTTTATTAGTCATAACGATTTCGCGTAACGACTTCTTTATTAGTCATAACGATTTCGCGTAACGACTTCTTTATTAGTCATAACGATTTCGCGTAACGACTTCTTTATTAGTCATAACGATTTCGCGTAACGACTTCTTATTAGTCATAACGATTCTTGCAACGATTTCTTTAGAACTCGCAACGACTTGCCTGTTGTAACGGCTTCATAAGTTATCACAACGATTTCTTTACAGTTCATAACGACTTGCTATAATTCATAACGATTTCATAAGTTATGAAGTCAGCAAGATTCTTTTTATCGAATTTCTTGATGCATCAGTATAATGCTTTTTAATAGCGTTGAAAAGTCAAAGTCATATCTTGTCCGTTGACTGCTATGCATTAAATGCTCTCCGATCGTATCTCCCATGCATGCAGACAATATCTTCCATTTCTATGCTACTCTGTCTACGTACTTTTTCTTGGACAGAAAGGAGCTTTGCTATATACTGCAATATCTGTTCCATCTCAACTAACAATAGACAGCAGTCCTAGCTGTCTTCTATTTATTGATGATATGCTTACAGATATCTGACAAGACTCATCTGGACAACGTTGGACACAAGATACAAAGTTCTATGACATCTCTTTGGCGTGTACACCAGGATAAAAGACTGACGATCAGAAGCTTCCTCAGTAACCAGTCTAACGTACACAAGGATAAGAGACAACGGACACTTCAACGTTCGAATTTGAATCAGCAGTTTAAATAGAAGACTCAAGACGGAAAAGAAAGACAGTGCGATAGTGCGTAACATCGCTTGATTTCAGAAGAAGAAAGAAATCCATCTCTCACAATCTTTAGAACTTTGAAGAAGAGCGAAGCCTCCACTCCAAACCTAGTTCTAAGCTCTTAGCTCTCTGTGCTCAAAAGGAATCTTCTCATTTGTAAGAGCCTGTGTGGTCCTTGGAGAGAAAAACCTTGTTAAATCTCTTTCTCTCTCGGGGGCTTAGGAGCTTCAGGTTGTAGCTGGTCAAGCTAGAATCTGAAGCCTGTTTTCACAACCTTTTTCTGATTAGTTTGTGTTCCCTTCTGGACGAAGGAAGACCTGGTGGTATCCAGGGTGGTTGTTGTTCCCTTCTGGACGAAGGAAGACCTGGTGGTATCCAGGGTGGTTGTTGTTCCCTTCAGGCTGAAGGAAGACCAGTTGAGGCTGGGTGTAAGGATCCTTAAGGGGGATTGTACCCTTGATAGTAAAATCCTGAGGTATTGCTCAGGGACTGGACGTAGGTCTCCTGTGGAGAGGAGTTCCGAACCAGGATAAAATCCTTGTGTCTTGTGGATGTGTTTTGTGTGATTGTTATCTTGTTTGTTCTAACTCTAACCTTGTTATTAAGTTGTGCAATCTTTTCAGTAGGTTTTAATCAAAGATCGAAGCTTCTGGGCTAGCTAGCTCATAAGAGCTGAGAGACGACATCCGACATGAATGAAGGAGTAGTCGCTTTGGCACATGCGAGATGTGGACGTTGTAGTTCGTTGGACGAGGTTGCTTAGGCACTCGTCAAGAACTGAGAGACGACGTCGAACGTGAAGTGCGACGAGCTCGCTTCAGCACTCATTAAGATGGAACTCTGACATGCCGAAAGGCTATGCTCGTCATGATAGAGTAGCAATGGCATGTATAGTTCTATGTTCTCGTAATGGAAGCTATTCGAAAGACAAGTTTTCAGATAGACGACGACAAACACATGCAGACAACCACAAAAGGTTTGCAATCTCTATTTATAAGGAGGAGGGGTACAATGTGTGGCAAGGCGCCATGTACAAACGAGGAATCTAATCGACGATGACATCGTCAGTGCCAACATGAGTTTCTTCGCTGTTGGGCACTGTTGGCTGATCGGCTATGACGTCATCGGTGGCGGCCTCCAAGACGCCCTCAACAGCGGTAGCCAACGCGTCGCCAATGATAGATGCAATGCTCTCATCCTGATCATTGTCGTCAGCCTCCTCGTCATCTTCCTCGTCGAGTATGACCTTTGAAACGTCAGTGTTTGGGAAGTGTTCCCAAACATGCTTGAGGCAGAAGTCGTACCCTTGTCGGAGGAGCTTGACGACCTCGACTTTGAGCTCGTCAGACTCACGGTACTCAGCAATGGCCTCGGAGACTGCCTTCTCACGCTCGTCGGCCACCAGCTGAGTAATAGTAGTCTTGGTTTTTTCGTGGGATTCGAGCTCAGGTTGGTGCGCCTCCTTCTCGGCCTGTAGTGACTCCAGGAGTTTGTTGGCTCTGGTCTTGGCCTCGTTCTCTCGCTCGGCCTCCCAGGCACAGAGATCCTTCTCGGCCACTAGCTTCCTCCCAGCCTCGACTAGGCGCGCCTCGGAGGAAGCTCTAGAGGTCTCGACCCGATGAAGAACTGCTTCAAACCGAGACATCATGCCCTGGACTGAGGAGTAAAGTCCTCGATTTTTTGGCCTGACCTCACACCCGAGGTCGGGACCTTTGCTTCAGCCGGAAGCGCTTGCCTCCCCCACTCAGTGGCGCTGAGCCCTCCGGAGCGCCTAGATGACCTCGGCTTGGAAATGACCGAGGTAGTGACGTCGGCCGACTTGTCTGCTACTGGCCGAGGACGTTTGCTCAGCCCCGACGTCTCGGGGATGTGCTACTATAACGACCCGACCTCTCGGACCCCGCTAGGGACCCCGAAGGTCGTGCCTCTACCCACGGATTCGAAGACCCGGAAGGGTTAGAATTTAGTCCAGTGAGATAAGTAATAAATTCAAATAACTATAACAAGAGAGTTCGTACATTAATAAGGAAATTATGTACAATATGTCCCAAATAAAAGTATAGATATAGAAAGAAAAGTGTAATCCTTAAGGGGCATACCCCGAGGACTTGCAAAAAAAGCAACTCTCAACTCACACAGAACAAGCGCTCACGCTCACAACTCACACTGCTGACAACGCGCGGCGCAACAAACTGCCACCACCACCGTCCGGAAACGAACTCCTGCGACAACGAGTCCCTACTTGAAGAGAGTAGGGGGGTGAGCCTCGCGAACAAGGCTCAGTAGGGATAACCAGTCCCTTACCAGCCAGAGCAGTAGGAACTCCAAGAAAGCGGAAGCAAACTACTCTACAAAGTAGTAAAGTACGAAACACCTACTGCAGAGTACTACAAAGCAGCAAACAGAGCAAAGCCACAACCCACAACCACGGTCGGGCCAGACACGACTCCCGCAGAACCAGCAGAGTCAATCACAATGCGGAATCAAAACCTTGACACTCACCAGCCGAGGTAAAGAACTCACGGAACATCGGAGCAACCACGTGAGACCAGAGTCTCACGACACAAGCACCAACATCCCAGACCTCCACGAGGTTGGGAAGGAACAACCAGGTGTCACCACAAGAGACACCGAGCAACCACGTGAGAAGGAACGTCTCACCACAGGCACGACCACCTCAAACCTCAACAAGGTTGAGGGTCCACAAGCAGAACCACCCTGGAACTCGGACACGCCACGAGGTCAAGGAACTACCCCCTACAGTGCCACCACAGACGACACCAAGGAATGGTTTACAAAACCAGCGGTCAGGTGTGTGCACAAGACACCCCGAGAGAACACGCTGAGTGGAAGCCACTAAACACAGCCCACGAGGCCAAACCAACCAAGCCCACAGCACTAGACACGGCTAGGCTACAACCACCGTGCAGGCTAGAGCGACGAGACTCACTTAGAAACAACGTGAGAAACTCCGTCATAGTAAGAACAACCAAGCCACCGCCACAGGCAGCTAAGAGGGGGACATACCATCCACACCTCCAACTCGCCAGCCACTGACTCCTGCCTACAACCTCCCTAGGTAGAGTGAGGCTAGTGAGCCACAACAGAGAACAACTAAGAAACCACCGTAGCCCGACCGAGCTGCGGCCCCACACCTACCCTCCCTACGTGGCTCCAGAACCAACGCAGAGCGAGGCAGTGAGAAGGACTAGCTGGTCCGCACCGGAAAGAACGCCTCAACCACCTCGAAGACACAAACCCAGCTAAGGGAGCTCCACAAGCGACTCTACGCCGCTGCCCACCAACGTTTTCCCCTTAGCTCTGGAGTCCGCCACACTAGGTTGTCAACTCGAGCACGCTCGTAGCCTGGAGAACTCCCTCAACAGGCTTTCGAGGATGGGGGTCCCAGGAAACGGAGACAACCTCTGAACGGGACAAGCCCTTGAGTGCAAAGCACCGGGCAAAAAGAGAACATACGGGGCAACCACCAACAGAAACCGGCACAACTGGCTTGTAACCTAGACAAGCTCAGCAGGCACAGGCACACATGGCACCCCTTCCAGAAACCCCCAGAAGGGGCGTCGGCCAACGCCGGCACACATGGCACGACCCGAGAACCCGAAACACCACCAGCAGAACAGAAACCATCGCTCTGCTAATAATCGATTGGCAGTCAGACAATCGATTATTAGGCAGACGTGAGCCTCCTAGCACCGCAGCTAGGACACGGCTACGAAGGTGTCACCTTCGGTCCCTAAACGCAGAGAGCCAACCTGCCGCGTTCCCTACCAGAAGGTCCTAAGGGCAACCATGCCCTGGGGCACACGCCGACACGCCAACTGTGGCCACAGAAACACCCAAGGCAAGCCAGGTGCTGTCGCGCCCTCCTAGTCCGTCGCGATACCATCGCGACGGGTAGGGTAACCGCGACAAGCACCCTGTTGCGACAGGTAAGCGCGTCGCAACAACAAGCTTGTCGCGACAGGAAACCAGGTCGCGACACAACTCTTATCGCGACGGCCAACTGAGCCGCGATAAGGTCGCACCCAACCGGGGAGACACCTCCTCTGATGTCGTGATGCGCACGGAGGTCGCGACATCAGTCGGGAGGCAGACCACCAGGATGCTACATCCCGGGGTCGCCCACACCCTATAATCAAGCACACACGGGGGGGGGGGGAGCATGAGGAAAGTTGTAGAATTATCTACAAAGCCACGAGAGCTCCCAATCACCTGGATTGGAAGGGAACAAGAAATCCCTACCGGAAAAGAAGAACCGAACCCATGAATGGGCCTTCACGACAACTCGGCGCCTCCTCCTCACTCCATGACGCCACTCTGTTGCCCAGCTAGCTAGCCCAGAGGGGGGGGGTGAATGGGTTATCAAATTTCGATCTTTGATTAAAACCTGTTTACTGAAAGGATTGCACAACTTAATAACAAGGTTAGAGTTAGAGCAAATAAGACAACAATCACACAAAAACACATCCACAAGACACAAGGATTTTTATCCTGGTTCGGAACTTCTCTCCACAGGAGACCTACGTCCAGTCCCTGAGCAATACCTCAGGATTTCACTACCAAGGGTACAATCCCCCTTAAGGATCCTTACACCCAGCCTCAACTGGTCTTCCTTCAACCTGAAGGGAAAAACAACCACCCTGGATACCACCAGGTCTTCCTTCGTCCAGAAGGGAAACACAACCAAAGAAGAAAAGGTGTGGAACAGGCTTCAGACTCTAGCTTGACCAGCTACACACTGAAGCTACCAAGGCCCGAGAGAGAAAGAGATTTAACAAGGTTTTCTCTCCAAGGACTACACAAGCTCTCACAAATAAAAACTCTTTTTGATCACAGAGAGCTAAGAGCTAAGAACAAGGTTGGAGTGGAAGCTTCGCTCTTGTTTCAATCTTCTGAAGACTCGAAGAGATGGATTTCTTCCTTTTCAAATTGCAAGCGTTGTTCCCTTTCTACTTGTTTTTCTTCTCCGTCTTGAGTCTTCTATTTAAACTTCTGATTTGAATTTGAACGTTGAAGTGTCCGTTGTCTCTTATCCTGGTGTACGTTAGACTGGTCACTAAGGAAGCTTCTGATCGTCAGTCTTTTATCCTTTTGTACACGCCAGAGAAATGTTTTAGAATCTTGTATCTTGTATCCAACGTTGTATAGATGAGTCTTGTCAGATATCTGCAAGCATATCAACAATAAATAGAGGACAGCTAGGACTGTCGTTGATTGTTAGTTACAGATGGAACATATATTGCAATATATAGCAAGCCTCCGTTCTGTCTAAAAAAGTACGTAGACAGAGTAGCATGGAAATAGAAGATATTGTCTGCATGCATGGGAGATACGATCAGAGAGCATTTAATGCGTAGCAGTCAACAGACAAGATATGACTTTGACTTTTCAACGCTATTAAAAAGCATTATACTGATACAACAAGAAATTCAATATAAATAATCCTGATGCTTTCATGACTTATGAAATCGTTATGAGTTATAGCAAGTCGTTATGAACACTTATCAAGTGTTATGAAATGTAAAGAAATCGTTATGAACTCTAAAGAAATCGTTACAGCAATCAAGTCGTTATGAATTTCAAAGAAATCGTTACACAAAGCAAGGCGTTATGAACTTGTAAAGAAATCGTTATGAACTTAAAGAAATCGTTACAGCAATCAAGTCGTTATGAATTTCAAAGAAATCGTTACACAAAGCAAGGCGTTATGAACTTGTAAGAAATCGTTATGAACTCTAAAGAAATCGTTATGAGGTCTAAAGAAATCGTTATGAAGTCTAAAGAAATGTTACGGCTAGAGAGTCGTTGCGAGTTCTAAAGAAATCGTTACGAGGTCTAAAGAAATCGTTACGGCTAGAGAGTCGTTGCAGTTCTAAAGAAATCGTTACGAGGTCTAAAGAAATCGTTACGGCTAGAGAGTCGTTGCGAGTTCTAAAGAAATCGTTACGAGGTCTAAAGAAATCGTTACGGCTAGAGAGTCGTTGCGAGTTCTAAAGAAATCGTTACGAGGTCTAAAGAAATCGTTACGGCTAGAGAGTCGTTGCGAGTTCTAAAGAAATCGTTACGAGGTCTAAAGAATCGTTGCGACTAGAGAGTCGTTGCGAGTTCTAAAGAAATCGTTACGAGGTCTAAAGAAATCGTTGCGACTAGAGAATCGTTGTGAGTTCTAAAGAAATCGTTGCGATATCGATTTGTTTTGAATTTTCGGTCAAAGAGGAAATCGTTCTGCTTATCAAAGAAGTCGATACAAAGACTTGGACAGAATGTGAGATGAGACTTACCTGATTGTCTTGAACTTTCATTTTTCTTTTATTTCCTGTTCTCAAGCTCAAGTAATCCATTAGTACTATTTTGTTAATCATCAAAATTAATATATAAATAAATGAATTATTTATTATGGGGACAGTTTGGTCATCAATCTCCCCCTTTTTGATGATGACAAAATATACTAAACATCATACAAAAAATTAAACATTCATGTTTTTCAGATTGACTTTAGTTTTCTCCCCCATTTTGTCAATAAGCAAAAAGATAGGCTGAGAGACAAAGAAGAGAGATATCATTGGATTAAGTATGAGAAAGGTAGTACAAGGGAGATAACAAGGAGGCATGCTGTGAGATGACAGCCCATGCCTTGATCTCAAGATCTTCAAACGTCTGTTGGAAAACCCCAGAAGCAACAGAGAAGTTAGGACCCATGGATTGGGTGGCCCTTTGAATGTACAAAACCCTCTGCTGATCCAAGAATTCTGCATACTGATCTGGGTCCAGAATGAATCTGAAGTAAGTGCTTTTTCCAAAACTAGCACGATGGAGAAATCTATCCAAAGAGATTGGATAGAAGAGCTTCTGATCTATCAGATCCTTCTTCAGAGCGAAGAAAGCTGTATATCTAGCTGCCCACTGAACATAAATCTCTTGAATAGGATTTATGGAGTTGAGATCCATGAAGGCTTCAGCTGAGAGAGAGGGCTTATTTTGATGAACCAAGGAACTGTTGATGGCCTCTAACTGAAGGTGGGTTTCCCTGTAGATGATTGCCCACACGGAGGGTGTAAGCCTTTCACACTCAGAAATGAGTGGAGCCAAAACCTGAGAGGAGATGCGGCCAGAGTGGTATTCTCTGAAGATAAACCGCAGGAAGGAGGGCAGTCTGCTCTGCTTGGCTGACATTCTACCCATCTGCTTGGCAAACATGTCAAATGCATGGGATCCTGCATCTGAATCAAATACTAGGGAATGCAGCTTTGGCAAAAGGACTAGAGAGTCAATCCGGATATCAGCAAAATTCACTGTTAGGGAATATTCACTGGACGTTCGGATCTTAACATTACTATAGCTGAATGGAATTGAGAGAACTGGACTTCTGGCAGTTTGTTCAGGAAGCAGAAGTCACTGTACTGCTGGAAGCTTTTGGCAATGCGGATCTCTTTCAAGATGAAAGGACCCCACAAATTTTTATGCTTGAGAAAGAACCACTCAGAGAGAGTGAGAGAATGAGCTCCATGCGAAATGGATTCGGCCCTGGCAGTCAAGAACTTGTTGTATTGAGCTTTGTTGCCCTTGACATTTGCCCACTGATCTTCAGTCTTGAACTCAGTCCCCTCAAAGATTTTGGATTTATGAAAGTGGGATAACTGGGTAAGAGGAAGAACAATATTTAGGTGCTCAGTAAGGTTGAGGAAGGGAATACCATAAATGGTGGAGAGGATGCACTTTTGAAGATATTCCTTATAAAGGAATCTTTTCTGAGGTTCAAGGGTAAGAGAGTACCAAAGAGGTGGAAATAAGGAGGAGGAGATGGAAGCAGAGGATGATTGTTTCCTCTTTTTCTTGGCAGGACTGGGAGGATCAGTCCTGTGGATATGAGTGGCAGTGTAGAGAATGGTGGAAAGGGTATTTCTCTCAAAGTCATCCGGCAAGTTTGTGTCAAAGACACCAAGTAGAGGAGGATTTTCTGGAATAAAAGTAACAGAGGAAGGAGGAGTAGGAGGATAGAAAAGGTGTTTTGGATTGAAGGATGAAGTGGGTTGAATTGGAGTGGTTTGAGTTTGAGGTGATGAGGGTAAGAAGGATGATGGGGCTGAAGTGTGAGAAGAGTAGGAGAGAAGGTAGGTTGAGATGAAATGATAGAGGATGATGGTAGGGTGCGAGGTACGGGTGTTTTATAGTTGGTGGAGCAGGAGGGGCTGTGAGAGGAGAGGTAGGTGAGGACAAAATTGGAGTTGCAAGATTTGAAGTGTCAGGGGCCGAAGTAGCTGACATGGGCTCTTTCCCTTTGGCTTCTCTGACAACTGAAGAGGGTCCTGATGACCCTGAAGCTTGCCCTGATGGCCCTGGTGGCCCTGATGCTTGAACTGGTAGCCCTGATGGCCGAGAGACTTCTGCTGGAGGCCCTGGTGGCCTAGGAACTTCAGCTGGACTGCTCTGAGTGGGTGCAGGAGGGACACCACTAGACCTTGAAAGATTAGCCAGCAAATTCTTCATATCGGACATCTCTTTATTGAACCACCTCATTGCATTTCGAATTGAGGATAGATCAGAGGAGGTTGAGGCTTGATTAGAGATAATGCCCTGAACACTTGTTGAACAGATGACAAGACTTCTCCTTGAGCTTTCAACAATGCCATAATAGGCTTCAGATTGACTTTTCTGTGACTCTTTCTTGGCCTTTTGTGAGCCACTCTCTTTTGCTTCCCTTGCTGAATGACAGGCTCCTCAAGATTGATATTGCTTGCACCTGGGCCTTCACTAACAGGAACACTGGCAGGAGGTGGAATTTCCTCAATGCCTACTTGCTCCCCCTGACTAGGAGCGGGGAGATCAACACTTTCTTGCTCCCCTTAGCAGGAGCTTCTTCCAACACAACTTTCTCCAAGTGGCCTTCTGCCACGGATTCAGGCACTTCAGTTCAAAGAGACTTTGCTCCCTTGGCTAGGAGCTTCATCCATGACCACATCTGGTTGAGTACCTGCTTGTACCTCAACATTAGCAATTGTATCTGACAGAATTTCTGTATGGCCTGGTGCCATAGCTTCTTCTTCAACACATCCACCTTCTTTAGAAGTAGCTGAGGTGGAGGGAATGGAATCCAATACTTCTTTTAAGATTGAGGCGACTAAGGTGGTGGGCAAAGAGTCTGCCACACCAGCTGCACCTTTTCCAACTGAACTTCTGGAGAATGAGAGATAATCTCCACAACAGGTGAGACTGAACCTTCTGCCTGGCTGGACACAACTGGTACTGCTGCTTCTTGAACAACTGCTGCTGCTGCTTGCTCTGCTGCTGCTGCTTCTTCTTCTGCTACTGCTTCTTCTTGAACTTCTAAAATATCCCCAATAATTGCTTCTCCTTCAGCCACAGAAGACTTTGACCACATTCCATCTACCACTGAGAATCCACTTTTCTTCAGATTTCTGGATCTTATTGACTGGCCCATCTTTTCAGCTACTGCACCTGACATATCTACTCCAAAGTGCTTGAAAATCTTGGTCAGTAGATGAGCATACGGTAGGGAAACATTCAACTTGCTCTTTGTTTCCCATATCTGAGCATGTGCAAACATCATTCGCTCAATCATCACTGCGGCCAGGTTTATCTCTTTGTTCTGGATTGCCCAGAACATTATGTCCAATCTGCCCTAGTGCATGAAGAAAAGGTAGCACTACGAGGTACTATGATTTGGCAGACTATAAAGTGAAGCAATCTATTAAATGCGGACATCTGATTAATATCAAGCTTCCCGTCCTTCAGCTTAAACCCTGGACCAATAATCCCGAGACCTTTGACTTCATCATTCACAGAGTGAATGCCACTAAATCCAGAGGTCTTCACTCCAAACAAATCACGCAAAAGCTCATGGGTTATTCTGATTTGGATGCCCTTGACAGAGGAAACAAGGGACCCATCTGCTTCCGATTTCAGACAAATGTAGAAGGCTTTCACCAAGTCCGGGTAGCTTACCTCATTGAAAGTGACTACATCCATCCACTGCAATCTTCTCAGGGCGTCGACTAGCCTGGCCAAGCCATTCTTCTCAAGATTCTGAACATCCACTGCCTTATTTCCGCAAATCTTCGTCTTCACAAACGTAAACCTCTCTTGCTCCTTTGGGGACAAATACTCAGCACTGTAGCCCCCTACGCTTCCGGAGATCATTGGAGCGGCCATGGGTTAGAGGAGAAGGAGATTCTGGTGAAGGGAAATGACGGAAGAGGTGGAAGCTTTCGAAGGGATTCTTCGCGGGAAGAGGAGAAAGCTTCGAAAGTTGCAGAGAGTCGATCCCAAAATCGTTAGGGCATCGGCTTTGGGTGAACGGATAGAGGATAAAAGGGTAAAGGTAGAAGACGAGTCGTTCTCAGAACGATTTGAATAAATTATTACTATTTTATCGAAAAGTGAAGCGCCAGAGGCAGTAAAGCCAGAAAACGACAAAATCGTTTGACGGGTCAAACAGCCTTTACTACGATAGCGGTCAAGGAATGTAGACAAGCTGAATTTTGCTCATTGTTAAAGAGGGAAAATTTCATTTCTATCTGAAAATTTTTATGCCAATAAAATTACAGAGATCTTTTCACACATTGCACATCCCTAATTCCCTTCTAAGAGATGTAAATCTCTCTTCAGGTAGGGCTTTTGTGAAGATGTCTGCTAATTGACCATTTGTATCTATAAAAGAAATTTCTAAATTACCACTAGCTACGTGGTCTCGAATAAAATGATATCTTACCTCAATGTGCTTAGTCCTTGAGTGCTGAACTGGATTTTTGGTGAGGTTGATGGCACTTGTATTATCACACAATAGTGGAATTGATTTGATGTGAATTCCGAAATCCTCAAGTTGTTGCTTTATCCAAAGAAGTTGTGTACAACAACTTCCAGCAGCAACATATTCTGCCTCAGCTGTTGATAAAGCTACTGAATTTTGTTTCTTGGATGACCATGATATTAAACATCCTGCAAGAAACTGACAAGAACCACTGGTGCTTTTTCTATCTACTTTGCATCCAGCATAATCAGCATCTGAATATCCTACTAATTCTATTTCACAAGATCTAGGATACCAGAGACCTAAATCATGAGTTCTAGCCAGATATCTAAATATTCTTTTTACTGAAATTAAATGAGACTCTCTAGGGTCTGCCTGATATCTAGCACACATGCACACACTAAACAAAATATCTGGTCTACTTGCAGTTAAGTAAAGTAATGATCCTATCATACCTCGATAATTCTTTTGATCTACCTTTTTACCTTTTTGATCACTGTCCATTCTGATTGATGTGCTCATTGGGGTTGATAAAGGCTTTGCATCTTCAAATCCAAATTTCTTTAACAGCTCTTTGGTGTACTTGGCTTGACAGATATGAGTGCCATCCTTCCCTTGCTTGATTTGCAATCCAAGGAAGTAGCTTAGCTCCCCCATCAAGCTCATTTCGAATTCTCCCTGCATAAGCTTTTCAAAGTACTTGCAAAGAGATTCATCAGTAGATCCAAAAATAATATCATCTACATATATTTGCACAAGAAGTATATGTTTATCCTTAGACTTTATAAATAATGTACTATCTACTTTACCTCTAGTGAAACCATGATCTAATAAGAAAGTACTGAGCCTTTCATACCAGGCTCTAGGTGCTTGCTTTAATCCATATAAAGCCTTATGAAGTTTAAATACATGATTTGGAAATTCGGTATCATCAAAGCCTGGAGGTTGTTCAACATAAACTTCCTCCTTGATAAAACCATTTAAAAAGGCTGATTTGACATCCATTTGAAATAGTTTAAATCAAATGCAGATGCATAAGCAAGTAAAATCCTAATAGCCTCAAGTCTAGCTACAGGTGCATAGGTTTCATCGAAGTCTATGCCTTCCTCTTGGGAGTAGCCTTGAGCTACCAGTCTGGCCTTGTTCCTTAAATTATTCCAGACTCATCCAGTTTATTTCTGAACACCCACTTTGTGCCAATAACTGAATGATTGGATGGTCTAGGAACAAGTGACCATACTTGGTTTCTCTTGAACTGATTTAGTTCATCTTGCATGGCTAATATCCAAGATTCATCAGATAAAGCTTCATTGACTGTCTTAGGCTCTATTTGAGAAACAAAGGCTAAGTAATCACAAGGAATTACATTACCTCTTGTTCTTACCCCTACAGATGGATCACCAATAATGTTTTCAGGAGGATGATCTTTCTGATGTCTCCATTCTTTTGGAAGATTTTCATGTTGAATTTCAGTTTGCTGCAGTTCTTCCAGAGGAGGATCATCCTTGTCCTTAATTGAGGTATTCTTTAACTTTTCAGACAAGTCATCTGCATCATCAATGTCACTAATTTCTTCCTTTTTCAAGGAAGGGTTAGATTCATCAAAAATAACATGTACAGATTGTTCAATTAATAAGGAACGTTTATTGAAAACTCTATAACCTTTGGGTTTAGAAGAGTACCCCATAAAGATGCCTTCATCTGATTTGGCATCCAACTTACCAATGTCCCTTTTTCCATTGTTATGGATGAAGCAAGGACATCCAAATATTCTGAAATGGCTGATCTTTGGCTTCTTTCCTTTGTAGAGTTCATAAGCAGTCTTCTTCAGAATTGCCTGATCATCACTCTA
Source organism: Colocasia esculenta (assembly GCA_014218235.1). Classification (NCBI taxonomy): domain Eukaryota; kingdom Viridiplantae; phylum Streptophyta; class Magnoliopsida; order Alismatales; family Araceae; genus Colocasia; species Colocasia esculenta. The sequence continues at coordinate 165,404,827 of CM024755.1, read as the reverse complement.
TTAATGATATAACATGCAGTGTTGATAGCTTCGGCCCAGAAGTATCTTGGCAAATCATATTCTGACAACATGGTTCTTGCCATATCCAAGAGAGTTCTGTTTTTCCTCTCAGCAATTCCATTCTGTTGAGGTGTCCTTGGAGCTGAGAAGTTGTGCTCAATTCCTTGATCATCACAGAACTTTGCAAACTTTTCATTCTGGAACTCACCACCATGATCTGATCGGATAGAGACAATTGTGAATTTCTGATCTTTCTGAACTTTCTTACTGAAGCTGACAAATTTTCAAATGTGTCATCTTTGTGCTCTAGAAAGGATACCCAAGTGAATCTCGAATAATCATCAACTATTACAAATCCAAAATTCTTTCCTCCCAAACTGGTAGTCCTCATTGGCCCAAATAGATCCATGTGAAGTAGTTCTAAGGGCTTTGAGGTGGTTACTACAGTCTTTGATTTGAAGGAGCTCTTGGTGTGCTTTCCTCTTGCACAAGGTCTGCAGATGCTGTCCAATCTGAAATTTACCTTTGGCAGTCCTTCCACTAGCTTTCTCTTTCTGAGCCTGTTCAACCCGTCCAAGCTACAGTGGCCCAATCTTCTGTGCCACAACTCAGTTGATTGATCTTTACTAGCTGCCAAACACACATCTTGATCCTTGAGTTCCTCGAGATATAGAACGTACAAATTTCTTTCTCTGTAGGCTTCAAATATGACTGCACCATCCTTTAAGATACTGCATTTTGATTCTTGAAACTGAATTTGATGGCCTTTGTCACACAACTGGCTGATACTGATAAGATTGTGCTTTAACCCTTTGACCAGCATAACATCTTCAATTACTGATTTTCCTTTGATATTCACGGATCCACTTCCTATTACAACTCCTTTTCCATTATCTCCATATGTGACTGTACCTTCTTCAGCTTGGAGATCAACGAAAAACTTCTTGTTGCCTGACATGTGCCTCGAGCATCCACTGTCCAAATACCATTTGGATGCTCTTGACTTTCCCTGAAATTAAAACACTAAATTTTAGGTACCCAAGTTCTTTTGGGTCCTGATGGGTTAGTATCATTTTCTTTTCCTTTAATTATCCATTTTTTGTTCTTGTTAGGACAGGTTTCTTTGTTATGTCCAAGTCTATTACAGTGAGTACAACAGGTTGTTCTAGTTACTCTTTCAACTGGTGTGTGTTTAAATTTTTTATGTTCTTTATTCTTTTCAGATATAAATTTAGGAGTTGGATAAGTTTTCGGAAAGACTTTTGTTTCTTCATTTTCTGAGGGAGTATATCCAAAACCATATTTCTTTTTAGTTGATCTTTTAGCTCCATTTATCATTAGGAGTGGTTTATTATTTGTGAACTTATTTATAGTGTTTGTCAGGTGTTCCTTTTCTTTATTTAGTCTTTCTATTTCTGTTTTGAGTTCACTTAAGTCTTCCTGTTTTTCTAGGTTAGTTATTTTTCTGTTTTTCTCTTTTAGATCTTCACACAATAATTCATTTCTCCTTTTCTGTTCAGTTAATTGTTTTTCAAGTTCTTCGTTTTCTGTTTTTAGGTCTGAGTTTGTATTTTCTAAACAGACTAAATTTTTCTTACTATTTTTAAGTAATTTAGATACTTCTTTATATTTTTCATAAAGTTCATTAAAAGCACTTTCTAAGTTATCAGAATCTGAATCATTGCATGAATCAAAAGAAGAGTCAGAAGTTACCTTGTCTTCGGTGTTGGCCATGAAAGCCAAGTTGACTTCTTCACCTTCACTGCTTGAGCTTGACTCACTGTCTGAGTCACTGCTATTCTCCCAAGCAGCTGCCATTGCCTTCTTTTTGTACTTCTTGAATCTTCTAAAGTTGTCCCTCTTTTTGTGATCATTTTTCTTAAGCGTTGGACAGTCTGCCTTGATGTGTCCAGGCTTCTTGCATTCATAACAGATCACTTCTCCTTTCTTTTGATCCTTTACTTCTGGTTTTCTGAAGTCTTTGTTTTTCTTGAAAAATTTTCTTCCGGACTGATACTTCTTTTTCTTTGCTAGAATCCTTTGAAGTCTTCGAGACAGCATGGCTTCTTCATCATCACTGTCTTTACTACTTTCACTATTATCCAAAGATTCTTCTGAATTATCTTCACTTGCTTTGAGAGCATTTGATTGTTTCCTTCTGCTGGAGGATTCTCCTAATCTCTCCATGTTTATCTCGTGAGCCATGAGAGATCCTATTAGCTTTTCCAATGACATTAACTTTAAATCATTGGCTTCTTCAATGGCTGTTACCTTTGGAGTCCATGAAGATGGTAGAGATCTGAGGACTTTTCTAACCATATCTGGTACATCATAAACCTTTCCCAAACCAGCTAATCCATTTGTAATGTCTGTGAATCTGCTGAACATCTGAGTTATTGATTCACCTGTCTGCATCTGAAATCTTTCATATTGAGCTACTAGAATATCTATTCTTGTCTCCTTTACCTTGTCTGTCCCTTCATAGGTAATTCTGAGCTTTTCCCACATTCCATTGCGGATTTGCAGGCTGAGACTCTATTGAATTCTTTCTTGCTTAGGGCACAGCATAATATGCTCTTGGCTTTGCAGTTTAAGGATATTCTTTTCCTATCATCATCTGTCCACTGAGCCTTAACGTTTGTGACCAAAAGATCACCTTCTTCTACAATGGACCAGATTGTGTAATCATGACCTTGTAGAAAATATTCCATTCTAGTCTTCCAGTAGGTGTAGTCTTCTCCATCGAACAAGGGAGGCCTGTTGACTGACTGACCTTCGAAGTTGCTTTGGGCTGCCATAGATCTTTGCTCTTCAGATCGTTGGATCTTCTTCTTTGTCGAAGAGACGGGCTCTGATACCACTTGTTGCCCAGCTAGCTAGCCCAGAGGGGGGGGGTGAATGGGTTATCAAAATTTCGATCTTTGATTAAAACCTGTTTACTGAAAGGATTGCACAACTTAATAACAAGGTTAGAGTTAGAGCAAATAAGACAACAATCACACAAAAACACATCCACAAGACACAAGGATTTTTATCCTGGTTCGGAACTCCTCTCCACAGGAGACCTACGTCCAGTCCTGAGCAATACCTCAGGATTTCACTACCAAGGGTACAATCCCCCTTAAGGATCCTTACACCCAGCCTCAACTGGTCTTCCTTCAGCCTGAAGGGAAAAACAACCACCCTGGATACCACCAGGTCTTCCTTCGTCCAGAAGGGAAACACAACCAAAGAAGAAAAGGTGTGGAGATAGGCTTCAGACTCTAGCTTGACCAGCTACACACTGAAGCTACCAAGGCCCGAGAGAGAAAGAGATTTAACAAGGTTTTCTCTCCAAGGACTACACAAGCTCTCACAAATAAAAACTCTTTTTGATCACAGAGAGCTAAGAGCTAAGAACAAGGTTGGAGTGGAAGCTTCGCTCTTGTTTCAATCTTCTGAAGACTCGAAGAGATGGATTTCTTCCTTTTCAAATTGCAAGCGTTGTTCCCTTTCTACTTGTTTTTCTTCTCCGTCTTGAGTCTTCTATTTAAACTTCTGATTTGAATTTGAACGTTGAAGTGTCCGTTGTCTCTTATCCTGGTGTACGTTAGACTGGTCACTAAGGAAGCTTCTGATCGTCAGTCTTTTATCCTTTTGTACACGCCAGAGAAATGTTTTAGAATCTTGTATCTTGTATCCAACGTTGTACAGATGAGTCTTGTCAGATGTCTGCAAGCATATCAACAATAAATAGAGGACAGCTAGGACTGTCGTTGATTGTTAGTTACAGATGGAACATATATTGCAATATATAGCAAGCCTCCGTTCTGTCTAAAAAGTACGTAGACAGAGTAGCATGGAAATAGAAGATATTGTCTGCATGCATGGGAGATACGATCAGAGAGCATTTAATGCGTAGCAGTCAACAGACAAGATATGACTTTGACTTTTCAACGCTATTAAAAAGCATTATACTGATACAACAAGAAATTCAATATAAATAATCCTGATGCTTTCATGACTTATGAAATCGTTATGAGTTATAGCAAGTCGTTATGAACACTTATCAAGTTGTTATGAAATGTAAAGAAATCGTTATGAACTCTAAAGAAATCGTTACAGCAATCAAGTCGTTATGAATTTCAAAGAAATCGTTACAAGAAATCGTTACACAAAGCAAGACGTTATGAACTTGTAAAGAAATCGTTATGAACTCTAAAGAAATCGTTACAGCAATCAAGTCGTTATGAATTTCAAAGAAATCGTTACAAGAAATCGTTACACAAAGCAAGGCGTTATGAACTTGTAAAGAAATCGTTATGAACTCTAAAGAAATCGTTACGAGGTCTAAAGAAATTGTTATGAAGTCTAAAGAAATCGTTACGGTTAGAGAGTCGTTGTGAGTTCTAAAGAAATCGTTACGAGGTCTAAAGAAATCGTTACGGCTAGAGAGTCGTTGCGAGTTCTAAAGAAATTGTTACGAGGTCTAAAGAAATCGTTACGGCTAGAGAGTCGTTGCGAGTTCTAAAGAAATCGTTACGAGGTCTAAAGAAATCGTTACGGCTAGAGAGTCGTTGCGAGTTCTAAAGAAATCGTTACGAGTTCTAAAGAAATCGTTGCGACTAGAGAGTCGTTGCGAGTTCTAAAGAAATCGTTACGAGGTCTAAAGAGATCGTTGCGACTAGAGAGTCGTTGCGAGTTCTAAAGAAATCGTTACGAGGTCTAAAGAAATCGTTGCGACTAGAGAGTCGTTGTGAGTTCTAAAGAAATCGTTACGATATCGATTTGTTTTGAATTGTCGGTCAAAGAGGAAATCGTTCTGCTTATCAAAGAAGTCGATACAAAGACTTGGACAGAAATGTGTGATGAGGCTTACCTGATTGTCTTGAACTTTCATTTTTGTTTTATTTCCTGTTCTCAAAGCTCAAGTAATCCATTAGTACTATTTTGTTAATCATCAAAATTAATATATAAATAAATGAATTATTTATTATGGGGACAGTTTGGTCATCACACTCCACCGCTCCGCACGAGCCGCTGGTCGCTCCACGCCCGAGCAGCCGGAGAGGAAAGCTTTCCCCACCTCGGAGAGGAGGAGGGAGAGGAGGAAGGAGAGAAAAGGGAGGGGGCACCGGGCAAGGCTTTTAGCCTTCGGCCCCCAAGACGCGACGGGGCGCCGCGTCGCGTTAAGGACCTTAACACGACGAGCCAGCAAACCGCGACCAGAACGCATCCCTCCGGGATGCCGCGACAACCTGACATGTTGCTCTGACATAACTGCCCTTCTGACATGTGTCAGACGACCAAAAAAGTAGAACCCTGTCGTGACTCGTTGACCGGGCGCGACAGGAACGCGATGCACAAGGTGGTCGCAACCCGGATGACTGTCGTGTCGGGCACCTCCGATGCGACACTAACGCGTCGCCCAGGCCGAACTCGTTAGTGGCCAGTCATCAAACATAAAAAACAGAAAGCCGGAAAACCCAGGATGTTACAATACATCCAACAAAAAAATAATTTCGTCCTCTAAATTAAGGGCGAAACCCGGTCGGAGAAAAGCAACAGGTGCAAAAGGGACCACTAAGTCGTACCACGACTTCTCGGTGGTCACCACCATGACCCTGCCACAAAGGGAGTGCCTAACCAGACATCCAACAGCTCACAGAGCGCACCCCAACTGGTGTTGAGCACACAATCGAATGTCGACAACTCCACAGGCGCGGCACGCACCAAACTGACCAGAAAACACTGAAAACGCTAGTCGGGAAACACGCGACTGAGCCCTCAATAGATCACACTACTGAGTCCAACCGGTCAGTAACTCACTCTATCCTCAGCGACTAGACAGAGGTCCCAGCTACTGACCGCAAACCGAGGGAAACGCCAAGAGGTCATCCACAAGACTGTGACGACCCTCATTATACCGGTACGGTTATACCAACCCACGTCGGTATAGTAAAGGTTATCACAGTGGGACATTTACCCAAACACTATCACATGATTGAGATATACAAAATATAGACACAGAGTCGCGGAAGTAAAGGACTAACTGTCATCACATTACATCATCCACATTTCTCATACATGATCCATATAGCAAATTAAAGGACTAAACTTTCATAATTGAAATTAAACCAAACTACATTGTCCACAAGATTAAAGTTCTACATTTAATACATAATTTGTCCACAATTACATAAATGATAACTCTAATACAAGCTACACTTTACATACTATGAAACAAAAAGGAACACAACGCCAACTCCACAAGCTACTCTCCACGCTCGGAGTCGCTCTCCACGGTCTCCTCCAAAAGTGTGTCACCAACTAAACCTGTACGCCGAAGCAGGGAGTGAGTCTAAAAGACTCAGCAAGTAACTCCATACACATCATTCATGAATACATCATAGTAGGTTCTACTATTCCAATTTGCACGGCAATCATACAGCATGCTTGAACATCAATAAGAGACAACCTATCATGGTATTTCTACAAAGTCAAAACACATGGTACATGGTTTAAGATGTTTCACATAACACTCCCTATCACATGCTTTCTACTCATTTAATCACATGAAAACTACACTTCCAATTTGACTATAACATGATGGCAATTTACATGGAATTAGAAATATCGTAGCATGAATTATCGTCTCATACTCTAACACATTCACTTCACATGGTTACACATTCCCATATTTCACATGGTTCATTTTTCAAACATTTCACATGTACACAATGTTCACATTCTAACATGAATAGTTCACATGATTTCACATTTCACATTCACATGTTCACATATACACATTTTACACATACTCACATTCACATTTCACAATTTATTTGCCGTGACACATGGTCCAAACCACCACTAGAAGGACACATCACATACACATAACACATAGCACATCACCTAGGCAATACAGTGATGACTCTTGGCACTGCGCAGACCGGGAGAACACGTCTCCACCCTAACCAGTGGTACTTGTCCACCTCCAGGATTTCATCCTAATGCCCTTAGGATATCTTAACACATTGAACCTTCTCATGGGAACCTTTCCATGATACGTTCCACAGCCCTCTATGGAAGCAGTGTCACACACGGCACATTTTACACATTACACATTCCGATTAACACATGTTTTACATATGATATTCACACTTTCTTATTTATGCACATGGTTCTGTTCTTCCCTAGCATGATGCCACTAATAACAGAAATCAAGCTTTTAGTAGCTCTCATGGATTAATTGTAATACATCTCATTTAACCTTAATCATGGTACATGTATTTATAACTCATTTTCACATGGAAATCTCATAGTGTAGGCTACTGTTATCTAATTTTCCTGAAAATTTAACCACATGCTGTTTTCGGGTATAAGAACACACATACAATTTTCCACATTTTTCTGAATTTACATGCATTTATAGAAATTAAAACATTCACTTTCATGCCATTCAGAAACTAAGTTAACATAGAACATGACATGGGTTTCAGGTTTGGTCATGCACAGTCATGAACCACACATACATATTGGCACAATAAATTTTTCCCAAATTTATTTCTCATCGCACGATTTACTAAAATTTTCACAAGGTCTACACATGCTTTCTATCTCTCATTGTAGGAATTATAAAAATTCACATGAATATGGGAAAATTCCCAAATTTGCAAGGCATGGACTGATACATATATACATGGTTCATAAAATTCTACAGCATTTAATTCCTCAGAAATCATAGGAACACAATTAAACATGCATAATCTCTCTCCTACACATGCCTTTCAATAATTCTAATAAATTATGCCATCTACAGAAAAATACAGAAATTTTCACACACATCACATTATCTATTTTACATAACATATAAAATTTACATTATATCCTCATGCGTAGAAATCTGGAAATTAAAGATATAGGGCAGAACAGTCCACTGTTCTGTCAAGAAGAACTCAACGGCATAGTCTGGCCGTCAAACAAATAAACGGCAATATCGTTGGCCGCTGACTCAAGATCTCAACGGCAATAGATCTGGTCATCAAGTTCGGACCTGTGTAAAAACACAGTCCGAGCTCTAAAGAATGGTGAATGTTGGGGATCCAGGACACGAGGAAAATCCATAAAAATGATAGAAACCTCCTAGACACATACATGGACAAGGTGGAAGGGTTACTTGCCTTTGGAAAAACTCCTAAAGGGATCAAATTGGTTGGAGAAGCTCTCCTTGGGCAGTCCCAAGAAGCCTCCAAGATGCCTCCACTCCGGCCTCTGTGATGCTCCCCTCTGAAATCCAGGGTCGGGGATGTGTAGCCGGATGTGTTGTTTCCCTCCTTGTCGAAGTAGATCTTCAGGTGAAGCCTCGGATCGCCGGATCAAAGCCTCCAAACTCCAAGTTTTCTCACAGGTTCTAGGGTTTTTGTTTTTCTCCTTGCAAAGAGCCAAGAGAGCTCTTTGGGGTTGCAACAAGGGCTCTCTTAAGAGAGGACCCTCTCACCCCACGCAAGAGGTCGGTTGGAAGGCCAAGGAGCCGTTGGGGAGTGGTTGGTATCTCCCATCAAGGCATGGCACACCATGCTGCTGCAGACTGGCCTGTCATGACCTAGACGTCCACCGATATGGCCGTCTACTTAATAATCGACGTCCACCTATATGGACGTTAACAATAAGTGAACGTCCATTCATGTTGACGTCGACTAACCCTTCGGCCAGAACCCAAAACCATGCAAAACCCTAATTTCTCCTAAGTTCATGCATGCAATACAGAGGGTGTAATGCACACCCTCACTATGTCACGAAATCAACCGATATATATATACATACAACTAAGTATATATATACATTCATAAGTACACCAAGATGATGTATACATAATACTTACACGATAATGCATATACATACACAAGCATAAAATTGCACACAATAAAATAATAAGGACAAAATTCGAGGGCCTTACACCCTCTCCCCCTTAAAGAAACTTCGTCCTCGAAGTTAGGGCAACACTACTCAAACAAAAGGGGATACTTCTTCTTCATCGCATCCTCAAGCTCCCAAGTAGCCTCCTCCCGCGAGAAGTTACGCCATAGAACTTTTACCGACGCAATACTCTTGTTCCGGAGGTGCTGAACCTTCCGGTCAAGAATAGCTACTGGTTGCTCCACATACGACAGATCTGGCTGGATCTCCACTGGCTCGTGACTAATAACATGAGATGGATCTCGGACATATTTCCTGAGCATAGATACGTGGAAAACGGGGTGAACACTAGCCAAAGCTGGGGGTAAAGCTAGCTCATAAGCCACGTTGCCCAATCGTCTGAGAATCTCATACGGGCCAATGAATCTAGGGCTCAACTTACTATGCCTGCCAAACCTGACGACACCACGCGTAGGCGATATCTTCAAGAAGACATGATCACCTACCTCGAACTCTAGATCCTTCCTCCTGTTGTCGGCATAGCTCTTCTGTCTATCCTGTGCCGCAACAAGCCTCCTCCTAATCAACTGGATCTTATCCGAAGTCTCCTGAACTAACTCCAGACCAATCAGCTGTCTATCACCAGTCTCCTCCCAACACAAAGGAGATCTGCAGGGCCTACCATACAACGCCTCGAATGGAGCCATACCGATACTAGCATGAAAGCTGTTGTTGTATGCGAACTCCACAAGAGGTAAATGACGCTCCCAATCATCCTTCCAATCCAGCACACACGCTCTCAACATATCCTCAAGCATCTGGATAGTCCTCTCGGACTGTCCATCGGTCTGGGGATGAAACGCCGAACTGAGCTTCAGCTCCGAACCTAACGCATCCTGAAGACCCTTCCACAACCTCGAAGTAAATCTCGGATCTCGATCCAAATGATCGACTTCGGCACACCATGCAATCTAATGATACCGCTAACATACAATCTAGCTAAACTCTCTACTGACTGCTTCTTCTTCATAGGCAAGAAATGAGCAGTCTTCGAGAATCTATCTACAACTACCCAAATCGAGTCATTGCCCCTTCTAGATCGAGGCAAACCCGATACGAAATCCATAGTGACAGCTTCCCACTTCCATACGGGGATATCCATCCTCTGCATAAGGCCGGATGGTCGCTGCCGCTCGGCTTTCACCTGCTGACATACTAGACATCTGGACACATAATCCGCAACATCCTTCTTCATGCCGGACCACCAAAATGATCTCTTCAGGTCTTGATACATCTTAGTGTTACCCGGATGAATAGAGAATCGCGATCTATGAGCCTCCGCTAACACATGCTCACGGACATCTACCATATCGGGGACACAAACACGGTGCTGAAATCTAATCACACCGTCCTCATCACGAGCAATGCCCGCCTTACCCACTAACTCTAACAATCTAGGATCGGCTTTCTGCTGCTCAATCACCTCATCCAAGACTGAGGATCTAAGGGATAGCTGAGCTACAAAAGCCTGACACAACGATGGCTCTAACTCGGTCATAGAGCACGTTGCATCCTCCAACATCTTCCAATCCTGCTGGAGCGAAGACCTCCTTCTACTAAGAGCATCCGCTACGACGTTCGCCTTTCCAGGATGATACTGAAGGTCGAAGTCATAGTCCTTCAAGAACTCGATCCATCTCCTCTGCCTCAGGTTTAATTCCTTTTGGGAGAAAAGATACTTCAAGCTCTTGTGGTCGGTAAACACCTCAAATCTGACACCATAAAGATAGTGCCTCCAGATCTTTAGTGCATGAACCACAGCTGCGAGCTCTAAATCATGAGTCGGATAGTTCCTCTCATGCTCCTTCAACTGACGAGAAGCATAAGCCACTACCCTCTCTTGCTGCATGAGCACACAGCCTAAACCAATCTGAGATGCATCCGTATAAATGGCAAAACCTTCTAGACCGCTAGGCAATACCAATACCGGAGCAGAAGTAAGCTTAGCCTTCAATAGCCGAAAGCTACGCTCACATGCCTCAGACCATACGAACTTCTCACCTTTCCGGGTCAACTTTGTCAAAGGGGCGGCGATGGATGAGAAACCCTCAATGAATCGCCGATAATAACCAGCTAACCCAATAAAACTACGAATCTCCGAAGGGGTCCTGGGAATCTCCCAATCCATAACTGCCTGGACTTTTGCTGGATCAACTGCAACACCAGCACCGGAGATAACATGCCCGAGAAAATGAACCTCGTGCAACCAGAACTCGCACTTGCTGAATTTCGCATACAGCTTGTGTTCACGGAGAACCTCTAAGACTAACCTCAAATGCTGACGATGTGTGTCTTCATCCGGAGAATAGACCAACACGTCATCAATAAACACAACAACAAAGCTATCTAGATACGGACTAAACACCACGTTCATGAGATCCATGAACGCTGCAGGGGCGTTGGTCAATCCGAAAGGAAGAACCAAAAACTCATAATGTCCATAACGGGTTCTAAATGCCGTCTTGGACACATCCTCACACCTAATTCTCAACTGATGATAACCAGATCGCAAGTCAATCTTGGAAAAGACTGATGCCTCTGCAACTGGTCAAACAGATCATCAATCCGAGGTAAGGGATACCTGTTCTTCACAGTCACCTGGTTTAGCTTCCTATAATCAATGCACAACCGAAGTGACCCGTCTTTCTTCTTGACGAATAGTACAGGTGCGCCCCAAGGGGAAACGCTAGGGCGAATAAATCCCTTATCGAGCAATTCTTGCAATTGCTTCCTCAACTCGGCTAATTCTGCAGGGGCCATCGATATGGGGCCTTCGAGATAGGAGAGGTGCCTGGAAGCAACTCTATAGTGAACTCTATCTCCCTATCCGGTGGCAATCCAGACAAGTCGTCGGGAAAGACATCTGGAAAGTCCTGCACCACATCGATCTCTGCAAGAGTCAGTGACGAACCAGCATCGGGTACTAGCATAACGCTGGCAAGAAATGCGTCACAACCCTTGTTTACCATGCGCATCGCCTTCATGGCAGAGATAACTAACTTTCCCGCTAAGTTCTTTGGCAAGGGATGAGAGAACTCATCCTCACCAGGAATGCGGAAAACAATCTTCTTCCTACGACAATCCACTAACGCATAATGCTCCTCTAGCCAATCCAGACCAAGAATACAATCATAGTCTTTCATCTTTAGCAAGAAGAAACACCCATCTAGGAATCTATCCTCAATGCACACAGGTAACGACGGAATGCACTTCCTAGTCGATACCGTACCCGCAGGGGTGTGCACAGACAAAGGGACCTCTAACTCCTCAGACTCTATGCCTGACTCTAGGGCTAACTGCCTAGCGAACCGCTCGGAAATGAATGAGTGAGTAGCACCCGTATCAAACAAAACCCGAGCGTGCACACCGAAAAGTAAAACTGTACCTTCGGTGACATGCTCCGCCTGCTCGGCGTCCTCACGAGCCAACGCAAACACTCGAGCTGGGGCTCGAGGCCTTCCTGGTCGTCCTGTCGCTGGCGCGGCTGCCGCTACTGCTGGTACTGGCGCTTCTCGCTGAGCTTCCTGCTGAAGTCTGGGGCAATCCTTGATCTTGTGGTTGCTACTCCCGCACTTTAGGCATTTGCCCGCTATCTTCCAACATTCCGTACCACCATGTGCCCTTCCACAGTGAGGGCACTCCTTCTTGTCACCAGAGGAACGTACAGAAGGTACCTGAGTGTTGCTGACTACCACAGGGCGCTGTGGTGACTGGTATGTTGTTCTCCTCTTGTCCTGTCGCTGGAAAGTGGCTGCTGGTCTCTTCTGCGAAGCCTTCTTCTCCTCAAGGTACCGCTCCATCTCGCCTTCTTGCCTACAAGCAGCGCTAAGGGCTTCGTCCAGGGTACGATGATCAAACGCTACGAGCCTCGTCCGCAGTGATGGCTTAAGGCCCATCACAAACTTCTTTGCCTTCCTGCGCTCATCAGCCACTATGTGAGGTGCATACTTAGATAGTTCTGCAAACCTGGCCTCATACTCGAGTACGGTCATGGAGCCCTGAGTCAAAGTGAGGAACTCCTGCTCCATCCTGTCCTGGATGTGCTCGGGGACGAACTTGGCCCGAAAGAGCCTCACGAACTCGTCCCAAGCAACATCAATCGCACCGTCCTCAAACCGTGTACGTAGTAATGAAGCCCACCACACATCAGCTCTCTCCTGCAACATAACCTTCATAAGCACCGCTAAACAACTTCAACTTAACAGGGAATAGGAAACACAAAACTAACACATACCTGTAGCATGTAGGTGGCTAAAGTAACCTTGTCCTCATCCACACACCTGATGGCCCGGAAGATCTTCTCGATCTCCCTCATCCAGCTTTCTGCTAGCAACGGATCGCTCTCCCCCTTGAAAGAGGGTGGCAGCATCCTCTTGAATCTTTCCATGATGGAAGGTCCACCATGGTCCTGAGCTGGGGCCTGAGCCTGCTACATTAAACAACAAGCAATATACAATAAACACAATATCATGCAATTTAAATAGCAACTACTAGGTTGTTTTCTCATTCTACCTGGGCCTCCAACTGGGCCTGGAGTGCTGCCTGGGTATGGGCCTGCGTCTGCATGGCTTGCACCAGACCTTGCATAAATACTCCATAGTCCACTGGCGGTGGTGGGGGAAGCACAGGACCCTGTGGGGCCGGGGCCTGCTGCTCCGCCCACTCCTCACGCCTCTGCTCGTCATCGCGAGCTGGCACACCTCCACGTCGTCCACGGGAAGCCATGGCTGTCATAAAATTTTAGCCACCAATTAGAGTTAGGTTACTAAGCTTCCTAACCATTTTCTTATCTATTTTTCCATTCATTATTAGTCGTTTCTACCCATGTGGACAATCTATAAAGATTTAGCATGCAATGAGGATGATGATTCATGTATATTCATGTAAGATCTCAATCGGTTGCTCTGATACCAATCTCTGTGACGACCCTCATTATACCGGTACGGTTATACCAACCCACGTCGGTATAGTAAAGGTTATCACAGTGGGACATTTACCCAAACACTATCACATGATTGAGATATACACAAATATAGACACAGAGTCGCAGAAGTAAAGGACTAACTGTCATCACATTACATCATCCACATTTCTCATACATGATCCATATAGCAAATTAAAGGACTAAACTTTCATAATTGAAATTAAACCAAACTACATTGTCCACAAGATTAAAGTTCTACATTTAATACATAATTTGTCCACAATTACATAAATGATAACTCTAATACAAGCTACACTTTACATACTATGAAACAAAAAGGAACACAACGCCAACTCCACAAGCTACTCTCCACGCTCGGAGTCGCTCTCCACGGTCTCCTCCAAAAGTGTGTCACCAACTAAACCTGTACGCCGAAGCAAGGAGTAAGTCTAAAAGACTCAGCAAGTAACTCCATACACATCATTCATGAATACATCATAGTAGGTTCTACTATTCCAATTTGCACAGCAATCATACAGCATGCTTGAACATCAATAAGAGACAACCTATCATGGTATTTCTACAAAGTCAAAACACATGGTACATGGTTTAAGATGTTTCACATAACACTCCCTATCACATGCTTTCTACTCATTTAATCACATGAAAACTACACTTCCAATTTGACTATAACATGATGGCAATTTACATGGAATTAGAAATATCGTAGCATGAATTATCGTCTCATACTCTAACACATTCACTTCACATGGTTACACATTCCCATATTTCACATGGTTCATTTTTCAAACATTTCACATGTACACAATGTTCACATTCTAACATGAATAGTTCACATGATTTCACATTTCACATTCACATGTTCACATATACACATTTTACACATACTCACATTCACATTTCACAATTTATTTGCCGTGACACATGGTCCAAACCACCACTAGAAGGACACATCACATACACATAACACATAGCACATCACCTAGGCAATACAGTGATGACTCTTGGCACTGCGCAGACCGGGAGAACACGTCTCCACCCTAACCAGTGGTACTTGTCCACCTCCAGGATTTCATCCTAATGCCCTTAGGATATCTTAACACATTGAACCTTCTCATGGGAACCTTTCCATGATACGGTTCCACAGCCCTCTATGGAAGCAGTGTCACACACGGCACATTTTACACATTACACATTCCGATTAACACACGTTTTACATATGATATTCACACTTTCTTATTTATGCACATGGTTCTATTCTTCCCTAGCATGATGCCACTAATAACAGAAATCAAGCATTTAGTAGCTCTCATGGATTAATTGTAATACACCTCATTTAACCTTAATCATGGTACATGTATTTATAACTCATTTTCACATGGAAATCTCATAGTGTAGGCTACTGTTATCTAATTTTCCTGAAAATTTAACCACATGCTTTTTTCGGGTATAAGAACACACATACAATTTTTCACATTTTTCTGAATTCACATGCATTTATAGAAATTAAAACATTCACTTTCATGCCATTCAGAAACAAAGTTAACATAGAACATGACATGGGTTTCAGGTTTGGTCATGCACAGTCATGAACCACACATACATATTGGCACAATAAATTTTTCCCAAATTTATTTCTCATCGCACGATTTACTAAAATTTTCACAAGGTCTACACATGCTTTCTATCTCTCATTGTAGGAATTATAAAAATTCACATGAATATGGGAAAATTCCCAAATTTGCAAGGCATGGACTGATACATATATACATGGTTCATAAAATTCTACAGCATTTAATTCCTCAGAAATCATAGGAACACAATTAAACATGCATAATCTCTCTCCTACACATGCCTTTCAATAATTCTAATAAATTATGCCATCTACAGAAAAATACAAAGATTTTCACACACATCACATTATCTATTTACATAACATATAAAATTTACATTATATCCTCATGCGTAGAAATCGGAAATTAAAGATATAGGGCAGAACAGTCCACTGTTCTGTCAAGAAGAACTCAACGGCATAGTCTGGCCGTCAAACAAATAAACGGCAATATCGTTGGCCGCTGACTCAAGATCTCAACGGCAATAGATCTGGCCGTCAAGTTCGGACCTGTGTAAAAACACAGTCCGAGCTCTAAAGAATGGTGAATGTTGGGGATCCAGGACACGAGGAAAATCCATAAAAATGATAGAAACCTCCTAGACACATACATGGACAAGGTGGAAGGGTTACTTGCCTTTGGAAAAACTCCTAAAGGGATCAAATTGGTTGGAGAAGCTCTCCTTGGGCAGTCCCAAGAAGCCTCCAAGATGCCTCCACTCCGGCCTCTGTGATGCTCCCCTCTGAAATCCAGGGTCGGGGATGTGTAGCCGGAAGTGTTGTCTCCCTCCTTGTCGAAGTAGATCTTCAGGTGAAGCCTCGGATAGCCGGATCAAAGCCTCCAAACTCCAAGTTTTCTCACAGGTTCTAGGGTTTTTGTTTTTCTCCTTGCAAAGAGCCAAGAGAGCTCTTTGGGGTTGCAACAAGGGCTCTCTTAAGAGAGGACCCTCTCACCCCACGCAAGAGGTCGGTTGGAAGGCCAAGGAGCCGTTGGGGAGTGGTTGGTATCTCCCATCAAGGCATGGCACACCATGCTGCTGCAGACTGGCCTGTCGTGGAAGGATCCGGCAGGACTTCGCCGCTTCGTGGAACCCCCTGAGCAAATGACACTCGGGTCCAATTTATAGGCATCACAGATTCAAATCGCGTCCATCACAGCGGACGCGACTTTAGAGTGAATCGCGTCTGGGAGGCAGGCCGCGATTAGAATAGCGTCGGGCAAGCGCGCCGTGACTTGATTTAAATCGCGTCTGGGCGGCAGGCCGCGATTCAGAAGGTCAAATTGATGTGATGGGCGCATCATGACCGTAGCCTTAAATTGCGTCTGGGTGGTAGGCTGCGATTTAGAAGTTCAAATTGATGTGATGGGCGCATCATGACTGTAGCCCAACTATGCTTGGAATCGTGTCGGGTCAGGCCGTCGCGACTTGAAATGCGGCGGCTTGGCCCGACGCGATTACAACTCGCGTGATTCCGAGACAACTGACTCATACACGCGCTGTCTGCTGACGCGATATTTTGGATTTGACCTTATGAATTACGTCTACTGACAAGGATGTGATTCAGGGATTTGTCATGATTGCACAACGGTGCGACGACTTTGGGGGGCATAACCTTTTTTACTTTGAACCGCGTCCAACTAATTGGACGCAATTTCAATTAAACATAAATGCGTCCGCCATGCACGACGCCTTTATGCCAACAGTATGGTCGCGTCCTGCATGGCTGACGCGACAAGGTCACACCCGTTGGAGCCGTCGCAACAAGGTTCCTGAATCGCGTCTGCCATTCCAGATGCCTATCAATGAAGTTGTTCATGGGCCTCTGTGAACCAAATTTAGCTTCCGGGGGTGCTGCCACCCGGGCCCCCGCGACCTGACCGCACAGGTCGATCCGCGACCGAACCACATTTGAAACGAAGGGGAAGCACCGAGAAAGAATGGGTGAGATCCAAAAATATTGGGAAAACACTCTTGCAAGGCAAAAAGAGGGCCATTTGTGGCATTATGGCGCAACATGAAATTTGTCCCCGGTGGAGCCAAATTCGTGTGTCTACACCAGGCAGAACAGAAACCATCGCTCTGCTAATAATCGATTGGCAGTCAGACAATCGATTATTAGGCAGACGCGAGCCTCTTAGCACCGCAGCTATGACACGGCCACGAAGGTGTCACCTTCGGTCCCTGAATGCAGTGAGCCAACCTGCCGCGTTCCCTACCAGAAGGTCCTAAGGGCAACCCTGCCTTGGGGCACACGCCGACACGCCAACCGCGGCCACAGAAACACCTGAGGCAAGCCAGATGCTGTCGCGCCCTCCTAGTCTATCGCGATACCATCACGACCGGTAGGGTAATTGCGACAAGCACACTGTTGCGACAGGTAAGCGCGTCGCGACAACAAGCTTGTCGCGACAGGAAACTAGGTCGCGACATGACTCTTATCGTGACGGCCAACTGAGCTACGATAAGGTCGCGCCCGACCGGGGCGACACCTCCTCTGATGTCGCGACGTGCACGGCGGTCGCGACATCAGTCGTGAGGCAGACCGCTGGGATGCTACATCCCGGGGTCGCCTACACCCTACAATCAAGCACACACGGGGGGGGGGGGGGGGGATCATGAGGAAAGCTGTAGAACTATCTACAAAGCCACGAGAGCTCCCAATCACCCGGATTGGGAAGGGAACAAGAAATCCCTACCGGAAAAGAAGAACCGAAGCCATGAATGGGCCTTCATGACAACTCGGCCGCCTTCTCCTCGCTCCAAGACGCCGCTCCGCACGAGCTGCCGGCCGCTCCACGCCCGAACCGCTAGAGAGGAAAGCTTTCCCCACCTCGAAGAGGAGGAGGGAAAGGAGGAAGGAGAGAAAAGGGGAGGGGGCGCCGGCCAAGGCTTTTAACCTTCGGCCCCCAAGACGCGACGGGGCGCCGCGTCGCATTATGGACCTTAACACGACAGGCTAGCAAACCGCGACCAGAATGCGTCTGTAGATACCGTTTTCCGCTCCCTTTTTAGGGGGATGAAGAACAATCCACAAAGAGGGTGGGAATAAAATAAAAGAAAAGAAGGTGGTGTGTGGATATGGAGTGGAAAAGCGGGAAATGATGGATAATAAAAAGATCGTGATCACCAGGCACGCGAGGGTGCCGAAGGGAGATGCACGGCGAAGGGTGCGAGATGGAAGAAGTGATCGCTGTAGACACCTGTTTCCGGCTTATAAGTTGAACCACATTTCTTGTCACTTCAGTGAGCCCCTAATTGGTCACTCACCTTGAGCCCATCATTACCCTTGATTCGAGCCCATTAACGAGTTAAATTGCCTTGAAATCCCGCCCATACCACTTTGAGAGAGTCCTTAAGCATTAATAACTCTTATCCATTCATGCGGTTGGCCGATAATTCACGTAAAATTCCGATTTTATAGTCGCGATGCATCGTAGCGCCGCGTCTCTGAGTCGCGACGGTCTAGGCTGCCGCGACAGTCCATGCATTATCCATACACGTGGGCAATACTGTCGCGATGCTCCTCTCTGTCGCGTCTCCATGTCGCGGCCCTACGATACGCCGCGACAGCAGCTGCGCATGCAGGCCTCCGCAACCACCTCCTATTTATCCTCTCATGGCTTTATCTTTATCTCTAGGGATTATCTCAGCCTCTTAAGCGAGATTTGGGCCCTAGGGACTCTCCTTAAGGCTCCTAAGGACTCTCCATCCGAGTTTGGGTGGGATTTATCTCCCATTTTAATTAATTCTCATTTTAAGGAGATATTCTCTCTCAAAAGCTCTATAAAAAGAAGCCTTCTCTTCAAGGACAAGGGGGCTCCGGATTTCACCCCGAAGGGTTGCCAAATTCCCCACTGATCTGGACTTGGCCACGCAGCCCTCCCATTTCCTCTGATTCCCTCACATTTCCACCTCAAAATCTTGTTCATTTCACATCCATGGAGCGTGGAACGTGAGGAGGACGACTCCCACTTCATCCAAGAGCTTCCGCACGATCATTGGAACGAACATCAAGCCAGGGAGTCACCCTAATGGGGCTCATTCTCCTCCCCTCTCCTTTTCCTCTATTTTCTTCATGCATGTTATTTTATTCCTAGATAGGTTGCACTCCTTCCCATTCCCACGTTTTCCTATAACCCAAGGGGTTTAAAAACCACCCCAGGTTCGTTCCCTTCATGTTGGTTTATTTCCTTTCATTTTTAGAATAGTTACTACACTAATCATGTTCTAATAGGGTTTTTCTTTGTTGTTTCTCTTTGATTGGTAGGCATACAAACAAGGTACTACGAGGAGCTCTCGTCCTCTGGCCGGCCGGAGGAAGGGAAGGAGGTCTCACATCCATTATCTCCCGCACACAGAGAACGCGACGGCTGAGGGCGACGCGACACAGCGACGCGTCAGGATTAATTGACGCGTTACCAGACATTGTCGCGGTCTGTAGGACGACCGCGACACCAGGTCCGCCCCCCTTTCTCTCTCCTTTTCCTAGTTAAGTTAGCCCGTGTTATTTTCTTATCATTAGGCAACTTACTAGGTGGCGATCACATCCATATTTCCATGCCCTTATATTGAACACTTGTTCGCGTGTCGAGGGGAAGCACAATCCCTGTGATTACAATCGCGAGCGTACCTTTTTGGCGGGGAGATTATGCGGGGGACTATGTGGGTCCTATCTTCCTCTACGAACACGGCCGGCCGCGGTGGAGGGCGTTTTCCTCGTTTGATTACCCTGACAAAAAAAAGAGACAATGAAAAGAAGGGCGGATTAGCCGAATGTGTAGTATAAAAATTCTAAAATAAAGAATGGAAATAATAACATGGAGGAGGACACACCTTGTGTGGTGGTTTTTGAACCCCTAAAATAGGTGTGTGTGTGTGTGTGCATGCATGTGTGTGTATGAAAGAAATAAAAGGGGCGCGCGGGGCCCGGAGGAGAAGAAAATATAAAGAGCCACGTGGGGCCCGGAGGAAGTGGAAATGCAAATAGAAAAGGAGGGGGGGGGTGCTTCCCCAAAACGGATGGCGTGTCGGCTCCGCGGCGTTTCCGGTGGGACAGACGGAGGAAGACGAGGAAGAAGCTTCCGCGTTGCCCCACTCTGGTACACGTGGAAGAAGGAGACGACGGAGCCGGACTCCGGGGAAGGAGGACGGATCGGCGAGGAATGGCTCGGAGTCGAGGCGAGGATCCGGCAGGGCTTCGCCGCTTCTGGAATCCCCCATGAACAAATGACCTCTCGGGTCATACTTATAGGCAACAGATTCTTGAATCGCGTCCAAACAGAAAGCCGCGATTATGAATTGAATCGCGTCTGGGCGGCAGGCCGCAATTAAGAAAGTCAAACCGATGTGACGGGTGCATGATGGCCGTAGCCTGCGGCTATGTTTCTGAATCGCGTCTGGCCAGGCCACCGCGACTTAAATCGCGTCCGCCTGGTCCGCCGCGATTCAGACTTGCATGGTTTCGAGGCAATCAGCTCATAAATGCTCGGATTTGATCTTCTGAATTGCGTCCACTGACAAGGACGTGATTCAGGGATTTTGTCATGATTACACGGCGTGCGCGGCCATAGGCTTTTTGACTTTTTAAACGCGTCGTCCTTAGCAAACGCCTTTCTAATTTGAACATGTGACAGAAAAAGGCCCTTAAACGCGTCGGTGTTGACCACCGCGTCAAGGGACCTAAATGCGTCCACCAAGACCGCCGCGTTTAAAAGGCGTCCACTGTAGTGGACGCGAATCAATGAAGCTGTGCCTTAATCAAATGAAGCTATGCCTTAATCAATGAAGCTTCCAGGGGCGCTGCCCCCGGACCCCTGCGACCTGACCGCGCAGGTCGATCCGCGACCGAACCACCTGGGGAAGCATCGAGAAAGAATGGGTGAGATCCAAAAATATTGGGAAACTACTCTTGCAAGGCAAAATGAGGGCCATTTGTGGCGTTACGGTGCAATATGAAATTTGCCCGCGGTGGAGCCAAATTCGCGTGTCTACAACGTCCCTCCGAGACACCGCGACAACCTGACAGGTCTCTCTGATATACCTGCCCTTCTGACAGGCGTCAGACGACCAAAAAAATAGAACCCTGTCGCGACGCATAAGGTGGTCGCAACCTAGATGACTGTCGCATTGGGCACCTCCGTCGTGACACTAACACGTCGCCCAGGCCGGACGCGTTAGTGGCCAGTCATCCAACATAACAAACGGAAAGCCGGAAAACCCAGGATGTTACAGCTGCTCTTTGAGGGGTGCTGAGTTTGGGACGGCAATTGGCATGTCAGTCTCGGAAGGGCGAGTGTGCTTAGCACCTCGACTCACCTTCTTCTTGCCCCGGGACGACAAGAGTTCCCTCTTGGCCACCTCGGCGAGAGAAGGGCCGACGCTTTTCTTGGAAGGGGGAGCCGACGATGATCCCTTGTCAGCCATCACTGCGTGAAAAGGTCAGTTATCTTAAAATTGTAATGACAATCAAATAAGAGAATCATGGTTCAGACCTCGTTCGGCCTCGGCTATTAGCTCGAACAGCTTCTCGGAAGGCTCGAGTAGGTCGGGAGGCTCCACCGCCTGCAGAGACCCGAACTTCGAGAGCTCGGATTCAACAAGGTTCGGGGAACGGAAGGCCTTGTCTCGAATATTGATTGCGGACCAGGTGGTCGGAAAGGGCCATCCGGATGAGCAGTGGATGAAGACGAAGTTCCTCTTCCAGTTGTGGACTGAGAACGGAATTTGGCCAAGTATTTGCCGACCTGACCGAGTTGCGAAGTACAGCCAGTCGCCAAAAGCCTTAACCGAGAAGCAATAAAAGAAGAGCCGAGAGGTTAGAAGGACCTCGGCTAGGGCACAAGCTGCTAGGAAGCCGACAACCGACCTCCAGGAGTTAGGAGTCAGCTGCGAAGGAGCGGCCCCCAGCTTGAGAAGGAGAAAGATGATGAAAGGATGGAGAGGCAGCCGGAAGCCTGCTCGGACAGCCTCAGAATAGAGGCAGACTTCGTTCTCCATCGAGTAATGGGCTTGGAGTTGCTTGTTTGCATAGACGGTGGAGTGCTCGGAAGGACGAGACCTGGATGATTCTTCATCCATTCAAAGGTCTCGGGATCAATCTCACAATGGGCGTCAGCAACATTGTCAGCTTTCCGATGAGCGCCCGAGGTGTGGGATGATGGTTTCCTGGGAACATATGTCCCAGGACTGACGTGAAGAACAGAAGACTCCTCGGCAGGCCCCGATGCCTGGACATCAGGCCGAGAAGCATCCGGAACAGTCGCCCTCTCGGAAGGACAAGAGGGCGGGGACGCCTTAGACGAGGAAGAGAAGTTCTCGGAAGGAGAACCTCCGGCTGATGAGTCATCAGAAAGGCGAGGACCGGAAGAAGTTGAAAACGAACTAGATGAAGACATCGCTTACCTCTGAAGGAAGCAAGTGAGGAGCAAGGTCGGACGTCAAGTGCTCGGACGTCGGCATTGATGTTGTCAGCACGTCGACTGGTCGTCTGAGGGTAGATCGCGCGTGAGAACAAGGGTGGTTTTTCGGCAGCAGACCCCACTATTTATAGTGTCGGGGTATCAATCGAATCCAACGGTGGACATTCATCTTCCATGACAACGGAGGAGATCCACACACGTGGCGCTACTGGAATGGCCGTCGGGCGTCGCTTCGGATTCCGATCAACGTGGGCGGCGAGGAGCGCCATGATGGTGCGGGGGAGTCGAGAAGGCGATCTGACCACTGGTGCATCGTACGAGGTGACGTTCGACGCAGGGCGGCTCTGACCGCACAGTGATGCGTCCTTATGACAAGGCGGCGTCTAACATCAAGGTGACGCGGCACTGAGCTGGCCACGTGGGCTAACAGGGCCACGCGGCCGGATATGTACTCTCGGCGGAAGTTCAAGTTCACCTTGGCCTTCGTTCATAGTCCGACGTGAACCTGGGGGGCCAATGATACGGGGATATCCAGCAGGTCAGCTTGGTCCTCAGTTTCAGCCGACCACATTGAAGCATAGTTCGACCTCATCGAAAGCATAGGCTGACCACCTCCATCACAGACAGAACATTAGCTAACCGACGTATAAGGTCGGAACAATGAATCCTCTTTGCGCCTTGGGCCGTCTTTCACAGCTCGACAAAGGACAATCTCTCTGCTCGGACGGAGCCGACCTGGTGCCCAGCGTACTCGCGCGTGCCGTAAAGCGATCCTCACGTGACTGACGAGGCAGATATGGTAAGATCTGATGATCACGGGACCAATAACTGCGGCTATTAAGACCTTGGTCGCGATGACCTGGCAGGACGGTGGCTACTTCCAATCCGGCATCAATCACGGAAACCCCCAACGAGATTCGCGGGGTCGTCCAGCTATTACACATATGTCCTAACACTATATAAGAGGCAGACACTCCACAGGCGCAAGTATGTTGTTCTACCCCAAACTAGGTCATTCTGCTCGGCTAGCGTCTGACAAGAGCGTCGGAGTGTCTCCTCGCCGAGGTCTCTCGGCGAATTTTACAGGTCAGATCGGGAGCTCGGAACCAGCGTCACACGTCGGCTAAGCGCGCTTTATATGGTATTCATCGGCTTGGTCATCTCGGCTCATTCTGGCGAGGAACACCTCAACGGTCACCTCAGCCTGAGCCGACCTATGTTGCAATTATCGTAACAAAAGTCACCCACAATTTCTACAAAAATATCCTCCTTTGCAGATTTGTTTACAGAGTCATCAATTTTATTTTCTTGTTATTTTTAATAATTCACTACATTGTAATATTCTATGTAAATGTCTATGCTCGTTATGTTCAGTTAGCATTTTGTTACAGTATCTTATTTCTTTGCCCTGGATACTCAACCAAATTTAAAAAGGATCCAAGAAATGTTCTTAATTTCATGTTATCTTCCTCACTCTTTATCTTTGTATCTCTTTCGTTGGCACAATATACTAGTCAATTTTTTTACAAATATTTAAAATTTGATGTTATGAATAAAATACTCTCAACAACTCAATTAGAGGTTGAGAATAAACATATTATTTAGGGTTTTTTTTCATATTACTCTCTAAAATTTACTGATATTCCAAATATCACTTTAAAATCTCCGTAATTCTTAAAAACCTCATGAATCTACCGTTCTTCGAGAAAAACCTCCGTCATTTATTCCCATTAAAATGGTAAACTTAATCAGGATTAGAGTTAAACTTGCATAATAAGTCTCCTTTGCAGTGCCCAAGTAAAGCTCTCTCTCTCTCTCTCTCTCTCTCTCTCTCTCTCTCTCGGGTATGCCCTTCTACTGAGGCCCTCACAAGCACAAAGCTGTCATTTCAGATACTCAACAAGGTAGAAGAAGGGTGAGGAAGAAAGAAAAGATATTTTAATCTTAAAATTCATTAGCGTATCTTCAAAATCGAACATTCCCTCTGTTAATGTCTTTTTTAAATGTCAATTAATTGTAAGGGGTTATTTATGAATCCGAAGTAGGTTTCGAAAGGGTTTAAGGATTATAAAAATTTCAGAGTAATGTTTGGAATATAGATAGATTTCAAAGAGCAATACGTAAAAAAATCCTAATATTTATCTCTATACTTATTATAAAAAGTTATGAAAAATAAAATGCATAATTTTATAAATAACAATACCCTTCAAATTTTATCCACTACATAATTTCAAATTAAATGTGAGCAAGTGGACAGCGGAGTTGAGGACACCAATTAACCCGATCAATTAGAACTCTTATCTAAAAATAAATGATTTCGAGTTCAAATTTTTTTAAAAAATTACCTGATTTATAAATAATCTTCGAATTGAGTAGACGTCAGAAATTTCAGATTAAGTGAGATAAAATAACATGGTACCAACAATAATCCCAAAGAAAAGGTGGACAGCGGAGCTGAAATGGGGGGTGGGGGGGGGATAGAATCGACTTCGGATAATTTAGCCACTGAACTGTACTAAAAAGACAAGATGATTAAGACAACGACCGACCTGGCACGTTGCCGGATGTGTCCGCTCACCCAACGCAAGCAGGTAGGAAAGGACGGTCGCGAATTGGACGAAACGGCATGAGAAGAGGAGAGAGAGTAACAAAATAACACGAAACAGAAAAATCTCTCATTTGCCGGCTTTCCCAAATCCAGCGGCCTTATCTTTACCGTCCTCTGCCTCCCCAATGATCATCGGACATCTGCAGAAGGCAGGCGCCTCCTCGAGCGCTTCAGCGCCCAGCTCAGCCCAGCCATGGAACGGGGTTCCACAGCCGCTTCCGCCGCTCCGCCAACGGCCAAAGCCAAGGTCAAAGTGTACATCATGTAAGCGAAGCACCTCGCCGGCGGCGGCAGCCGCAGCCGTCCTTGCGGTGTCATGCTGTCACCTCTCTCTTTCTCTCTCCTTTGCACTGCTTGGCACTTCCATCATCCTTCCCTTACTGGTCCTTTTTTTTTTTTGCTTTAATCTTTCTTGCTTGCCTTAATTTTCGATTTCATATATGTGTAGAAAGCTAGATGGATAAGAACTCTTTCCTCATATTGGTTTTGTTTTATCCTGTCCTGCCCTCGATCGATGGATCCATCCTACAAAGAGCAGTTACTACTCTTTGCACGGGCACGTGGAAATCATGGCGCGAGAGGTCCAGCGAGGGGCCAATTCGGTCGCCGGCGTGGAAGCCACGCTGTGGCAGGTGGCGGAGACGCTGCCGGAGCGCGTGCTGGAGAAGATGCGGGCGCCCCCGAAGGCGGACGACGTGCAGGTGATCGCGCCGGAGCAGTTGCCCGAGGCCGACGCCTTCCTTTTCGGCTTCCCCTCCCGCTTCGGGATGATGGCCGCGCAGTTCAAGGCCTTCTTCGACGCCACCGAAGGCCTCTGGATCACGCAGCGGCTGGCGGGCAAGCCCGCCGGCATCTTCTGGAGCACCGGATTCCATGGCGGCGGCCAGGAGCTCACAGCGTAACCCTCTCTAGTCTCCCGTCTCTTCCCCTACTGTGTGCTGCCTCCTTCGTCCTGATTTCTCCAACCCAACTCCTTAAAATTCCCAAACATCTTTAAGGAGTAGTTGTTGTCGCTGCTGCTGCTGGGCAGGTGGACGGCCATCACCCAGCTTTCCCACCACGGGATCATCTACGTGCCCATCGGCTACACATTTGGCAGCGGCATGTTCGAGATGGAGGAGGTGAAGGGCGGCTCTTCCTATGGGGCCGGCACCTACGCAGGGGATGGCTCTCGCCAACCCACCGATCTGGAGCTCCGGCAGGCATTTTACCAAGGCCAGTATGTCGCCGGCATCGCCAGCAGGCTCAAGGCCGGTGGCGCAGCCGACGAAGACGACCACAGGGCGACTGTGACGTCTCCACCCGCCGTCTGATCTGATCCAGTCGCGCGCATGCAAATCCCTTCGCTTGAGATGAAGCAAGAAGATGTAAGTTAATGAATCCTGCTGCGAAAGGGTTCCTCGGCCGTTGAGTTCATCGATCGTCCGATAAGAATACATTTGAATCGATCGGCCGATAAGAATACATTTGTACATATCTACGTTTTTTTTTCCCACCACTTCTTACTTCATTGCATCAGCATCTCATCCACTCGCTCTTTTTTTTTTTTTTTTTTTTTTTTTTTGGGGGGGGGGGGGGTGTTTACGCTAGTAGGGGTGGCACTGGGCCGGGTTTGGACCGGACCCGTGCTGGCTCGGGTCCAGTCCGGTCTCCAATCGTTCGGCCCGGCCCGGCCTGACTCGATTTTTTGAAACCCGGCCCGACCCGACCTAACTCGATTTTTTGAAGTCCGATCCGACCCGATTTTTTTTAAAATATTATTATTATTTATTTATTTATTTTTATAATAAAATTAGTGTTCATTGAATCAAAATAACATAAAGTAAATATTAGACTAATCTAGATAAATTTATTTCTAGTTGTTACAAATATGAAATAAATGATAAGTCAATAAAGATAGTTCCACAACATAATTTTCAATTCAAAATTTTAGAATAATAGAATTATCACCGTGTTATTTTTTTTTAAAAAAAAAATACTGGACCACCGGGCCGCCCGGGCCGAGCTGAGCCAAGTCCGAGCCCGGCCCAATCTTACTCCGGGCCGAGCTGGGCCGGGCTCAAAATTTTAAAAATGTTAAATCGTCCGGCCCAAACCCATGTAAAATCGGACCGGACCACCGAACCTTCGGGCCGGCCCGGCCCAATTGACACCCCTATACGCTAGTCGGTTGATCTAGTCTTTTAAATTATATTGACACATTTTGGATTTGAGATTTAAGATGTATATTTAAATTTTGATTATTTATAAAATTTTAAAAAAATTCTTATAATTTTGAACGGATTTGGATATTAAAATTTTTTCATTTGATAAATGACGAAATATATAATCAATCGGACCACTTGTTTTTAGATAGGAATAGAATAATATCTTTCTTAAAATATATAAATTATGCGGAAGCCCAACCAACAAAATCTTCAGGGTGGACATTAAGATGCTGGACGGCCAACCAAGGACAAAAATAGCAATATTGATGGTACTCTCTCAAAGATATATAGTTTTCAAATTTACTCTAATATCGACCATCCTCAAGTACATCAATCATTGTTGCATAAGTGTATATATGGCTCAAGAAGTGCGTATATACGCACATTCCATGATTCCACGACAACTTCTTTTAAGTGGCTTTTGGTATTAATTATCAAAAAGTAAAAATTGAAAAAATTTTGATTGTGCAAAAAAAATGTTGTGAAAATGTTTTGACGCTCGCGCCGATGAGACCTCATCTCTTTGTGCGTTTTCGTGAACGACTACGAAATTATTAAAATAAAAATTCATTCCGTCGCCATTTCTTTCTCTCCATTGTTTTTACTCAAAATTATTTCAAATGCGGTCGAAGACCCTTTTTTCAGCAACGAGAAGCGAAGAAACGCGCGACTTCTCTCTATCTCTTTCCTCATGAGTTCAAAATTCAACTTGTACAAAAGTCGAAACCATCGAAATTTATTTGGAAACTTATGCGCGGTTGTTAGACATCTTGACATGAAAAACTTTGCCACCGGTGTTGCCATCTGATTTTACTATCTTTTATCATACTATTATTTAGCGTGCCACATCATATAACTGTTCGTCGCATCCAAAAACAGAAATAATAAGGGTCATTCTACGAGTAGAGATTTAGAAAGAGAGCGGGAGGATCCCCTCCTCTTTGTCATGCATAAGCTATATTTGCTATATAAATACTTTGCCCTTAATATTTATTTCTTTCACAAATAAGTAAATCTTAATGGTGCATATATATATATATATATATATATATATATATGCTCCTTTTTTCTAACATATACAACGTGTTCTACGAAATTCAGCTTTTAAGATGCTCTCCTTATTACATTGGTTTCTGCGTCTAACCAAAATTGTGGAGGACTGGAGAGTCAATTAGAAATATATATGTTTTACTATATATTTAATATCGTAAGAAATATCCGTATGCTATGCTCATCTCTACATAACTATTTAAGGGGAGGGATTAGGAAAGAATGGATTAATTCCTGCTATTTTCTGTTTGCACTCTTAAACAATAACACATTTATTTAATTAGGGCTTGTTTGATAACATTTAATAGGTATTTTATGTCTAAAGTGAATAATTTTTAAGATTTTAAATTGTTTATATAAATATTTGAAATAATATTTGATTTAATCACTTAATTTTTAAGTTATGAGTAAATCACTTTTTTTTTCCAGATCCACAATCAATCACCGACGGGACCGCTAACGACCAACTAGAATTCGGCAATAACTGTCAGTGGTTGGCTAGATTCCAGCTACATTTTGGTGACAGTTGTCAGATTTCGGCGATGACTGACGGCCGTCAGATTCCGACAATAACCTTCAATGGCTGACCGAATTTCTAGCCACATTTTGATCATTCCAAATACTGGCCATATTAATGTCGGTATTGTCAAGTGGAAATTGATGGAGACAAAAAAAATTAAATTCTCATCCAATATTTGTGCCCAAGACAAATTAATATCCGTGTTGCTAACGCATGATCATCATAAAATTGAGGCTGCGGGTCATGCCGATCATTGTTGATTGTTTTTACAATTATTTTGAAATATGATTAATTATTTAATATTTATTAATTTTAATTATTTCACTAAATTTCCTTTTTTAACTGGCCTTTTGTTGACAGCCAAAATCTTTTTTGATAAGGTACAAAGTTAGCGCCTGGTCAAATATAAAAGCCGTCCAAGGCCCAAGGAGCAGGAATTAAATATCACGCATGGCATCGACATCAACAGTTCAGGGAAATTCTTGTTTCGTGTGGAGGCCGAAGACAGAAGCGGGATCGCAGTGGATAATGCATGTTTCAAATTTCTTATTTTTCCTTATTTGTTAATGGGCCAAGTTAGGGGGGCAAGCAGCTTCAAAATACTCACAGTTGGGCCTGAATCCAAGGACGACAGTGTTAACGGGCCTAACTAATGCAATCTCAAATTTTCATCCATGGGCCAAAAGCCAAATGAAGCGAACTGATAGAGGTCATTTTAAGGAGCTAATCACCACTTTCAGGAGGGCCGGTGGGGTTGTCATCTATTCAACCAGAGCCAAAAGAGTAAAACAAAGAGCCTACCCCAGCGACCAAGCCTGATGGTGGTCACTCTAAGCTAGCAATGACCAGTCCTTCCAGAATACTCCTTCCATCTTATCCTCTCTAACCACCACGGGTGAAAGAGTAAAAGCCCACCTCAATATTTGCGGCTTTACCCGCACCTATCCACCATTATTTGCTGACCTACCCGCACCTATCCACGGGTGTTTGTCTAAGACCCGGTTATTAAAAAAAGAGAAAAATATCAATATACTTCTATAAAATATAGGAATGATCAATATATATGTACCTTTATAGAATCTACCCATATATCCCCCAAAAGTCCTCAACCAATGTTACCATATCTCTAAAGTTAATTGACGTGTTAATAGAGCAATGTTTAGACCTGAAGGATCGAAATAAATGTGTGGAAAAGATCTAGAAGGGGGGGATGAATAGATCTTAGCCACTTTTGCGGAAGCTTAAATATTTTTTAAAAACTATTTAGAATCAGAGGCAATGTTATCAGTGAAAAGCTACTGATCAGATTAGATTGGAGTGAGTTGAAAAACTTAGATGTGAATCAAGTTGATTAAGTGAATTAAAACCGAATCCTATGCAAGCATCTAGCGGATGAATCAGTCAAACCACAGAAAACACATGCACAAGGATTTTTTAGGTGGTTCGGAAATCACCCATGTGATTCCTACATCCACCCCTCACAACCCGTGAGGATTCACTAACACAACTGGGTAACACACCCACTGGAGCCTGACAACTCCAACACTGAAGAGCTTACAACTCACACCACTTCTAGAGCAAGACTACTCTAGAACAACTGAGCAAGACTGCTCAACCCACACTTGAGTTTGACAACTCAACACTGAGCACAACGGCTCACAACAACCTGAGCACAAGGCTCACACATAGACTTGCTAGACACCAACTTAAGACATAGATCCTCTAGCAACAGATCTAGTCGAAGTTTGAGAACTCTAAAGAGAATTATGCAGAAGTACTTGCATAATCTCAAGAGATATCTCAGAAGAACAGAAGAAATGTAAAATTGAATTGAAAAGTCTTCGTTCTTCAGTGTACTCCCTTGTAGAGACTTGAATTGGGAAGAAGAATGTGAAGCTTGAAGTCCAAGTCGATGCTCTGCAATCTGAGAAGTTGGATCTTCCTCGAGTTCTTCACCAAAGGAGTCTTCTACAGGATCTGCTTCCTTGGAATGCTTCGAAGGAATCTACAGGAATCAAATTCCAATTCCCACACCTTGAATTGGTGGGAATTAGTCTTCTGGAAGCAATTGGAGAGCAGAGGAGGAGACACGAGCTCTTCTGGCCGCCAGGAGCTTCTTGGAGGCTCTGAGAGAGTTGGTTTTTTCTCACACTTGAAAACAGGCCGAAAAGAACCTTTTATACCCTTAGGATTCCAAAGATACCCTTTTGGGGTACAAGGGCACGCTTTCCTAGGAAGATTCTGATCGCCCTAGAAGGACACGTGGCAGCCATCAACTTTTAAGATGAAAAGTTTCCGTAGTGTGTCGACCTGCCCTGGTGGTTGTGTCGACACACTGTCCCAAAGATGGAAAAACCTGTTCTGGGAGGAAGGTCCCGTGTCGACCTGCTCTTGAGTGTGTCGACCTGCTGTCCCAATTCCTCAAACTGGCTGTTCTGGGAACTGGGTCTAGTGTCGACCTGCCCTGGGAGTGTGTCGACCTGCTGTCCCAATTCCTCAAACTGGCTGTTCTGGGAACTGGGTCTAGTGTCGACCTGCTCTGGGAGTGTGTCGACCTGGGTACCCTTGATCTCTGGAAAACTGCCACTCGTGTCGACACACTCTTGACATGTGTCGACACACTCTTGACATTTTTGCACAATTTCTCTTTGAGTCTGTGTTGATGTGTCGACACCATTGATGGGTGTGTCGACACATCTTTTGCATAAAAAGTTTGTACCTGAAAAATAAACACATATATCATTAGTTAAATGATTTATCATTACCATAAATGATAAATGTGGTTTGAAAAATGCTTTTTGAGCATGACTTTCAGGTATGATGCTTTTGACATGTTCCAATTAAATTGCTTTAAGAACACTTCTTGTCATCATCAAAATAGGAGGGAAATGATATGAATTAGACATTCAACCCAACAATCTCCCCCTTTTTGATGATGGCAACATTAATCCATATTTGAATGTGGTTTTGATGAAGTGTGATTTTTTAAGCAATTTTTATTGATTAAGTTTTTGTTTTTCTTTTTGTTCATACTTGTCAATGTCCTTTTGATATTGTTCAGTAACAATTGATGATATTTTTGTGAGATACAATGTTACTTGAAATTAGAAGTTTTGTGCACACAAGTCAACAATTGAACAAGTATTCACACACAAAGACAAAAATTTGTATTGAAGCCAAACAACCATTTCATTTCATTCAAAAGATCATTACATTTCATTCATTCTTCTCCCCCTTTGACATTATCAAAAAGAATGTACATTAGGTAGAAGATGGAGGAGGAGGAGGAATTGGAGCTAGAAGCATCTCAATATCTGACAACGTTTATCCATTGACTTCATGCTTGACTTTATCTGTTCATGGATAGATGTCAGCCGAGTGTGAAGATAATGCTCCATTTTATCAGTATGCTCTATCAAGGTGCTCTGAGTTCTTTTCAGTTCATCTGAAACATGTTGAGAACTTGATGAGCCAGCTGACCAACCAGGTCTTTGCATTATCTTGAATTCCATGGTCAATGCTTTAAGCTGCTTGTCTATGTGCTCATTGAAATTCCTCATACTTTCCAAATCATCCACAAAATGAGCAAATGACAGTCTGGTGCTGGAAATCTCATGCAATGTTTGGTTGGTGTTGAAGACATCTGCTTGGGAATTGGCCAAAATTCCCTGAAGAACTTTCTCCAACTTGTCCTGATGTTCTTTTAGCTCAATATAGGAATCTCCCAGAGTTCCTATAAGTCTGTTAAATCGCTGAGCTGCATAATCGGAAGCTGCCTTCTGCTCAATAAATTTGGCAGAAACTGTGTTTTCCAGTCTTTGAATCCGTAGCTCAAAAGATGTGGACATGGATTGAAGTGAGGAGTTGAAGGATTCAAATTTTCATTTAGGAAAGATATCAATTCTGGTGGAACAGGAGGCCCACCAGAAGATGTGGATGGTTGGAATGAGGGTTGTGGAGAAAAATGAGGAAGCTGAGGTGAGAGAGGATCATGAAAAGGACTGACATTTTCATTAGGAGTTTGATCCTCATGCATAGGAGGCTGATCCTCTTGACTTAGGGGCTGGTCCCCTTCAGCTGGAGGCTGTTCCTCCTGTGCTTGGGGCTGATCCCCTTGAGCCTGAGGCTGGTCCTCCTGAGGTTGGGGCTGTTCCCCTTGGTCTTGAGGCTGTTCCTCTTGAACTGGAGGAGCTTCAACACAGCTGGTCCTCTTCTAATTTGATTTCCCTCCAATCTAAATCCCATAAACTTCTGGATATTCTTGAAGGTGTAGATGTTTGACTTGGGAATGGATTGGGATTTTTCATTTTCCAATGGCACACCAAAGTGCTTGAACACTGAGGTCAGATGTGCTCCATAAGGTAGAGATCTCTTGAGGTCTGCTCTTGTAGTTTCAGAAATGATTTGATAAAGAATCACATGAAGGTTGACCTTGATATCTTTGACCATGCAATAGAGTATGAATCTCTGGATATCTGTCAATCTATCCCTCCCACCACCTTGAGGGGTAACTATGGTTGTCAAGATGTGGTGAATTACCCTTAATACAGGTGGAAATGAGTTGGCATTAAACCTTGTCACATAGGTTTGTTTGGGATCTGATGGATCTGCAGGATGGCCTGTCAAGATTGAGTAGGCTTCATGTAAGTCAAATTCAAATTCATGGTAGTCAGCCCCTTCATCTGGCACTTTGAAAATGGAGGCTGCTACGTCAGTTGGCATGTCTATCTCTATCCCCTTGACTTTGGATTTAAAACCTTCTTCTGTGCAGGTGAGGTTTTTGTAGAACTCTCTAACTAACCTTGGATAGCAGACTTGAAATTCAGATATAAAGGATATCCAAGATTGAAAGGAAAAGTAGGTTTGAATTTCGGGGAGAGAGTCTGCTAATTGGGTGTCTGTAAGGTCTAGAATTCTTGGCTTCAAAATCAGCTTGGCAGCACTCACGGATTCTGAGGGTATATCCTCTTGAGACTCAGTAGAGGAAGAAGAAGATGATTCCTCAGCATGGTCAGAGGAATCGCCCGAAATGTCTGATCTAGGGTTTGAAACTTGTCTACCTCTGCCAGTAGTGGAGGTCCTACCTCTCTTTGAAGCTCTGAGAGGTGCAGAAGAGGATCCTGGAAGCTCTGCAGGATCATTTCTTCGCTTGGTTCTTCTTTCAATCTGTTCAACCGGAACCTGTGCCGGAACCTGCCTTGAAGAAGCCTGAGACCTTGCGCCACGGCGGGGACCCAACTTGCGGACCATGGTGCAAGGAAGGAGTGGAATTTCAGAGAGGAGATGGAAGATTGGAGAGGTGATTGAAGGGATGAAAGTTAGAGAGAAATGGGGAAAATTTCTTGCCGGAAAGGTGAGAGTTTGGCCGTCGGGTCGACCTGATGCCCAAAAAGGGATGCAGTGGTACACTGCCCCGCAGGAACAACAAGGGTTTAAGGTGAACCCGAAAGATTTGAAAAGGTTCTGGCAAGAAGGCAGTGTCGACACATGAGGAAGGGTGTGTCGACCTGACTGGGATTGTGTGTCGACACGAGAGAGAATTGTGTCGACACAGAGAGAAATGTGAATTTTTGAGAGGAAATTTTTGAGAAATTTGGGGACATCTTTATAATGATAAATAATGAGAGGAATTATCATTTCAGGATTTTTAAGAGGCCTAAAAATTCATTTGCTGTATTTTGCAAAAATTCATTACAGTTCAAGTATTTCACACAATTTCCAACAGGATATTAGCATTCCAAGACTTGAATCAACAAAATGATAAATTGAGGGATATAATGTATCTAACAATCAACCAAAATCTGCCATGTTTCTCAATTTTCAAGAATTAAAGATATCATCTAGACTAAACACAGTTGTGTTGAAAGTAAAACACAAACTTAAAGAACAACTTGATGAAGGAGGAAGATGATTCTTTCTAAACAAATCTCCAATAATTTTCATATTTTTGTTCTTTTAACAAACTATCAAATGATGTAAATCTCTTTCACTCAAGTACTAGTGCTTTTTACACACCATAGTCCCTGGATACTCAAGATTTAGTCATTGTCAAGTCTCAAAGGGGTAAATGATGACCTTTTGACATGAAAATATACGTTTTGTAGACGCCAATATTTCCAGTTACTCAGTCATCATCAAAAAGCATAGCACATAATTGCTTAAATTTTGAGGTTATTTTCAATTTGGATCCCCTTTGAACAGAGTTAACAATAATGCCTCATGACACATAGCACTTCATTCATTGTGAAGGTGTGCAGTTTCTCAGCACAAATGCCATTGCTCTGTTGGATTTATAAGATTTTGGAGAGTTTGTGAGATAGAATTCAAATACATCCAGTCATCAGTTGCAAACAAGGAAATGTTTTAAGTTCAATACACAATTGTTATTTAGTTTAGGAAGAGATCTGAATTTCTGTGGATTGAGAGACATAGTGGAAAGTTGATTAGTAAAAAATATAATGTATCACTCAAGGTTCATTTTGAGACTCTAGACTTTAGAATGAGGACATCATGCAAGGAATTGATGAAATGCAAGAAGGGTTTTGAAATTTGCAAAAAGATGACTTGTGAATTTTCTAGCTCCCCCTGAGATGATGATTTCAATCATTTTTTATCAAAATAAAGATATGCATTTTTTTTGAAATCAGAAAGAATGTTTCTTTTTGGATAACAAAGATTTCTTCTCAACAATTGTATATTCATTTCTTGGTACTTGGCGGAGACACATACTCTCGCATAGTGAAAGTGTCCAGACAAGCATAACCTGTCCTTCTCCAAGTCACCATTTGATATACCAAGAGATTTCAATACAATAAGAGTTGAAGAATTATTATCAAAAAGAAATGAAGGTTAAAACTGTGCAAGTTTTGAAATCAGAAAAGACATTCTCTTTGAACAATAAAAGCTCCCCCTCAACTATTGCATATTGACTTCTTAGTACTTGGCGGAGATATGTTCTCACGCATAGTGAAAGTGTCTAGACAAGCATAACCTGTCCTTCTCCAAATCACTATTTGATATACCAAGAAGTTTCAACACAATCAGAAGTGAAGAATTTATTGTAAAAAGGGAAATGGAATTGAAAAAGAGAGAGATATGAGCAATGTAGCTTGAGGAAGCAAGGAGTTATGAAATACAAAGAACTCCCCCTTAGACAATGCATAGCACTCAACCCAAACTTTAAGAGAGATCAGAAGGATGGACATTTACAAAGACCAAGTTCTCTCCTTAAAGATGAGAATCTATTTTCAG
Organism: Colocasia esculenta; assembly: GCA_014218235.1. Classification (NCBI taxonomy): domain Eukaryota; kingdom Viridiplantae; phylum Streptophyta; class Magnoliopsida; order Alismatales; family Araceae; genus Colocasia; species Colocasia esculenta. The sequence continues at coordinate 165,368,256 of CM024755.1, read as the reverse complement.
GAAGGGGTTTTGTGAATATGTCTGCAATTTGTTTTTCAGTTTCAATAAAATGGAGTTCAAAAGATTTCTTTGCAACCTCATCTCTCAAGAAATGATGCCTGATTTCAATGTGTTTTGTTCTAGAATGCTGAATGGGGTTTTTAGAAAGATTGATTGCACTTGTGTTGTCACATAGGATGGGTACACACCCTAAATCTTGGTTATAATCAAGAAGTTGATGTTTCACCCAGAGAATCTGAGTTCCACATCTACCTGCTGCAACATATTCAGCTTCTGCTGTTGACAGAGCCACTGAATGTTGCTTCTTAGAAGCCCAAGAAATAAGGCACCCACCTAGAAATACACACAAGCCACTTGTGCTTTTTCTATCTAACTTACACCCAGCATAATCAGCATCACAATAGGCAAACAATTCTAACTTGCAACCAGCAGGATACCAAATTCCTAAGTCACATGTTCCAACAAGATATTTAAAAATTCTTTTCACAGCAAGCATATGACTTTCTTTAGGATTTGATTGGAATCTAGCACATAAGCACACACAAAACTGAATGTCAGGTCTAGAAGTAGTAAGGTAGAGCAGAGAGCCAATCATACCTCTGTAGGTCTTTGGATCTACTGACTTACCAGATGGGTCTTCTTCTAGCTTAGCATTTATTGCAATGGGTGTGCTTGAATGTTTAAGGTTCTGATAGTCAAACCTTTTCAGTAGCTCCTTGACATATTTGGTTTGACTGATGAAGATTCCTTCATTCGTTTGGTTAACCTGCAATCCCAAAAAGAATGTTAAATCTCCCATTAAGCTCATTTCAAATTCATTCTGCATTTGATTTGAAAATTCAGTGCAAAGGCCTTTATTGGTGGAGCCAAAAATTATGTCATCAACATAAATTTGGACCACAATTATTTGATTTTTTACTGTTTTTGTGAACAATGTTTGATCAACATTACCTCTAGAATATCCTTTTTCAAGTAAAAAGGAACTCAAACGATCATACCAAGCTCTTGGAGCTTGTTTAAGACCATAGAGTGCCTTATTAAGCTTGAAAACATGGTTAGGATATTTTTCATTATCAAATCCAGGAGGTTGTTCAACAAACACATTTTCCTTTATATATCCATTTAGAAATGCACTTTTAACATCCATTTGAAAGACTTTGAATTTCATGGAGGATGCAAAAGCAAGGAAAATTCTCACAGCTTCTAGTCTAGCTACAGGGGCATAAGATTCTTCAAAGTCAATTCCAAATTCTTGGTTATACCCCTTTGCAACTAGCCTAGCTTTGTTTCTTATTACTTGACCAGCTTCATTCAATTTATTTCTGAAAACCCATCTAGTGCCAATCACTGTTTGGTCACTAGGTCTAGGCACTAATTCCCACACTTGATTTCTTTCAAATTGATGAAGTTCATCATGCATAGCATTAATCCAATCAGAACTGGATAAGGCTTCATCAATTGACTTGGGTTCAATTTGGGAAATTAGAGCTAGTGAGTCTTCTTCAATGTTTTGCAAAAAGGATGATCTGGTCCTAACTCTATCATTTAGATTGCCAACTACACTGTCTAATGGGTGATCTCTTAGAAATCGAGGTTCAGAAATTACCTGTTGAGAGGTACCCACTTCTGAATCAGTATTACCTGAACCATTTGGAGATTGTGAGTTGTTGTTCAGGTTTTCTTCAATGTTATTACTCTCCTCAACGGTTGGTGAAGAATCCACAATGAGGTCATCCTCTTCATTGTCTTGTTTTTCCCTGCAAGATTTAGAATCATTAGTGGAAAAGGAATTTTCATTAAAAATAACATGTGGAGATTCTTCAACAGATTTGGTTTTCAATATGTACACTTTGAAGGCCCTTGACACTTCAGAATAGCCAAGGAAGATAGCTTCCTGACTCTTAGCATCAAACTTGTCAAGGTTTTCTTTGTTATTATTGTGTACATAGCATTTGCACCCAAAGACTTTAAAATAGGAAACAGTTGGCTTTTTGTTTTTCAATAATTCATAGGGGGTTTTCTTGATTTTTGGTCTGACCAATGCTCTATTGAGTATGTGGTTTGCTGTGTTCACAGCTTCAGCCCAGAAGATTTGGGCAAGTTACTCTCAAGAAGCATGGTTCTAGCCATTTCCACAAGAGTTCTGTTCTTTCTTTCCACAACTCCATTTTGTTCTGGAGTTCTTGGTGAAGAAAACTTGTGGAATATCTGAAATTCAGCACAAAAATCAGAAAAGGATGTGTTTTCAAATTCACCCCCATGATCAGTTAAGATGTTTTTGATTTTATATGGATAAGTGGTTAAGACAGTGGTACAAAAGTTCCTGAATTCAAGGCATGCATCACTTTTGTGAGATAGAAAATAACCCAGGTAAATCTAGTAAAGTCATCAATGATTACAAATCCATATCTTTTGCCACTCAAGCTTAGAACTCTTGTTGGCCCAAAGAGGTCCATGTGAAGAAGTTCTAGTGGCTTAGATGTGAGTACATCATTGAAGACTTTAAAGGATTTTCTAGTTTGTTTTCCTTTAGCACAGATCCCACAAATTTGACCTTCAACACTAGAAAAGGATTCAGGAAGACCTTTAACCAAATTCAATCTTAACAACTTATTCATTGTTCTGAAACTTGCATGGCCAAGTCTTTTGTGCCAAGTCCATGCAATTTCATCTTTATTTGCAACAAAACAAAGATTTTCAGAAAAGTTTTTATTAAGGTTGATCATGTAGACATTGTTTTCTCTTTTTCCAAAGAATTTGATTTTATCAGTTGATGAATCTATTATCTTGCAAAAATCAGATTCAAACACAACTTTGTGACCTTTGTCACATAGTTGGCTGATACTGAGCAAATTATAATCAAGTCCATCAACTAACAAGACATTATCTACAGAGTTTGAAGAAGTTTGACCAACCTTACCAGATCCAATGATCTTTCCTTTATTTTTACCTCCAAAGGTGACTGACCCTCCCTCCTTTTCAAGCAGGAATGAGAATTTGGCTCTATCTCCAGTCATATGTCGTGAACACCCACTGTCAAGAAACCATACATTTGTGTTGGGTGCACGACTTCCCTGCAACAAGATCAGTGGAGAGAAGATTTTGGTACCCAAACAGAGTTGGGACCATCAGAATGATTTAACATAGACAGCAAATCCTTTCTCACCCAAATTTGATTTGTTTTAGATTTTTGTTTTGTTACTTTGGTGTTTTCAGCATTTTTCTGTTTGTTCTTTCTTTTAGGAATGAAAGCACCAAGATCTTTGTTTTTGGTAGGAGGGGAGTTTTTCATTTGAAAATTTGAGTTCATAGAAGGAGGTGGAATCCATGGATTGTGTTGGTACATCCAGAAATTTGGATAAGGGTATTGAGGATAATACCAACAGGGATTTTCATACCATTGGTTCCAAGGATTAATCCAATTTTCTTGAGGAGCTGTCTTGGAGGTCCAAGGTTTTTCATGGATCATTTCTTTTCCCTTTTTCTTATTTCTCAGATTTTTATTTGAATTTTTAGTTGAGTTGATTATGGTTTTTGGTGTTGAACAGGTCGACCTGTCAGGGGACTGTGTCGACCTGACAGTCTTCTTTTGTTTTTGAATTTTTGATTTGTTTTGAGTTTTGTTTGGGGTTTTGTTTGCTGTTTGTTGGATTTCAGTGTTTTCCAGATTGGGACCTTTAACAAAGTTGATTAATGGTGCTTTTCCCTTTTTCTCACCAGATTTATCTTTTGTTGATTTCTTTTTGTTGAATCCCAATCCATGAGATGTGGTTGTCTTGTTGGATCCTAGCAATGCCTCTAGGTTATCTTGGCCTTTTGTGAAGGTTTGGATAACCTCCTCCTTTTCCTTTAGCTGGTTTTTAAGAATTTCAATTTCTTCAATTTTCTGTTGTTTTTCTTGTTTTTCAATTTCCAGCTTTTCATTTAAATTTCTGAAGTCTTGGGAGGCCTTCTGAGAGGCAAGCTTTAAATCATCAATTTGGTTCAGTAAATTTTCTTTTTCTTCAAGCAATTCTGTTACTTCAGATTCCAGTTCACAGGTTCTATTGTTTGAAGATTGGTTATGGTAAAGATTTTCAATTTTCTTTTTGATGTGTTTGTTTTCTTTTCTCATTTCAGAGTATCTTTCTACCAATTCAGCATACACATCCTGCCAATCTTCAACACTATAATCTTCAAAGGAAGTATTTACCTTTCCATCTGTGCTGTTGGCCATGAAGCAAACTTCCTCACTCTCTGAGCTTGAGGACTTCTTCTCTTCTTCTTCCTCACTTGTGTCTTCATCAGACCAAGTGGCTACCATGGCCTTGGGCTTCTTGTATTTCTGGAATCTTTTGTGCTTTTCCTTTTTGTTCTCAGGACACTCTCCCTTCATGTGTCCTGGCTTGTTGCACCTGTAACAGATAACATTCTCATCAGGTTTATGATTCTTATTGAAATTGGAAGAGGAAATATTCTTCTTACCTGGGGGAAATTTCTTTTTCCCAGTCATTTTCCCTTTCCTATATTTCAAGAATTTCCTGAATTGTCTGGTCATGAGGGCAATCTCATCCTCATTTGACTCAGATTCTTCAGAACTTGTTTTATCCTGATTTTTATCTTTGTTGCTTGAAGAGGCTTTGAGTGCCATAGGCTTGGTCTTAATGATAAGATCTTCATTTCTTCTTAAGTTTATTTCATATGTCATTAAAGATCCAATCAATTCATCCAAAGACATTTTGGATAAATCTTTTGAATCTTCAATAACAGTGGCCTTGGTATGCCAAATTGAAGAAAGTGAACGCAAAATTTTTCTTACCAAATCTGCATCAGTATACTCCTTACCCAAAGCCTTGAGTCCATTGACAATCACCATAAATCTGGCAAACATTTCAGAAATAGATTCATTAGATTTCATCATGAAAAGTTCATATTCTGAAACTAATATATTTGCCTTGGTCTCCTTGACCTGAGATGTTCCCTCATAGAGTAGTTCGAGTTTATCCCACATCTCTTTGGCAGATTTACACATAGAGATTCTCGAATACTCCTTGGGATGGACAGCACATTGAATCATGTTCATGGCACTGTAATTCAATGTAGCTCTCCTAATTTGTTCCCTCGTCCAGGTTTCTTCCTCACCCTGGTTTTCATAGGGACCAGCCTCAACTACTTTCCAGATCTCATAGTTCTGGGCCCTTAAGAATACTTGCATTCTGTTCTTCCAATAAGAATAGTCCAAACCATTAAAGAATGGTGGCCTATTTATGGAATGGCCCTCAGCTATGAAACCCTTTGAGTCCATGACACTTAAGTAAATGCAAAGAGAAGTAGTTGAGCAAGCAAGCAAACAAACAACCAGACAAACAGACAAACAAACACTCAATACTCAGAAACAAAAGCTGCTCAGTTCAAATCAGATCGATGTAAACCCGCTCTGATACCAATTGAAGGATCGAAATAAATGTGTGGAAAAGATCTAGAAGGGGGGGGGATGAATAGATCTTAGCCACTTTTGCGGAAGCTTAAATAATTTTTAAAAACTATTTAGAATCAGAGGCAATGTTATCAGTGAAAAGCTACTGATCTGATTAGATTGGAGTGAGTTGAAAAACTTAGATGTGAATCAAGTTGATTAAGTGAATTAAAACGAATCCTATGCAAGCATCTAGCGGATGAATCAGTCAAACCACAGAAAACACATGCACAAGGATTTTTAGGTGGTTCGGAAATCACCCATGTGATTCCTACATCCACCCCTCACAACCCGTGAGGATTCACTAACACAACTGGGTAACACACCCACTGGAGCCTGACAACTCCAACACTGAAGAGCTTACAACTCACACCACTTCTAGAGCAAGACTACTCTAGAACAACTGAGCAAGACTGCTCAACCCACACTTGAGTTTGACAACTCAACACTGAGCACAACGGCTCACAACAACCTGAGCACAAGGCTCACACATAGACTTGCTAGACACCAACTTAAGACATAGATCCTCTAGCAACAGATCTAGTCGAAGTTTGAGAACTCTAAAGAGAATTATGCAGAAGTACTTGCATAATCTCAAGAGATATCTCAGAAGAACAGAAGAAATGTAAAATTGAATTGAAAAGTCTTCGTTCTTCAGTGTACTCCCTTGTAGAGACTTGAATTGGGAAGAAGAATGTGAAGCTTGAAGTCCAAGTCGATGCTCTGCAATCTGAGAAGTTGGATCTTCCTCGAGTTCTTCACCAAAGGAGTCTTCTACAGGATCTGCTTCCTTGGAATGCTTCGAAGGAATCTACAGGAATCAAATTCCAATTCCCACACCTTGAATTGGTGGGAATTAGTCTTCTGGAAGCAATTGGAGAGCAGAGGAGGAGACACGAGCTCTTCTGGCCGCCAGGAGCTTCTTGGAGGCTCTGAGAGAGTTGGTTTTTTCTCACACTTGAAAACAGGCCGAAAAGAACCTTTTATACCCTTAGGATTCCAAAGATACCCTTTTGGGGTACAAGGGCACGCTTTCCTAGGAAGATTCTGATCGCCCTAGAAGGACACGTGGCAGCCATCAACTTTTAAGATGAAAAGTTTCCGTAGTGTGTCGACCTGCCCTGGTGGTTGTGTCGACACACTGTCCCAAAGATGGAAAAACCTGTTCTGGGAGGAAGGTCCCGTGTCGACCTGCTCTTGAGTGTGTCGACCTGCTGTCCCAATTCCTCAAACTGGCTGTTCTGGGAACTGGGTCTAGTGTCGACCTGCCCTGGGAGTGTGTCGACCTGCTGTCCCAATTCCTCAAACTGGCTGTTCTGGGAACTGGGTCTAGTGTCGACCTGCTCTGGGAGTGTGTCGACCTGGGTACCCTTGATCTCTGGAAAACTGCCACTCGTGTCGACACACTCTTGACATGTGTCGACACACTCTTGACATTTTTGCACAATTTCTCTTTGAGTCTGTGTTGATGTGTCGACACCATTGATGGGTGTGTCGACACATCTTTTGCATAAAAAGTTTGTACCTGAAAAATAAACACATATATCATTAGTTAAATGATTTATCATTACCATAAATGATAAATGTGGTTTGAAAAATGCTTTTTGAGCATGACTTTCAGGTATGATGCTTTTGACATGTTCCAATTAAATTGCTTTAAGAACACTTCTTGTCATCATCAAAATAGGAGGGAAATGATATGAATTAGACATTCAACCCAACACCCTCTCTTGTGTGTTGGAGCCACTACAATGTTCTTTCTCAACGATGAAGGCAAGGGTCTTCGTCTATGCCTCGACAACGAATAAGCAGACTAGGGGGGCTTACTGTGATGAAAGTGGCTTCATGTGCCTGGAGGGCTTGCTCAACCCCACTGTCAGGAAGTGCAAGATAGTGGCATGTGATCAACTCTCAGGCCGCCAAAGGATAGATGGCGAGTGATACAAAGAGTTCCCACTAGGTTGGCTGAATTTTCGGCTCGACTGACCTCCCATAGCGCCTAAACCAATGTCCATACTTTGGCTTTGGCAAGAAGAAAGAGTCGTCTAATCCGACGACTTAGGTCGGCTAGACCGACCACTTTGTATCTCCTTGGGCCGACTTCCTCAGCTCGTCTAAGGACGGGGATCAGCCTACTCGGCTCAGACACAGTCTACCAGGAGCCCAACGTGCCCGCAGATTTCCTAGAGCATGACTCACGTAACTGACGATGCAATGACAAATGAGGTAAGGTCCGAGGATCATGCACCCTATAATTGCAGCCATTAAGACCACAATTTAGATGATCTGGCATGCCGGTTACGACCACGATCTGGTGACAATCATGAGTATCCCCAGCGAGATTCGCGGGGTCATCCAACTGTTACATGGGTATCCTAACCCTATAAAAGAGGCAGACACTCCACAGATATAGGTACGCTATTCTACTCTATAGGCTAGGCCATTCTGCTCGGCTAGCAACTGACAAGAGCATCGAAGTATCTCCCCGTCGAGGCCTCTCGGCAGACTTTGCAAGTCAGATCGAGAGCTTGGAACATGTGTCTCACGTTGGCTCAATATGCTTTGGAAGATTTCTTTTGACTTGGTCGTCTTAGGTCTTGCCTCGACCAAGATCACCCTAGTAGTCACCTTGGCCTGGCCGACCTCGGTTGCACATACCGCAACATTTGGTGCCGTCTGTGGGAAATCGCTACTGAAAGGTCAGTACGGCTTTCCCTATTCACCTGCAGTTGATCTCGAAAGCCATTAAGTGCAAGCATAGGGGACCCCTTGAGGTGTCGCTTGTAATCGACAAAGGGGCCTTCCTGGAGCATATGAGGCCTTGTAGATGCGTATCTCCTGAGGACCAATAAGAGGGCCAACGACGAGTCGCTTAGAGCATCGTCATGTGGCCAATGGTGAATCGATTAATCTCTCGGTAGATTTCAAGGTCCCCCCTGGGGAGCCACAAGGCCGATCACCCAATGACTTGGTGTCGGCAACCATGTTTTACGCATGCTAGTAGTTTCGTATGCAGAGTTCATAAACTCACTCTGAACTGAGAAGGCCTGTACTATGTGGTCAAAGACCTCGGTCATGGGGCCGACCAGAAGTTTAAGATGTGCAAGTCGGCAGACACAAAACGCTGAGTACCTGTGTTGTTTTTTGTCTCGGTGTGTCAGTAAAAGTTGAATTTCTATTGCATTTGTACAATTTAATTGTGATTGAACTGTTGAAATTGGTGAGTCACTTTATAGCATCGTCATTTGTGGACACCGTCGGTAGTCAGCTGCGAGGTCGCTTTAGCACTCATGAGGTACATGGATGTCGTAGTTTGCTAGACGAGGTCGCTTTGGCACTCATCAGAAACTGAGAGACGACGCCTGATGTGATATTAAGGTGAGGTCTCTTTGGCACTTGTGAGGTACGTGGATGTCATAGTTTGCTGGACGAGGTCACTTTGGCACTCATCAGGAACCGAGAGACGATGTCCGACGTGATATGAAGGCGATGTCGCTTTGGCACTCGTGAGGTACGTGGACGTCATAGTTTGCTAGACGAGGTCACTTCGGCACTCGTCAGGAACTGAGAGACGACGTCCGATGTGATATGAAGGCGAGATCCGCTTTGGCACTCATGAAGTATGTAGATGTCATAGTTTGCTGAACGAGGTCGCTTCAGCACTCGTCAAGAGCTGAGAAATGACGTCCGACGTGATATGAAGAGGAGGTCGCTTTGGCACTCGTGAGGTACGTAGACATCGTAGTTCGTTGGACGAGGTCGCTTCGGCACTTGTTAGGAACCGAGAGACGACATCTGACATGATATAATGGCGAGGTAGCTTCGGCACTCATCAGGAACCTGAGAGACGACGTTCTACGTGATATGAAGGCGAGGTCGCTTTGGCACTCGTGAGGTACGTGGACATTGTAGTTCGTTGGACGAGGTCGCTTCGGCAATCATCAAGAATCGAGAGACAACGACCGACATGATATATGCGAGATCGCTTTGGCACTCATAAAGAGGTCATCGAAATGTGGTCGTACACATCGCGAGGAGGCCGCATTGGCAGTCTACAGTTCCTGTGGTCTAAGAGGTCAATTGACATTTCAGGTCATAGAGGTTAGCATGACCTTGAGAAGTGACAAGCTCGGGGGCCGCCTGGATGAGGTCACCCCAACACAGAAAATGAGGTCATTACGGTACTCGACCAATCGACTATTTTGCGTCGGCTAATATTCGTAGACGTCGGGCTAGCCGCCGTGGGCTTGGCCACGTCAGAAGAAGATGGTGACGACGTTATGTATGTTCTCGGTACCCTAGGAACTAAATTCTCGGACGACATCAACGACCCGAACCTGAAAACCGTTGTGTTTGGCAAGAAAGTTTGCAGTTTAAGGAAAACAAATTCCTTTTCATTAAAGGCCTCGGCTTTTTGGCTGAGGCAATGATGTACAAAAAGGTTTGGGGGATGCATGAGACCAAAAAATAGCATAAGGGCCCACGTAGGGATCGTTTACAGTGCTCTCGGAGAAGAAGTGGTTATTGCCTTAGGCTCGACAGCAACGGCCGCCTCAGTAGTGGTAGCCTCGTCTGCTCCAGGATCATCAGTAGTAGGAGCATCGGCTACGGGGTGGACGTCGGCAGACCGAACGGCGTCGGCTGGTCCCTCAATGTCGACATCCTCCTCCTCGTCTTCCTCGTCAGCAACCACCAGCTCGGAGAGGTTGAGGCTTGGGTGCCGTTCCCTTACGTGCCCAAGGCAAAAGTCATACCCTTCTCGGAAGAGCTTGACTACCTCGGGCTTTAGCTCATTGGATTCGCAGTACTCGGTGACCACCCTCCTTCCCTCGTCGGCCAACATTTGAGGAATGCTAGCCTTGGTCTCCTTGAGGGCCCGAAGATCGGCTTCATGAGACTCCTTCTTTGCCTGAAGAGACTTTAGGAGCTTTGTTGGCGTTGCCCTCGGCCTTGCCAGCGCGCTCGGCCTCATTCGCTCGGAGATCCTTCTCGACAGTGAGCTTCTTCTCAGGCTCGGCCAATTGCGCCTCAGAGGGCGCATATGAAGTGTAATGGCCGTGGATATTTATGCCCAATATGGCTCCATATCCAAGTCCTCCTCCAGCGATTGGACCAAAGTCTCGCAAGGGATAACGTGCACAAGTGTTCAGTAAGAATATAAAAGATAACAACAACAGTATAAGACACAAGAAAGTACATATGCTCATACCTTAAACAACAATGTACAACTGTCCCAATACATTATTACACGTCCAATAAAAGAGTACAACTACTGGGGCATACCCTGAGGGAGCAACAAACTTACACAACACAACTAACTCTACTGCTTGTGGTACAAGTCTGCCACAATGCCTCCGCAAGCCACGCAAACAGTAAACCCCTAAAAAGAGTTGTAAGGGAGTGAGCCTGAACAAGTCACTGGCTCAGTAAGGACCTCCCAAAATTAACACATGAAAATAGACGAGACCTCAACCCCAAAGGGTCTCACTGGTATCACCGATAGCCAAACCACAACACACGCTCATTAAACATAAATAAGCTACGGTTAACTATAAACACATCAACTAACCTAATCCTTGGAAAGCAAAAGGGAACAACAATACTAGCACAGCACTACTAGTCCACCAAACAACTGAAACGCCTAAACCCCGAGCCTCACAGGCAAACCACTGCCTAAGCTACAAGTCTCACAGATGAATCCTCAAACACGAGGGTAACATGACTGCTAACTAGAAGCTAGTCCATTATACCCTTTAATCACAATAACTCGGAAAGCTACCCTCAAATGGGTACACACAGCAAGTGGAGGGTTCAACAACACACCTCCACGGAGCACCGCTCCACCTCAACACCTGAAAAGGTTGGTACACAACGTACCACGAGAAATGGATACCCACGAGGGGTACATGTACCTACCACCACGAGGTACCACCACAAAACCTTAACACAACTATACCTCCAACGAGGCACACCACTACGAGTCAAACCACAACTGGTGAGTTACCACTCACAAACCACAACCACTGGAAAAGCATGAGTCAGAAAGAACGACGCTACCACATGGGAACGGACTACTGGTTCATGACGCCAGTATCCAATCCGGACAACACAGCATAATAACTACCTCTCAGTCTCGCAGTCATGAACGAAAGGTCCAACTGCAGCTCCACAACCACCAGCCAAAGAACAGTGGAGACCAACCAACACCACACCTGCAGACCACACAGCTGCAGGCCCATGTCTGACACCTTTAGGGACTCTGGCCCGAGCTCCCTAAAGTGAGGCACTGAAAACACAGGACTAGATGGGGACCAATATGTCTACTGGTGTCCGTCCCCCCAACCACGAGCACACTACAAGTGACTGCACACCCACAAACACAAGTCACTGCCCCCAATCGTCTTTCCCTTAGCTAGACGTACAACTCAAACACAGGAGTGAGGGTGTCTAGGAAGACGAGTCAGACCTCTGTAGTACACACTGTACCGGGACACGCCCCGGGCACAACTAACACACATGCCTGACACACACAGAACCTGGGGTACCCAACTGAAGAGGTATTCCGGAATAGGCGCCGGACCACCAAACTCGGAAAATGCACAAACCACGATACATGGGTGATGGGTACATAGTCTTTATTACAAACTATGGCACAAATGATAGGAATAGCTTGTCACCGACCACCATGTGACCTACAAGCTGGTCTACACAAATACATACATAAACTATAATAATATTACTTGTCATTGGTCATCTCATGACCACCAATGCCATATTAAACATAATTAACAGCAAGCAACATAAATCATTAACTAACCATTCATTAATTATAAAACTTACGTATGCTCTACTAACATTAACCAACCTAAATAATCTTAAACAGACAATAAAGAATCAAGGCTAGGTCCACATAGGACCCTCACTGCCCAAGCACCACCAATAAACCACTGAAGCTAAAACGTGACAAACACAGGCGTCGCCTTTCAAATCGTGACGACCTGTCTAGTCACCATTCAACACCTTAATGCAACAGGGCCGGTGTCGCGACCATATCGCGACGGCCCGATACATCACCTTTAGGCTCGATCGGTCAAACACGACAGTCAACATCCAAATCGCGATAGGGACCATACTAGCCACTACACTAAATCGTGACGGACCATACCATCGCATTCAAGAAGAACGCGACAGGTCAAATAGTCGCGTCCTGACCACCGCCTTAGCACACTGGACAAAACAGAAACGCGACGATGTAGCACGTCGCGTTCATACCATGAATGCGATGGTGCACCCCGTCGCGTTTCAGACGCGACAGTGCAGCTCACGGGCCGAGCCCACCTTCTCCACCAGAAAACTCACACACATATGGTTCAAATGCTAAACTAAAGCGATAAGCATAATCACTAGACTATGGCACACCACCCACACATGCTTCCACCCATTTTAAACCAATTAAAAGAAACTAAACACGAGGGTAGTCTCCTGATAACGACACAATTTTCCGCATTAAATTTCATACATATAGTAATTTTAGACATCTTTGTCCATAAATAATGCGCAATTTGATTTTAATTCTCATTTTCATCCATTAATAGATTTTCGAGTATATTAGTTAAATAATTTTGGTAGAATACACTAGTTAGATTTTCATTAATAAAGTCAATAATTCTTTGAATAGTTTGACTAATAAAAGTATTTTCTCTTTTTGCAAATACATTGTACAAAAATAATTTTTGGTCTTCTTATATTCTAATAATTCTTGTAAATAAATTAGATTTTAAATAAACTTTAGTTAAATATATAAATCAAAACCAATCATGCCACATACCCTCCTCATAAATCCATTGCGCCATTACCCTTATCTCAGCCAACCCACCACTGAAACTTTTATTAATAAGTTTTTTTTATTATTACCTCACCTATCATTTTGCCACATGTACCATTAAAACCCCACTTAATAAACCCATTTTTTTGTTTTTCTTCCCCACCAGGTCGGCGGAAGTTGCTGGAGGCGCTTTGGAGCTCTGGTGGAGACGGATCGTGCAGACCTCCTGGGGCGGTGCGGACCAGCGGCCAGGGCCAGGGTGGCTGGCGATCTGGCGTGCGACGCGGGCGATGGCGACCTGAGGGGCATGCGGATGCAGGCTGGCACTGGGCGTACGGAAGCGGAGGCAGGGACCGGATCTGCTGGGATCTGGCAACGCAGGCGACGACGCGGGCGCGGTGTGGATGGCCGGCTCTGGTAGGCGGTGATGGCTGCTGGCGATGGACCTGAAGCTGGCGAGGGCCACGTGTGAAGATGGCAGTAGCCAGTGGCCATGGGTGCGTGCTGGTGTGGAGGCAGGAACATGACCAAGGGGCTGGCGGTGCTGCACTTCCCGTGCACATCTGCTGGTGCGTTTGGCGTACTTCGGTGCAGTGCGGCGTACGGATGGCTGAGGGCGCGGCGCTGGAGTGTGGGAGCGGCCAGAGCTTGTGTGTGCGGTGCGATGCAGGGCCCGTGCGCGGCTGGTCCTGTGAGATGGCCCGTGCGACACAGTGAGCTGGCAATTTGTAGGCTGGAAGAGGAGTTGATCCAGGAAGGCCATGATACATATATAAGGACCTCAGGTCCTCTTCCCCGGGGGCTGCTCAGTTCGAATTTTGTAGTAATTTTTAGTTTGCTTTTTGCTGTATTTTTCTTTCAAGCATTTAGGGAGGGAGACGAGTTAGAATTTTTAATTGTTCTTCTGTTCTTCCAGTTCGGAGTTAGCCAGTTGAGATTTTTGGTTTTATTCTGCCATTTATTTCTGTAATTTACCTTTCAGCAGCTATAGGGGGTGTTTCGGGATTTCAGAATTTGTTTTGTTCATTTCTTCTGTCAACTGCTGTGTTGGGGAGATCCAGTACATATTATTTTTTTTCCTGTTCTGCTGATGATAAATTCCATTTTCTCTCTTCCTCTGTGCGTTGCAAGCATCTGGGAGGGATCTCCAGTTTTATTGTGTTGATTTTTCCATTTCGTCTGTGCTTAGAATAGTTAGATTCAGTGAAGAGATTGGGGCTTCCAGGGTTCAGAATTCCAGTGGTGTTTATTGCATTTAATTTCCATTTCATCTGTGCTTTCTTCCTTTCAATCTAGTGGTGTTAATCCAGTTCTTTGAAATTTTCTTTTGCTCCTGTGAGGGGATCAGATCCGGATGTTTGATTGGAATTTTTAAAATTTTTGTTCTTCTATTTTTTCTATGCTCAATGAAGAGATTGGGGCATTCCGCAAGAGTAATTGGAGAAGTTCAGCTACAGGAGAGGTAGATGTTATTTTTCTTCTTCCATCTATAAGTTGCTGTGTTGGAGAATTCGATCTAGTGGCGTTTCCCTCAGTTCATCTGATTGAGAGAATCCAGAGGGCGATTGCAAATTTATTGGTTTTCTTCTGTGATCTAGTAAGAGGCTTCAAGGGCTGCTATGCTTTGTTTTCTTTCTTTTCCTTTATGGATTTGAGATTTGGAGAATTAAGCATATGTTTCCTTTGTCCAGCAATTGTTGAGATAATTCGACTCTAGGGAGGGCAACTAGAATTGTTTTGAATTCTTCTTCTTCTTTCCATTTCTTCTATTTGGAGGAAGACGATCCAGGCGATTGCACAAGATGATGATCCAGAAGTGTGTGCTACAGTGACGTACTGAGCAACCAAGAAGATCCCATTTCTTGTTTGTTTTTGGGGCTGTCTGGCATCCAAACACTTTCGGAGAGTCCAGATCCAGGTTGAGTTCATGAGTTCAAGTTCTTATTGCAGTAGAAAATAGTTTTTGAATTCTTGAGGGATTCCGGAGTTTCTTGGTATTCTTACTTTTGTTCTTATTTCTGTTCTTCATGGTATGAGAATTCCAATTTAGCAACAATACATTTCTGTTTGCAACAGTAAACTTCTGTTTCTTATTTCCTATTTGATCTTTAAGTTCTGGAAGTAGTGACTGGTATTTGTGTAGAGTCGATATTGTTACTTGTTTGATCCCTCGAGCTGAGAGGGTACAGTGACATCAATTTCCTTTTTAATTTCAATCTAGCTCGTTCGTTCGTTATCTTTGATCTGGTGCCATTTTGAGGAATTTGACTGGTGCAATGTACAAAATTAATTCTCATGCAATGTTATCTCGGTGTTATTGTGTCCGTTAGAATGTTGTCAAATCAAAGTCGTTTAATTCAAATTCTATTCAGCCTCTCTGTGGATATGACCTGTTCTCACCACTATATTAGTTCATCTTGGTGATTTTAAATTTATGAGACAGTTTAGAGGAAGTGCACGATCAACAAGCCGCGCGCGTTCATCTCCCTACCAACTGAAGAAGCCCGAAGAACGCAGAAACCACCACATTGTCGGCGCACCCACACTCCAGACACGTTCCTCGCGTGGACCCCGCGCCGCACGAACCACCAGATGCCAGATATTAGCACAGGAGGCGCCGCATACCCTCCCCTTCTCCTGGACAAAGCTCCTCTGCTCTGTCTGGGCGAAACAGAGTATTTAAAACTCGCTTCAAAATCGCGACGTAGTCAGGCATCGCGTTTAACTCCTAAACGCGACGACCCTAACCGTCGCCTTTCGGGAACCAACGCGCCGCTGCCTTCAAAGGTGGTTCTGTGAATCACGACGTAGGGAGCCATCACATTTCAAAACGCGACGACATGCCCTGTCGCATTCACAACCAGTGAACCAACGGGCTGTTTGGGCTGGGATGTCTAGCCTACAATGCCCACACAACGCACGGAAACCACAGATAAGGCCCAATGACCACCTCTTGGTCATTAGCACCACACCAGAACCGCTAAAACACGGATCCGAAAAATTGCGCCGTTACATTACTATCACCTAAAAAGGAATGTCGTCCTCGACATTCAGAACGAAACAACGAGAAGCCGGACTATCACTTAAAAAGAAGGTAAACTATATACAGAACAAGTAGGATACACTTCCTCTACACATGCCTTTTAAATCATCTTGCACTGAGTAACTCAATCTGCTCAATTCCGTACCGATTCTACTGTTTCTTTCTCTTTACCCATTTCATAGCTGCTCTGCCCGATTATTGCAATCTGCTCTTCTTCTGTCTTTTAACTTTAGACAATTCTACTTTGCTGTTGGCGCTTTATCTCCTTAGACTCAACCTGGTTCCACATTTTCCTGGCTGTGTTTGCAACATTTCTTTCTGAGTTATTTTACTTTCTTAAAACCTTTTACTATATACTGCCATTCTGAGGTGCTCTTCTATATAAAACCATCATTAATTCTCAAATTCTCCAGTGCCATTCCATTATCTGCCTTTCACTGCCAACTGTTACTCTGCCTCAACTTTATTCACATTCTCAGCTGTCAACTTCTCAAAGAAAATCACATTACCATAACTGAATTTCCTACCTCTTTATATCATTCTGCCCATACTATCTTAACTCATATTTGGCCAAAACCACTGTCTCTTTGCCTAATTATGCAAAAATCTTAAACTTCCCTTTAATCATTCAAATCTCGGATAACCTACAAATATTAGATCTTCCATGCTTCTGCTGCGCTACTCTGATTACACTAGGTACTCGGTAAAATATTCCATAAACTTTGCTCCCACTATTACTTACATTTACTTTCTTCTTTCACTATTACTTTGATTCCAGCTAAACTCAATTCTAACTTTACTTGCTTCTCAAATCGCTTTACTTAATCAATTAATACTGGAAGAAATCACCAAAATTTCTGAACTGCTTTCTCTAATACCTCAATTCTGGTTGTGCTACATATTTAAATTCTGGATTCTACCATACCGTTGCGGACATATCTAGCTCTTCATATACCTTCCTTGCTTTAAATAACATCTTCTGACTGGCTAATCACATTATATCCATCACCTTTCAAAATATCTGTTCTTACTATTATGACACTGCATTCTCTTATCGGGAAAATAAAACTGCTCAACTAACTCTGCACATATTCTACCTTCAAGTTTACCAAACTCTCTCTCAATCAGGTGCCACTTGACCCCAAACTATTTGCTGTTTAACTGATCACGTTCTGATTTCTATACATTTCATGCTCTTTCTGTTCTATTCTACCATACTCTAATCTGCTTACTATTCCTTAACTGATCTACCTTTTATTTTTACATCAAACTCTAAAATACCTTTACAAGAAAACACCTCTGCTCAATCTAAATCACTTCCTGTGCACTACCATGCAAACTCTTACTGAGCATTTCTTGAACCATCTAATTATATCCGTTTCATAATCTGCTACACTCTTTCTTTCTCTGATCAATAACATGCCAACTGCATTAAATATAATATCATTTGTGCAAATATTTCTCTCAACTACTCTGCTATCTGACTAATTTCACTGTATTTCACTGTACCATTCACATTGTAATTCTTGCTATTATTCAAACATCTTTTATTAACGACTGCCAAAGCCAGAACCTGGAATAGATCTTTTTAGTTACAATAACCAGCTCTACCTGATCCTTTTATTCCACATTACTCCCTTATTCTCAAATGCTGAGAACATTATTGCTACATCATACCTACTATTATCCTTTTCATTCAAACCTTTACTTAAATTCCATTCACAATCCATCTTACTGTTCCACTCAACCTAATACTTCTTAACTGCTTCTCAACTGATTCATCTCTTCTACTCTGACTCACTTAGCTCCAACTCATTCCAATCATTCTTAACCTCAACCTCAATCTTTTTTTGACACATATTTTACCTCTCTTCTTTACAAACTATACCCAATTGCTAAACATCATTAACCTTATCTTTAACAATGTATTCTTTAACAAACCATTTTGTGGAATTCTCACAAACTGCCACTTGCCAAATGGATATCTTTCTTATGGAATTCTCAGAAAAATCTAACTGTGCACTAATCTTCCTTTACTTTCTCTTTACCTAACTGATCACCTCTGCACATACTTACATGGATCTCTATATCAAATTTCCCATTATCATCATTAACACAACAACACTACTCCAAAACATTTTACTGCACTCATCTCTAATCACAGACACACTTATTCTTATCTGGCTCCCACAAATCCCTGCTCCTCTATTTACCAGTACCTCATCTGAAACTAATCTGCCTCACTCAATTATTCAAAACTTTCCATAACACTAATCACATTATCACCCAAGCTGCTTCTTAATACTTACTAACATAAATCTTAAAAACAATAATACCTCTGCCAAGGTTCTCAACCACAATCCTTAACACATACTATTCCTCACTAATAACACTATTCCACTGCTTCTCTATCACACCATTACCTTATTCCTGTCTCTGCCAACTCTGTACCTCACTAAAATATCTCAAACATATC
Organism: Colocasia esculenta; assembly: GCA_014218235.1. NCBI lineage: Eukaryota > Viridiplantae > Streptophyta > Magnoliopsida > Alismatales > Araceae > Colocasia > Colocasia esculenta. The sequence goes on along the minus strand of CM024755.1, from coordinate 165,349,457 downwards.
CTTTCCAGAACACTGCTTTACCCTATCTGATTATCATAACCAAATTCACTAATCCCCTTTAATTTCTATAACTAAGAACCTTTAAACAATTGCACTTTAACTACAACTGGCACACTGGTGTAACCACTCAAACTTCACTACTAACCATACCATTTCCATGCCACTACTAACAACTTCCAAGCGGACCAACTATACACACAATTCATATACTAGAAACTCACGTGAAAACCACGCTAAAAATCACACAAAACCGCAGACTTACTACCAGCAATGGACACTAAACCATGTCTTGAGACATTGTAACCTCAATGTCTTTTCATATTCTAACTAGACCATGCTTTGACACCAACTGTAACGGCCCTGGATATTTATGCCCAATATGGCTCCATATCCAAGTCCGCCTCCTGCGATCGGACGGAAGTCTTGCAAGGGATAACGTGCACAAGTGTCCAGTAAGAATATAAAAGACAACAACAACAGTATAAGACACAAGAAAGTACATGTGCTCACACCTGTAAACAACAATATACAACTGTCCTAATACATTATTACATGTCCAATAAAAGAGTACAACTACCTGGGGCATACTCCGAGGGAGCAACAAGCTCACACAACACAACTAACTCTACTGCTGGTGGTACAAGTCTGCCACAGTGCCTCTGCAAGCCACGCAAATGGCAAACCCTTGAAAAGAGCTGTAAGGGAGTGAGCCTCAACAAGTCACTGGCTCAGTAGGGACCTCCCAAAATTAACACATGAAAATAGACGAGACCTCAACCCCAAAGGGTCTCACTGGCATCACCGATAGCCAAACCACAACACACACTCATTAAACATAAATAAGCTGCGGTTAACTATAAACACATCAACTAACCTAATCTTTGGAAAGCAAAAGGGAAGAATAAGACTAGCACAACACAAATAGCCCACCAAACAACTGAAACGCCTAAACCCCGAGCCTCACAGGCAAACCACTGCCTAGGCTACAAGTCTCACAAGCGAATCCTCAAACACGAGGGTAATAGGACTGCTAACTAGAAGCTAGTCCATTATACCCTTTAATCACAATAACTCGGAAAGCTACCCTCAAATGGGTACAACACAGCAAGTGGAGGTTCAACAACACAACCTCCACGGAGCACCGCTCCACCTCAACACCTAAAAAGGTTGGTACACAACATACCACGAGAAACGGATACCCACGAGGGGTACAGGTACCTACCACCACGAGGTACCACCACAAAACCTTAACACAACTGTGCCTCTGACGAGGCACACCACTACGAGTCCAACCACAACTGGTGAGTTACCACTCACAAACCACAACCACTGGCAAAGCACGAGTTGGAAAGAACGATTCCACCACATGGGAACGGACTACTGGTTCATGACGCTAGCATCCAACTCGGACAACACAACACAAGAACTACCTTTCAGTCTCGCAGTCACGGATGAAAGGTCCAACTGCAACTCCACAACCGCCAGCCAAAGAACAGTGGAAACCAACCAACACCACACCTGCAGGCCACACAGCTGCAGGTCCATGTCTGACACCTTTAGGGACTCTAGCCCGAGCTCCCTAAAGTGAGGCACTGGAAACACAGGACTAGCTGGGGACCAGTACGTCTACTGGTGTCTGTCCCCCCAACCACGAGTGTGCTACAAGCGACTGTACACCCACAAATGCAAGTCGCTACCCCCAATCGTCTTTCCCTCAGCCGGTCGTACAACTCAAACATAGGAGTGAGGGTGTCCAAGAAGATGACTCAGACCTCTGTGGTACACACCGTACCGGGACACGCCCTGGGTACAACAAACACATGTGCCTGGCTCACACAGAACCTGGGGTACCCAACTGAAGGGGTATTCCGGAATAGGCGTCGGACCACCAAACTCGGCAAACGCACAAACCACGATACATGCATACATAATCTTTATTACAAACTACGGTACAAATGTTAGGAATAGCTTGTCACCGGTCACCATGTGACCTCTAAGCTAGTCTACACAAATACATACATAAACTATAATAACATTGCTTGTCATTGGTCATCTCATGACCTCCATTGCCATATTAAACATAATTAACAGTAAGCAACATAAATCATTAACTAACCATTCATTAATTATAAACCTTACGTATGCTCTACTAACATTAAACAACCTAAATAATCTTAAACAGACAGCAAAGAATCAAGGCTAGGTCCACACAGGACCCTCACTGCCCAAGCACCACCAACAAATTGCTGAAGCTAAAACGCGACGGACATAGGCGTCGCCTTTCAAATCGAGACGACCTGTTCAGTCACTATTCAACACCTTAATGCAACAGGGTCCGGTGTCACGACCATATCTCGACGGCCCGATACATCGCCTTTAGGCTCGATCGGTCAAACACGATAGTCAACATCCAAATCGCGACGAGAATATACGTCGCGATAAGGACCACACTAGAAACTACACTAAATCGCGACGGACCATACCGTCACGTTCCAGGTTAAATGGTCATGTCTTGACCACCGCCTTAGCACACTAGACAAAACACAAACGCAACGATGCAACGAATCACGTTTATGCCATGAACGCGACGGTGCACCCCATCACATTTCAAACGTGACAGTGCAGCTCACGGGTCGAGCCCACCTTCTCCACCAAAAAACTCACGGTTCAAATGCCAAACTAAAGCAATAAGCATAATCACTATACCTTGGCACACCACCCACACATGCTTCCATCCCTTTTAAGCCAATTAAAAGAAACTAAACACGAGGGTAGTCTCCCTACCAGCTGAAGAAGCCCGAAGAACGCAGAAACCACCACATCGCTGGTGCACCCATGCTCCGTATGAACTACCGGACGTCGAAAATCAGCATAGGAGGCACCGAAGCACCCTCCCCTTCACCTGCACAGAGCTCCTCTGCTCTATCTGGGCGAAACAGAGTATTTAAAACTCGGTTCAAAATCATGACGTAGTCAGGCATCGCGTTTAACTCCTAAACGTGATGACCCTAACCGTCGCCTTTCGGGAACCAACGCGCTGCTGCCTTCAAAGGTGGTTCTGTGAATCGCGACATAAGGAGCCGTCGCGTTTCAAAATGCGACGACATGCCCATCGTGTTCACAACCAATGAACCAATGGGTTGTTTGTGCTGGGATGTCCGGCGCACAATGCCCACACAATGCACAGAAACCATAGACAAGGCCCAATGACCACCTCTTGGTTATAAGAACCCCACCAGAACTGCTAAAACACGGATCCAAAAAATCGCACCATTACAGGAAGCCTCAGCCCAGTGTAGGAGCGCCTCGAACGATGCCATCTGACTCTGCACCGATGCATAGCAATCGTCGATGACCTGGCAATGCCTCTGGGCCAAGGTGCGGGCCTTGGCTCCAGTTGGGAGCGACTGGCGCCACACTCAGTGGCGCAAAGCTCCTCCGACCACTCAGGTGCCCGCTGCTGGGAGGAGACCGAGGTGGTGACCTCGACTGATGCCGACCCCAAGGCAGGCAGAGGATGCTTGGTCGACCCCCTCTTCTCCAACAGCTGCAACTGCTTTTCTAGGGCCGAGGCTGATGGGGTGACGGCGAGAACGTTAGCCTCGGTCGGGTGAGCACACTTTGCGCCATGGCTCGCACTCTTCTTCCCCCTCGTCATGAGCTCGCGTGCAGCCAACTCGGGGAGGGAGAGACTGCCCTTCTGTTTGGCAGACAGAGCAGATGACTTGCCTTTGTCGGCCATTGATATAAGAGAAGAAAATAGTAAGTTCTCAGAAGTGATTAATGGCGGCTGAAGGTAAACGTCAGCAAGAAGATCGGACCTCGGTTAGCCTCGGCAATCAGCTCGAACAGCTTCTCGAAAGGCTCGAACAAGTCAGGAGGCTCCACCTCCTGCAGAGACTTGAACTCCGAGAGCTCAGATGCAACAAGAGTCAGGGGGCGGAAGGCTTTGTTTCGGATGTTCACCACTGACCAGGTGGTCGGAAAGGGCCATCCGGTCAGAGAGTAAACAAAAACAAAGTTCCTCTTCCAGTTGTGGATAGAGGAAGGTATTCGGCCAAGAATTTTCCGACCTAATCAAGCTGTGAAGTATAGCATGAAAAGGTGTGTGGTCGAAAGGACCTCGGCCATGGCGCAGGCTGCCAGGAAGCCGACAACCGACCTCCAAAAGTTGGGGGTCAGCTGCGATGGAGCGGTTCCCAGCTTGAGAAGGAGAAGAACGATAAAGGGATGGAGAGGAAACCGAAGGCCTGCTCGGATGACCTCGGAGTAAATACAAACTCCGCCCTCCACGGTATAGTGGTCTCAGAGTTGTTTGTTTGAGTACAGGGTGAGGTTCTCGGAAAAGTTGAGACCAAGATGCGTCTTCATCCATTGGAAGGTCTTGGAATCGATCTCACACTGGGCGTCAGCTACGGTGTCGGCTTGCCGACGAGATGTCGAGGTATGTGAAGAAGGTTTTTTGGGAACATAAGACCCAGGACTGACCTCCAGAACGGAAGACTCCTCGGCGGGACCCGACGGTTGGACGTCGGGCTGAGAAGTTTCCGAAAGAAATGTCCTTATTTCAGAAGGATGAGAAGGCGAGGCCATTTTAGATGACGCTGAAGTAGAGAAATTCTTGGAAGGAGAACCTCCAGAAAGAGAACCCCCTTGAAGGCGAGGGTCAGAAGAAGAAGACGTGAAAGAGCTGAACGAGGTAGAGCTCATCACTTACCTATGAAGGAAGCAGGGAACATGAGACGACGATGGATACTCAAATGTCGGAATAATGATTGTCGTCACGTCGGTTGGTCATTTGAAGAACGCTCGTGCGCGGAAGCGAGGGTGGTTTTTCGGCAGTAGACCCCACTATTTATAGTGTCAGGGTGTTGATCAAATCCTGCGGTGGATATTCGTCGTCTGCAGCAGCGGTTTAGATCTTGACATGCGGTGCAACCAGATTGGTCACTGAGCGTTGCCTCGGACTCTGACTGGAGCGGCTGGCGAGGAGCGCCATGATGGCATGCGGGAGTCGAGGCGGCGACGTGATGGTTGGCGTCGTCGCACAGCAGTCGAGGCGACCTAACAATATAGCCCGACGTTGATGGCATCACATTATGACCAATGGCAAGCCAGCATTGACAGCTTGGCGATGTGACATGGAGCGGGCCACGTGTGCTGGCAGAGCCACATGGCAAGACACGTGTCTTCGAAGAAGAAATTCTGAACAATAGCTTCACCTCGGCCCACGGTCGTGGTCTGACGTGAACCTAGGGGGCCAATGATATGGGGAGTTCCCAATAGGTCGGCTGATCTTCGGCTCGGCCGACCTCCCATAGAGCCTAAACTGACGTTCATACTTTGGCTTTGTTAAGACGAAAGAGTCGTCCAGTCCAACGACTCAGGTCTGTAGACACGCGAATTCGACTCCACCACGGGCAAATTTCATATTGCGCCATAATGCCACAAATGGCCCTCATATTGCCTTGCAAGAGTAGTTTTCCAATATTTCCGGATCTCACCCATTCTTCCCCGGTGCTTCCCCTCCATTTCCAAGGCTCGCTGGGTCTTATAGGCATCCATTTCAAGTCGCGACGGGTCTTCAGGGCGCGTTTATGAGGTCGCGACGGGTCTGGAGGACGCGTTATGAAACGCGTCCGGCAGGGTGGACGCGATTCCCTTTGATTCCCATTGTCGCATCGGGCATCTTGGACGTGACTAGGCTAGTAGGTCCTTGTAGTGACGGTCTTCAGCGACGCGATAAGGAATTTGCTTACTTCATTTACGAAAACTGCCCATTGTGACTTCATGAATGCATCCGCTATAGGCGACGTGATTCTAATGTCGGTTTTGGAAGGTTTTATAAATAAAATATGGAAATAATTTATCGCGTCGTGTCGTGCCGACGCGTTTCAAATCAGAGACACGTTGGACCGTACCTACGCGATTAGGCCCTAGGCCCCAAAAGGTCGTCGCACTCAAGTGCCCGTACCTCAAGTCCCGAGGAATCTCTGAATCGCGTCTGCCTGAGCTGCCGCGATTAGGCCTATACCCTGCACCCGGAAGTCGTCGCATTTATGAGCCCACGTGCCAAAATAAAGTCGCTGCGGGGTAGGTCGACGCGTTTCAAGAACGCGGCGGCCATCCCCGACGTGACTATGCGGCGCTTCAAGGACGTGACGTACTATCCCGACGCGATTCTGATGGCGGTTACAGGCCATAATCATCATCTATTGTCAAATCAGGTGGACTTTTAAATTGTAGCGTCCGGACTAGATGCGACTCAATCTGAAACTCGCGTCCGCTGTGCCCGATGTGATTTGAGTCTGTGTTGCCTATAAATAGACCCCTGAGGGTCATTTGTCCGGGGGGGGGGGGGGGGTCCACTCATAGTGGCGGAGCCCTGCCGGATTCTTCCCGCGACTTCCTCACGGCGGAGCCCTGTCGGACCAGCGACTCGACGCCCTCCTTCCTCAGAGTTCGAAGCACCGTCTTCTTCACGTGCATCAGAGCGGGACGCGGGAAGCTTCTTCCTCTTCCTCCTCCGTACAGTCCGCCGCGCCGCCGGGCCATTCACTATTCAAGGAAGCACCCCTCCCCTTCCTCCCTTCTTGTTTATTTTCATCTTCCTCCGGGCCCCACGTGGCTCCTATACCCCTTTTTTATACACACACATGCATGCATACACACACACCCCTACATTTTAGGGGTTTAAAAGTCACCGCATGGTAAGTCGTTTACCATGTTCTTTATTCATTTCATTTCATTCTTTTGGATTCAGTACTACACATTATTTGGCTAATCCCCTTTTCCTTTCTTTGTCTTTTCTTCTTTTTTCAGGGTAATCATTAACGGAAAGCGCCCTCTACCACGGCCGGCCGTGCTCGTAGAGGAAGAGGAACCCACATCCCCGCACAACCTCCCACGCTCCAACAGGTACTCAGCGATCACCCATTCCACCCACACCCCTCGCGTGTGCATCTCCATTCGGTACCCTCGCGTACCTGGCGATCACGTTTTCTTTTCCCCCCATTTATCATCCCTCTTTGTAGGCCGTATGCTCGGAGTTCCCCTAAAAAGGGGAAACGAAAAGCATCGGCTACAAGGTCAGCTAGACCGACCACTTTATACCTCCTCTAGGGGTGTAAACGGAACCCGATAACCCGATATTCCGACCCGATTCTGATAAAAATTATCAGTTTCGGAATTGAAAATTGATACCGATAGCTTATCGGAATCGGTATCGGATATTTCGATAAGCTATCGAAATCGGAATTGAAAAATAATCAGAATCAGAATCGGTATCGGTTATTCCGATAAATTATCCATAAAATTAAAAGAAAAAACTATGGTAAACACCTTACCTTACCGAAATTTCGGTTCCGGTAATGTTATCGAAATCGGAACGGAATCGGAATTAACCATTCCGATATTATCGGAATCGGAATCAGAACCATATTTCGGTTATCGGAATCGGAATATGTGTTTTCGGTTCCGAACCCGACCCGTTGGCACCCCTAACCTCCTCAGACTAGCTTCCTCAGCTCGGCCAAGGATGGGGATCAACCTACTTAGCTCGGACGTAGCCTACCAGGAGCCTAATGTGCCCGCGGATTTCCTGGAGCATGGCTCACGTAACTGACAATGCAGTAACAAATGAGGTAAGGTCCGAGGATCTTGTGCCCTGCAATTGCGGCCATTAAGACCACTATCTAGATGATCTGGCATGCCGGTTACGACCACGATCTGGCAACAATCACAAGTATCTCCAGCCAGATTCATAGGGTCATCTGTAGCGTATTGACCGTTCGGATCGTGGCTTAGTGGTTGTGGAGGCTAGTGTGTGGCCTATGGTGTGTGTTTCAGGTGTTAAGATAGGTTTTGGGGCTTTTTGGGCCGACAGTTTGGGCCCAAAGCACCCACTGGTTCACTGTTTGTGAACGTGACAGGGCTGGACGTCGCGTTCTGAACGCAACGGTCCTGGGTGTCACATTTTGGTTACCGCCGCTGGAGGGTCTTCATCTGCATGTCCGCCGCATGGCGCGCGCTGGGCGGCCTGCTGATGTCGGCCATGAGAAGGAAACGGCCTTCTTCGTCGCGTTCAGGTCGCGACGGCAGGGTACATCGCATTCTCAACTCCGAAGTGTTTTTAACCTAGGTTGGCCAAACAGAGCCCAACAAGCTCTGTTCGGCGAGGGGGAGGAGATTTTGCGTGGGTCTTAGGAGATTTGAAGATTTGGAGCTGTTTTTGGCGTGCTTTCACCGTGAGGACGTGGTACGGAGCGAGGAAGACACAGGGGTATCGCCGTTCTTCACGTTCTTCAGAAGGTAGGGAGATTCTACCCTGTTTCTCGTCGAGAATCGCATGTGAAGCATGTTTAGCTTGTTATACCTATTATAGATGGTAGATAACATGTTAGTGTAGTGGTTTGAGCATGCATACTTGGGTTTTATGGTGGTTTACATGGTTTGCATGGGGATTCTGGAGATGGATCCCCAAATTTAGGTCACTGCCTGTGAATGCGACGGACCTGACTGTTGCGTTCAGAATGCGATAGCTCGACCCGTTGCGTTTTCCTTTTGAACGCGACATATCGAGGTGTCGCGTTCTGGATTCCTATGGCAATGGGCTTATGCATGGTTGCGTGATTATCAGATTATCTTTATGTGTTGTTCATAGCAATGGTAAGCGGTGCATTGACACTTGTGGAGTTCAAGGAACGTGGTGCTCACGTGGTTTGTGTGGTGTTCACATGGTTTGTGTGTGCGTGGTGAGTAGTACGACGCCTACCGTGGTTACCTCTCCAGTTGGGAGCCCCAGGTTTTGTGTGAGCCAGACACGTTAGTGCTCGGGGCTTGTCCCAGTACTTGTGTACCGTCGAGGTCTATGTTGTCTTCTTGGACACCCTCACTGTTGTGTAGAGTTGTACGTCCAGCTAGGGGAAAGACGGCAGTGGGACAATGACTTGTGAGTGTTTGTGTTTGTTGCTTGTAGCGCGCTCGTGGTTGGGGGTTACAGACACCAGTAGACATACTGGGCCCTAGCTAGTCCTGTTTTCCAGTGCCTCACTTTAGGGAGCTTGGGCGGGAGTCCCTAAAGGTGTCAGGCATGGGCCTGCGGCTGTGTGGTCCACAGGAGTGGTGTTGGTTGGTCTTCACAGTTTCTTGGCTTGTTCTAGTGGAGTGGCAGCTGCACCTTTCGTCCCTGGCTGCGAGACTGAGAGGTAGTCCTGTGTGGTTTGTCCGGGTCGATTGCTGGTGTTGCGAACCAATCTTCGTGGCCCGAGTGTGGCATTTTCTACTTTAGCACATACACCTGGACATGGTTTGCTGTTCATTTATTAAAGGTTGATTCCTGTTAATAGCTTGTGATAGTTATTATTTATAGCTTTAAATATCCTGCTTAGATAGTTCTATAAATTGCTTAGCATAGATTCCTGCTTCTGCATTTGTGAGATTGGTTTTGTTCGGATTTTGGGGGAGTTTCCCTACTGAGCCAGTGACTTTCGAGGCTCACCCCTACTCCTTTTAGGTGAGGGAGAGCAAGAGGCTTCTCGTCCTTCGTCTAGTTCAGAGCCACACCGTAGCGGGGTAGGGTCTGCACCACCAATAGTGTAATCTTCTTTTTCTGTTCACGATGGGGTATGCCTCAGGTTGTTGTGTACTTGTGTCTAGCTACAGTTGAGAAATGGCTATGTATATTTCATGTAAATATTTGTGAGACGTGACAATCTTATATATATTTGAGCTGTTTCCTTTATATTTATACGGACTTGTGAATGGTATCCCTTGCGAGGCTTCGGCTCGTTCGCGGGAGGTGGAGTCAGGTCAAGCTCATTATTAGGTTAACGGGTTTGAATGACAAGGACCACTACAGTTAGTATCAGAGCAAGGTCCTTGCGAATATAAAAGTATTAGAAATTTACATAGCTTGTTCTCCACTTTAGTCCACTACTGGTAGTTGACCCTGGTTTACGTATTGATTTGTTGTATGTTGTGTGGATGGAATGATGTTTGTGCAGGATTAGAAATGGCAGATAGGAGAGATTGGGGAGGTGGTAGAGATGAGCCAAAGGAGACTACATGGCCGATGATCGAGAGATTATGGGAAAGCATTACATATATTTGAACGAGGTTGGATCAGCAGGCACCAGTACAGCCGGCAGTACTGGTACCACCGATTGTAGAGGAGGCAGTACTAGTGGCACCACCCCCACCACCACCAGGAGTTGAGGTACCACCCGTAGTACCCATACTTCTAGCAGTACCAGCACGGCCAACTAGTGCAGAGGAGTCTACAACACTTGTGGAGAGGTTCTTGCGGTTGCAGCCACCTACGTACTCCAAAGGTCCCAACCCAGATACAGTGGAGCATTGGGTGCATTAGATAGAGAGAGTCTTTGTCACGATGAGGTGTCCACAGGCAGACATGGTGATTCTTGCTACATATCAGCTATAGAGAGAGTCTTTGTCACGATGAGGTGTCCACAGGCAGACATGGTGATTCTTGCTACATATCAGCTATAGAGAGAGTCTTTGTCACGATGAGGTGTCCACAGGCAGACATGGTGATTCTTGCTACATATCAGCTATGAGATTTTGCACAGGAGTGGTGGAGATTGAAGATGCAGACAATGTTTGCAGGGAGGACAGAGGACACCATCACCTGGCCAGAGTTTTTGAAACAAGATCCAAGAGCTTGGTATGAAAGACTAAGTCCCAACACATTATTACATGTCCAAGAGAAAAATACAAGTGCCCCAGCCAAGGGAGCAAAGCTCACACAACACAACTAAAACTCAACTGCTAATGGTACAAATCTGCCACAACACCACTGCATGCAAAACACTCTGCTAACCTAGAAAAGAACTATAAGGGAGTGGGCCTCAACAAGTCATAGGCTCAGTAGGGACCTCCCTAAAACAACAACAAAAGGAACCGAGACCTCAACCCTTAAGGGCAACACCAAATGTAAAATTACAACACACTTGCATTGTACACAATTAAACTGCATTAAAACTTAAACATGCTATCTAACACAACTCACAAAAAATAAAGAGAACAACATGACTAGTACAGAAATACTAGTCCACCACTACAGCTAAAACCGACTACGCCATGAGCCACAAAGGCAAACCACCAACGAGAGGCAACGAGACTAACAACATAAAGCCAGTCCACCTTAACACTAGACCCAGAACACAACGAGTGAAGGGTCACGCAACACGCCCTCCACGGAGCACGGCTCCACAACGATACCTGGAAACATTGACACACACAACGTGCCACAACAACCAGCTACCCACGAAGGGTATAGGTACTTGAAACCACAAGGTACCACAACTGAACCATAACCAGAAAGCCACCACTCTCAACCACAACCACTAGAAAGCTCGAGTCAGAAGGAACGTCACTGCCACACGGGTAAGGACTACTTGTTTATGATGCCAGTATCCAACTCGGACATACAACACAAGAACTACCTCTCAATCTCGCAGCCACGGATGTAAGGTCTAACTGTAGCTCCACAACCACAACGTAACGCCAAAGAATAGTGGAGACCAACCAACACCACACCTACAGACCACACAACTGCAGGCCCATGCTTGGTACCTTTAGAGACTCTGGCCTGAGCTCTCTAAAGTGAGGCATTGGAAAACAGGACTAGCTGGGGCTCAGTACGTCTACTGGTGTCCATACCCCCAACCACAAATGTGCTACAAGCGACCGAACACAAACTCTCACACAAGTCACTGTCCCCCTGCTGTCTTTCCCTCAGTCGGACATACAATTCAAACTCAGAAGTAAGGGCGTCTAGGAAGACGACACATACCTCTACGGTACACACAGTACCATGACAAACCCTGATCACCTACGTGCCTGGCTCACACAAAACCTGAACTAGAAAGGCATTTCGGAATAGGAGCCGGACCACCAAACTCGGAAAACACACAAACCACATTGGACAACATACTCATAAAACCTTTACTTATAAACCACAATAATATATATTCTACACTTGCTTATCATTGGTCATCACATGACCTCACAACAACCACATATCACTATACACACAAACCACATAACCTCACTATAATAACATGATTAAGAAAATTGACACAATTTACTAACTAACCATAAACCAAACCATTAATCCTATAATATGCTTTACTAACATTAAACAACTTAACCATCACATAACATCACCATAAACCTAAGGCTAGGCCCATACAGGATCATCACTGGCCAATCATCACAAAACAAACTTCGGAAGCTTAAACGCAACGGACACAAATGTCGCCTTTAAAAACGTGGCGACCCTTTCGATCTTGACTCAAAGAAGAACGTGACAGGGCCCAGTGTCGCTACATGAATGCGACAGCCCAACACGAGGCCACCAGTACAACCTACTCAGCCAAACCCAAATCATGACGGGAGAATCTGTCACCTTCAATCCAATCAAACAAGAATGCGGGCGGTCAAACAGACGTGTTAAGAACGCAACATACCTAGTCGTCATGTTCACAACAAAACACGACAGACCAAACAGTCACCTTTTTGGGCAGACCACTGGACACCTTCTACCTCTAGAAATCCATTCCAAACATCAATTAAACTAACTTTAATCCTTAAAAATGCAAGATACACTACTACACACTACCATGGCATGATGTATTAAACTTCAAATTATTCAAATCAAATTAAAACACAAAGGAAGTCTCCTTACTAGCTCGAAGAGTACGAAGAACGCGAAGAAAGCCACACCGCCGACGTGTCCATGCTCCAGATGCCCTCCTCGCATGGAAATTGCGCCAGCCCAGCCACCTGGAAGTAGAAGTCACCAAACAACGCCGTAAACTCCTCTCCACAGCTGGACAGAGCCACCTCTGCTCTGTCTAGACTGAAATAGAGCATTAAATACACAGTCAAAATCACGACGTAGGGAGACGCCGTGTTTAAAATGTATTAAACGCGATAGACCAATTCGTCGCCAAACATGCCGCGACAGAAAAGCGGTTTGGTGGATTGTGATGTAGGTAGCCGTCGCGTTCAAACACGATGACATACTTCATCGCCTTCTTCACCAGAAAACCTATGGGTTATATGGGTTAAAACCTATGGCCCACAACACCCACACAACGCACGGGAGCCATGCCCAAGGCTCAATGACCACACATTGGACAAGAGCACCACACCAGAACCATTAAAGCTAGATCCAAGTGACCACGACGTTACACTTTAAACATCAATTTATATCAAATGGATGTAAAGAGTGCTTTTCTGAATGGTTTCATTAAAGAAGAAGTTTATGTTGAGCGATCGTCAAGTTTTTAAGATACTAAGTATCCAGATCATATTTTTTGTTTAAGTAAGGCACTATATGGTTTGAAACAAGATCCAAGAGCTTGGTATGAAAGACTAAGTGCTTGGTATGAGAGACTAAGTATCTCATATAAATGTTGTTAAGAGATTTTTTAGATATCTTATTAATACAAGTAAATTGGCTTTATGGTATCCCAGATGTTTTGAATTTAATCTACTTGAACATAGTGATGTTGACTATGCTAGATGTAAAATAGATAGAAAAAGTACTAGTGGAACTTGCCAGTTTCTTGTAGGTTGCTTAATCTCTTGGTCTTCCAGAAAGTAAAATTCTGTGGCTCTTTCCACAACAGAAGAAGAATACATTGTAGTTGAAAGTTGTTGTACTCAACTACTGTGGATCAAACACCAGCTGGAAGACTATAGTCACAAATTAAATGCAATTCAAATGTTGTGTGACAACACAAGCGCAATTAACTTGACCAAGAATCCAATCCAGCATTCAAGGACCAAGAACATTGAGGTTAGACATCACTTCATCAGTGATCATGTAAATAATGGTGACATTTTATGTGAATTTGTTGCTACAGACCATCAGTTAACTGATATATTTACTAACATCTTCTTGAAGATAGGTTTACTTCAATTAGAAGAGAAATAGGAATGTGCAACCTTGAATAACTTAATGCTTATTGCTATGTGCCTATATTCTTTGATTGACTATCTTCATCTCTTTTTCAAACTCCTTGATGTTCGACTTCTCACAAGTCGAAGTTGATTTGAAAGTCAAAGTTGTGTGGTCTTATTTTGAAGTCGAAGTTTATGAAGTCAAAGTTTATGTAGTCGAAGTTGTAAGTCGAAATTCAAATTAATTATTTTGGTGGGTAGAATAACAAATGTTTATTTATTCTCTTTTCTATCACTTTTATCTAGTTAATCCCAGTCGTTGATCTTACAATCTGTGGTCTTCGTCATCCTTTCACTCTCTTATATATAAGCTTTCCCTTTTCATTTTCAATCACCCCATTCGAAACCACTTTGAATCCTCTTATCTTCTTCCTGGTTCCCGCGCCCGTCTTTGACTCCGACGGAACCCTCGTTGTGATCCTCTCGATTTCATCAATTTTTCTAAAGAAATGTAGGGTCTTTGACCTTATTTGAATCATTTCATATTTTCCTTTAAGTCTTTCAAAGTTATTTCCATTGTATTTGTCTAGATGGACTCTTTAAGGGCTCTGGGGAAAAAGAAACAAGTTGGGACAATATAAATTTGGTTCTGAAATCCAGGAGAAAATCGGTCGACCGAAATGGCAGGGTCGGTCGACTGACCTAGCCAGTACTGAATTCTGGGTTATGACTGTGAAATCGGTCGACCGACCTAGAGGTCTACCGGAATGGCAAAGTCGGTCTGCCGACCAAGCTAGGAAGGGTTTCTGGGTTGACTGTGTGATCGGTCGACCGAAAGGACAAAGTCGGTCGACCGGAATGGTGATATCGGTTGACTACTTTCTGGTTTCGGTCGACCAATTTCAGAAAAACCCAGATTTGTACGGACGCAAATCACACCACTTTTTTTGGGCTTGGGAATGGAAATAAATGAGCAGGAATAGAAGAGCAAGGACTATATTATAATTGTACATGGTTTTCTAGGAAAGTGGGGGGCTTTAGTGTTGAGCAACCTTTTTTCTATCTCCTTATTTAATAAAACATCTATTTTTGTTATGGCAAAACCTTTTAATATTTTCGCCTTTACCATTTATGGAAATCAAATAGCTATTATGAATACAAACATACCTTCTGTCAAAGACTATGCCTACACAGAACCTAAGCATCATCACAACAATTTTTTTCTAAGTCCACAGCGTATACTGTATATCACACTAACTCCGACTCTTGTAGAGTCGAAGTAATGCTTCGATTGATGAACAATTTGATAACAATCTGACTCCTAAGAAGTCAAAGTCTGGCAGTACTCCGACTCTTGAGAAGTCAAGTCTAACGGCACTCCGACTCCCTGAAAGTCGAAGTCTTTGTATCGATCGATTATCTATTGAACCTTACTCCGACTCCTGAGAAGTCGAAGTCTAGCCTTACTCTGACTCCTAAAAAGTCGAAGTTGGACGTACTCTGACTTCATATAAGTCGAAGTCCGCTATCTATTCGTTGACACTCCGACTTCCCAAGAAGTCAAAGTCATTGCTTTCTTACTCCGACTTCAATAAAGTCGAAGTAGCTGTTTTCTTCCTGAAGTTGAAGTCTATTACTGATTGTATTGCTATATCTTACTTCAACTTCTTGAAAGTCAAAAGTATCTCTTATCATCCTCTGTATATCTGTACTTAGTTGTTATTTAAAGTATCTGTCAAATTAACATACATCAGTACATAAGCTCCACATTTAAATATCTTTTTCAATGAGATAGTTTCATTGAAATCTTTTTCTTCTTTCAGTTAAAATTCAATTATCTTGTTTTGGCGGGAAAAATATTTTATTCAAAAAAATATTTATCTAAGCAGTATCCCTTTTGGGATCTATAAAACATAAGATATATTTGCTATCTCTTTCACTGATAGGAAGATAAGCTGATCTCTGGTTCACGGATGGTCAAAAGAATTAAATGTTTGATAAGTATAATGGGCTATCTGTTAGAACCTACCTGCTACTGTCAGAAATACCATGACTTTCAGAAGAAAAACACGTGCAACTGTCTGTTCATTCTTAAATGTTCTGAACTTTTGTCTGAACCTTTTTCATACTTTATATCCTTTATCTTACCTACCTCCGAAGGTATGTATGGAGGCATATGCTCTTGTCTTGTCCTTTCAGGATTACAGAACATTTAATGAAGAATGGCTAGTCCTTCTGCATTGAGCATGAAACCTATAGAATAATCATGAGAGTGTCTTTCAAGCATGAAGCTACAACATATAGCCTAAAGATGTTGGGACTCATGGAGCTAAAGATTTGATGGACAAACCTAAGAAGATCAAAGCTTTCTCTCAACGGCTATCTTCTTCAAACGACTAGCTTCCAACGGCCAAAACTCAAAAAAACAAATTTGATATATATATATATATATATATATATATATATATATGAAGCCGAAGCTTGAAGAAAAATATACACACATAGACAAGAAAAGGGAGACAGAGACACATACATAGAAAACTTAGAAGCCTACACTACACTCCCATCTGAAAGCTAGAAGAACCACTCAAAGAGAAAGAGAGCCACTTCTCAGTCTTAGACTTCTGCTCTCTCTTTGCAATCTGAAGTCTTCTTCGATTGGTGGATTACTGCATTTCAGATCTTCTTCAAGTCCACCTCTTTGTTTTAGTAAGAGATTGAGCTCCACTTTCATTCGCTTCTCTTTCTGAATTTCTGTGTTTGCTCATTGTTGTTGAGCATAGACACAAGCTTTCATACTTATGTGTAAGGAAACCCACAGGAGGTTTGTATCCTGCTGCACCCCTCTTGTGAAGGGAAGATCTACAAGTGCAGATGGTCTTTGTACCTCTTGGTTAAGGGAAGACTTGCTGGGAGTAAGTGGGCTTGTAATTCCTCTTGGGTTTGAGAGAAGGCCAAGTATTTATTGGCAGTTAGTGAAATCCCAAGTGGTTTCTTGGGGACTGGACGTAGGACTTCCATGTAGGAAGGGCCAAACCAGGATAAAATTCTTGTGCCTTCTTGTGTGATTGATTCCACCAAATTTTTCACTTGTTTCACACACATCACACTAAGTACTAACAACGTTATTTAGTGTTGTTTATATTTTAGATAAAAAATTTAAAGTGCAAAGAAGTCCTATTCACCCCCTATAGGAAAACTATCATGCCATCTCGATCCAACATTTAGGCCCCCTATCTCTCTTCTTTCTCTCTATCGGGTGGTAGAAACAGGGGGGAATCGGTCGACCGAATTGATCGGTCAGTCTACCGATTCCGACGATGAACCAACTGGATTCTTTTCTGTTCAGGTGAGTGGAGAGTGGAGAGGAGCGTTTTAATGGCTATGACCGAGGGTCTCCTTTACCAAGAACAAACCCTGAAATGGCAATCTTTCTTGGACTTGGAATAGAAAGGAGAAGGGAAGGAAGTTTCCTACCTTAGTCAAAAGAAAAATGGGAATAACAGGAAACAGAGCTTCCGGAGCTCCTTCCAACACCTCCCAGCGCCTCCTTCATTCTTCTTCTTCCTCAAGCTTCAGTGGAAGCATCAGTAGCAACAATAACAATAGACAAAGTAGCAGTAGCATTAGCAGCAACAGACAAAGCAGCAACAACAGACAATGCAGCAACAACAACAGATAAAGCTGTAGTAGCAACAGACAATGCAGCAGTAGCAGCAACAGACAAAGCAGCAGTCACAAACGGGTTGGATAAGGATCAATAGGATCTTTATAGAGTTATCCGCGTGCGTAAATGCAACCACATGGACAATGGCGATGGGCTCCTTGGAGGGGGTTAATCTAATGCTAACACGTAACAGTGTTGTTACGTAACAATGGTTGCGTAGGGTGAACAGTAATTGTAAGACCTGGCCCTCTTGGGCCCTTGGCCCTGTCCTCAGGGTTGCTCCAGGCACCCTGGTCGCGACATGGTCGTGCCAGAGGAGCCTGCCACGACAGGCTTCGGGTCGCGACACGCCTGGCCATCACGTTCTGGTCGCGACGGGGGTAGTTGTCGCGTTCTTGTCGCGGCGTCTGAAAGATTCGCGACTGCTTTTCTGACAGACTTGATCGCTGTCCTGTCCGTCAGAATGGTCTTTTTGGGTGTCAGGTGCGTACAACATTGACGCGACCTGGTCAGCCATCGTGTTCTGGTTTCCCGGTCTTCGAGGTTTGACCGCTTTTGGTGTCGTGCCATGGGTGGCCGTCACGACATGGTTGCGATGCCTAGGGGTGTCGCGACATGCTTGTTGTTGCGCTGGGCTGACCCGACGCGTTTTGGGGCCTATGTGTAACACCCCATAAATTTGGTAATTTAAAAATTAGAAATAAATCAAAATAAATAATTTCCGCATTATCGGAATGACAAAACTTACGTACCACTATCGTATGTGAGAAAACACATCGGAAAAGTCCGTAAAAATTATAAGTTAACCCAAAATATTATCTTTAAGTGTTCCACGAAGAAATTCATGCAACGAAAAATCCGATTGGCCTAGTGTACGTCACACAGGACTAATTACCTAAATTAGGAAACCAAGTAGGAAAATTGTTAACGTGGAAAAATAACCCGACAATAAATTAAATAAACATGTTGGAGAGACTTCCACATCATGTATTATGGACCCATTAACAAGATTGGGCCAATGGAGAACATTTGGCCCAAGGATAAAAATTGGAACAAGAAATACCAAAAAATTCATACATGTAAATAAGGGGTAATTAGGAAGGGCAAATTAGAGTTTAAAATGGTGTCATTAGCCAAGCATAGCAAGCCAAATCATGGCCAACCATGCTTGACACCTTCCCATGGTGTAGATACTTCATTTGGGAGGAGAAATCCTCAAGTATGGAAGGTAGAATGCAGAATTCGTAGCCCCTTTCCTAGTCCCATTAGGACATGCAATTGAACCCTAAATCTATAAGAACTCGTCACAAAATGTTTAGGGAAGGTTTGGCAATGAGTTGGGGTCGTGAGCAGCAAGCTTGGGGCGCAGGAGGAGAAGAGAACGGTTGGGGAAAACGTGGGTCTTCCTCAACCTCGCTCTGCATCGACTCAGAACCTGCAAGGGATTTATAGAATTGAAAGGTAGGTGATCTCGGACCAAGAGTAAAAAAAACCCATACCATCATGTAGACCTGCATGCCTAGGTTCATTTGCACTTGGTTTGCCTAATTTTCATGTTGTATCCGTCCAGTATTAGTCGTTTTCTCTAAGTTGCGCACAGTTAGGGATTTTTATGTTCTCCATCTTTTTCACGTGATTTGAGACTGAATTAGGTCCAACCCAAGTTATGAAAGTTCTTCTATTAGTTGTCATAGTCATCTTTTGTGTTGAGAGTTTTGTCTAAATGTCATTATATTTCACGTTATAGGCCTCATATAAAGGTTGCAATGAAGTCACATATGTTAAGGACATTTTATGTTCTTCAGAGGTTTCACACGAATTGAGATAGAACTAGATCCAACCCCCAACATCAAAGTTCTTTTACCAGTTGTCCTCGTCATCTTTCATGTTGAACTTTTTGTCTAAATGCCATTCAATAGAGAGTTATAAGCATGGTAATAGAGTCATTGTAGGTATACTGCATTTTCGGGTTGCACTTGGAATCGCGTCTGGTCCAGACGACGCGATTCTAGCACTTGGTATCACGTCGGTCTTGGCCGACGCGATTCTCTGAATCACAATTGTGAGGTCGGACGCGATTCTCACTCTGACCAGTCAACGGCGTGCGTGAGACTTCGTGCCACGTGGGAGTCTGTGCATGTGTAAACCACTGCGGGATTCCCTGACGCGATTCAGGCGGTTTTCCCGCCCAACATTTTATTTAATGATTATTCATGAACGCATCGGGATGCCCCGACACGATTCACGTTAAAAGGCGGCCTAGGTGCCCGACGCGATTTAGATGTCTTCACGTTTGGTCTGTTTAACTGTACACCGTGCTTTGAAAAAGGTCCACTGTGTAGGACGCGGTTCATAAACCGACCCGAGACTGTACTTTTCTGCCAGTCAATTAGCATGTTAGATTTTCTTGGGTTATAAACATATTACATCTTGTTACATAGTGTGCATTGGCCTAAAAGGAACCAACTAACTTGTAAACGGTAATGACATGAATATGATTCTAATGTATGATATGTTACTTATCTTATGTTCATTGATTATTATCTTGCGATCTAGCTTGTTATGAAATAGAAATGATAAGATTATGCTATGAATGTGGGGATGAATGCATGTTAGCATGGACTTGTTGGTTAAGTTGTATCATGATTTGCATGTGAGTTTTCTTAGTTATATGCTTTCCTATGTTTCAATTATTTGTTCATAAATTGCATACATGTTTAGAAAAGATCCGTGACACGTCACTTACACACTTGCACGATTAGGCACACCATTCTTGGGGAATAGGGAGCTCTCTGCCGGTCATTCCGTATTGGCAGACTAGCGATCTTTTCCTTAAGACCTCTATAAGTCTCCGTACTCTATGGATTCCCTCATAGAGACCGAGCTGGTTGTACCATGAAGTACCTTGGAGATAGAGTGCACTTGTTCTGCGTACGATCTGTCCTTAGTCATCCTTATGTCAAGACATTAATGAATTATGAAACATAAGATATGTCGTTATGCTGCCCATTTGATCTCTTGAGCTTTTGTCATACCTTGACTCCATGAATGATCATGTTCTTATTACATTGAGTTTGTTATTGAAATTCCGTGGCCATAATATGTATATGTTTGTTCGACACAACTTAGGACTCCAGTCGATTTGACTAATGCCTGTGCAATAGGGGCCTGGTCTGGTACTGGGGAGGAGTGCCCCAACGTACTTATTAACCGCGAGAGTATGGACTTATGGTGTTTGGCATAGCACAACGAATACGCCAAGATTTGTGTGAATGTGCCTTCGTTTGATATGATATGATATGATAAGTTTGATATGATATGTCTGATCACGCGAAAATGTGATATCTGTGTGAATATGGCCAATTCCTTTTGATATGCTTCCATTCTTGAATTACCTATCCAATGTATATGAAACTCACTATTTGATCTGATATGATATTCGTTCTATTCAGTTATTTGACCTATTAGTATTGCATGCATTGTCATCATATTCATATGCATGTCCTGCCTACTTAAAATGTTAATCATGTATATTAGTGCCCGCACAATATTGAGATGTAAATGCTACTGAGCTAGTTCGCTCACACCTATCATATTGTCCTTTTCAGGTAGTGATGAGGAACCAGAGGAGTCCGATGGGGCAGGGCAAGAGTGATGAGCACCAGCCATATGAGGAGTTGACAGTTTAGGAAAAGATATTTGAGTAGTCTATGTATCAGTGAAACATTTTTATTTGAATAATGGGCCCTTTGATTGGATCGATTGATGTAAGGTTTTTAATTAGTTGAATGGAATGGAGTAAGGAGTACTTTTGATGACAATATTATAGTCTCAAATGTGTTGTTATGTTTAATTGTGACTCTGTGCTATTCAACTGTTGTAACGCCCCTCTTAGACCCAGTACAGTTATACCAACTCACATTGGATCTAACAGAGGTATTACAATGGAAGAAATCCAACAATTGACGGTACATGTTAAGATATACACAAATGACAATTTAATTCCAATAATGAGCAACAGAACAAGGAACTAAATGATTGTAATCAACATTATACTCAAATGTAAAGTCTAGTGCAAAAGAGAAATAACAATAGTCCCAAATTTATTACATTTCATAGTCTAAATGCATAAAGGAAAATACATATAGTCCTTACATACAAGAGTCACTCTAAAACCTCTCAACCAATCTAAGTCTCCACGTCCTCTCGCTCCGAGTCAGTTTGAACTAACTCCTGAGTGTCCTCTAGTTCTCCTGAAATGTTAAGCATGTATGAGTCTACAAGACTCAGCAAATCACATGAAAGACAGTTCACGATATTATAAATATAATAGGTTTAAAACATGGTAACATATTATCATTCATTTCATTGATATCATATACTCTTCCTACTAACATGGTTCTAAGTCAATTGACAATCATTCATTCATAACATTCTAATTATTATGGAAATAACCATGTCATGCAATGCATAAAATCCACATCTTATTTACTAACAATTGAAGTAACATGTTCTTACATATAACATGCTATCATTTTTATCATGGTTTCTACTTATTGTCATGTAATCATGTAAACTATTTCAATGAAAACCTTATGCTATATTATGCAATAGGTAACAGTTGTCATGTAACAATGGACCATTTAAACATGTAGCAATTCTTTCATATACCAATTTGCATGTAATTCATGTAACACTTAACACATTGGCATATAGCATAAAGTCATGTAGACAATGTTCCTGTAGGCATGTAACATGTAGGTCATATAGACATGTAGACATATAGACATGTAGCAAGTAGCATGTAGTGATTTTCATTTAGTTGCCAAGACATAGCCCGCACTATAATAGAGATCATTAGTCATTTAACATTCACTTATCACCTAGGCAATACAGTGATGAAGTCATGGTATTTGCGGAAAACTGGGGAAAGTCCTTCCCACCTTAACCAGTAGAACTTGTCTACCTCCAGGATTTCAATCCGTTGCCCACAGATTCAATAGATCATTTACATGTAGGTGAACCATTACCATAGGGGCATCCATGGTGTAGTTCCTTGTAGGAATCTCTAATATAGCAATGTCTTATTGGCATTTCATTTCAATGCATGTACTAACATGTATGATATCATTTAATATACATTTCATACAATTGCAATAACCTATAGCATGTCTCTTTAGATTCTGAAATTCCATTTTTCTATATGACAGATCTCTGTCATGGTACTAAATGCAACACATTCATTCATGCACATATTCTCACATTTATTCAAATTCTACATGTAATTTACTGTTCATAAATTCATAACAATCGCACGGATGTCTAAAATTTCCGAAAATTTGATAGTAATCCAGAATCAGGTTATACTACGCACATGCAAAATTTCATATTTTTCTGAACTGTATAACCAATTTTCATTATTAAAATCCCTCACCTTAAGCTAACTAATTATGATACAACACAGAGAAATTCATGCAGTTTTATACAGGAACTGAGTACAACATATTTGCAGTATTACAGTCTCAGAATGTAATCCTCCAACATAAATCACGTTCACCATCAACTCAGTTTTCTTTTATTAATTTCATTAATATCACAAAATGACTATTCATATGTACATGTGATCTATATCCAAATACAATAACATATCCATAATATAGCAGTGATAAAACACACTGAACATCTCCTGGCCGAAATCTCATATAAGTATGGATCATAGATATACAATTAAAATCAATTTTCTGAAAACTCATGGCACTGGTAAACTTGACGGCAACATATGTGACGTTTGCTGAAGTAAACGACCACATATACGTCGTTAAGCTACAATAGATAGTGGCACATAGCGCCGTTAACATATACTAGCAGCGTCACATAGCATCGTTAACTTATAATAAAGGATGGAAAACAAACGGTGTTCACATGAAGTAGACGACAGTCGATGCCGCCGTTTACAAGATATAGACGGCAAGCGATCTAGACGTCTAGTTCTCAAACGTAGAAAACACAGAAAACCCTACATGAAATAACGCAAATTCTACCCCTTCTTGTAGGTTATTTGCATGCTTTAAAATTACGAAAAAATGATAAATAGATAGTATGTTATATCCTAAACTGAACCCCCATGTAACTTGCCTCAATCCCTCTTACTGGAGTGTCGAATCTAAGCCCGAAGAAGCCCGCCTCGTCTGTGAGGCAGTTCTTTCCCGCCGACTCCAAACGCTCCAATCCGCCTCCCACGCAAGCCTTCTGCTTGGAGAAGCTTTTGATCACGAAGCTGGACGCACCTCTTCGGTCCAAAAGCCTCCAAACCGCACGAACTGGCACTGAATCGCTCCTTCTCGACCCTCTTTTCTCTCCCTCTAAACCAGTGCGAAAACCTCCCTATTTGCGAAATCTAGGTCTTATAAAGACCCCTCATGCGATGGCCAGTCTATATCCTGACCCTAGGATGCAAAACGCTCAGATCTGGCCTAATAAGACTCTTAAAATAGCCGATTTCTCTCGCTCGGAATGGAAATATCAAAAACATGCAAGTTAGTTTAACGTCAACATGAGATGCCGTCAGCCTCTACGTAAACGTCCATCGATGGTGTCGTTTACAAGCTTGCACAAAAATTTAAGAAATTCAGAAAATAATAAATGACACAATAGTTTGTCGTTAACGAGATATAAACGACAGATGATTTTACCGCTAAAAAGACTTAACGCCAAAGGATGTTGACGCTAAGTTCCACACAGATCCGCATTCAAATTCATGCAGAAATAAAAATATATTTTGCAAAATAAATTCAAGAAAATTTTTCTAGGGCACCACATCCTCTCCCCCTTAAAATAATCTTCGTCCTCGAAGATTGAGTTAGAATACTCACCAAACAAGGACGGATAAAGCTTCTTCATCCTTTCTTCAAGCTCCCACATCGCTTTTTCACGTGAGAAGTTCCTCCATAAGATCTTCACGAATGGAATAGACTTCGATCTTCATTTCTGCACCTTCCGATCTAGAATCTCCACAGACTGCTCCGCATAAGACAAGTCTGGCTGAAACTGCACTGGCTCATAACTGATCACATGAGCTGGATCTCTCACATACCTTCACAGCATGGATACATGGAATACTGGGTGCACCGCTGCTAAAGATGGTGGCAAAGCTAACTGGTATGCCACATTCCCGATCCTCTTCAAAATCTCAAATGGACCAATGAACCTCGGGTTCAGCTTGCCTCTCTTTCCAAACCTCACTACACCCCTAGTTGGCGATACCTTGAGAAAAACATGGTCTCCAACCTCAAAAGTCAAGTCCTTCCTCCTTGTATCCGCATAACTCTTCTAACGATCCTGAGTTGCCTTTAACCTCTGCACAATCATCTGGATCTTCGCTGAAGTCTCCTGCACCACTTCTAGTCCAACCAGATATCGATCTCCTGACTCCTCCCAACACAACGGGGATCTACAGGGTCTTCCGTATAAAGCCTCAAAAGGCGCCATACCTATGCTCGAATGGAAACTATTATTAAAAGAAAATTCCACAAGAGCTAGGTGACGCTCTCAATCGCCCTTCCACTCCAAAACACAAGCCCTAAGCATATCCTCCAACGTCTGAATAGTCCTCTCGGACTGACCATCCGTTTGTGGATGAAATGCCGAACTCAGCTTCAACTGACTGCCAAATTCCTGCTGCAAACTCTACCAAAATCTGGAAGTAAATCTCGGATCACGATCTGAGATAATCGACTTCGGAATCCGATGCAGCTTCACAATGCCATCAATGTACAGTCTGGCCAAGCTCTCAACGGACTGCTTCTTCTTCATGGCAAGGAAATGCGCACTCTTCGAAAATCTATCAACGATCACCCAAATGGAATCATTTCCTCTAGCCAATCTAGGCAATCCAGACACAAAATCCATAGTAACTTGCTCCCACTTCCACTGAGGAATATCTAGCTTCTGCATCATACCTGACGGTCGCTGATGTTCTGCCTTCACTTGCTGGCAAATCAAACATTTTGCCACTACATCAGCCACGTCCCGCTTCATTCCAGACCACCAGAAGGAACGCTTTAGATCCTTGTACATCTTCCCACTGCCTGGGTGAATAGAGAACTGAGACCTATGCGCTTCCTCCAAAATTTCCTTCCTCAGATCAGCATCATTAGGGATACACACCCTAAGATTCAGGTGAATCACTCCATCCTCATCTCGAATAATACCGCCCTTTCCAACCAACTCCTGTAATAACGAGTCATCTTTTTGCAAAGCAATAACCCGATCAAGAATAGACGATCTCAATGACAGCTGAGCCACAAACAAGTTGCACAATTGAGGTTCCAAAATAGTCAAAGCACCCGAAGCATCTTCTAGCATTTTCCAGTCTTGCCTCATCAACTACCTCTTCTTGCTCCATCTGCCACTACATTAGCCTTCCCTGGATGGTAAGAAAGCTCAAAATCATAATCTTTCAAGAATTCTATCCACCTCCACTGCCTCAGGTTCAACTCCTTCTGCGAGAACAAATACTTGAGACTCTTGTGGTCTGAGAAGAGCTCAAATCTAACTCCATATAGGTAATGCCTCCAAATTTTCAAAGCATAGACCATGGCCGCCAATTCCAAGTCATGAGTCGGGTAGTTGCGCTCATGCTCCTTGAGTTGCCTAGAAGCATACGCCACAACTCCATCTCCTTGCATAAAACACAGCCAAGCCCAATCTTTGAAGCATCTGTGTAGATAGAGAAAGAATCTACACCATTGCGCAAAACAAGCACTGGCGCTGAGGTCAGACGAGTCTTCAGCTCCTGGAATGCCTTCTCACAAGCCTTCGACCACTCAAACTTGACTCCTTTTCTTGTCAATCCCGTCAAGGTAGCCGCAATAGAAGAGAATCCTTCGATAAATCTCCTATAATAGCCAGTCAAGCCGAGAAAACTCCTGATGTCAGTTGATGATCTCGGTGTTTCCCAGTCAAGGATAGCTTCCACCTTAGCCGGATCCACAGACACACCATCGCCAGATATGACATGTCCCAAGAAATGGATCTCCTTCATCCAGAAGTTGCACTTGCTGAACTTAGCATACAGGTTGTGCTCCCTTAGGATATCCAGCACAATCCTCAGATGCTCTTTATGAGTCTCCTCATCAGGCGAATAGATCAGCACATCATCAATAAAGATCACAACAAAAGAATCCAAATACTGTCGAAAAACCCTGTTCATCAGGTCCATGAAAACTGCTGGGACGTACCTTCGTAGATTAACTCAAGTTTGTCCCACATCTCTTTTGCAGAGGTGCACGTGGAGACTCTCGAGTATTCCTTGGGGTGGACCGCGCATTGCATCATGTTGAGGGCGCTCCGGTTGAGTGTCCCCTTTGCGATCTGGTCCTTGGTCCAGGTATCCTCGTCCTCCGACAAGGTGTACGCTCCTTTGCTGACTATTTTCCATAGTTCGAAGTTTTATGCTCGCAGAAACACCTGCATGCGGTTTTTCCAGTATGGATAGTCAGTGCCATCAAAGAAGGGTGGCCTGGTGACTGAGTGTCCCTCGGCCATATACCCCTTACTAGAATCCATGAGATCAAAGTTCTCCTGATCGTAAGATCAAACAAATATGACAGTAAATCAGAGAAACCTTGCTCTGATACCAATTGAAAGGTTGTGGAATTCCCTGTATGGTAATCTAGAAGGGGGGTTGAATAGATTACTATCGATTAAAAACTTTTATCACCTTCTTTTTGCAGAGACACGAATGATGAGAACTGTAACAGAGTTCAAGATGAACTTAGATGTGTGTAACTCAATAATAGATAGAGAACCAAACTATCTGACGTGTGTAGAGACACTGTGCCTACCAAGCATCTAACGTAGAAGCGTTCAAACCATAGGACACAACGTTTTACGTGGTTCGGAGTACACAACTTATGTATCCTACGTCCACGGTCCACACACACACGCAGAAAGGACTGCTTCTGAGCTAGTTCAACAACTACAACTCACACACACGAGTTGTCTGATGTGAAACCATGATCAGAACAACACACGCCACGTGAATCAAGCACAAGGACTGCTTGAGACACAACCACACACACACGGATATGTAAAAACAAAAACAGAGAGAGAGTTCTGAGTTGAAACACAAATCCTGATTGAGAACTCTTCTCGTGATCGTCTGGGTGGACTTCAAGCTTCGTCTTGATAGTCACAACTTGATGGAGAGACTTGAATCCACGACGATGAAACTCCAACACTGTTGGATTAACAGTTGGTTCAATCTCTGAACAGCAGGGTGAAGCAGAGCAGCAACAACACTTCTGGTTCTTAGACTTTCTCTAGGGTTTTTGGTGGAGGCTGCTTCTGTACAAGATTACCTTCAAAAGATAGCTTATATAGTGGTTGTAGACACACGAATTTTCCCACCGCAGGTAGATTTTCGAGTTGCGCCGTAGCGCCACAAATGACCCTCATTTTGCCCTGCAAGAGTGTTTTCCCATTATTTCTGGATCTCGCCCACTTCTTCCTCGGTGCTTCCCAAGGGGGTCCGGTCGCGGGGGTCCGGGGGCAACGCCCCCGGAAGCAAAATTCCAATTTGCGTCCACTATAGTGGACGTTTTTCTTCGAACCGCCTTTCAAATCGCGTCCTGCATCCCC
Source organism: Colocasia esculenta (assembly GCA_014218235.1). Classification (NCBI taxonomy): domain Eukaryota; kingdom Viridiplantae; phylum Streptophyta; class Magnoliopsida; order Alismatales; family Araceae; genus Colocasia; species Colocasia esculenta. The sequence continues at coordinate 165,321,217 of CM024755.1, read as the reverse complement.
GACGCGATTCAGAGTCTGACAGCGGCCCGGAAAGTCTTCGCGCGTAGGGCCGTAATCATGATAAAATCTCTGAATTGCGTCCTTGTCAGATGACGCGATTCAGAGAGGTCAAATCTGGAAAGTCTCGTCAGTAGGCAGCGCGGGCCTCGAAAATTGCCCCTCAGGTAATCACATCGGTTATGGCCGCCGCGTTTAAATTCGTGGCCGCCCTGGTGGACGCGATTACTCGCTTTATCGCAAATTCGAAGCTTGCCAGCTGTCTCATCAAACCGACCTTCTAAATCGCGGCCTGCCGCTCCGCCGCGATTAAGCCTTAAATTGCGGTTGCTATCCTGGACGCAATTTTCCTCCAGTGCCTATAAAAACGAAGCCGCAGGGCCAGGGCAGGGTTTGGCTGTTCTGTTGGGGGGTTCCTTCAGCTTCTTCCCCTTTTTTAAGAGAGAGAGAGAGAGAGAGAGAGAGAGAGAGAGAGAGAGAGAGAGAGAGAGAGAGAGAGAGAGAGAGAGAGAGAGAGAGAGAGAGAGAGAATTCTTCCGGCGGAGCCCAGCCGATTTCGCGTCTCACCTCCGACGCCGTCGTCTTCCTCTCCATCACGCGTATATCAGAATGGAGCGCCGTCATCCTCCTCGTCTTCCTCTCCATCCTCCGTCGCCCAACCGGCAACGCTGTCACGCCGTCCGGCATCTGGGGAAGCACCCCCCCCCTTTTATTTGCCTTTTCCTTCCTCCAGACCCCACGTGGTCCTTTATATTTCCATATCACCCGGCCCCTACGTGGCCCTTTTTGCTTCATACACACACACACATGCATGCACACACATACCTATTTTAGGGGTTTTAAAAGCCACCACAAAAGGTGTGTTCTTCCCCTTTCATTTATGTCATTTTATCTATTTTTAGGAGTTGTATATTGCACATCCGTCTAATCCGCTCCTTATTATTTGTTGTCTTTCTTTGTCAAGGTAACCGATCTGAATCTCCTTTGCCGGCCGGTCGGCCGGTGGAAGGAGGAGGGTGGACCCACGCACACATCCCGCGCTTTCTACGGGTGAAAGGTAACCCCTTTTCCGCCCGTTACATTTGGTGCCCTCGAGCACCTGGCGATCACGGTTCTTTTTTTATTTATTTACCGTTGTCTTATTTTATGTAGTATTTTAATCCGCCCTTTCCAATCATCCCGTGTATCCACTCATCTCTTCCATGTGGGCGCTCTGTTCTTCATCCCCCGCCTAAAAAAAAAAAAGGGGGAGCAGAAAACACCGTCTACAGTGGTGTCCACATATGGAGAGACGTGGTAGTTGGAACCACCATGTATAGCAACTTAAAAACTTTCCGAATTTGAAGGACTTCTTCGTCTGTCGACAACACTGGGTGCTCCTGTCGACAGGTGTTGACAGGCAGAGGATTCGGAGTTCGGGAGACAGTTTCCTGTCAAAGGCTGTCGACAGGCGACACTGGTGCTGTCGACAGGCAGTCCTGTCCTGAAGTATGTCTTTCTGGACTGTGTGCATCTGTCGATAGGGGACTTCCTGGCTATCGACAGGTGCCTATTTTTATTGCTTTTCTTGATCTTTTGAACCTTGTTTTGATGCATGTCTTGCATAGTATCTCACCTACACAAAAGAGCTTAGTTAGGGAGATATAACGACATATAAATGATCAATTAAACATGTTTGTCTCATTTGCATTTCATGAGTCATTATCATCAAGTTTCATTACTTAACACTCACCAAATTTGTCCATGAAATGTTCATGCTCATCATAAAAAATAAAGATGTGATTTGTTGACTTAGCATTCTCATTAGGCATTCAACATATAAGAACTCAACAGCCTCCATGGCGCTTCCCACACTGGGTACACACTGGTTTCTCTACAACTGAGCCTCTGCCTGGTGTCGGTGCAGCCACTCTCGCCGGTGCAACTGCTCTCTGCTGGAAAGCTGGGGCCTTCTTCTTTCTGTCCTGCTGCTGGAATGTTGATGCTGGCCTCTTTAAAGAAGCCCTCTTCTCCTCCAGATAGACCTCCATCTCTGCCTCCTGCATGCATGCCGCCGATAAGGCCTCCTCCATGGTACGATGTCCTAAAGCCACCAGTCTCATCCTCATGGAGGGCTTCAACCCCATAATGAATTTCTTTATCTTCCTCCACTCATCTGCCACTATGTGGGGAGTATACTTGGACAGCTCCACAAATCTCGCCTCGTACTCAAGCATGCTCATTGACCCCTGGGTCAATGTCAAAAACTCCTGCTCCATATGATCCTGCACATGCTCTGGAATATATTTCGCCTTGAACAAACAGACGAACTCAGTCCAAGCAACCTCCATAGCCCCATCTGCAAACTATGTGCGTAGTACAGAGGACCACCACACATTGGCACGCTCCTGAGAAGAAAGATCAATACTGCTAAGGGCACATTCCAAACAACATGCATAACCCTAAAAAAAAAAAACAACCTTTGCCTGCAGCATATAAGTAGCCAAAATCACCCTCTCCTCTTCCGCGCATCGGATGGCACGAAAGATCTTCTCCGTCTCCCGGAGCCAACTCTCTGCTAGAATAGGATCACTCTCCCCCTTAAAGAAGGGTGGGGTAATCCTCCTGAACCTCTCCATCATAGGCACTCCTCCAAAGACTGCCTCATAAGCAGGTGCCTGCGCCTACAATCCAACACAAGCTCTTAGCTAACAATTCTTCCAGTTAACATCTTGAATAACTCTTGCATCTACCAACCTGAACCTGCACCTGCGCCTGCAATGCCGCTGTAGTCTGAGCCTGAGTCTGCATCGCGTGCACCAATCCTTGCATCAATGCTCCGTAGTCCACATGTGGCAGTGGGGGTGGCAAAGGTACTCCAGTCTGGTCCTGAGCCTGCTGAGCTGGAGCCTGCGAACCTCCTGTTGACTCATCACCTCGGGTCGGGACAGCTCCTCTATGTCCACGAGTCGCCATAGTCTGCAAAATAAGCATCCAATTGAATGACCTATTACTCTACATAAACTTGGACTAATTCTTTATGCAGACTTAAAATATGAATACAATGTTGATATTTCATTTATGTACATGCTCAACCTGGAACGCTCTGATACCAATCTCTGTAACGCCCCTCTTAGACCGAGTACAGTTATACCAACTCACATTGGATCTAACAGAGGTATTACAGTGGAATAAATCCAACAATTGATGGTATAGGTACAGAAATGACAATTTAATTCCAATAATGAGCAACGGAACATGGAACTAAATGATTGTAATCAACATTATACTCAAATGTAAAGTCTAGTGCAAAAGAGAAATAACAATAGTCCCAAATTTATTACATTTCATTGTCCAAATGCATAAAGGAAAATACATATCGTCCTCACATACAAGAGTCACTCTAAAACCTCTCAACCAATCTAAGTCTCCACGTCCTCTCACTCCGAGTCAGTGTGAACTAACTCCTAAGTGTCCTCTGGTTCTCCTGAAATGTTAAGCAAGTATGAGTCTACAAGACTCATCAAATCACATGAAAGACAGTTCACGATATTATAAATATAATAGGTTTAAAACATGGTAACATATTATCATTCATTTCATTGAATCATATACTCTTCCTACTAACATGGTTCTAAGTCAATTGGCAATCATTCATTCATAACATTCTAATTATTATGGAAATAACCATGTCATGCAATGCATAAAATCCACATCTTATTTACTAACAATTGAAGTAACATGTTCTTACATATAACATGCTATCATTTTTATCATGGTTTCTACTTATTGTCATGTAATCATGTAAACTATTTCAATGAAAACCTTATGCTATATTATGCAATAGGTAACAGTTGTCATGTAACAATGGACCATTTAAACATGTAGCAATTCTTTCATATATCAATTTGCATGTAATTCATGTAACACTTAACACATTGGCATATAACATAAAGTCATGTAGACAATGTTCTTGTAGGCATGTAACATATAGGTCATGTAGACATGTAGACATATAGACATGTAGCAAGTAGCATGTAGTCATTTTCATTTAGTTGCCAAGACATAGCCCGCACTATAATAGAGATCATTAGTCATTTAACATTCACTTATCACCTAGGCAATACAGTGATGAAGTCATGGTATTTGCGGAAAACCGGGGAAAGTCCTTCCCACCTTAACCAGTAGAACTTGTCTACCTCCAGGATTTCAATCCGTTGCCCACAGATTCAATAGATCATTTACATGTAGGTGAACCATTACCATAGGGGCATCTATGGTGTAGTTTCTTGTAGGAATCTCTAATATAGCAATGTCTTACTGACATTTCATTTCAATGTATGCACTAACATGTATGATATCATTTAATATACATTTCATACAATTTCCATAACCTATAGCATGTCTCTTTCAATTCTGAAATTCCATTTTTCTGTACGACAGATCCCTGTCATGGTACTAAATGCAACACATTCATTCATGCACATATTCTCACATTTATTCAAATTCTACATATAATTTACTATTCAGAAATTCATAACAGAATGCACGGATGTCTAAAATTTTTGAAATTTTGACAGTAATCCAAAATCAGGTTATACTACGCACATGCAAAATTTCATATTTTTCTAAACTCTGTAACCAATTTTCATAATTAAAATCCCTCACCTTAAGCTAACTAATTATGATACAACACAGAGAAATTCATGCAGTTTATACAGGAACTGAGTACAACATATTTGCAGTATTACAGTCTCAGAATGTAATCCTCCAACATAAATCACGTTCACCATCAACTCACTTTTCTTTTATTAATTTCATTAATATCACAAAATGACTATTCATATGTACATGTGATCTATATCTAAATACAATAACATATCCATAATATAGCAGTGATAAAACACACTGAACATCTCCTGGCCGAAATCTCATATAAGTATGGATCATAGATGTACAATTAAAATCAATTTTCTGAAAACTCATGGCACTGTTAAACTTGACGGCAGCATATGTGACGTTTGCTGAAGTAAACGACCACATATACCGTCGTTAAGCTACAATAGACGGCGACACATAGCGCCGTTAACATATACTAGCGGCGGCACATAGTGCCGTTAACTTATAATAAAGGACGGAAAACAAACGGTGTTCACATGAAGTAGACGACAGTCGATGCCGCCATTTACAAGATATAGACGACAAGCGATCTGGACGTCTAGTTCTCAAACGCATAAAACACAGAAAACCCTACATGAAATAATGCAACTTCTACCCCTTCCCGTAGATTATTTGCATGCTTTAAAAATACGAAAAAATGATAAATAGATAGTATGTCATATCCTAAACTGAACCCCCATGTAACTTGCCTCAATCCCTCTTACTGGAGTGTCGAATCTAAGCCCGAAGAAGCCCGCCTCGTCTGTGAGGCAGTTCCTTCCCGCCGACTCTAAACACTCCAATCCACCTCCCACGCAAGCCTTCTTCTTGGAGAAGCTCCTGATCACGAAGCTGGACGCACCTCCTCGGTCCAGAATCCTCCAAACCGCACGAACTGGCACCGAATCGCTCCTTCTCGACCCTCTTTTCTCTCCCTCTAAACCAGTGTGAAAACCTCCCTATTTGCGAAATCTAGGTCTTATAAAGACACCTCATGTGATGGCCAGTCTATATCCTGACCCTAGGATGCAAAACGCTCAGATCTGGCCTAATAAAGACTCTTAAAACGACCGATTTCTCTCGCTCAGAATGGAAATGTCAAAAACAGGCAAGTCAGCTTAACGTCAACATGAGATGCCGTCAGCCTCTATGTAAACATCCATCGATGGTGTCGTTTACAGGCTTGCCAAAAAATTTAAGAAATTCAGAAAATAATAAACAACACAATAGTCTATCGTTAACAAGATATAAACAACATACGATTTTGCCGCTAAAAAGACTTAACGCCAAAGGATGTTGACGCCAAGTTCCACACATATCAGCATTCAAATTCATGCAGAAATAAAATATAATTTGCAAAATAAATTCAAGAAAAAGTTTCTAGGGCACTACATTTGTGATACGTCTATTTGTATCGTTCACGCAACCGGTATTTATTCTGTTACTATTTGTATATCGGGGCGTGGCAGTTGGTATCAGAGCCTGAACTAAATATCGGGGTCTGGCAGTTGGAATCGGAATATGGAACTTTACTAGATCATCGGAACGATGGAATGAAACTAGATCACACGATTTGTCATACCTAATGTGAGCTTGGGTAGAGCTATGGGAATAGGAGTCACATGTGTTATATTTAGATGTCTGACTTATATTATTATCTTGAAGGTACTTAATACCTCAATGGCTGCTGAACGAGCCCAGGCTAGAAACATGCAACAAACCTTATAGAACTTGACTCAGGCAATCCTGCAAGCCACCTAGGGTGGGGGTAACTGCGGAGCCGGTGATCTCCATCGGAATTTTCGAAATGTGGATTCACCTAGATTTGAAGGGAGCACTGACCCGGATGTTGCTGAACACTGGGTTAAGGAAATTGAAAGAATCTTTAGGGTCTTGTAATGCGCAGACTAGAACAAAGTACTGCTGGCGACCTTCCAATTGGAAAAGGATGCCAGGGCATGGTGGGAGTCGGTGGAAGCAACACTGAATGGTCAGCAACTGACATGGGCTCAGTTCATTGAACGCTTCAACACCAAATACTTCTCTGAGAGGGTTTAGGAACGGAAAGCAGCCGAGTTTGTGGTTCTGAAGCAGAGAGGACTAACTGTGGCCGAATATGAGGCCCAATTCTCTCGTCTATCCCGATATGCCGTTCACTTGATTGGGACACAAAGGATGAAGGCAAAACACTTTCTGAATGGCTTGAGGCCTTAGTACATCACACAACTGGCGCCAATGGACATTCAAACCTATGCTGACATGGTAAAGAAGGCTCAGTTACTGGAAGATGCCATGGAGACTGCCGAAAGAATTAAGGGAAAATCTGTGAAAAGGGAGCACTTGTCTGCTACTGGAAGGTATCAACTGACCATTGGGAAGAAAAAGGCCCAGTGTTGGTGTGACTGAACAAGCTGATAAGAAGCCGAAGGACTTAGGCAAGCAGTTGGTGGTGGCTAATGAGGAGCGATGCAAACATTGTGACAAAGCTAATCACTGGTCCGAACAATGCTGGAGAGCACAAGGGAGATGCTTGCGCTGTGGAAGTCGTGACCACAGGATCTCTGACTGCCCAATGCTGAAAGAACAACCCTCTCAAGACAAGCGTCTGAATGGACAAAGGAGGCAAGGCTGCTTACAAGCTATCCAGGAGCCTGAAGCTGCAAAAGAAAAAGGTGTCGTGGAAGGTACACTTACTATTCTTTCCCGACCCGCATATGTTCTATTTGATACGGGAGCTACGCATTCCTTTATCTCTCAAACATTTGTTGACACCCTGCCTGTGAAACCCATCCCAATGAAATTTGGGATAATTGTGTCAACCCCAATTGATCCTGGTACCAATCTTAGAAACCATTTGCCATCTAGTGAAGTGTTGATTGAAACCCAAAACTTACCTGCAAATTTGATATTCATGGACATGGAGGGGTATGATGTGATACTGGGAGTAGACTGGTTGTCTGAACATGGGGCTAGTGTCAATTGTAAGAGAAGCCAGATAACCTTTAGCTATTACCCAAAACTAGTGTTCATAAAGGAGAGAAACCGCAGGAGATTGCCACTTATCTCTGCACTCCAAGCCAAAAGAATGATGAGGAAAGGTTGGATGGCCTTTCTTGCTGCTGTTGTCATCGCAAAGAAGGAAGTCAAGATTGAAGATATCCACATTGTCAGTGAGTACGCTGATGTCTTTTCCGAAGACTTGCTAGGAATCCCTCCTGAGCGAGAGGTCGACTTTAACATTGAATTGGTCCCTGGAGCAGCACCTATATCTAGGGCACCATATAGAATGTCCCCCGCAAAACTGAAGGAATTAAAAGAGCAACTGATGGAACTACTGGAGAAAGGATTTATCCGACCAAGCACATCACCATGGGGTGCACCTGTCCTCTTTGTCAAGAAGAAAGATGGGTCGATGAGGCTGTGTATAGATTACAGGCAGTTAAACCAGTTAACTATCAAGAACAAATATCCTCTGCCAAGGATTAATGAGTTATTTGATCAACTGTCTGGAGCTAAATATTTCTCTAAGATAGATCTCAGATCCGGCTATCACCAATTGAGGATCAAAGGAGAAGACATTCACAAGACAGCCTTCCGAAGCAGGTATGGGTATTATGAATTTATTGTTATGCCTTTTGGACTAACAAATACCCCTGTAGTTTTCATGCAGTTGATGAATAGTATTTATCGCCCATATCTTGATAAATTTGTGGTGATATTCATCGATGATATACTGATCTATTCCAAGACAAAGGAAGAACATGAGGAACATTTGAGGATTTCATTGCAAATTCTAAGGGAGAATAAATTATATGCCAAGCAAAGTAAATGTGAATTCTGGCTTGAGGAGGTATCCTTTTTAGGGCATGTGGTAACCAAGGATGGTATCACTATTGATCCATCGAAGGTTAAGGCTGTGTTGAAGTGGGAAAGACCGACAAGTGTCACGGAAATCAGGAGCTTTCTGGGATTAGCTGGATATTATCGAAGGTTTATAAATGATTTCTCAAAGATTGCAGTACCATTAACCAACCTGACCTGGAAGAAAAATCCGTTTGTGTGGACCAATGAATGTGAAGGTAGCTTTAACAACTTGAAGAAGTGTCTGACTACTGCTCCTATCCTCGCCTTACCCACGGAAGAGGGAGGATTTGAAATTTATTCAGATACTTCTGGAACAGGTTTGGGATGTGTCTTAATGCAGCAAGGGAAATTAGTAGCATATGCCTCAAGACAATTGAAGATCCACGAAGTAAACTACCCGGTACATGACCTGGAGTTAGCAGCTATAGTGTTTGCCTTGAAGATTTGGAGGCATTACATTTATGGTGAGCAATTTAAAGTTCTTTCTGACCACAAGAGTTTCAAATACTTATTCTCACAGAAGGAGCTTAACATGACGCAAAGAAGGTGGTTAGAATATCTCAAAGACTTTGACTTTTCCATCCAATATCACCCAGGGAAAGCCAATGTAGTGGCAAACGCTTTAAGTAGACAACCAGGATGTTACGCCCCGACGTGGAATATCAGAGCGCGAAGGCAGTTGCAAGAAAAGGGTATAGAGCGAGTACTAGACATCAAACCATTGCACATTGAATAATACTAAAGCAAATCTTTCTCATTAATAACTTTTCCAATGTCTAGTTACAACCACTAATCAGTCCCTACAGTAAAAATCTCGTAGCATGGGGTTGGGTATACAAGGAGATCAAGAGCTAAGAAGAGGGTTCAGGGTCATGTAACTTGCAGAATATGAAAAATCAAGAACTAAAGATATGCTCGATGGAAAATTATGAAACTTGGAAAAATCTATAGACGAAATATTAGGATTTTAGCTTGTGAGAATGCCTACCTTGGACTCGATTTGTCTTCTAGGGTTAAGAACTCCAAGAACAAAGGAAGAAGCTTGATGGATCTTCCTCTCCTCGATTTCTCCTCCTCCTTGGCCTCTTCTCCACCTCCAAGAACCCCTTTGCACGAGCTAGGGTCGGCCATGAGGATTTAAGAGGTGTATTTATATAAACACAAGTTCCTATTCCTACTACTACTCAAATTCCTCTTAAATTCCGAGATTTCCTAACTCCACCTTTCCTCTCTTGCTTTCCAATCTCTAATTGGGTTGGGATAGAATCTAAATTCGTGCTAGACTATATGGGGTAGGTTTAGGAATCCTATTCCAACTCTAATTGCCACTTTTATTGCTTTAATAACCCCTTTCTAATTAGGAGATAATTAAACTCCGAATTTAGGGTATTTTCTCTATTATTCCCCTTTTTAAAATCTCTATTTTAGCCCACTAATTTGTAATGGGTCAATATAGCAAAGCCCATTACTCCTTTTCTTTTAATGAGTTTTATTTAATTCCCTCTTATTTGATTTCCTACATCTTCCTTTTATTATATTTCCTAATTAAATAATATAAATATTTAAATTTTTATTTTCCCAAAAATTTAGGGTTGCTACACAGGAGCTATGCTAGCTAGTATGATGTTGGGCGAATGGAAACTACTTGAACAATTTGCAAGTCTAAATTTAGACATGGGAAAGAAAGAAAAGCAGGTGATAATTTTAAATATCCAAATACAATCTGATCTACTAACTGAAATCAAGGAAAAACAGGAAGAGGATCCATTCTTAGTTGAGATTAGAGAAAAACTAGAACAAAGACTAGATTTCACTCTGGCATCTGATGGGAGACTACTATTCCGAGGTAGAACATGTGTCCCTGATCATGGGGAACTCAAGAAGAGGTTATTAAATGAAGCTCACCAGTCAAAGTATACGATCCACCCTGGATCAACAAAGATGTACCAAGACTTGAAAAGGTCTTATTGGTGGCCAAATATGAAGAGGGATGTGGCTGACCATGTGATGTATTGTTTGACATGCATGAAAGTCAAGGCCGAGCATTTCCGAACAGTTGGTGGACTGCTACCACTAGAAATTCTAGAATGGAAGTGGGATAGCATCGGTATGGACTTTATCATGGGACTGCCCAAGACTAGAGGTGGTATGGATGCAATCTGGGTAATAGTTGATCGATTGACTAAGTCGGCTCATTTCTTTCCGATTAAAAGTACCTGGTCAGTAGATGTGTTGGCTGCACTATATGTTAAAGAAGTAGTTCAATTACATGGGGTTCCATCCACTATCATATCTGATCGGGACCCTAGATTTACTTCACACTTCTGGAAGGGTCTACAAGCAGCAATGGGTACCAAACTGAATTTTAGCACTGCCTTTCATCCTGAGACTGACAGACAAACCGAAAGGACCAATCAAATTGTGGAGGACATGCTTCGTGCTCTGGTGTTAGATTTTAAAGGACGATGGGATGATTAGTTGTACCTGATGGAGTTTGCATACAATAATACCTATCAGGCAAGTATCAAAATGGCACCGTTTGAGGCCTTATATGGCAGGAGTTGCAGATCATCCCTTTGTTGGGAAGAGGTTGGGGAAAACCAATGGGTTGGACCCGACTTGATTGAAGCGACTGTCAGGACGGTTTCGATTGTTAGGGAACGTCTGAAGATAGCACAGTCCAGGCAGAAGAGTTATGTAGATAAAAGAAGGAGAGAACTGGAATTCCAAGTTGGAGATCATGTCTTTTTGAAGGTCTCACCTTCTAGGGGAATTCAAGGATTTGGGATTAAGGGAAAATTGAGTCCCAGGTTTATCGGACCTTTTGAAATCTTGGAAAGGGTTGGTCAGGTGGGGTATAGACTTGCACTACCTCCACAGCTGACAAATGTGCACAATGTATTCCATATATCCATGCTGAGGAAGTATTTATTCAATGCCAACCATGTGATTAACCATGAGGACTTGGAGATTCGGGAGGACTTGACCTATGAAGAGAAGCCGGTCAAGCTACTAGATCAGAAGTTTCAACGACTCAGGAATCGTACCATACCGATGGTGAAAGTCCAATGGAGTCGAGATGGAGTTACAAATGCTACTTGGGAAACGGAAGAAAGAATGAAGAGAAAGCACCCGGAACTATTCTCAGGTACGAAACTATACCCTTATGTGTAAATTTGGGGAACAAATTTTCTTAAGTGGGGGAAGATGTAACACCCCGAAAATTGGTAATTTAAAAATTAGAAATAAATCAAAATAAATAATTTTTGCATTATCGGAATGACAGAACTTACGTACCACTATCGTACGTGAGAAAACACATCGGAACATTCCGTAAAAATTATAAGTCAACCCCAAATATTATCTCTAAGTATTCCACAAAGAAATTCATGCAACAAAAAATCTGAACGGCCTAGTGTACATCACACGGGACTAATTACCCAAATTAGGAAACCAAGTCGGAAAATTGTTAACGTGGAAAAATAACCTGACCATAAATTAAATAAACATGTTGGAGAGACTTCCAACATCATGTATTATGGACCCATTAACACGATTGGGCCATTGGAGCACATTTGGCCTAAGGATAAAAATTGGAACAAGAAATACCCAAAAATTTGTACATGTAAATAAGGGGTAATTAGGAAGGGCAAATTAGGGTTTAAAATGGTGTCATTAGCCAAGCATAGCAAGCCAAATCGTGGCCAACCATGCTTGACACCTTCCCATGGTGTAGTTACTTCATTTGGGAGGAGAAATCCTCAAGTATGGAAGGTAGAATGCAGAATTTGCAGCCCCTTTCCTAGTCTCATTAGGATATGCAATTGAACCCTAAATCCATAAGAATTAGTCACAAAACATTTAGGGAATGTTTGGCAACGAGTTGGGGTTGTGAGCAGCAAGCTTGGGGCGCAGGAGGAGAGGAGAATGGCTGGGGAAAACGTGGGTCTTCCTCAACCTCGCTCTGCATCGACCCAGAACCTGCAAGGGATTTATAGCATTGAAAGGTAGGTGATCTCGGGCCAAGAGTAAAAAAAACCAATACCATCATATAGATCGGCATGCCTAGGTTCATTTGCACTTGGTTTGCCTAAGTTTCATACTGTATCCGTCGAGTATTAGTCGTTTTCCCTAAGTTGCGCATAGTTAGGGCTTTTTATGTTCTCCATATTTTTCACATGATTTGAGACCGAATTAGGTCCAACCCAAGTTATGAAAGTTCTTCTATTAGTTGTCATCATCATCTTTTGTGTTGAGAGTTTTGTCTAAATGTCATTATATTTCAAGTTATAGGCCTGACGAAGGTTGCAACAAAGTCACATATGTTTAGGATGTTTTACGTTCTTCAGAGGTTTCACGTGAATCGAGACAGAACTAGATCCAACCCCCAACATCAAAGTTCTTCTACCAGTTGTCCCGTCATCTTTCATGTTGAACATTTTGTCTAAATACCATTAGATAGAGAGTTATAAGCATGGTAAGAGAGTCACTGTAGGTATATTGTGTTTTCGGGTTGCACTTGGAATCGTGTCTGGTCCAGGCGACACGATTCCAGCGCCTAGTATCGCATCGGTCTTGGCCGACGCGATTCTCTAAATCGTGACCATGAGGTCGGACGCGATTCTCGCTCTGACCAGTCAACGGCGCGCATGAGACTTCACGCCGCGTGGGAGTTTGTGCATGTCTGAACCGTGGCGGGATTCCCCGACGCGATTCAGGCGGTTTCCCGCCCATGTTTTATTTAATGATTATTCATGAACGCGTCGGGATGCCCGATGCTATTCAGCTGTTCATGTTTGGTTTGTTTAACTGTACACCGTGCTTTGAAAAATGTCCACTGTGTTGGACGCAGTTCATAAACCGACCTTAGACTGTACTTTTCTACCAGTCAGTTAGCATGTTAGATTTTCTTGGGTTATAAACATGTTACATCTTGTTACATAGTGTGCATTGGCCTAAAAGGAACCAACCAACTTGTAAACGGTAATGACATGAATATGATTCTAATGTATGATATGTGCTTATCTTATGTTCATTGATTATTATCTTGCGATCTAGCTTGTTATGAAATAGAAATGATAAGATTATGCTATGAATGTGGGGATGAATATATGTTAGCATGGACTTGTTGGTTAAGTTGTATCATGATTTGCATGTGAGTTTTCTTAGTTATATACTTTCTTGTTTCAATTATTTGTTCATAAATTGCATACATGTTTAGGAAAGATCCGTGACACGTCACTTACACACTTGCACGATTAGGCACACCCTTCTTGGGGAATTGGGAGCTCTCTGCCAGTCATTCCGTACTGGCAGACTAGCGATCTTTTCCTTAAGAACTCCATAAGTCTCCGTACTCTATGGATTCCCTCAAAGAGACCGAGCTGGTTGTACCATGAAGTACCTTGGAGATAGAGTGCACTTGTTTTGCGTACGATCTGTCCTTAGTCATCCTCATGTCAAGACATTAATGAATTATGAAACATAAGATATGCCGTTATGCTGCCCATTTGATCTCTTGAGCTTTTGTCATACCTTGACTCCATGAATGATCATGTTCTTATTACATTGAGTTTGTTATTGAAATTTCGTAGCCATAATATGTATATGTTTGTTCTGCACAACTTAGGACTCTGGTCCATTTGACTAATGCCTGTGCAATAGGGGCCCGGTCTGGTCCTGGGGAGGAGCGCCCCAACTTACTTATTAACCGCGGGAGTATGGACTTATGGTGCTTGGCATAGCACAACGAATACACAAGATTTGTGTGAATGTGCCTTCGTTTGATATGATATGATATGATAAGTTTGATATGATATGTCTGATCATGCGAAAATGTGATATCTGTATGAATATGGCCAATTCCTTTTGATATGCTTCCATTCTTGAATTACCTGTCCAATGTATATGAAACTCACTATTTGATCTGATATGATATTCGTTCTATTCAGTTATTTGACCTATTAGTATTGCATGCATTGTCATCATATTCATATGCATGTCCTGCCTACTTAAAATGTTAATCATGTATATTAGTGCCCGCACAATATTGAGATGTAAATCCTACTGAGCTAGTTCGCTCACCCCTATCATTCTGTCCTTTTCAAGTAGTGATGAGGAACCAGAGGAGTCCGATGGGGCATGGCAAGAGTGATGAGCACCCGCCATATGAGGAGTTGACAGTTTAGGAAAAGATATTTGAGTAGTCTATATATCAGTGAAACATTTGTATTTGAATAATGGGCCCTTTGGTTGGCTCGATTGATGTAAGGTTTTTAATTAGTTGAATGGAATGGAGTAAGGAGTACTTTTGATGACAATATTATAGTCTCAAATGTGTTTTTATGTTTCATTGTGACTCTGCGCTATTCAACTGTGATACGTCTATTTGTATCATTCACGCAACCTGGTATTTTTTTACTGCTAAATATCGGGGCCTGACACTGTCGATTTAAAACCAAGGCTGTGCCCCATTTCCCTCTCTCGCCCTTTCCCTCTTCTTCTTCCTTCCTCTCCCTCTCCTGAGCCCTCTTATGTTCTCCAGCGGTTTTGGGTGCTCGTGGCGAGGCGGTGACGTCTCCTTCGTGTAGGGGACGTACTCATGGTTCTTGGAGCGAGGAGGTGGAGGCCATTCCGACGTGAAGGCCCCAATGGGTCGGCTCTACTCGTGGAGGTAGGGACCCTTGACTCCTCTCGTCCTAGCATTCTCCCCTCCCCCTTGAGATCGTATTGTCCCCGTAGTTTGGGTTATGGGGGTGTGAGGATCATGCTCGTGTGAGTGAGATTTCCATCTAGCGTAGATTCCTTGTAAATCCATGTTTTGTGGGGTTTTGAGGGTGGTTTGGCTTGATTAGAGGTTCCTACGGTGTTTATCATGCTCCCTTCCCCCTGTGGATGTGTTTTGTATCGGTTTTGGGGTGGTCCTTGGGAGGACTGTACCGGGATGCCCCTCGACTGAGAATGCGACCGACATAGAGGTCGCGATGATGTCGCGACTGGCTAGGCTGCCGCGACATCATCGCGGCACTCTTGTGTGTCGCGACCTTGTCGCGACAGCATGGGCCGTCGCGACATGGTCGCGATAGCCATGGGCGTCGCGACATGGCCGCGACAGCCCGATGTGTCGCGACTACAGTAGAGACAGGTAGGTCTTACGAAGTTCTATTTCTCATGAAGTCTTCACCATTTCCGCTTCTTACTGTACCTGTGGCACCAGTGCTAGTCCCCTAGTACGGTCCTACACTAGTCGTTCACCCGGTGCTCGGCACTTGAGGGCTTGTCCCGTGAGAGAGGTTGTTACTGTTGCTTGGTACCCCCGTCCCCGCGCGCCTGTTGAGGGAGTACTCTGGGCGGCGGGCGTGCTCGAGTCACGGACTTTGGAGCGGAGGGGAAGACGGTGGTTAGGACAGCGGCGTTGAGTCATTTGCAGAGCTCTCCACCACTCGTGGTCAGATTGGCGGTGTACCAACTCAAGGGGTTAGCCCACGAGTGGTGGAGAGTTCAAAGGTAGACTCACTTCCAGGGGCAGCGTTTGGATCAGATTACTTGGCAGCGGTTTTTGGAGATCTTTCATGGCGAGTATTTCCCCGACTATGCTCGACGTGAGAGACAAGACCAGTTCCACGAGTTGGTTCAGGGCGATCTCACAATTACTCAGTACCACTAGAGGTTCGTCCAGTTGTTGAGGCATGTTCCTCATGTTGCAAGTAGCGAGCATGCTTGTGCAGAGAGGTTCATTGAAGGACTTGAGGCCGGATTTGAGGTGGGGCATGACAGCTCACATGTGTGCCACTTTGGGAGAGGCCGTGGCTCAGGCCACCACCTTGGAGAGAGAGACCTGACAGCCCCAGCAGCAACAGCAGCAACAGCAAGGAGGAGCCTCTTCTAGGTCCTCACCGTACCAGCGTCCCACAGGCAGTCACGGCAGTGTGACTTCCTCTTCTTCGGGCTCGGGCAGTTCAGACAGTTTCAGATTGCGCTTGAAGTTCAGGCAGATGTCTACTCGCGGGGGTGGACGGAGTCGGCAGTAGAAGCGTCAGTCGAGATTTGCGGAGTAGTAGGTCCAGTAGAGAGTTGAGCAGGGTAGACAGGAGGCAGTCTGTTACACTTGTGGTTTGCCAGGCCACTTCAGGAGGGATTGCTCGATGGGGCAAGTCCAGCAGCCGCAGCAGCCAGTGCAGTATGCACATTACCTACCGCAGTACCAGTACCCTCCTCAGCAGCAGGCCGTCAGCAGTAGCAGGGGTAGTACCAGTAGCAGCCTCAGTAGTTCCAGTAGTATCAGCAGCCCCAGTAGTTCCAGCCGTACCAACAGAAGTAGCAGTTTCCACAACACCAGTAGCCGCCGCCGCAGCAGTAGCAGCAGCCCCAGCAGGCGCCGCAGCGTGGGCGTGGACGTGGTCATGTGATGGGTCTCACCAGGGAGCAGGCCGAGGCGTCAAACCTGGTTATAGGTACCCTGCCTATCCTTGGTCGAGCTGCTCATGTTTTGGTTGATCCCAGTGCTTCCCTTTGTTTTGCTTCTGAGGAGTTTTACGAGTCTCTAGTTCGTCACACCCTTGAGAGGCAGTGTGATGTGATGGTCGATCTCCCGTTCGGTGATTACATGCATTCCTTCGGTTACCTGAAGGGTGTCATAGTTGAGGTCCAGGGACACCAGTTGCCAGCCAGGTAGTACGCGTTGCAGCTTCGTGACTTCGACGTCATCCTGGGCATGGATTGGTTGGAGGCTCACTCAGCTGTGGTGGATTGTTAGTGGAAGACCATTCGTTTGAGATACCTGGAGCACTTGTTCTCTACTTCCGAGGTATCCGGTCTACCCGTCGACCTTTTATTTCCTTCTGTAGAGCTCGTCATTTGATCCGCGATGGCTGTGTAGCATATCTTGCTTCTGTTTGTTCCTTGGAGCCTAGCGGGTTGTCGGTTTTTGATGTGTCTGTTGTTTGTGAGTTCTCTGATGTTTTTCTAGAGGATCTACCTGGGTTACCACCTGAGCGGGAGGTAGAGTTTTCCATTGAGTTTTTTCCTGGTACGACGCCTTTGTCCAAGGCACCTTATCGGATGGCTCCGACTGAGTTGCGTGAGTTGAAGCACCAGCTACTGGAGTTGCTTGAGCTGGGTTTCATCCTTACGAGTCGTTCGATGTGGGGAGTGCCAGTGCTGTTCGTAAGCAAAAAGGATGGCAGCTTGAGGTTGTGCATCGATTGTAGGCAGCGGAACCAGGTAACAGTGAAGAAGAAGTACCCGTTGCCGAGGATCGATGATTTGTTTGATCAGTTGTAGTCAGCCAGAGTGTTCTCGAAGATTGACTTGAGGTTCGGTTACTACCAGTTGAGGATCAGAGAGTCAGATATTGGCATGACATCTTTCCGTTCGAGGTACGGTCACTTTGAGTTCGTCGTAATGCCGTTTGGGCTCACGAACACACCCACAACTTTCATGGATTTGATGCACAGGGTGTTCAGTGAGTACCTGGACCGGTTTGTGGTCATCTTTATAGATGACATTTTGGTCTACTCGGCTTCTGAGGAGGAGCACGAGGAGCATTTGAGGATCATGCTAGAGACGCTGCGGAGTCACTAACTTTATGCCAAGTTCGACAAGTACAAATTTTGGCTGAGGGAGGTGCACTTTCTCGGGCACGTGATCTCAAGTTTTGGTGTGGCAGTGGACCCTGCCAAGGTTGAGGCAGTGTTGTCTAGGGAGCAGCCCACTTCAATGTCAGAGGTTCGCAGCTTTCTGCATTTGGCAGGCTATTACAGAAGATTCATCTTGGATTTTTCCAAGATTGTAGAGCCGTTGACCAGACTTGAGGCCAGATTTGTGTGGACTGAGGACTGTGAGTCGAGTTTCCAGGAGCTGAAAACGAGACTGACTTCAACACCAATGTTAGTCTTGCCGTCAGGGAGCGGAGGTTTTGTGGTCTTCACCGACGCGTCGAGGTCATGTTTGGGTACAATGCTGATGCAGCATGGTGGGGTCATTGCCTATGCTTCTCGGTAGCTGAAGAAGCATGAGGAGAACTACCCTACCCACGACTTAGAGTTGGCAGCAGTGGTGTTCACTCTAAAGTTGTGGAGGCACTATTTGTACGGCGAGGCGTTTGAGATCTTCACCGACCATCAGAGTTTGCAGTACATTTTCACTTAGAAGGATCTGGACTTGAGGCAGTGTAGATGGATTGAGTATTTGAAGGACTACGACCTTATCCTCTCTTATCACCCAGGAAGGGCTAATATCGTGGCAGATGCTTTCAGCAGGAGTGTTCACTGATGATCAGAGAGTGGAGGCTGTTTGAGGATCTATCCCAGGGAGTTTTCTACCCTTCGAGGTGCAGAGACCGTGCGGTGATGACCAGCTTGTCAGTTCGTCCATCAGTGTACCGTCAGGTGCTGGAGGCACAACAGGCAGACTCAGAGTTGGCAGATATTTTGTAGATGCCAGATGTAGAGCTGGACGAGGACAGTGAGGTCAGATTCAGAGGCAGATTGTATGTTCCCAGTGATGCGCGCCAGACGCTATTGTCCGAGGCACACCGGTCGAGGTATGCAGTTCATCCGAGTTCCACCAAGATGTACCATAACTTGAGGAGGTTCTTCTGGTGTCCGGGGATGAAGAGGGGCGTGGCAGAGTTTGTCGCTCATTGCCTTACCTGTCAGTAGGTGAAGGCTGAGCATCAATGTCCGGGTGTTGAGCTGTAGTCGTTGCCCATTCCTGAGTGGAAGTAGGATGATATCACCATGGACTTCGTGGTTGGGTTGCCCCGTACTCCGCAAAGGCATGATGGCATTTGGGTGATTGTGGATCGGTTGACCAAGTCGGTGCACTTTCTTCCAGTCAGGATGTCTTGGTCAGTGGATAGTCTCGCCAGGCTATATGTGGACCGAGTTGTTCTGTTGCACGGAACCCCACTTTTGATTGTTTCTAATAAAGATCTGAGGTTCACTTATGGGTTTTGGTGCAGTTTGCAGAGAGCTCTTGGTACAGAGTTGAGGCTGAGTACAACGTACCACCCACAGTTGGATGGGCAGTCAGAGAGGACTATTCAGACTTTGGAGGATATGCTGAGAGTGTGCTGTTTGGACTGGAGAGGCACCTTCCGATGGTAGAGTTAGCATATAACAACAGTTATTACTAGAGCATTGAAATGGCACCATACGAGGCTTTGTATGGTCGGCCTTACAGGACACCACTTCACTGGTTCGAGGTTGGTGAGAGGCAGCTTTTGGGACCAAAGATGGTGCAGCAGTGTGCAGACATGATCAGTCTAGTCAGGCAAAGGCTTCAGACAGCGCAGAGTAGGCAGAAGAGCTATGCAGATGTCAGCAGGAGGCCGTTGCAGTTCAGCGTGGGTGACCTTGTGTTTTTACGGGTCTCGCCGACCAAGGGTGTCATGAGATTTGGTAGGAACGGAAAGCTCAGTCCCAGGTACATTGGGCCTTTTCCTATCATAGAGAGGATCGGCAAGGTTGCTTACAGGTTGAGTCTTCCGGTGGAGTTGGCAGGGGTGCATAGTATTTTTCACATGTCGCAGCTCAGGAGGTACGTTGCAGATCCGTCACACGTGTTGGATTACTCACAGCTTGAGATAGCGCCAGACTTGTCAGTGCCAGAGTACCCGGTCAGAGTGGTGAACCGCGGAGTGTAGAAGTTGCGCCGAAAGCAGATTCCGCTGGTCAAAGTCGTCTGGGAGAACCGCGTTGGTGGCGAGGCCACTTGAGAGCATGAGGATGAGATGAGAGAGCAGTTCCCTTATTTGTTTGAATGATTGGTATGTTGTTTCTACCTATACTGCTTTCCATTTTGGAATCAAGTTTTTCTCTAATTTCGAGGACAAAATTCCTTTAAGGAGGGTAGAATGTAAGACCCGGCCCTCTTGGGCCCTTGGCCCCATCCTAAGGGTCGT
Source organism: Colocasia esculenta (assembly GCA_014218235.1). Taxonomy (NCBI): domain Eukaryota; kingdom Viridiplantae; phylum Streptophyta; class Magnoliopsida; order Alismatales; family Araceae; genus Colocasia; species Colocasia esculenta. The sequence continues at coordinate 165,300,813 of CM024755.1, read as the reverse complement.
GACGGGCACCCTGGTCATGACATGGTCATGCCAGAGGAGCCTACCACGATAGGCTTTGGGTCGCGATGCGCCCGGCCATCGCGTTCTGGTCGCGACGGGGGTAGCCGTCGCGTTCTTGTCGTGGCGTCTGAAGGCGTCGTGACTGCTTTTCTAATAGACTTGACCGCTATCCTGTCTGTTAGAATGGTCTTGTCGAGTGTCAGGTGCGTACAACATTGACGCGACCTAGTCAGTCGTCACATTCTGGTTTCCGGTCTTCGAGGTTTGATCGCTTTTGGTGTCGCGCCGTGGGTGGCCGTCGCGACATGGTCGCGACACCTAGGGGTGTCGCAACACACTTGTTGTTGCGCTGAGCCAACCCGACGCATCATGGGGCCCGTCGGTTTAAAATCGAGGTTGTACCCTATTTCCCTCTCCTGCCCTTTCTCTCTTCTTCTTCCTTCCTCTCCCTCTCCCGAGCCCTCTTTTGTTCTCCGAAGGTTTTGGGTGCTCGTGGCGAGGCGGTGACGTCTCTTTCGTGTAGGGGACGTGCTCGTGGTGCTTGGAGCGAGGAGGAGGTGGCCATTCTGACGTGAAGGCCCCAACGGGTCGGCTCTACTCGTGGAGGTAGGGACCCTTGACTCCTCTCATCCTAGCATGCTCCCCTCCCCCTTGAGATCATGTTTTCCCCATGATTTGGGTTGTGGGGGTGTGAGGATCATGCTGGTGTGAGTGAGATTTCCATCGAGCGTAGATTCCTTGTAAATCCATGTTTTATGGGGTTTTGAGGGTGGTTTGGCTTGATTAGAGGTTCCTACAGTGTTTAGCATGCTCCCCTCCCCCTGTGGATGTGTTTTGTATCAATTTTTGGGTGGTCCTTGGGAGGACTATACTGGGACACCCCTCGGCTGAGAACGCGACCGATATAGAGGTCGCGATGATGTCGTGACCGGCTAGGCCACCGCGACATCATCGTGGCGCTCTTATGTGTCGCGACTGTCGAGACCATGTCGTGACAGCCCGATGTGTAGCGACTACAGCAGAGACAGGTAGGTCTTGCGAAGTTCTGTTTCTCATGAAGTCTTCGCCATTTTCGATTCTTACTGTACCCGTGGCACCCGTGCTAGTCCCCTAGTATGGTCCTACACTAGTCGTTCGCCTAGTGCTCGGCACTTGAGGGCTTGTCCCGTGAGAGAGGTTGTTACCGTTGCCTGGGACCCCCGTCCACGCGTGCCTATTGAGGGAGTACTCCGGGCGGCGGGCGTGCTCGAGTCGCGGACTTTGGAGCGGAGGGGAAAACAATGGTTAGGACAGGAGCGTTGAGTTGTTTTCAGAGCTCTCGTGGTTGGTCTGGGATGCCGAGGTCGTTTGGAGTCCTTCCCGGCACAGGTCAGTCAGTCCTTTTCTCACTGCCTCACTCTTTGTGGCCCCGGAACCACTTAGAGAGGCCAGGCGTGGGACCGTACTCCAGCCAGACTACAGTGGTTACTGTGTGTACTTGTGTCCTGCCTCACTCTGACTAGACGTGGAGATTTGGACCTGGGTCGAGGATAAGACGTCAGTGGATGAACCTGACCGGTTGACTAGTAGTAGTGTTTTTCGTAGCTAGTGTCTCTTATCTAGGCAGGGTTCGCTCTGCCTATGTTGCCAGCCGTGTGGAGGTCACGATGTGCAGTCATACGGAGTTTCCGACCATGGTGTTTGTCCATACCGTGCTAGTTAGCAGCTTGCTTCCGCACTTCTTTTAGTAGGTAGAAGATATAACTGATGTTATTTAATTGTTATATATATTCTTCTGCCTGTTAGAGCCAGTAGGAGATTGGTAGTCCCTACTGAGCTTCTATTGTGAAGCTCATCCCTTCCTTTTCCCAGGTGAGACTTCTCAGCAGCGGCAGGGCGCACGTCGGGCGGAGGAGACATGGTGGTAGTCATTGTCCCCGTAGCTAGTAGTGTTTCCCCCTTCTAGTTTGTATGTCACCCTTGGGGTATGCCCCTAAGGGACTTGTTATTTCCCTTTGTTACTTGTACTAGTGTGTGTATGTGTTGGGACTGTACCTAGAGCGATACGCAGCGGTCTCGCTCTTCTTTCTACTTCCGCGTGTGTGCTCCTAGTTAGCAGTTGATGTTTATTTTATTTACATATTTTTTTAGACTTGTGTTATAGCCCTTCCGGGTCTCTAGATCCGTGGGTGGCGACCGTAAAAATCGGGTCCTCGACTTGGGCCAAGGGTCGGGTTCTCGGGGTCGTTACAGTAACCATCCTAGGTAATCATTGTGTAATAAATCAAATATATATATATATACATATATAATTTTCATATATTTCTTTAATTTAATCTTTTTCTATTAATGAAATTTAATTTATTTAGGTTATTAATTTCTGTAGTCTCATGTGTGTTTAACTCTAATGAGTATTTTTGGAATTGGCAGAGTGTGTTATAATTTAAACAAATCAGAATGTCATCATGTATTATACACAAATGGCCATTTATTTTTATAAATAAAATCGAGGTGTTACAACAGTGATAGAGGACTCTAAGAACTTGGCAAGTCTCATTGTGGAAGAGTTAATCAGCTCCTTACGACATACTAGACATATCTCAAAAGAGAGGAGGCCGAGCAGCCTACCAATAAGAAGGATGTTGCATTGACGGCAAAGCGGCATGTGGTGGTCAGCTCTGATGATGAGAGCTCCTCCAGCGAGCAAGAGGAAGAATTGGCTAAACTCACAAGAGGCTTCAAAAAATTCCTCAGGAATAAAAAGCCACAGTCTGCTAACTCCTCTAAGGACACAAAGAGCCAAGTCAATAATGGTGACTCCAGCAAGAGGAGAAAGGAGATGATATGCTATGAGTGCCAAGGCACTGGCCATATGAGGTTCAAATGTTTACTCTATCTCAAAAAGCAGAAGAAGGGCAACTTAAAGAAAGACAAGGCGATGGTCGCTACATAGAGTGACTCTGAGGAGTCAACCACATCTGGTTATAAGGTCGAGGAAACCAAGAAAGAAGGGTGCGGCCTCATGGCGATTGAGGATGAAACTCTTGATATAAATTCTAACCGCAAATCCTTTACTCTTGAGGAGTTGGGACTTATGTACGCTACTTTGCATGACAAGTACAATAAATTAAGAAAGAAAACAAAGCATTGAAAAAGAAAATTGAAGGTTTTGTTCATGATGAAATTCCCTACATATCATGACATGAATTTAAACTAAAATGTGAAAATCTTCATGATGAAAATGAGTCCATGCAAAGCAAAATTAAGTTGTATGAACAAGAATTAGAATGCATGGGTCATGATAGTGGTCTTGTAGAAACATTGAGCAAATTTGAAAAGGAAAATAACTCTCTAAAATATGAAAATTAAGAATTGAAAAATAAATTGCATGTGCTTGAGAAGAATGTTGAGAAATCTGAAAATAATGTTAAATAGTTGCATGAAACAATTGAGGATTTGAAAAACACTGTTTCAAGACTCATGAAGGGAAAAATTAGATGAAGTTCTTAATGTCAAGGTGAACACCAATAGACATGGCCTAGGTTATTTACCTAACAAGACTAAACATCTTGAGTCTAAGATGAAAACATTTTTTGTTCATGCTTCCAATGTTCCAAACACATCTCATGGTAAATCTAAAAGGAAAATGTCTCAATTGAATTATCATGTAGAAAAATATGTGCAACATATGAAGATAGTCCAATAAAAAGGAAACAAGCATGCTGTACATAATGTCACTCACATGCCATCTCCCACACCATACACTTCACATGTTACATGTTATTTCTGTGGTGGGTATGGGCATGCCTGTAACGACCCGACCTCCCAGACCCCCGTCAGGAACCCCAAAGGTCGCGCCGCCACCCACGGATCCGAAGATTCGGAAGGGTTAGAAGAAATAGTCTAGTAAGATATGCAATGAATTCAAATAACTATAATAATTATGTACAATATACAAAAGGTTTGTACAACGAGTCTCAAGTAAAATCATATGTACAAAAAGAAAGGTGCAGTCCTTAAGGGGCATACCCTGAGGACTTGCAAAGCACAACTCTCTACTCACTCAGGTACAAGAACTCACAACACTCGCTCTCACTACTGCTGACAACACACGACACCACAGTCGCCTCCGCAACCTGTCTGACACCGAGCTCCCGTGATGGCGATCCCCTAGCTGAAGGAAGTAGGGAGGGTGAGCCTCGCGAACAAGGCCCAGTAGGGATTACCAATTCCTCACCGGCCAGCGCAGCAGGAACTCTAAAAATAGGAAACTACACTAGAAAGTTGTAAAGTTAGGAACACCTACAGCATGGTACTACTAAGAAACGGAACAGAGAATAACACCATGACCACCAACAGCTGAAGGAAGCACCGTCACAACAACAGCAACCAAGCCACCGCTGCTAGAACCCAAGAGGGGGACCCGTAGTCCACATGCTCTGCTCGCTAGCCTAGTTCCTGCCTCCGCCCCCGCGGAAGGACAAGACAAAGCCGCCAAGAACAAACAACACATGCAACACCGCAGCCTGGCCAAGCTGCGGCCTCATGCTTGACCTCCCTACGCAGCTCCGGAACCAACGTAGAGCGAGGTAGCGAGACAAGGGACTGGCTAGCCCGCACTGGGTAGAACTTCGGCCGTCCTCGGTGTCCCAGGCCTAACCAAGAGAGCTCTACAAACGACTCAGCACTGCTGTCTAAACCACCATTTTCCCCTTAGCTCCAGAGTCTGCCACAATAGGCTGTCGACTCGAGCACGCTCATCGCCCCGATACCTCCCTCGAAGGCGCCCGAGAATGGGGGTCCCAGGTAACGATAACAACCTCTCATATCGGGGAAAAGCCCTCAAGTGCCGAGCACCGGGCGAACAGGCAGGGCAGCACAACAAAACAAGGCCGAACTGCTGGCCTGTAACACACGGCAAGCCCAGCGAGCACGAGGCACGCACAGACCCCCAGGAGGGCCATCGGCCAACCAAACACGCACGAAAAAGCCGGAGCCTCAGAACACTACCAGCCAGCACGGAAACCTGTCGCTCTTCTAATAATCGATTGACAGCCAGTCAGTCAATTATTAGACAGACGCGACCCTCCTAGCACCACTGCCAGGACACGGCTACGAAGGTGTCACCTTCGGTCACTGAACGTAGGGAGGCAACCTACCGTGTTCCCTACCAGAAGGTCCTAAGGGCAAAGCCTGCCCTGGGGCACACGCCGACACACAAACCGGGCCATGGAACACCGGAGGCAATATAGGTGATGTCGCGCAGCGGAGAGGCAGATGAAGGGATCCTCAATCCCGGGCCGCCCACAAGCTACAAACATTCCACACGGGGGAGGGGAGCATGGGGAATGCAGTAAACACTATCTATAAACCCCGAGGGGCTCCCAATCCACCCGGATGAGAAGGGTTCAAGTAATCCCTATCTTTCATGAAGAACGAACCCCAATAGGGCCCTTCACGTCGATTGGCCACCTCCTCCTCGCTCCACGCAAGGTCCACGACGCCACAGCACCATGCACGACCCTCCTCCTCGCCTGAAACGCTCAAAGGGGAGAGGGGGAAGTGGACCACCGCCAGAGGGAGAGGGAGAAGGGAAGAAGAAGAGAGAGAGGGGGAAGGGGTCGCCAGCCAAGGCCTTATGCCTTCGGCACCCAAGACGCGACGGACCGCCCCATCGCGTTAAGACCTTAACGTGACAGGTCAATTGACCACGACAAGAACACATCCCCCAAGGATGTCGCGATAATGCGACAGGCCATACTGACACACCTGCCACTCTGACAGGCATCAGAAGACCGACACGACAGAAAGCAGTCGAGACCTGTTGACCGGTCTCGACACCAAGATGCGACGGGAAGTCTGGGCGTGACAGAAACGCGACGCATACTCTCAAAGAGACAAGGATGACTGTCGCGTCGGGCACCCACGACACGACACTAACGCATCGCCCAGCGTGGACGCGTTAGTGGCCAGTCATTCCAGACATCGGACAGAAAGCTAGAAAGCCGGGTCTTACATTCTACCCCCCTTAAAACAATTTCATCCTCGAAATTGGGGCAAGCCCAAACGATTCTGAGGCACAAAGCGAAACACAGGGAGCAAACGTAAGAGCAGTGCGATTAAGCCACTAAGTCTCAACACGACTTCCTCGCGGCAACAATCGCACAACCAAACGCGCGGCACACGATGCCGAAAAACTAATGGCTCACACAACGAGCTCCAAACATGGGTGGAGCACCAAGCCGAGAAAACCAAGGGCTCACTCCAGCCACACGTGGGGTGCCCAAATGGAACGACAACTCCATAGGTGCCGAGCGACACCAAATTTGGCCCGAACAATGGAAAGCGCCAGCCGAAAACTACATGGCTGTAGCCACCAACAGACCTCACTGTTGGGACCAACCAATCAACAACTCACTCTGTCGCCAGCAAAACCCCACAGAGTACACAGTCACCGGCAACAACACGAGACACACTTGAGAACCAACCACAGGTCTTAGGGAAATGGCCTCACGCTACTAGCAGCAGCTAGCACCAGTCACCAGCCCAACCATGATGCCACGTGAGCAATAGGAACTAGAGCAACATCATGCTTCCGGAGAATCCTCAACTAACGGGACGACGCCCACTGTCACCACTAGGTCTCACTCAGACGTTCCTCGCGGTCCAACATGGACAGCAAACGCACGCGGAGAACCTCAACATGCGAAAATGGCATCCACAGTCACCACTAGGTCTCACTCAGACCTTCCTCGTGGTCCGACAAGGACACCAAATGCACGCGGAGCCACAAAAATTGGGAGTTACACGCTCCACAACGTGGCACACCGTGACAAAAACACGGAAAATGTCTGAGGTTAAGTCGAAACCGAGCACCTCACAACGTCGACAAACCACGCAGTCGAGTACTAGAAAGCCAATAGGCCTCACTGTCACCAAACAAACCGACAGGACACTTCGCCATCGGCTTTCAGACTCACCAACGCCATGCACAACCACACAGAAATCAAATCAACCGCAGAGGTCGAGGACAACACGTCGACCTCAGAGGGACCCAAACCGAAGTAGGGTACGAAAACCAAACACACTCGCTCTAAAAGCGAGAGGGAAACTCGGACACATGCTACGACCAAAGCCTGGCGTACCACCGATAGGGCTACCTAGACAAGGCAAAGTAGCCACCCCACAGCGGTAACGGTACAACCACAAGGCTCAGGCTAGCACACGTGTCCTAGAGGCGGAACGCTCAACGCCTCCAACACCGAGCAAACTCGTGAAACGACACTCAAATCTCACGAACATGCACACGGCACAACACATGGTGTTATCACAAGCATCAAGAGCCACCCAAGGTACAACACAATGCACCAAGGCTCCAAATGGCACAAAATCGAAACACTCGAGCACGAGCACACGGTGCTACCACAAGCACCAAAACTAAGCAAAGTGCAACACAGGTGCACCAGCGACCGAAACAACATGGGCTAACGGGAAGGACTCTCCATAAGAGGCCTGCCAAAAAGCCACATGCAAAGGACCGTAAGCCTGAAAGAGCACAACAGGCCATGCCGGCCCCAGCCCTCGAGGCACAAAAACAAGAAGCATCAAAAAAACGCTCAAGGTGTAGCGCACATAACAACACCAATGACCCGAGACGACACAGGGCCCACCGAAGGGGACTCTCCACAAGAGACCCACAACAGAAGCACACAGAAAGCCAACAACTTCAAGAGCGCAACAACCACGTCAGCTCCAAAAAGTGCACAAAACACGGAACACCGACTCTGCCGCATGGGGAGCAAAAGAACACAGCGACTCCCTGGCACGCAAGAGCAAGAGGCACTACCTCTATCGCAACCGATAGAGAGGCCCAACACCAAAACGATGATGCGAAAAGCCCCCAAGGCACAAGCCGAGGCACAATTGAGCACACACCGGAACAACGCTTGCATGAGCAAGCCAAGTAAGAAAACCGGTGCACAGCAGAGCAACGCTCACTCATGCAACCCAATAAGAAAACGGTACTACCTCACACCAACCAACAGGGACCCAATGCCCCAAATTGTTCAGGCAGGCAGCAAGAAACAATCACAACGACAAATGGCACGAACAGGTCCACCGACCCACGGTGCCACAAGGAAACAATAGCATGAGGGGAGCAACCAGCTCAACCCAGAAACAACTCAAGGGAAGATGACTCCACCAGAAGGTCGCAATGATGAGCACCCTGATAGTACAATACCACAGTGGAGCATCACCACCCCGAGTAACCAACGGAAAGCAGAGGAAGAAGACACGCATCGCAACGAGTCTCTTCCATGCGCGAGAGGGAAAGCCACAATGCAAGGCTGATGCTTCCATAAGAAACACAGCCAGCCAAACACCCACGACACTCACCAGACCACCATCCGCAAGAGCATGCCGGGCGCGACAGATGAAGCAAACCACCTGACCACGGGGGCACATGAAGTCCCACCAGCGCAGCCGAGAAACTCAGAAATGAATAATGAGGCAAGCTGGCCAACGCAGCAGTTAGACGCACGGCCAAGGGCACAACACCTCGATCGACAATGCCCAAGCAGACTGTAACACAAACAGTCCAACCGGCAACAACGACATCTCATCTTTACAAAGAGAGAGCAACGACGACCAAAACAACATGAAGCAGCCTTGGGGAGAACCTCCACCAAAAATGCCAAGACCGTCCTGGGAGAACATCACCAGAACGCAGCCCAACCAAACGACACACTTCAAACCACAAGGGCAACACAACAATGGCCCAAAACAAACACAGAGCACTCCTGGGAAGAACCTCCACCAGAAGCAACAAAGCGCGATCCTGGGAAGAACCTTCACCAGAATGCACAACCCAAACGACACGGACCATCAGAGAGAACACTGCAGCGAGCAAAACTGCAGAGGCAACACAAACGGGTCCTGGGAGAACCTCCACCAGAACCACCAAGGCATCGTTTTGGGAAAAATCGCCAGAACGCACCAGCCAAACCAACAACACACCTCAGACTCTGAGGTAGCACGACAACAGAAGAAACGAGCACGAAACAGCCCTGGGAGAAACCCTCACCAGGACAACAGAAAACAATTCTGGGAAACCTCAGCAGAACATAGGGCAACCAAGCGATGCATCTCAACACAGAGGTCAATGCAATAGCAACCAGAAACGAACACAGCACAGTTCTGGAGAAACCTCACTTCCGCCAGAACCAATAGAGAAGAACTCTCGAGCACCTCACTAGAGTTCACAACCAACCAGCACCAGGCCGACAGCAACCACAGGCAAGTGTCGCAACGCTCAACCAGCGATGCAACACGGCACACAGAACACCTACTTAGCTCGAGCAACAACGCCGACCAAGTAGAGCACAACACCCAACAGCACACAGACAAGAGACCACACACAAGACCAACACAGCACACACCCCAACAACAGGGGACAGCCAACAAGGCAAGGACACTTCAACCGGTTCCATAGACAACAACCCTGCACCGGTGAAGGCCACACCATATGTAGGCTCTCTCATCCACAGCGGCACACACACATGCAAATGCGTCGAAGAGGACCAGGAGCACCGCGCCTAGACTTGTCTGCAATCGTCCTCTATATGGGGAAGACCACTGCCAGCGAGTCCAGCGCCAACCGCGCCGCTACGGTACAAACACGCCGAGCGACCACATTCGCCACGTACACGGCACAGCAATAGTTGCAACCCACCTGCAGCATGCACACAAACCATGCAGGGAAGCCGCACACCTGCAAAACATTTGAAAGCACAAGCCTAATACTAGTCGGACGGTGTCAACAGTGCACTAGTACCTTTCTTTGGGACAACTATAGTTATTAACTCATTACCAATCTCAGTAGACCCCTCACTCTAATACCACTATAACGACCCGACCTCCACTACCCCGAGGACTTGCAAAGCACAACTCTCTACTCACTCAGGTACAAGAGCTCACAACACTCACTCTCACTGCTGCTGACAACACACGGCGCCACAGCTACCTCCGCAACCCGTCCGACACCGAGCTCCCGCGACGGCGAGCCTCTAGCTGAAGGAAGTAGGGGGGGGTGAGCCTCGCGAACAAGGCCCAGTAGGGATTACCAGTCCCTCACCGGCCAGAGCAGTAGAAACTCCGAAAATAGGAAACTACACTAGAAAGCTGTAAAGCGCGGAACACCTACAGCATGGTACTACTAAGCAGCGGAACAGACAATAACACCACGACCACCAACCAGGGTCGGGACACACACACGACTCCCGTAGAAACTAACGGAGTTGGGCACACAGTGGAAGCAACCCTCGGCACACCTGCCGAGACCATGCAACAACTATGTGAGAACGACGTCTCACCGTAAGCACGGCCACTTCAAACCTCCACGGGGTTGAGGGCCCACAAGCAGAACCACCCCGGACCCCGGATACACCGCAAGGTTGGGAAGCCATACACACCGGTGCCACTATGGACTGGCACCTAAGAACGGAACTACAGAACCGAGAGGACACCGAGCGGAAACCACCAGAAGCATGGGCCTGCCCAAGGCCAGACCAACGACGCCCATGGAAAGTAGGCACGGCTAGGCTATAACCGCCGTGTATGCTAGGGCAGCGGATAACACTTGGAAACGTCCCGCGGAAGGGCGAGACAGAGCCGCCAAGAACACACAACACACACAACACTGCAGCCTGGCCAAGCTGCGGCCTCACTCCTGACCTTCCTACGCGGCTTTGAAACCAATGTAGAGCGAGGAAGTGAGACAAGGGACTGGCTAGCCTGCACTGGGTAGAACTCCAGCCGTCCTCGGTGTCCCAGGCCTAACCAAGAGAGCTCTACAAATGACTCAACACTGTTGTCCAAACCAACATTTTCCTCTTAGCTCCAGAGTCCGCCACACTAGGCTGTCGACTTGAGCACGCTCGTCGCCCCGATACCTCCCTCGGAGGGGCCCGAGGATGGGGGTCCCAGGTAACGGTAACAACCTCTCAAATCGGGGACAAGCCCTCAGGTGCCGAGCACCGGGCGAACAGGCGGGACAACACAACCAAACCACTCCGAACTGCTGGCTTGTAACACACAACAAGCCCAGCGAGCACGAGGCACACACAGACCCCCAGGAGGGCCGTCGGCCAACCAAACACACACGAAAAAGCTGGGGCCTCAGAAAACTACCAGCCAGCACGGAAACCTCTCGCTCTGCTAATAATCGATTGACCGCCAGTCAGTCGATTATTAGACAGATGTAACCCTCTTGGCACCACTGCCAGAACACGGCCACGAAGGTGTCACCTTCGGTCACTAAACGTGGGGAGGCAACCTGCCGCGTTCCCTACTAGAAGGTCCTAAGGGCAAAGCCTGCCCTGGGGCACACGCCAACACACAAACCGGGCCACGGAACACCCGAGGCAATACAAGTGATGTCGCGCCCCCACAGGCCGTCGTGATACCATCGCGACGGGGAAGGGCACCGCGACACCAGCCTTATTGCGACGGGGCAAAGCGTCGCGACAGCAAGCTCTGTTGCGACCGGAAAGTGCGTCGCGACAACAACCTTTATCGCGACCGCCAACCGCGTCGTGATAAGGTCGCGCCCGACCGGGCCGACGCCTCTTCTGATGTCGCGACGCGCCGAGCCGTCGTGACATCAGCGGAGAGGCAGACCGATGGGATCCTCAATCCCGGGCCGCCCACAAGCTACAAACATTCCACACGGGGGAGGGGAGCATGGGGAAAGTAGTAAACGCTATCTATAAACCCCGAGGGGCTCCCAATCCACTCAGATCAAGAAAGGTTCAAGAAATCCCTAACTTTCATGAAGAACGAACCCCAATAGAGCCCTTCACGTTGGTTGGCCACCTCCTCCTCGCTCCACGCAAGGTCCACGATGCCACGACACCACGCACAGCCCTCCTCCTCGCTTGAAATGCTCAAAAGGGAGAGGGGGAAGCGGAGCAGCACCGGAGGGAGAGGGAGAAGGGAAGATGAAGAGAGAGAGGGGGAAGGGGTAGCCAACCAAGGCCTTATGCCTTCGGCACCCAAGACGCGACGGACCGCCCCATTGCGTTAAGACCTAAACGCGACGGGTCAACAGACTGCGACAAGAACGCGTCCCCCAAGGATGCCGCGATAATGTGACAGGCCATACTGACACACTTGCCACTCTGACAGGCGTTAGACGACCAACACGATAGAAAGCAGTCGCGACCTGTTGACCGGTCGCGACACCAAGACGCGACGGGAACTCCGGGTGCGACAGGAATGTTACGCACACTCTCATCGCGAAAAGGATGACTGTCGTGTTGGGCACCCTTGACGCAACACTAACGCGTCACCCAGCCTGGACGCGTTAGTGGCCAGTCATCCCAGACACCGGACGAAAAGCCAGAAAGTCGGGTCTTACAATGCCATTCATAATTGCTTATTAGGAACATGCAAAATTTAAATCTTGTGTGGATTAGGAAGGACTTGCTCCTATTCTGGACTAACACTATTGGACCCAGAAGTATTTGGGTGCCAAAGAAATCCACGTTAGATTTTTGGTTGCAAGTTCCTTAAAGATCAGGAGGTACTGGACTTGAAGGAGAAAACTAAGGTACCAAGAGTTATGAGTATCATGTAAATCTATATTGCGCCCTCAAGGTAAAACATGAATACTCTTGTATCTTTTCATTGTTTACTAATTTAGGTTTTGATTTTGGATTATGTAATTTCCTTCATGTAAAAAGAAATTGAAAAATTTTAAACACAAAAGAGGGCCATAGGATTTCAGTTTTTAGTGTTTAGCATATATTAGAGTCCATTGCATGTATATGGCTGCATGTCTCTCTCTTGTGTGTATGCATGTATTTTATATGTAAAGACACTTCCTTGGATTCCATCTATGGCCTTTTACTCCCTTGGTATTTATTGCATTGACTTGAAACTTAGTGTACATTAATTTTACCACTAAGGGGGAGCAATTTGCATAAGGTGTGTGCATACATCAAGGGGGAGCTATATGGTTATTGTAACGACCCTAGATATTTATGCCCAATAAGGCTCCATATCCAAGTCTATCTCCTGTGATCGGACCGAAGTCTCGCAAGGGATATCTCACATAAATGTCCAGTAAAAATATAAAAGACAACAACAACAGTATAAGACACAAGAAAGTATATGTGCTCATACCTGTGTACAACAATGCACAACTGTCCCAATACATTATTACATGTCCAAGAGAAAGGTACAACTACCTGGGGCATACATCGAGGGAGCAAAGCTCACACTAACACAACTACAAATCAACTGCAGATGGTACAAGTTTGCTCCAATGCTGCTGAAGGCCAAACACACGGCAAGTCCTAAAAAGAACTGTAGGGGAGTAAGCCTCAACAAGTCATAGGCTCAGTAGGAACCTCCTAAAAGCCACCACAACCAACAACTAAGAGAAAGACCAAGTTCGCAACCCCTAAGGGTCTCACTGGCAACACCAATAGTCAAACCATTTCATGCTCACATCAATCTCGATAAACAACAACTATAGTATAAGCACATCAATGAACACATAATCCTCGGAAGGAAAGAGGAACAACTGGACTAGCACAGCACCACTAGTCCGCCCAACAACCGATATGCGTAGGCCACAGCCTCACAGGCAAACTACTACAACAACTGGTCACCTAAGCTACAAGCCCTATAGGCAAACCACTGCCTAGGCTACAAGCTTCACAGGAAATCCACCCATGTAGGGTAGCAGGACTGGCACCAGCAAACCAATCCATCACACACTAACACCATAACCGGAAGCTGACCCGAAGAAGGGTAAAACAAAATGGGTGGAAGATCTCACCACACGACCTCCACGAAGCACAGCTCCACCTCAACAATTGAAAAGGCTAGTATACGACGTACCACGAGAAACGGATACCCACGAGGGGTACACGTACCTACCGCCATGAGGTACCACCACAAAACCTCAACACAACTGTACCTCCAACAAAACACACTCCAACGGTAAAATCTCAGCCCACAAGTCACACACACACAAGCCACAACCAGTGGCAAGCACGAGTCGGAAAGAACGACGCCATCACACAGGAATGGACTACTGGTTCATGACTCCAGTATCCAACCCAGACAACACAGCACAAGAACAACCTCTCAGTCTCGCAGTCACAGACGAAAGGTCCAACTGTCGCTCCACAACCATATAGTAAAGCCAAAGAACAGTGGAGACCAACCAACACCACACCTGCAGACCACACACAACTGCAGGCCCATGCCTGGCGCCTTTAGCCTCAGTTTGGTAACGAGTTAACTTAAAGTTAACTCAAAGTTAACTCAGAGTTAACTCAAAATGTAGTTTGGTAACAAAAAAAAGTTAACTCAAGTGAGTTAGATTAAAAGTGGGTCAGATGTGAGTTAACTCACAATTTTCCAACCCATCTCTAGAGGTGGATTGGAGTTAACTCAAGTGGGTTAACTACCTTTTTCTCTTGGCGGTACACAACATTAATTGCTACTTTCTCTTTTCTCAACACAACATTAATTACTACTTTTTTTTTCAAGTCACTTTTTGATATGAAAGTGGGTTAACTCACTTTATCTTGCCAAAACAATCCCAAGAGAAAGTGGGTTAACTCACTGTAGTTAAACTGGGTTAACACACAAGAAAATAAACTAAAAAATGAGTTAACCCTGTATAACTTTAGTCATGGGTTGGAGTTATCTCTAACCCCAGCCCATTGCCAAACTGAGGCTTAGGGACTCTGGCCTAAGCTCCCTAAAGTGAGGCACAGGAAAATCGGACTAGTTGGGGACCAGTACGTCGACTGGTGTCCGTACCCCCAACCACGAGAATGCTACAAGTGACTGCACAACCACCAACACAAGTCGCTGCCCACAGTCGTCTTTCCCTCAGCTGGACGTACAACTCAAACACAGGAGTGAGCGTGTCCAGGAAGACGACACAGACCTCGACGTTACACACAGTACCGGGACAAACCTTGAGCACTAACGTGCTTGCGACAACGTCTACCGTCACGTTAATAATGTGACGGCTCGACAGACCGCATTCACACACCAGAATGTGACAGGGCCAAACGTCGTGACCTGAATGCGACCACCCGACCTGTCGCCTTCTCAGTCAGAAACCCTGTACGGTTCTCACACAGAAACCACCATAAAACTCCATTTCCATGCATGCCAAACCTTTACATATCAACTATACTATGTAGAAAATACAAATACACATCCATACATATCAAACATGCTTCAAATCTACCAAATAAAGCAATAAAATGAGGAAAGTCCCTACCTTCACGAGTAACGCGAAGAACAGCGATACCCTGACGTTTCCCCCACTCCGTGCGACATGCTCGCGGCGAGACCACGCTGAAAATGACCTCAAATCACCAAATTTCCCTAGAAATCTGTGAAATCTCCTCCTCCTGGCCGAGCAGAGCTTACTGGAGCTCTGTTTGGCCGACCTAGCTTAAAAATGCAACACAGTTGAGAATGCGACGTACCATACTGTCGCGACAAGAACGCGACGCAGGAGGCCATCACCTTCTCACTGCCGACGTCAGCAAGACCACCCAACACGCGACACGCGGCGGACATGCAGATGAAGACCGCTCTGTGGCGGCAACCTGAACGCGACACACAGGGCCATCGCGTTCAGAACGCGACGCCAATCCCTGTCGCGTTCACAGACAGAGAACAGAGCGGTGCTTTGGGGCCTGAACTGACAGCCCACAAAGCCCACACAACGCACGAAAGCCTCGACTAAGGCTTAATGACCCCACATTGGTCATGAGCACCACACCAGAACTGCTAAAACACGGATCCAAAAAATCACACTATTACATTACTATCACCTAAAAAGGAATGTCGTCCTTGACATTCAGAACGTAACCATGGTAAGCCGGACTATCACCTAAAAAGGAACAAAATCATATACAAAACAAATAGGATACACTTTCTCTGCACTTGCCTTTCAAACCATCTTACACTGGCTGATTTATTCTGCTCAATTCTGCACCTGTTCTTCTTTTCCTTTCTCTTTCATTTATTCAAGCCTACTTTGCTCGATTACTGCAATCTGCCCTTCCTCTATCTGTCAACCTTAGGCGATTCTACCTTGCTGTTGGCGCTCTATCTCCTTGGACTCGACTTGCTTCCACATTTTCCCCGGCTGTGTTTACAACAAATTTTTTTTCTGGGCTGCTTTTCTTGTTTGAATCTTCTTACTTTACCCTGCTACTCTTAGGTGCTTCCAAATTTTCCAGTGCCATTTCATTATCTGTCTTTCACTGCCAACTGTTACTCTACCTCATCTATACTCACATTCTCAACTACCAGCTTCTCAAAGAAAATCACATTACCAAAATTGAATTTCCTGCCTCTTCATACCATTCTGCTCATACTGCTTTAACTCATACCTGGTCAAGAACCACTACCTCTTTGCCCAATCGCGCAAAAACATCAAACTTTTCTTTAATCAATCAACCTTGAATAACCCGTGAATATCAAATCTTTCATGCTTCCGCTGCACTACTCTGATTTCACTGGATACTTGGCATAATATCTCCTAAATTCTGCTCTCACTATTGCTTCCAATTACTTTCCACTTTCACTACTATTCTGGCTCCAGCTGGATCCAATTCTAACTTTACTTACTTCTCAAATTGCTTTATTCAATCAATTAATACTGAATGAAATCACCGAAATTTCGGAACTGCTTCCTCTAATACCTCAATTCTAGTTGTGCCACATGCTTTAATTCTGAATCTTGCCATACCGCTGTCAACATATCTTGCCTTTCATATACCTTTCTTACTGTAAATAACATCCTCTGGCTGATTTAACCAAATCTAATCCATAATCTTTCAAAATACTTGTTCTCATTTCTGCCATGGCGCTGCACTCTCTTTATCGAAAAAATAAAACCGCTCAATTAACACTGCACATATTCTACCTTATTTTTCTCAATCAAGTGCCACCTGATCTCAAACTGTTCATTGCTTAACTGATCACACTTTAATTCTGATTTCTATACATTTCTTGCTCCTTCTGTTCAATTCTGCAATACTCTAATCTGTTTACTATTCCTTAACTGATCTGCCTTTTATTCTTATGTCAAACTTTAGAATACCTCTATAAAAGAATACCTTTTCTTAACTAATTCATTTTCTGTGCTTTACCATGCAAATTCTTACTAAATACTTTCTGAACCATCTGATTATATCCATTTCATAGTCTGCTATACTCTCTCCTTCTCTGGTTAATAACTGGCTAACTGCATTAACCACAATTCCGTTTCTACAAAATATTTCTCTTAACCACTTTGCTATCGGACTAATCTCATGGTATTATTCACTCTGCAACTCTTGCTATTATACAAATGTTCTTTACTGACGACTGCTAAAGCCGAAACTTGAAACCAATCCCTTTAATTGCAATAGCTTGCTCTGCCTGATTCCTCTATTCCACATTATTGCTTGATTCTCAAATACTGAAAATACCACTGCTACAACATACCCACTATTATCTTTTTCATTCAAACCCTTACTTGAATTCTTTACGCAATTTGCCTTGCCATTTCATTCAGCCTGATATTCCTTAACTGCTTCTCAACTGATCTATCTCTTCCTGTTCTGACCCACATAGCTCTATTTTACTCCAGATATTCTTAACCATGACCTTAATCTTTCCCAAGCTATACACAACTGCTAAATCTCATTGATGTTATTTGTTACACTGCATCCTTTAATAACTCATTCTATGGAATCTTTACAATCTGCTACTTGCCAATTGGATACCTTTCTTCTTAAATTCTCAGAAAATCATTGTACACTGATCTTCTTTTACTATAATTCTTTCATAAACTATCTTTCTATTCTGCCCAACCTAACATTCCCTTATCAGCTTCTCAACTAACTCGTCTCTCCTTTTCATTATGCTGACCACATTTGCTAAATATTACTGATATGATCTTTAACACTACCATGTGCGAAGAAATCCTTCTGTTAAATCTTCACAACTACCACTTACCAATTGAATGTCTTTGCTTCAAAATTCCTCAGAAAATTTAGCTGAACATTGATCTTTTCATCAAACTTCCTATTACCTCCATTATCCACAACAACACTATTCTCAAGCTCTTTACTGCACTCATCTGTATTCACAAAACACACTTAGTCTGACCGTCACAAATCATTGTTCCTCTGTTTACCAGTAGCTCATCTGAAGCTAATCTGCCTCACTCGATCATTCCAAACCTTCCATATCACTCATCATATTATCGTCCAAACTGCTTATTAATACCCACTAACACAAATCTTAAGCACAACAATACCTCTGCCAAGGTTCTCAACCACAATCCTTAACACATACTATTCTTCACTAATAACACTATTCCACTGCTTCTCTATCACACTATTACCTTATTCGTGTCTCTACCAACTCTGTACCTTATTAAAACACCTCAGACATATCTTTCCCAGAACACTACTTTATGCCTTTCAGATTATCATAACCAAATTCACTAATCCCTTTGATTTCTATAACTGAGAACATTTAAATAAGTATACTTTAACTACAACTGGCATACTGGTATAACCATTCAAACTATACTGCTAACCATACCATTTCTCTGCCATTTCCAACAACTGCCAAGCTGACCAACTATACACATAATTCACATACCAGAAAACTCACGTGAAAACCATACTAAAAGTCACATAAAACTGCAGACTTACTACCAGCAGTGGACATTAAACCAGACATTGTAACTTCTATGTCTTTTCATATTTTAACTGGACCATGCTCTGATACCAACTGTAATGAACCTGGATATTTATGCCCAATAAGGCTCCATATCCAAGTCCGTCTCCCGCGATCGGACCGAAGTCTCGCAAGGTATATCTCACACAAATGTCCAGTAAGAATATAAAAGACAACAACAACAGTATAAGACACATGAAACTACATGTGCTCATACCTGTGTACAATAATGCACAATTGTCCCAATACATTATTACATGTCCAAGAGAAAGGTACAACTACCTGGGGCATACCCCGAGGGAGCAAAGCTCACACTAACACAACTACAACTCAACTGTTGGTGGTACAAGTCTGCCCCAATGCTGCTGAAGGCCAAACACACAGCAAGTCCTGAAAAGAGCTGTAGGGGAGTGAGCCTCAACAAGTCACAGGCTCAGTAGGAACCTCCTAAAAGCCACCACAACCAACAACTGAGAGAAAGACAAAGTCCTCAACCCCTAAGGGTCTCACTGGCAACACCAATAGTCAAACCATTTCATGCTTACATCAATCTCGATAAACAACAACTATAGCATAAGCACATCAATGAACACATAATCCTCGGAAGGAAAGAGGAACAACTGGACTAGCACAACACCACTAGTCCGCCCAACAACCGATATGACTAGGCCACAGCCTCACAGGAAAACTACTACAACAACTGGTCGCCTAAGCTACAAGCCCCACAGGCAAACCACTGCCTAGGCTACAAGCTTCACAGGCAACCCACCCACGTAGGGTAGCAGGACTGGCACCAGAAAACCAATCCATGACACACTAACACCATAACTGGAAGCTTACCTGAAGAAGGGTAAAACACAACGGGTGGAAGGTCTCACCACACGACCTCCACGGAGCACAACTCCACCTCAACACATGAAAAGGCTAGTACACAACGTACCACGAGAAACGGATACCCACGAGGGGTACACGTACCTATCGCCACAAGGTACCACCTCAAAGCCTCAACACAATTGTACCTCAAACAAAGCACACTCCGATGGTAAAATCTCAGCCCATGAGTCACACACACACCGACCACAACCAGTGGCAAGCACGAGTCGGAAAGAACGACGCCACCATACGGGAATGGACTACTGGTTCATGACGCCAGTATCCAACCTAGACAACACAGCACAAGAACTACCTCTCAGTCTCGTAGTCACAGACAAAAGCTCCAACTGCCGCTCTACAACCACATAGTAAAGCCAAAGAACAGTGGAGACCAACCAACACCACACCTGTAGACCACACACAACTGCAAACCCATGTCTGACACCTTTAGGGACTCTGACCTAAGCTCTCTAAAGTGAGGCACTGGAAAACCGGACTAGCTGAGGACCAGTACGTCTACTGGTGTCTGTACCCCCAACCACGAGTGTGCTACAAGCGACTGCACACCCACAAACACAAGTCGCTGCCCACAGTCATCTTTCCCTAAGCCGGACGTACAACTCAAACACAGGAGTGAGGGTGTCTAGAAAGACGACACAGACCTCGACGGTACACACAGTACCGGGACAAACCCCGAGCACTAACATGCCTGGCTCACACAAAACCTGTGGTACCCGACTGGAGAGGCATTACGAAAAAGACACCAGACTACCAAACTCGGAAAACACACAAACCACAATATGTAAACCACTATATATACAAGTGTCAGGTTTAGCTTGTCACCAGTCACCATGTGACCTCCAAGCTAACCGACACCAACGCATACCTAAATCACAATAACATATAACAATCCTACCTGTCATTGGTCACCTCGTGACCTCCACAGCAACACACAACAACTTGCTCATTAACCACCTAATTAAATATAATAACAAACGTAACATGAGTTACACAACTTACTAACTCTTATATAATATCCTTGCACATGCTAACTAATCATTCATCAACTTAGAACAACTTAAAATACCTTTAAACGACCTGAGCTAGGTCCACACAGGACCATCATTGCCCAAATCTCAATCATTCATTTCGGACAGAAGAATGTGACGTGGGCCTCTGTCATGACAAGAACGCGACAGCCCGACTTACCGTAATCACACACTAGAACGCGACAGTATCTACCGTCGCGTTATTCTCGACAGGCCGTGTTCACAAACTAGAACGCTACATGGCCAAACATCGCGACCTAAATGCGACCACCCGACTCGTTGCATTCTTAGTTAGAAACCCTACATTACAGTTCTCACATAGAAACCACCATAAAACTCCATTTCCATGCATTCCAAACCTTTACAAATCAACCATACTATGTAGAAAACACAAATACACATCCATACATATCAAACATGCTTCAAATCTACCAAGTAAAGCAATAAAACGAGGAAAGTCCCTACCTTCATGGGGAACACGAAGAACGGCGATACCCCGGCATTTCCCCCGCTCCGTGCGATGTCCTCGTGGCGAGACCACGCCGAAAACGACCTCAAATCGCCAAATCGCCCAAGAAACCCGCGAAATCTCCTCCTCCTGGCCGAACAGAGCTTACTGGAGCTTTGTTTGGCCGACCAAGCTTAAAAATGCAACACAGTTGAGAACGCGACATACCATACTGTCGTGACAAGAATGTGACGCAGGAGGCCGTCGCCTTCTCACTGCCGACGTCAGCAAGACCGCCCGGCGCGCGACACGCGGTGGACATGCAGACGAAGACCGCTCCGTGGCGGCAACCTGAACGCGACACATAGGGCCATCGCGTTCAGAACGTGACGCCAATCCCTGTCGCGTTCACAAACAGAGAACAGATGTGTGCTTTGGGGCCAGAACTAACGGCCCACAAAGCCCACACAATGCACGGAAGCCTCGACTAAGGCTCAATGTCCCCACATTGATCATGAGCACCACACCAGAACTACTAAAACACGAATCCAAAAAATCACGCCGTTACAGTTATGAATTTAACATGCTTCTCAAAATACATTTGAAATTAAGACCAATACACCAATGCACTTAATATTTTTAATGGATATCACCTTGATGATATGTGGAAGTTTTTCTTAATACGTTTGTGATGCTCAAAATCTACCTGACTTGTAGTAACCCATGAGGAAAAAGCTAACTTTTCCACAATGAACGAAAAGAGGAACTGAGTCTAGTAATCGGGTCTCTTCACTAAGCAAGTGAGGAGTCTCGAATCAAATGACAATACTTTTCTCAAACATGAAAGAAAAAAAAAACAAAAACGTTGGTATCAAAAAATAATTAAAAAAAGGGGGCTTAGTGGTGTTGCCCAGCTAGCTAGCCCAGAGGGGGGGTGAATGGGTTGTTAAAATTTCGATCTCTGATTAAAACCTGTTTACTGAAAAGATTACACAACTTAATAACGAGGTTAGAGTTAGAGCAAATAAGACAACAATCACACAAAGCACATCCACAAGACACAAGAATTTTTATCCTGGTTCGAAACTCCTCTCCACAGGAGACCTACGTCCAGTCCCTGAGCAATGCCTCAGGATTTCACTACCAAGGGTACAATCCCCCTTAAGGATCCT
Organism: Colocasia esculenta; assembly: GCA_014218235.1. Taxonomy (NCBI): domain Eukaryota; kingdom Viridiplantae; phylum Streptophyta; class Magnoliopsida; order Alismatales; family Araceae; genus Colocasia; species Colocasia esculenta. The sequence goes on along the minus strand of CM024755.1, from coordinate 165,278,509 downwards.
TACACCCAGCCACAACTGGTCTTCCTTCAACCTGAAGGGAAAACAACCACCCTGGATGCCACCAGGTCTTCCTTCGTCCAGAAGGGAACACAACTAAAGAAGAGAAAGTGTAGAACAGGCTTCAGACTCTAGCTTGACCAGCTACAAGCTGAAGCTACCAAGGCCCGAGAGAGAAAGAGATTTAACAAGGTTTTCTCTCCAAGGACTACACAAGCTCTCACAAATAAAATCTCCTTTGATCACTGAGAGCTAAGAGCTAAGAACAAGGTTGGAATAGAAGCTTCGCTCTTGTTTCAATCTTCTGAAGACTCGAAGAGATGGTGTTCTTTCTTTTCGAATTGCAAGCGTTGTTCTCCTGTCTTCTCCGTCTTGAGTCTTATTTAAACTTCAGATTCAAATTTGAACGTTGAAGAATCCGTTGTCTCTTATCCTGGTGTACGTTAGACTGGTCACCAAGGAAGCTTCTGATCTTCAGTCTTTTATCCTTTAGTACACGCCAGAGAAATGTTTTAGAATCTTGTATCTTGTATCTAACGTTGTACAGATGAGTCTTGTCAGATATCTGCAAGCATATCAACAATAAATAGTGGACAGCTAGGACTGCCGTCGATTGTTAGTTGCAGATGGAACAATATTGCAATATATAGCAAAGCTCCTTTCTGTCTAAAAAGTACGTAGACAGAGTAGCATAAAAATGGAAGATATCGTCTGCATGCATGGGAGATACGATCAGAGAGCATTTAATGCGTAGCAGTCAACAGACGAGATATGACTTTGACTTTTCAACGCTATTCAAAAGCATTATACTGATACAGCAAGAAATTCGATATAAATAATCCCGATGCCTTCATGACTTATGAAATCGTTATGCGATAACAGACAAATCGTTATGACAGAGCATTATCACAGTATAATGATGAAATCGTTATGAGTTATAGCAAGTCGTTATGAACACTTATCAAGTCGTTATGAACTGTAAAGAAATCGTTATGACTATCAAGTCGTTATGAACTGTAAAGAAATCGTTATGAACATCAAGTCGTTATGAACTGTAAAGAAATCGTTATGAACTCTAAAGAAATCGTTACAGCAATCAAGTCGTTATGAATTTCAAAGAAATCGTTATGAACTCTAAAGAAATCGTTATGACTATCAAGTCGTTATGAATTTCAAAGAAATCATTATGAAAAGTCTTAACAAGTCGTTGCATAAAACAAATCTTTATGAGAATCAAAGAAATCGTTACGAGAACTAAAGAAATTGTTACGCCTTAGAAAGTCGTTGCGAGTTCTAAAGAAATCGTTACGAGGTCTAAAGAAATCGTTACGGCTAGAAAGTCGTTGCGAGTTCTAAAGAAATCGTTACGAGGTCTAAAGAAATCGTTACGGCTAGAGAGTCGTTGCGAGTTCTAAAGAAATCGTTACGAAGTCTAAAGAAATCGTTACGGCTAGAGAGTCGTTGCGAGTTCTAAAGAAATTGTTACGAGGTCTAAAGAAATGTTACGGCTAGAGAGTCGTTGCGAGTTCTAAAGAAATCGTTACAAAGTCTAAAGAAATCGTTACGGCTAGAGAGTCGTTGCGAGTTCTAAAGAAATCGTTGCGATGTCTTAAAGAATCGTTGCGATATCGATTTGTTTTGAATTTTCCGGTCAGAGAGGAAATCGTTCTGCTTATCAAAGAAGTCGATACAAAGACTTGGACAGAATGTGGGATGAGACTTACCTGATTGTCTTGAACTTTCATTTTACTTTTATTTCCTGTTCTCAAGGCTCAAGTAATCCATTAGTACTATTTTGTTAATCATCAAAATTAATATATAAATAAATGAATTATTTATTATGGGGACAGTTTGGTCATCAATCTCCCCCTTTTTGATGATGACAAAATATACTAAACATCATACAAAAATTAAACATGTTTTTCAGAATGACTTTAGTTTTCTCCCCCATTTTGTCATTAAGCAAAAAGATAGGCTGTGAGACAAAGAAGAGAGATCATTGTATTAAGTGCGAGAAAGATAGTACAAAGGAGACAATAAAGAGGCATGCTGTGAGATGACAGTCCATGCCTTGATCTCAAGATCTTCAAAAGTTTGTTGGAAAACTCCAGAGGCAACTGAAAAATTAGGACCCATGGAGGGGGTGGCCCTTTGAATGTATAGAGTCCGTTGCTGATCCAAGAACTCTGCATACTGATCTGGATCCAGGATGAATCTGAAGTAAGTGCTTTTTCCAAAACTAGCTCTATGGAGAAATCTATCCAGAGATATGGGATAGAAGATCTGCTTATCAAGGAGGTCCTGCTTCAGAGCATAAAAGGCATTGTATCTAGCGGCCCACTGAACATAGATCTCTGGATTGGAGTTATGGAGTTGAGATCCAAGAAAACTTCTACTGAAAGAAGTGGCTTGCACTGATGGCTAGATCATTATTAATTGATTCCAAGTGAAGACGGGGGGCAATGTATAGCTTTTCCCATTCTGAGGGAGAAAGCCTCTCACACTCAGACATGAGTGGAGCCAAAGTTTGAGCAGAAATGCGGCCAGAGTGGTATTCTCTGAAGATGAACCGCAAGAAGGAGGGTAATCTGCCCTGCTTGGCTGACATCCGGCCCATCTGCCTTGCAAACATATCCAGTGCATGAGAACCTGCATCTGAATCAAATACTAAGGAATGCAACTTGGGCAGAAGAACTGGAGTATCCACCTTGAAGGATGCAAATTCTATCTTGAGTGGAAGGTTCACAGGATGCTCTGTTCTTAGCGAGACAATGGTGGAATTGAACTGGCTAAATTGAACTTCAGGCAGCTTGTTCAAGTAGCAGAAATCACTGTAAAGCTGGAAGTTCTTGGCAATCCGAATCTCTTTCAGAATGAAGGATCCCCAAGCGTTTTTATGCTGAATGACAAACCACTCAGAAAGAGTGAGTGGATGAGGTCTGTGGGTGAGAGATTCTGCCCTGGCAGTCAAAAACTTTGCATACTGCGCCTTATTGCCCTTGACATTTGCCCACTGCTCTTCAGTCTTGAACTCAGTGCCCTCAAGGATTTTGGATTTCTGGATGTGGGTCAACTGGGTAAGAGGAAGAGTAATGTTTAGGTGTTCGGATAGGTTAAGGAAGGGAATGCCATATATGGTGGAGAGAATGCACTTCTGAAGGTATTCTTTATAGATTGGTCTTCTTTGAGGCTCGAGGGTAAGAGAGTACCAAAGGGGAGGAAATAAAGGTACAGAGAGGGTGCGAACAGATGAGGAAGTTTTCCTCTTTTTCTTGGCAGGACTGGGAGGATCAGTCCTGTGAATGTGAGTGGAGGTGGAGAGAATTGAAATAAGGGTGTTTCTCTCAAAATCATCCGGAATATTGGTGTCAAAAACACCAAGAAGTAGAGGTTTTTCCGGAAAGACATAGACAGAAGAAGGAGGAGTAGGAGGATAGAAGAGGTGTTTGGGATTGAAGGATGAAGTGGGTTGAATTGGAGTGGTTTGAGTTTGAGGTGATGAAGGTGAGAAGGATGATGGGGCTGAGGTGTGAGAAGGAGTGGGAGAGAAGGTAGGTTGAGATGAAATGATAGAGGATGATGGTTGGGTGCGAGGTACTGGGTGTTTTATAGTTGGTGGAGCAGGAGGGGCTGTGAGAGGAGAGGTAGGTGAGGACAAAATTGGAGTTGCAAGATTTGAAGTGTCAGGGGCCGAAGTAGCTGTCATGGGCTCTTTCCCTTTGGCTTCTCTGACAACTGAAGAGGGTCCTGATGACCCTGAAGCTTGCCCTGATGGCCCTGGTGGCCCTGATGCTTGAACTGGTGGCCCTGTTGGCCGAGAGACTTCTGCTGGAGGCCCTGGTGGCCTAGGAACTGCAGTTGGACTGCTCTGAGTGGGTGCAGGAGGGACACCACTAGACTTTGAAAGAACTGCTAGCATTTGCTTCATATCAGACATCTCTTTATTGAACCACCTCATTGCATTTCGAATTGAGGATAGGTCAGAGGAGGTTGAAGCTTGATTGGCAATAATGCCCTGAACACTTGTCTGAACTGATGACAAGACTTCTTCCTGAGCTTTCAGCAATGCCATAATAGGCTTCAAATTTACTTTTCTGTGACTCTTTCTTGGCCTTTTGTGAGCCACTCTCTTTTGCTTCCCTTGCTGAATGACAGGCTCCTCAAGATTGATATTGCTTGCACTTGGGCCTTCACTAACAGGAACACTGGCAGGAGGTGGAATTTCCTCAATGCCCACTTGCTCCCCCTGAATAGGAGCAGGGAGTTCAACACTTTCTTGCTCCCCCTGGGCAGAAGCATCCTCCAAAACAATTTGTTCCAAGTGGCCTTCTGCCACGGATTCAGACACTTCAGGTTCAAGGATACTTTGCTCCCCTTGGCTAGGAGCTTCTCTCATGACCTCATCTTGTTGAGTACCTGCTTGTATCTCAACATTAGCAATTGGTTCAGACTGAATTTCTGTAAGGCCTGGTGCCATAACTTCTTCTTCAACACGGCCATCTTCTTTAGAAGTAGCTGAGGTGGAGGGAATAGAATCCAATACCTCTCTTAAGATAGAGGCGACTAAGGTGGTGGGCAAGGAGTCTGCCACACCAGCTGCACCTTCCTCCATCTGAACTTCTGGAGAATGAGAGATAATCTCCTCAACAGGTGATTCTGAAACTTCTGCCTGGCTTGCCACAACTGTTACTGCTGCTGCTTGAACAACTGCTGCTGCTTGCTCTGCTGCTGCTGCTTCTTCTGCTGCTGCTGCTGCTGCTTGCTCTTGAACTTCTGGGAAATCTCCAATAATCGCTTCTCCTTCAGCCACAGAAGTCTTTGACCAAACTCCATCTTGCACTGAAAAACCACTCTTCTTCAGGTTTTGGACCTTATAGACTGGCCCATCTTCTCTACTACTGCTCCAGATAAGTCTACTCCGAAATGCTTGAAAATTTTGGTGAGTAGATGAGCATAGGGTAAGGAAACATTCAACTTGCTCTTGGTTTCCCAGATCTGAGCACTGGCAAATTTCATTCTCTCAATTATTACTGCGGCCAGATTTATCTCCTTGTTCTGGATTACCCAGAACATCAAGTCTGAGTCTGCCCTAGTGCATGAAGAAAAGGTAGCACTCCGAGGAACTATGATTTGGCAGACAATAAAGTGGAGCAACCGATTGAAAGCTGACATCTGATTTATATCCAATTTTCCATCCTTCAGCTTAAACCTGGACCAATAATGCCAAGACCCTTAGCTTCATCATTTACTGAGTCCACACCGCTAAAGCCTGATGTTTTCACTCCAAACAAGGTACTTAGTAACTCACGGTCTATTCTGATTTGGATACCCTTGACAGAGGAGACAAGGGACCCATCTGCTTCTGATTTCAAACAGATGAAGAAAGCTTTCACCAAGTCCGGATAGCTTACCTCGGTGAAAGTAACCACATCCAACCATTGCATCCGTCTCAAAGCTTCAACTAGACTGCTCATTCCACTTTTCTCAAGATTCTGAACATCCACAGCCTTATTTCCACAGATCTTCGTCTTCACAAAGGTAAACCTTTCTTGCTCCTTTGGGGACAGAAACTCAGCACTGTAGCCCCCAACACTTCCGGAGATCATCGGAGCGGCCATGAGTAGAGAGGAGAAAGATTTCTGGAGGAGAAAGATGATGGAAAGGATGGAAGCTCTCGAAGGGATTCTTCGCGGGAAGAGGAGAAAGCTTCGAAAGTTGCAGAGAGTCGATCCCAAAATCGTTAGGGCATCGGCTTTGGGTGACCAGATAGAGGATAAAAGGGTAAAGGTAGAAGACGAGTCGTTCCCGGAATGATTTGACTGATTTAAAATTAATTTCTTGAAAGGCGAAGCGCCAAAAGGCGGTAATAGCAGAAGGCGACAAAAAGGTTTGACGAGTCAAACAGCTTTCAACACAATAGTGGTCAAAGAAATGTAGATAACTGAGTTTTGCTTATCTTTAAAGAGGAAAAATTTCATTTATTCTGAAAAATTTATATGCCAATAAAATTACAGAGATCTTTTCACAAATTGCACATCCCTAATTCCCTTCTAAGAGATGTAAATCTCTCTTCAGGTAGGGCTTTTGTAAAGATATCTGCCAATTGACCAATTGTATCTATAAAAGAAATTTCTAAATTACCACTAGCTACATGGTCTCGAATGAAATGATATCTTACCTCAATGTGTTTAGTCCTTGAGTGTTGTACTGGATTCTTGGTGAGATTGATGGCACTTGTGTTATCACACAATAGCGGAATTTGCTTGATATGAATGCCGAAATCCTCAAGTTGTTGCTTTATCCAAAGAAGTTGTGTACAGCAACTTCCAGCAGCAACATATTCTGCCTCAGCTGTTGATAAGGCTACTGAATTTTGTTTCTTGGATGACCATGATATTAAACATCCTGCAAGAAACTGACAACACCCACTGGTGCTTTTTCTATCTACTTTGCATCCAGCATAATCAGCATCTGAATATCCTACTAATTCTATTTTACAAGATCTAGGATACCAGAGACCTAAATCATGAGTTCTAGCCAGATATCTAAATATTCTTTTTACTGAAATTAAATGAGACTCTCTAGGGTCTGCCTGATATCTAGCACACATGCATACACTAAACAAAATGTCTGGTCTACTTGCAGTTAAGTAAAGTAATGATCCTATCATACCTCGATAATTCTTTTGATCTACCTTTTTACCTTTTTGATCACTGTCCATTCTGGTTGAAGTGCTCATTGGAGTTGATAATGGCTTTGCACCTTCAAATCCAAATTTCTTTAACAGCTCTTTGGTGTACTTGGCTTGACAGATATGAGTGCCATCCTTCCCTTGCTTAATTTGCAATCCAAGGAAGTAGCTTAGCTCCCCCATCAAGCTCATTTCGAATTCTCCCTGCATAAGCTTTTCAAATACTTGCAAAGAGATTCATCAGTAGATCCAAAAATAATATCATCTACATATATTTGCACAAGAAGTATATGTTTAACCTTAGATTTTATAAATAATGTACTATCTACTTTACCTCTAGTGAAACCATGATCTAATAAGAAAGTACTGAGCCTTTCATACCAGGCTCTAGGTGCTTGCTTTAAACCATATAAAGCCTTATGTAGTTTAAATACATGATTTGGAAATTCGGGATCATCAAAACCTGGAGGTTGTTCAACATAAACTTCCTCCTTGATAAAACCATTTAAAAAGGCTGACTTGACATCCATTTGAAATAGTTTTAAATCAAATGCAGATGCATAAGCAAGTAAAATCCTAATAGCCTCAAGTCTAGCTACAGGTGCATAGGTTTCATCGAAATCTATGCCTTCCTCTTGGGAGTAGCCTTGAGCTACCAGTCTGGCCTTGTTCCTTAAGATTATTCCAGACTCATCCAGTTTATTTCTGAACACCCACTTGGTGCCAATAACTGAATGATTGGATGGTCTAGGAACAAGTGACCATACTTGGTTTCTCTTGAACTGATTTAGTTCATCTTGCATGGCTAATATCCAAGATTCATCAGATAAAGCTTCATTGACTGTCTTAGGCTCTATTTGAGAAACAAAGGCTAAATAATCACAAGGAATTACATTACCTCTTGTTCTTACCCCTACAGATGGATCACCAATAATGTTTTCAGGAGGGTGATCTTTCTGATGTCTCCACTCTTTTGGAAGATTTTCATGTTGAATTTCAGTTTGCTGCAGTTCTTCCAGAGGAGGATCTTCCTTGTCCTTAATTGAGGTATTCTTTAATTTTTCAGACAAGTCATTGCATCATCAATGTCACTAATTTCTTCCTTTTTCAAGGAAGGGTTAGATTCATCAAAAATAACATGTACAGATTGTTCAATTAACAAGGAACGTTTATTGAAAACTCTATAACCTTTGGGTTTAGAAGAGTACCCCATAAAGATGCCTTCATCTGATTTGGCATCCAACTTACCAATGTCCCTTTTTCCATTGTTGTGGATGAAGCAAGGACATCCAAATATTCTGAAATGGCTGATCTTTGGCTTCTTTCCTTTGTAGAGTTCATAAGCAGTCTTCTTCAGAATCGGCCTGATCATCACTCTATTTATGATATAACATGCAGTGTTGATGGCTTCGGCCCAGAAGTATCTTGGCAAATCATATTCTGATAACATGGTTCTTGCCATATCCAAAAGAGTTCTGTTTTTCCTCTCAGCAATTCCATTCTGTTGAGGTGTCCTTGGGGCTGAGAAGTTGTGCTCAATTCCTTGATCATCACAGAACTTTGCAAACTTTTCATTCTGAAACTCACCACCATGATCTGATCGGATAGAGACAATTGTGAACTTCTGATCTTCTGAACTTTCTTGCTGAAGCTGACAAAATTGTCAAATGTGTCATCTTTGTGCTCTAGAAAGGATACCCAAGTGAATCTTGAATAATCATCAACTATTACAAATCAAAATTCTTTCCTCCCAGACTAGTAGTCCTCATTGGCCCAAATAGATCCATATGAAGTAGTTCTAAGGGCTTTGAGGTGGTTACTACAGTCTTTGATTTGAAAGAGCTCTTGGTGTGCTTTCCTCTTGCACAGGGTTTGCAGATACTGTCCAATCTAGAATTGACCTTTGGCAGTCCTTCAACTAGCTTTCTCTTTCTGAGCTTATTCAAACCGTCCAAGCTGCAGTGGCCCAATCTTCTGTGCCACAACTCTGTTGATTGATCTTTACTAGCTGCCAAACACACATCTTGATCCTTGAGTTCTTCTAGGTAGAGTACATACAGATTTCTTTCTCTATAAGCTTCAAAAATGACTGCTCCATCCTTTAATATACTGCACTTTGATTCTTGGAACTGAATCTGATGGCCTTTGTCACACAGCTGGCTGATGCTGATGAGATTATGCTTTAACCCTTTGACCAGCATCACATCTTCAATTACTGATCTTCCTTTGATGTTTACGGATCCACTTCCTATTACTGTGCCTTTTCCATTGTCTCCATATGTGACTGTTCCTTCTTCATCTTGAAGATTAACAAAATGTTTCTGGTTCCCTGACATGTGCCTTAAGCATCCACTATCCAAATACCATTTGGATGCTTTTGATTTTCCCTGAAAATTAAACACTAAGTTTTAGGTACCCAAGTTCTTTTGGGTCCTGAGAGGTTAGTACCATTGATTTTTCCTTTTATTATCCACTTTTTGTTCTTAGTGGGACATGTTGCTTTGTTATGTCCTAGTTTGTTACAATGAGTACAACAGGTTATTCTGGTTATTCTTTCAACTGGATTATATTTAAATTTTTATGTTCTTTATTCTTTTCGGATATAAATTCAGAAGTTGGATAAGTGTTGGGAAAGACTTTTGTTTCTTCATTTTCCGAGGGAGTATAACCAAAACCATGTTTCTTCTTGGTTGATCTTTTAGCTCCACTCATCATTAGAAGAGGTTTATTATTTGTGAACTTGTTTATGGTGCTTGTTAAATGTTCATTTTCTTTATTTAATCTTTCTATTTCTGTTTTAAGTCCACTTAAGTCTTCTTGTTTTTCTAAATGATTTATTTTCTTATTTTTCTCTTTTAAATCTTCACATAATAATTCATTTCTTCTTTATGTTCAGCTATTTGTTTTTCAAGTTCTTCATTTTCGATTTTTAGATCTGAGTTTGTATTTTCTAAACAGATTAAATTCTTCTTACTAATTTTAAGTAATTTAGATACCTCTTTATATTTTTCATAAAGTTATTAAAAGCACTTTCTAAATTATCAGAATCTGAATCATTGCATGAGTCAAAGGAAGAGTCAGAAGTTACCTTGTCTTCGGTGTTGGCCATGAAAGCCAAGTTGACTTCTTCACCTTCACTGCTCGAGCTTGACTCACTGTCTGAGTCACTGCTGTTCTCCCAAGCAGCTGCCATTGCTTTCTTTTTATACTTCTTGAATCTTCTGAAGTTGTCCTTCTTCTTGTGATCATTTTTCTTAAGCTTGGACAGTCTGCCTTGATGTGTCCAGGCTTCTTGCATTCATAACAGATCACTTCTCCTTTCTTCTGATCCTTTGCTTTTGGTTTTCTGAAGTCTTTGTTTTTCTTGAAAAATCTTCTTCCGGACTGATACTTCTTTTTCTTTGCTAATATTCTCTGAAGTCTTCGAGACAGCATGCTTCTTCATCATCACTGTCTTTGCTATCTTCACTGTTATCCAAAGATTCTTCTGATATCTCATCATTCACTTTGAGAGCATTTGATTGTTTCCTTCTGCTGGAGGATTCTCCTAATCTCTCCATGTTTATTCGTGAGCCATGAGAGATCCTATTAGCTTTTCCAATGACATTAGTTTTAAGTCATTCGCTTCTTCAATGGCTGTTACCTTTGGAGTCCATGAAGATGGTAGAGATCTGAGGACTTTTCTAACCATGTCTGGTACATTATAAACTTTTCCCAATCCAGCTAATCCATTTGTAATGTCTGTGAATCTGCTGAACATCTGAGTTATTGATTCCCCTGACTGCATCTGGAATCTTTCATATTGAGCTACCAGAATATCTATTCTTGTCTCCTTTACTTTATCTATCCCTTCATAGGTAATTCTGAGCTTTTCCCACATCTCCATTGCGGATTTGCAGGCTGAAACTCTATTGAATTCTTTCTTGCTTAGGGCACAACATAATATGCTCTTGGCTTTGCAGTTTAAGGATATTCTTTTCCTATCATCATATGTCCACTGAGCCTTAGCGTTTGTGACCAAAAGATCACCTTCTTCTACAATGGACCAAATTGTATAATCATGGCCTTGTAGAAAATATTCCATTCTAGTCTTCCAGTAGGTGTAGTCTTCTCCATCGAACAAGGGAGGCCTGTTGACTGACTGACCTTCGAAGTTGCTTTGGGCTGCCATAGATCTTTGCTCTTCAGATCATTGGATCTTCTTCTTTGTCGAAGAGACGCGCTCTGATACCACTTGTTGCCCAGCTAGCTAGCCCAGAGGGGGGGTGAATGGGTTGTTAAAATTTCGATCTCTGATTAAAACTTGTTTACTGAAAAGATTACACAACTTAATAACGAGGTTAGAGTTAGAGCAAATAAGACAACAATCACACAAAGCACATCCACAAGACACAAGGATTTTTATCCTGGTTCGAAACTCCTCTCCACAGGAGACCTACGTCCAGTCCCTGAGCAATGCCTCAGGATTTCACTACCAAGGGTACAATCCCCCTTAAGGATCCTTACACCCAGCCACAACTGGTCTTCCTTCAACCTGAAGGGAAAACAACCACCCTGGATGCCACCAGGTCTTCCTTCGTCCAGAAGGGAACACAACTAAAGAAGAGAAAGTGTAAGAACAGGCTTCAGACTCTAGCTTGACCAGCTACAAGCTGAAGCTACCAAGGCCCGAGAGAGAAAGAGATTTAACAAGGTTTTCTCTCCAAGGACTACACAAGCTCTCACAAATAAAATCTCCTTTGATCACTGAGAGCTAAGAGCTAAGAACAAGGTTGGAATAGAAGCTTTGCTCTTGTTTCAATCTTCTGAAGACTCGAAGAGATGGTGTTCTTTCTTTTCGAATTGCAAGCGTTGTTCTCCTGTCTTCTCCGTCTTGAGTCTTATTTAAACTTCAGATTCAAATTTGAACGTTGAAGAATCCGTTGTCTCTTATCCTGGTGTACGTTAGACTGGTCACCAAGGAAGCTTCTGATCTTCAGTCTTTTATCCTTTAGTACACGCCAGAGAAATGTTTTAGAATCTTGTATCTTGTATCTAACGTTGTACAGATGAGTCTTGTCAGATATCTGCAAGCATATCAACAATAAATAGTGGACAGCTAGGACTGCCGTCGATTGTTAGTTGCAGATGGAACAAATATTGCAATATATAGCAAAGCTCCTTTCTGTCTAAAAAGTACGTAGACAGAGTAGCATAAAAATGAAAGATATCGTCTGCATGCATGGGAGATACGATCAGAGAGCATTTAATGCGTAGCAGTCAACAGACGAGATATGACTTTGACTTTTCAACGCTATTCAAAAGCATTATACTGATACAGCAAGAAATTCGATATAAATAATCCCGATGCCTTCATGACTTATGAAATCGTTATGCGATAACAGACAAATCGTTATGACAGAGCATTATCACATTATAATGATGAAATCGTTATGAGTTATAGCAAGTCGTTATGAACACTTATCAAGTCGTTATGAACTGTAAAGAAATCGTTATGACTATCAAGTCGTTATGAACTGTAAAGAAATCGTTATGAACATCAAGTCGTTATGAACTGTAAAGAAATCGTTATGAACTCTAAAGAAATCGTTACAGCAATCAAGTCGTTATGAATTTCAAAGAAATCGTTATGAACTCTAAAGAAATCGTTATGACTATCAAGTCGTTATGAATTTCAAAGAAATCATTATGAAAAGTCTTAACAAGTCGTTGCACAAAACAAATCTTTATGAGAATCAAAGAAATCGTTACGAGAACTAAAGAAATCGTTACGCCTTAGAAAGTCGTTGCGAGTTCTAAAGAAATGTTACGAGGTTTAAAGAAATCGTTACGGCTAGAGAGTCGTTGCGAGTTCTAAAGAAATCGTTACGAGGTCTAAAGAAATCGTTACAGCTAGAGAGTCGTTGCGAGTTCTAAAGAAATCGTTACGAAGTCTAAAGAAATCGTTACGGCTAGAGAGTCGTTGCGAGTTCTAAAGAAATCGTTACGAGGTCTAAAGAAATCGTTACGGCTAGAGAGTCGTTGCGAGTTCTAAAGAAATCGTTACGAAGTCTAAAGAAATCGTTACGGCTAGAGAGTCGTTGCGAGTTCTAAAGAAATCGTTACGAGGTCTAAAGAAATCGTTACGGCTAGAGAGTCGTTATGGGTTCTAAAGAAATCGTTACGAAGTCTAAAGAAATCGTTACGACAGTCAAGTCGTTACGGGTTCTAAAGAAATCGTTGCGATGTCTTAAAGAATCGTTGCGATATCGATTTGTTTTGAATTTTCCGGTCAGAGAGGAAATCGTTCTGCTTATCAAAGAAGTCGATACAAAGACTTGGACAGAATGTGGGATGAGACTTACCTGATTGTCTTGAACTTTCATTTTACTTTTATTTCCTGTTCTCAAGGCTCAAGTAATCCATTAGTACTATTTTGTTAATCATCAAAATTAATATATAAATAAATGAATTATTTATTATGGGGACAGTTTGGTCATCAAGTGGTACCTGCCAAACATCGAGGATCTATCATGCATGGATAGGATTGTGAGCCATCCGTCCATGTCAATTAGAAGGTCTACCTATCCTCATATGTGATGCCTCTTAATCACATCTCTCACAACACTTTTTATAGTATTTAATTTTGAGTGTGTCTTGAGAACATGATTAAATACATGAATTATAAAATGGCTACTTCTTACTACATGCACCCCACTTTTCCCTCCTCTAGTGAGATGTTCTTGTATACACTCAGTGATTAAGCCAGTTGCGTATATCTGATCCCTATTACCACCCACTTTTTGATGCTGTCAAAATGGGAGAGAGATTATGTAGCTTTATATTTTGGTTTTGGGGGAGAGATTGTCTATAAAAGAAAGGGGGAGAGATAGAAGTGTTTTTGAAAGGGGTAGTGGTCCTACAAGATCAATAAATGCTTGCATGCATGTGTGTATGAAAAATAAATGAAAAACAAAAGGAAAGACAATTGGTATCAAAGGTTGTGTTTTGTGTGAGAAATCTATAAGTATTTTGTCATCATAAAAAAAGAGGAGATTGTTATGCTTTGTAGATTTTGATGATCATAAAACATTAATTGTTCTTCGTGTTGATAAGATCATTAAAACACACTCATTGATGTTCTTGTTAATGACCCAAGTGTTTAATTTGTTATATTCATTTTGTGGGTTTAATTTGTGTGTTAAGTGTGCATCAAAATAGACCAAATTTGTCTTGGCAAGTGGGTCTTCAAAGGCCAAGGCCTGGCTCTAAATAGAAGAAGAAAATCGACTGTAAAGTGACAAAACTGACAGTCGGGCGACCAAACTCTATTTTCCGGTCGACCGAATTTCCCAGTAGCCAGAAGTCTAGGCCTGAACGATCGACTGGACTCTATTTTTCAGTCGACCAATCTGCTTAGTGCTAGTCAGTTGAAGTCCTAGGCAAGTTCAGACGACCAAACATCCCAAAGCATCCAGGTTTAGCGTTCTATGAAGAATGATTGACTGAACTCTAAAGAATGGTCGACCGATGTGTAGAACTACTTTCGACTCCTAGATTTGTCTGAAGACCATCTGAAGAATGGTCAACCAAACCCATGAAATCAGTCGATCGATTTCGGCGACGAGGTTTCTATATTTGAGTAGGACTCTTTCCTTTGTTGAGATTCTTGCCAAAGTTACAATCTTTTGGTGTTGCACTCTAAATACAATATGTATTCATGATTTGAGGGTGTAATCCCATACGTCTAAGAGTCCTCTAGCTACCCTAGAGTATAAAACAAGGGCTTACAGTCTTCGAGAGAGTCTGTTGAAGTTCTAAACATCCAAAAGATTGGAGGATGAGTCATTGATCATCCAGAGGACTTCCAAACGACTTGAGTTGCTGATCTTCACTAGAAAGGCTTGGACTTTTCGCTCCAATCGTAGGATCTTCATCCTGGAGCTTTATACATTGGCATGTTCTTCAGTTTGATATCGTTCAATGGAGATGATCATAAAGCCAACTTTTTGATGGGGAGAATCTTTAATTCATCATTCAATTTGTTCTCCTTGTCTGGGTTCTTATTTACACTTCAAGTTGAACGTTAAGTGTGTGTTGTGCTCGATGTGTGGGCACGTGGTGGGCTTTTGTTTCTTGTACCCTTGAAACAAGGATTGTGGTTGTGGGGTTGGTGTTGTTCCTAGAAAACAATAGTGTGAGGGGTTTATCGTCTTGTACCCGGGAAATAAGTTAGTGGAAAATCCTCATGGGGTTTGAGGTAGTAGATGTAGGCACATGTGATGTGTGGCCGAACCACTCTAAAATCTTGCGTACACTTTGTGGTTTGATCCTTGTTCTATCTCCATTATATGCATGTTAGAAAAGTGGTTACATCAGTTTTGTCTAAAGTAATTTATGTTTCTACTATGCAATTGAAGTCGTTTATTCTGTCTAAGTCTAAAGTAGACAAAAATTTTTAATTTGTAATAAACCAATTCACCCCTTCCCTCTTGTTTGATCATCGCACACCTGCGACACATCAATTGAGACAATGTAGAACAATCACTCATTTCAGTAGGCATTTGAACAACCAAGGGACATTAAAGCATTTCAGGGAAGAAATGACGTATATGTAGTAGCAATAATAGTAGCATTCATTCATTCATTCATTCAATAATCTTTGCAGTAACATTTCAGTGATGGGAAAATTATCCAAAATAATTTAGCAAACAATATGGTGAAATGCCACACCTAGTAGCCAATATGTACTTCAGGACACTCTTCCCCAAGACCTGGCACGGCCATGTTGCCTAGGCATTGGTTATCCATTGAGTTGAAGCTCTAATAAAATCCAAAAAATTCAAGAGTTTTAATAACAAGCGTTAGCATTTAAGTAAAGAGTTAAAGGAGATCATGATTGAAATCAGTTCGAAGGAACATGTGACAGTCTGTACAATAACTCAGTAATGATCATTTAGTAATGCAAGATAGCAGTATGGTGCAAAGACCCAATTGGTAAGTATGAACCAATAATCATGGAAAGTCATTGATATGCTTAGTTCCCTCTTTTATATCCTTAATATGAATATATTTTAAGACTTCTTAATCTATACATGAGGGCTTCGACCGATGCAATTAAAAGACAATGATCCATTGAGGATGATCAGTCATATGAAGGATGATCTCATCCCTCGACCTAAATGTTTATTTTTAAGTCATCCCCACTACACATGTCTCTCTCACATCCAAGGTAAGTCAGTATAGCTGGATCGGACCTGAGAGGGGTCCTACAATTATAATGATGATCAATTTTCCATATGGTTTTCCACACCTTGGTGGCTGTTAAAGTTAATTCGTGGGCATAACCTCCCCAGGGGAGTGGTCAATGTGAGCAGCATGTGATCTTAACTAGGGCGTCATTTCCTTATACACATGAATTCCCATATACGTGTGAGGATAAGGACACACCTATAAAAGGTGTGCTTTTGCCCTTTTCTGATTAAGGAGCCCTTACACGCTCTTCAAGGACCAACAGCAACCAGAGGAAGGATCCCCAGTGCTCTGTTCGAGCTCCAAGAATTGAAGCACAGAAGATTCATCTCAGGAGATCAATTTGAAGTCAAATTTGTCATCAGAGCTCAAGGATGTACACCAAACTTCTGCAATTCGAGGTTAGAAGATCTGGATAAAGGGCTTGGATGATTCAACCTCATCATTTGTTCTTCTCTGCGTTTGAATTCTCCCTCTGTACTTCAATTCCATCATCTTAAGTGTGTGAATTGTTGAATTGAGCAATCCTTGTGCTCAATTCAAACATATGTGGTTTGATATGATATTTTCATCATCTTAGATTGTGTGTGTGTCATTGTATGTGTGTTGAACCTGCTATATAAGTAATTTATTTGTACGTGTGTGGACGGTGGATGTAGGATACAAAAGTTGTGTAGTTCGAACTACCTTAAATCTCAATGTCTTGTGGTTTGAATTGATCTAACGCTAGATGATTGATAGACATGATCAATAGTTCTTACTGCTATCACCTTGCTAGCTTTGAATTCACACTATGCACACACAATTGGACTCAATTTCGATATGTGCATACTCCAAATCTCCATATCAATTGTTCATTTCGAATTTAAGTACTATTGCTTTTAAATTGGAGTTAATCTATTCAACCCGCCCCCCTTCTAGATTCCCTTGATAGCTAATTCCGCAATCCTTCATAAAATCATTGTTAAATAAAATTTCTACAAATTTTTATATTTTTATAAAAAAATAAATTTTAAAATCGAGTTGATCCAAGATCTCCCTGACTTCATGTGCATAGGCCATCATAGCTGATCCTATCTAGATTGGATTGGACTCAGATCTTGCTGATTCTTCAACTGATCCGGGTCAACCTTCCATGTCTTTGAGTTTTGATTTCCACGCTCAACAAACTGAGTTGCCAACTTGTCATCTTTCCTCCTCCGCTACTCTTGTCACAAATTTAAAATCTCAACTTATTTTACGCTTACATAACTTTAGAAAGCCATGAATAGGAAAAATGAAGCCACAACTTTATCTTCTTTTCCTGGCAGTCATTTAATATGGGAAGCAATATCCAACCATTTACTTGGGCACTCTTTTCCAAATATAGTCTTAAGGGACTCCTAAGTTTTCCTTTTTTGCTTTCCCTCTTCAAACACTCCCCAATGTGGAAAGGAGATAAGAAACCCGCGGTTAAAATAACCGGGGGTTGCTTAACACAAATTATTCCATTATTCCTTTTTTAATTTGGTAAGTTTAAGTGGGCTCAAGAGTTAAAGTTAACCCCCCAAGAAAGGTGGGATACCTAAACTCTTCTTTTACCCCCTCTTTTAATCGGAATAGTTTTTTAACCTCAAGTTAGGTTAACCCCTATGCCAAATCCAGTTGTGGGCAAACCCAGTAGCTACCCCTCCCTAACCCATTCCCCCCCCCCCCCCCCCCCCCTCCTCAAAGAGGGCTAGGCACCTTAACTTGTCTCTAATTTGCCTCGGTCACATTTGATTTTTGATGATTTCCTAAATGTCTTGGTGGTTTTATTTTTTGGTGTAATAACGAAGCCCTGCACTGTGGAATTAATGTAGGTTCAAGGATTAGTGTTTGCGAACAACTTGGCAACCCCCAAGTTTTGGGTATCCGTATTATCCTACTCTACCGGACGAAAAAAAAAAATCTAGGGTCTACACATCTTGAGGATTACATATATATAGACTAGATAAGTACTTCTCCCTCCCGCCTCCTCAATAGAACTCAAGATCTCTTGCGTCTGGACAAGAGTTCTAACTAATCGACTTAGTCGAGATCCTCATCTTGTGGTTTGTGATTGAAGCTAACAAGATCATAATAATGCCAAGATTCTCTAATGCATTTATGATAAATCCATCTATGTTTTCGAAAGTTGTATCTCAGTGGAACATACTTAAATTTTTTGAATGACTTGGGATACATTTTTCATACTTAATAAAAGAGTGCATAACTAATCATATTCAGATTTTATTACAAATATCATTTTAACAATTAGTAGTTCATATTTAAAGTCACCTTCATCCATCCTTATAAAAATTCCTACTATGCCCCTGGTTGGGGAACTTACCATCCTGCACGAACTCACAAAGAAGGAGAAATGAATGCACATGAAGTTTTTATGGCATTATGTATCTAATTCATCTCCAGTGCGCAGTGTTCCTTTATGCTAGCATTACTGAACTTCAACTGTCCAGCATATCATTCCTATTCCTTGCACAGAGTTATTGAGATATCCTGAGAAGCTGATATATGATATCTCTCTTCTGCACTACTCTATGAAGTAAATACATATCTTCTATCCCCTAATAATTAATACATCTTTCGATATCTGCTGTGACTATTTATAGGAAGTTGTTCCCAAGAATCATTTTAGAGACGATGGCCAAATGAAAGTTATTCAATTATCGGCAAAATAAATGTTGGAGGTAATTAATTAGCCAGATATGCCGGAGGAATATTCTTTGTATTCCGTGGTTGTTTTTATTGTTTTATTCTTCTTATGTCTCTTTGAGCGCTAGTTCGTAATGAATGATAATTAAGTTTGACAGCATATTCAAAGACAGATACGTAATTTACAAGAGTTTATCTCGAATCCAAGTATTTAATAAGGAAGATATATATACATCTGGAATGTTTATGTGGCATGTTTTACACCACCCTGGCTAGAACCTTCCCCAATCACATATGCCTATAAATGACAGAGAAGGGTTGTGCATGCAATAACCCTAAGCAAGACTAGTCCTTTCTTCCCCTTCTCTGGGAGGATGGTGCGGGCACCATCTTACATCTTTGTGCACCATGAAGTTCTAAAGGGAGGGTGAGGGAAGTAGGTAGTCTCAGAAACTTTATATATACCGAAGGGTCTCTCTTTGCAGAGCTCTGTAGATCTCTTCGTTTGCCAAAACTCCAGGTTTGTGATCATCTTGTTGAAAAGTATGCTTTCTAGAAATGATTAGACACAATATACCTGAGGGGGCATTACCAGCTGGGTGGGTTAGATAAGGTTTCATTCATGAATCATCTAAATATTTTTATCTGGATAGAAGTAAGCTTCCAATACATTACATGTCTACTCTTTCTCTATGTGTGATGATGATGAACTATCCAATGAGCTGCATGCGTGGTGTTTTCACGTGAGAATTTTCATTTTATAGTCGCTAACGTTGTACATTGCATATAACGTCGATCTCCCATAAAACTTTATTAGTTCGCAAGGTACTTTGCATCTGTATGTATGGCGGAATAATGGTTGTCCGTTACTACAAGAATTGCTAGGAGAAGGTGCTGTACAATATGTTCTGAAAGGGGAGTATATAAAGAGCTTTCAGTATAAGATAACTGACTAATTAAATGGAACCTGCATACCAAAATGTTTCCGTTTCTGACATGGCGTCTGTTTGTTTTTAGGTGCACGTGGTTCATTTCTGAAGCTTTCCGTAATATGGTTTTATTTTTGTCCTTGATGTTCATTGTTTTTACGTTGAGAAAGATTTATTACATTTTCATATTACACTTAAGTATAATATGACTAGACAACAAATTTATGTGACATCCAACAATTGAATTGTCATTTTATCACTCCTCATGTTAAGAGTGTCACATGAACTATTGCTAGTCATATTACACTTAAAGTGCAATATGCAAGTGCAATAAACCTCTCTTTTACGTTTGCTCTGTTATCTACAATATTTAAGTGAACAAATATCTTTCCTGATCTCTTGATGATAATTCATAACTTTGCTTGTGTGTGATGATTAAATATACAAACTTTTAAGAATATTTAACCATGTCCTTGGAAGTAATATCAATTTTTCTGTGAATCGATCGGTTTCATTGTCTTTTGAACGTGCATAAGGCCTGGAAATATTGTTCTAAGATACGGTGCATATATATTTTCTTCCCTCCTTCCAACCAGCCATGGAGGGATAAAGTGGTCATAACTGGACATAATTTCTTGTTCGCAGTGCCCAGTCTACCATCCATCGCACATCGCGCACATACTCCTAATTGTCCTTATTGTCTTTTAGATGCAACTAATCTGGCCCAATGCCAACTTAATGATTTGGAGATAGCTCATCTGGGCTCTATTAAAAGGGTCTGGAGGTCAGCCATGCCACCAAAGCCACCTAAATCCATGAACGACAAGCATGCCTCTTGTTCCCATCAGATTCGTTTAAAGAGTGGACTGTCCATGTTGAAGAAAAAGAATGAACTACATCTTTCATTCTTCCCTCTTCTTTGGAGGTATTAACTTTGTAAGTGGGATAGGTTTCTATGAGCAAAGGAAGACAACATGAGGCTGATGTCGCTTGGGCTTCCAAAAGGCAGTGAGATACAAAAACAAGCATAGGAAAGGGGAACCAAAGAGATCCTGCTGTGGGGAGGATCATGATAAAGGGCTATCCTCCACTCCCCTACCACTCCCGCCATTGCATCATAACCAACCAGCAAAGGTGGTGAAAAAACCACAACCATGTGAGGAAGAAGTACTGGTACCACTGGCACAATACTGCACACCAGGTTGATTTCATGGAGGTATAACTGCGCATTATTTAGACAAAACGAATTACAAGTATTTTGTCTTGACATGCAGTGTTATCTGATCAATGCAGAACAATAGTTTCTATACTGTCAGAGACATGAGAGAAGAATTGCTCATTTAGGTGGTGTTGCGAGCAAAGTGCAAGGGATAGGGTACATACGGACAGTGGACGAATTCCCTGCTAATGGCTTTCACAGCAGACTACAACTCCAAATGTCTTGCGATGGACACAGCGGACATCCCTCTAGCTGCCTTCTTCCAGCTATGTCAATTGGGTACTCTGAAGGTATTTACATCTGAAATTCAAATTTACAATGCCACAGACCAATAACATCGATCGTAAAGTTAGTCTTAACTGATTACGAAAACTAATTTCGAAAAGCTTTGGTGAAGGTGAAATCCACGAATGCATTGAATAGATACAACGCTCTCATCATCGAATGGGAGAAATAAAACTCTGCCTTGGCATCTCTCGATCTGAAGATGGAGATGAGCATTGAACTTATATCCAAATGCTTACAACTACTACTTTGATCGATTTCGTGATCAGTGTGCCAGTGGTACTGCTTCCGCGCGCTTCTTCGCCTGGTTCTGGTTCTTTTGTCACCTTTAATGTGGTTGCTGCTGCTGCAATGACGGTGGTGGTAGGGCAGTGAAAGGTAGCCCTTTGTCATGGTCCTCCCGGTAGCAGGATCTCTCTGGCTGCCCTCTTCCTCTTCCAGAGCTGGTTTCGTTGTCTCACTGCCATTTGGAAGCCCCAGAAACATCAACGTTGTGTTGTGCTCGCACGTAAATTGCAACAGCAAGTTGTGTTATAGTTAGCTTAGGGAGGCCCACGCTGTGGCTAGTAGTACTACTGCTGCTATATATTACTTGCTATTCTATTCTCAGTTTCCTAATCCTGTTATCTTGTCGACCGTTTTTTCATGTAATATGTTTACGTATGTTTGGATCTACAACCATGAGTAAGTGAGAGATCCCAGGATACAATATTATTCAGAGATTGTCGTATAATAACCTTCTCACATTTGCAATTATACTAACAACATATACTCTTACATATATAACCTCTATGTACATCACAAATACTCTTGCTATGTTTGGCGAAACCCCATAACCGTGAGCAAAAGCCGAAGAAACCGGTTTGAAGTCGACTATTATACACCCTTGATTTTACAGAAAGTTAGTCAAACTGTTGAGATATACACACGAAATCTGCCGCTCAACTTACAACTTGAAGAGACGTGACTTAAGTGTGCCTCCCAAGAGATATTGTTCCCATGTTTGGGGTTTTGTCTTTTAAAAGGACCCTCTTCGGAGAAGAGGTGAGGCTCTTGCTGATAAACACACAATTATCCTCACTATCTTTCAATATGGGATTAAAAAATACCTCTACACAGCCTCCCCCCAGTGAGGATAAGGGTGTGCGGGTCTCATGAAGATGGGACGTTCAGATAGCGCGCATGGCCTCTCGTTCGTTCCCACAGACGGCGCCAATGAAGAGACGTGATTTAAGTGTGCCTCCCAAGAGGTATTGTCCCCATGTTTGGGATTTTGTCATTTAAAAGGGCCCTCTTGGGAGAAGAGGTGAGGCTCTTGATGATAAACACACATTTGTTCTCAGTATCTTTCAATATGGAATTAAATAATACCTCTACACAACTATATCACGTTAACACCCCGGGTTCGATCTTGGGGCGGTGCTGGGTTGTCCAGTGATCCGCCACTGGACTATTAATAATAATAAAAAAAACTATATAACGTTAACGTACCTACCACCACCCAATAACATTTAGTATATTTAAAAAGATTAATTATCTATATACCCCTAAAAACTTCACAGATTACCTACATATCCCTAAATTTGTGTAAAAGACCCATATATCCTTAAAAAAAACAAAATACTCTCTTTCATATGCCTACCATCTGACATTATGTTATTATTGTTAACTAGGGTGGTAACCGTACACGTAAAAAGACTAACCTACCCCTAACTGGGGTTTACTGATCAACTTGGGTTTTGAAGCCCCACCTTTGGTTGCCCTCTTTGCCTCCATTCTAAGGTTATGAAATGGTCGATCGGCCCTTAATTTTACGTCTTCCATCGTCTTCCATTTTAGGGATTGGGAGGATCTGGTTGTTGCTGCATTACTGGAATAGGGTAGGGAACTGATGACGAAGCCCTTCCTAAATCGTTGTTGCATCGCCGGAATAGGGATGGAAACGTGGGAGAGGGCTAAAGGCAGACCGACCTCATTGAAGACGATGACAGTGGGGTATGAAACCTTTCTATGTCTAGTACCTATCTTTGTTTGTATGTGTTTTCTCTAGTTATATCCCTCCTCTCTCGCATGAATGTGGTCCCATAGGGTTCATGTTTTCTAGCGCTTTGGATGTTTATGAGAGTAAGACTTGTCCCCCATGTGTCTGATCGGAGGTGCAGACACCACTATCCCACCATCTTCCTTACTATGGCTTAAACATTTGTTTAGTGTGGGAATAGGATACTGTGCACAAGCTTATTGAATATTCTGTTGGCCCACTTATAGTTGGCAGTAAGGATAGTCTAGAGGGGGGGAATAGGATAATCTAAAAACACAGATAAAAATCACCACTTGAAAACTTTGGTTAGTGAATGTATTGTGTGCAGTGGAGAGTAGCAGTGTGGAAGCTAATAAAGAAATAATCACACAAGAACACAGAAATTTTATCCTGGTTCGGTACTTCCCAAATGGAAGACCAACATCCAGTCCCCAAGTAAATCTTGGGATTTCACTAACCAGGGAACAATCCCCCCAAGGATATACAAACCCCCATCTCCCTGCTGGTCCTCTTCCTTTCTGAGTAGGAAGGAAACTCACTTCTGTTACAGGTCAAAATGCCACCCTCTTGGAACAAACCCCAGTGTAGTTCTGCTAGACTTAAACCCTTAGCTTGTAGGTCCTCATCTCTACCTGCCCCGCGATCGAGACATTGCGGATGTGGGACAGCAACGAGGTGGGGGACCTCCGGATCAGTGGCGCGCCTAGCTTTTAGAGCCTAGAGTTCGGCTATTACGGCCCTTACCTCGGTCCCTTTCAAATTGTAATAACTAATAGATTTTTTGTAACTTTGCTGACTCTATTGTGGGATTTCATATTTTGACATGGAAACTCAAATTTTGAAATTTGAATTAGGAGATTTTAAAGGGTTCTCTAGATTTCATAAAGGTGACCATATGTCATCCTAAATACAACATTTATAAAATAAAAGTATGTATTAATTATAAAGTAATATATATATATAAAGAAACCTGATTATCTAGATTCTTATATCATTGGAAAGATATTATGGAGATCTACAAATTTGGTGTAAATTTCATTCCCAACCTAAAATGGGGATTAGGTAATAAGTATACATATTATCTAAGGTTTAAAGAAAATGTATACACACATGGGGCGGCTATAGAGATAAGTGAAAGGCTTGGGATTGGGCTTACGTGGGAAGCCTCTCCTCCCATGCATGGATGAACCATGCATTTAATGCAAGTACCCCATGTCACCATTCATGTTAAAACTTTTATTAGAGTAAACATGCATTAAATAGTGTGTAATGAATGGTTTGAGTTAAAACTGTATAGATTTAGAGAAATAAAATACATACAGAAGTTAAGTTGAGCATTAATTAGATGTTTTTTCTTTCTTTAATTTCTAACAGACTGAACAAGAAGCTATCCTTAATTAAACACCTACGGAAACCAACATGCACGGTTTCCTTCTCCACACCCACACCCACACGTTATTTCCCCACTATACACCCCATCACAACCTCGGTTTCTTGAATTAAATGGACAGTTTCTTGGCATTATTCTGTAAAGTTTTAAGCTAGGAAAAGTGTTCGTGTTTTAAAAGGGGATTGACGTTTTGGAAGAAAAGAAGCACAAGTTTCCCTATAAACGGGCTACGAGTGGTCTCACCCATTCCACACCATAGTTTCTTTTGGTGTTGAATGTTAGACGACTCTCTTCCTCTAGTGTGTGTTGCATGTGTAAGAAAGGTAGAGAGAGAGAGAGAGGAGGAGGATTTTCGACGAGTGGCTTCAACAACTATTCGACAATTGACGTAAAGGGGACACGTAGCCGATGTTGAGCAAAGTTTAAGTGCACGTTCCGCCTTGCTTTAGGCAGTCATCTTCGGGCTTATTTTACATAGATAGGAAAATTTTCCCAAGGCAAGTGATGACGAGATTCTTACCATGATTATTTTCTTATATATATGATTATTTTAAATTAGTTTTCAAATTTTAATTATGGGCATGTAGAGAACATACTTTTGAAATTTTGATGTTCTGAGTAACAAAAAAATTATTTTAAGATTTTTTTAGAATATTTTGATACTTTCTTGAATTTCCATTGCTTATAATTTTCATTGAAAAATTATCCAAAAGTTATATGTTTTTATAAAAATTCTAATTTTGTAGTGACTATTTTGATTTTATTCCAGTATCTCCAAAATAAATTTGGTTAATTTTCTGCTATTATAAGTTATTTTCATAATTAAATCATTAGAATACCTGATATTGATTATGATATGAAATTTTCCATGATTGTCAGAAAATGTTGAAAATTATTTTGTAGCATATTTATGATTTTTTAAAATTGTAATAAAAATGTGAGATCGATATAAATTGATTTGATGGGGATATGATTTTTTTAATTAAAATATAAATGTCTAGTGTTTTAACCTAAAATCTGTCATAAAAGTTTATATTATTTTCTCATAACTGTTATGTCATACAAGTGATTTAAATTGATTAATTGGACATCATATATCATGATAATGTTTTCAAAACATGCACAATCATGACATTTATTAATTTCTGTTAACTCCTGAAAAATCCTAAAAGTCTTTAAAATGTTATATTTAATAATCTAGATTTGATATTACCATGACTTGCATCCTATTTCACTTACACATATAGTCTCTTGTAATTAAAAAGGTCATAAACATGATTATGTGAGATAATTCGATTGTGTTATGGACAATGCCATCTTAGAGAGGTTTTAGGCCTACCATAGAAGTACCCCTATGGGAAGCTTTTTGATGACCCGTGGGCAACGGGGTTGAAATCCTGGAGGTGGGCAATGCTCACTGGTTAAGGTGGGATCTTGATGATCTCGGGTACTGCGCAGTTACTTTTTCTCCATGCTACTTGCCTAGGTGTGGAGAATATGTCTGATGACTCTCTATGTTGTGGTTTGGGTATTTGTCTGATATGCACACCTAAGAAATATATTTTATGTTCTGATATATTAATTGTTCAGATTATGAAGAATTCTACTTCACTCTGATATCTTGATATATCATATGCTCTATTTTGTTCTGTCCACATGATCATGAGTATCCGAAATTTTATAAGGCAAATAATATGTGTAGGTATATGATAATATACGATTTGACTCTAATATAACATTTGATTTGACATATTCTTATATATGACACATCTTTGAGATTAATTTAAGAAAGACATCTTGTAGTAGGTTGACTAGCCTATGCTATAATTATGAAATGAAACTGATACCTTATGATAGCATCACTTTTGCTTATTTATATGATAAATTGTGGTTAGAGTTTCAGATGCTTGCTAGGTCTATTAAGACTCACACTTGCCTAACATATTTTTCAGGAGATCAGGAGCCAGAGTTAGGTGTGCCTTCGGACTCTGATCGTGAGGAATAGATTCCGTTGGATAGTTAGTTCTTATTTCACTAATAAATTATGTGTGGGTTGGCTCTTAAAGCCTATTTGATTGATTAGTGATCTTGATTTACTTTTCTTTCAGTTCTCCGTACTCTGATAATTCTATTATGGTTATGGACATTGTATTATAAGTTGGAATGGTTATTCATCATAGTTCCATAATGATGAAGTTTATGAAATGTCTTACTCTCAACATGTGTGTATATGATGGGTTTATCCCCTGTGACGTGTCACCTGGTCCGATGTGAGTTGGTCTAACTGGACCGGGTCAGGGGGCGTTACAGAACTTGGTATCAGAGCGCCAAGTTGAGACTAAGCATTCACGACCTTCTCTTCTAGTCCATACCATAGAATTATTAGAAGGGTAGTCATAGGATGAGTTAGTTCTAAAAATTGAACATAGTAGAGCACTAATTGAATAGTCCTTTTCCTTTCAGAACGTGGCTGGAAGGGCAAGGGCCAATCATGTCGTGCCACCACCACCACAGTCTTCTGTAGAAGACTTACCACCTCAAGGTACCCCTGGAACGCAGGAGGGGTCGACCTTAGGAGATCCTCAGAGGGTGATCCCAGCACCACCTCCGCCTCCACCAGTAGACTTCAACACCTTCATGCAGTCTTTCCAAGGCCTTGTGCAAGCTATGCAAGCAGAAACCCAAACGCAAACAACTCTTCAAGCACACTTGCATGCGCAAATGCCAGCATCGCCTCCAGTGCAAGCTCATGACCAGGATAGACACCAGGGCATCACTGTTATGGAGAGGTTCAAGCGAATGGGGCCACCCTCCTTTAAGGGGGAGAATGGTCCAGATGTTGTAGAGAGCTGTATTCGCGAGATAGAAAAGATCTTTTGGGCCATCAGGTGCCCAGAGGAGGAGAAGACAAATCTAGCATCCTATATGCTACAGGATAGGGCCAACGTTTGGTGGACCTCTGCTCTTCGCACTGAGTTCACAGAAGAGGGAGTCATTCCTTGGAAGGATTTTCTTTCAACTTTTCGAGAGAAATACTTTCCTGAGCACATACAAGACAAAATGGAATAGGAATTCCTCACACTCACTCATGGTTCCATGAGTGTCTTGGAGTATGAGACTAGATTTTCAGATCTAGCCAAGTATGCCCCTCATATAGTTATTGATCAGAAGAGGCGAACCAAGAAGTTCATTCGAGGTATGAGGCCTTCACTAAGAGCTAGGATGTTAGTCACAAACTTTACCACCATGAGCGAAGCCATTGGGGCAGCATGTAGAATTGAGGCTGAACAAGAGGCTTACGTTGAAGAGAAGAAGATAGCACAAAAGCAAGATTCTACTCACTTTGTAAGACAAGACTGCAAGAGGATCGCCTACTAGACCTCTTGCTGGATCTCCACAGCGACCACTAGTGCCAACCAGAGCACCAGCTACAGCATGTCCAAAGTGTGGGAAGTTTCATGGAGGATCTGAGTGTTGGTATGCCACTGGCAAGTGCTTCAAGTGTGGTGGGTCAGGCCACATGATTCGAGATTGCCCCAAGGCAGAAAGTACCCCAGTAGCCCCAACTATCCTTCGAGCCCTAGCTCCAATAATGCCTCGAGCACCAGTTCCAGCCTCACCTCGAGGACCAGCACCAACCATGCCTCAAGCCCAAGCTCGTGTCTTTGATCTGACAAATGAGGATGCACAAGCTACAGACAATGTCAGCGAAGGTACTATCTTTATTGAAGGTTTACATGCTTGTGTTCTATTTGATACTGGTGCTACTCATTCTTTTATATCTAGTAGATTTGCACAAATGTTGCATGATGAGTATAGATGGGCTATAGGTGAGCTATTTACACCCTTTGATGTCCATACACCTAGTGGAACAATTTCGACAAAGCAATGCATCCCTACATTGTTTATCAAGATTTTAGGGAGGAAGTTGTCAACTCATCCTCTTATTATAGATATGGTGGACTATGATGTCATATTAGGCATGGATTGGCTAGAAGATCATTATGCCATATTAGATTACAGAAGGAAGAAAATTCTCTTCCATAAACCTGGAGAAGAAGAGTTCTTCTTCCGATTTCCAAAGTCTCCTTCAAGAAGGATGATTATCTCAACTATGAAGGTTAAGAGATTAATTAGGAAAGGTTGTAGTGCATATCTGGCTAGTGTTGTCACTATGTCAGATGCCAACCAATCCTTATCTATGTCAGATATAGAAATTGTTCAAGAATTTTCAGATGTCTTCCCAGATGATTTACCTGGCTTGCCACCTATTCGAGGGATAGATTTTGTGATTGACCTTATCCCTGGCACTGCCCCTATTTCCAAGGCACCGTATAGGATGGCACCTGCAGAGCTAGCTGAGTTAAAGAAGCAGCTACAGGAGCTACTAGATAAGGGTTTTATTCGACCCAGTGTATCTCCATGGGGAGCACCCGTGCTGTTTGTAAAGAAGAATGATGGATCCTTAAGATTGTGCATTGATTACAAGAAGTTGAATCAGGCCACCATTAAGAATAAGTATCCTCTCCCGAGAATTGATGACCTATTCGATTAGCTTCAGTCTGCCAAGGTATTTTCTAAGATTGACCTCAGGTCAGGTTACCATCAATTGAAGATCAAGGAGGAAGATGTGTCCAAAACTGCCTTTAGAACACGTTATGGGCATTATGAATTTTTAGTAATGCCATTTGGTCTGACAAATGCCCCAGCGGCTTTTATGGACTTGATGAATAGGGTGTTCAAACCATATCTAGATCAGTTTGTTGTGGTATTTATAGATGATGTGTTGATTTATTTTCCTGATGAAGAAACACACAAAGAACACTTACATATTGTACTTGAAACATTAAGGGCACATCAATTGTATGCAAAATTCAGTAAGTGTGACTTTTGGGTGAAGGAGGTACAATTCCTTGGACATGTAATATCAAGAAATGGTATTGCAGTAGATCCCATAAAGGTGCAAGCTGTACTTGAGTGGGAGGATCCACGGACATCCACAGAAATTAGGTGTTTCCTTGGTCTGGCAGGATATTAAAGGCGATTTATAGAGGGGTTTGCTACTCTGGCTGCTCCTCTAACTAAGTTGACCAGAAAAGAAGCCAAATTTATTTGGTCTGAGGATTGTGAGAAGAGCTTTCAAGAACTGAAAAAGAGATTGACTATTGCTCCAGTTTTAACATTGCCCAATAGTACAGAAGGTTTTACCATTTACACTGATGCATCTAGAATAGGATTGGGTGGTGTCCTTATGTAGCATGGTAAGGTAGTTGCCTATACTTCTCGACAGTTGAAGGATCATGAGCACAACTACCCTACTCATGATTTGGAATTGGCAGCAGTAGTTCATGCACTAAAGACTTGGAGGGTTTATCTATATGGTGCCCAATTTGAGGTATTTACAGACCACAAGAGTCTCAAATATATATTCTCCGAGAAGGACTTGAACTTGAGGCAAAGACGATGGATTGAGTATATGAAAGACTATGATTTTGATATCAGTTACCATCCGGGTAAAGCTAATGTTGTTGCAGATGCTTTGAGTAGAAAGAAAGTCATGATGAAGAAGGACTGGAAGATGCTAGGTGATGCTGTTGATAACCTGGTAGATGTTGTTCCACAGCTGTGCCACTCTTTTGTTGCTCAGATGACTATTTGATCAACCATACTTGATCGAATCATTAAAGCACAAAAGAGAGATCTTCAAGTTCAAGAGCTAGCTGTAAAGCCTGTATTTTCAAAAGATGAAAATGGTGTGGTGAGATTTCAACATAGAGTATGTGTTCCTAATAATGTAAACCTCAAGAAAGAACTCCTAGAGGAAGCACATCGCTCTAAGTTTACCATTCACCCTGGTGGTAATAAAATGTACCAAGATGTGAAAAGAAACTTTTGGTGGGCAGGAATGAAGAGAGATATTGCTGACTTTGTTATCAGATGTTTGACTTGTCAGCAAGTAAAGGTTGAACATCAAAAACCTTCAGGACTCATGCAAAAGATAGAGATCCCTCAGTGGAAATGGGAACATATCACTATGGATTTTATTACAGGTTTGCCTAAGTCCTAAAGAGGTAATGATGCTATTTGGGTTGTTGTGGATAGATTCACCAAGTCTGCACATTTCATAGCTATGAAGAAGAAACAAAGCATAGAAAGTCTAACCCAACTATATGTTGATAATATTGTAAGGTTGCATGGTGTGGCAAAGTCTATCATCTCAGATTGGGATTCCAGATTTACCTCAAAGATCTGGAATGGTTTGCAAGAGGCCTTCGGCACACAGCTAAAGTTTAGCACTGCTTTTCATCCTCAAACAGATGGACAGTCTGAAAGGACAATCCAGACACTAGAAGACATGCTTCGTTCATGCAGTTTGGATTGGAGGGGTGATTGGGACAAGAATTTATCTTTAGTAGAGTTTGCATACAATAAGAGTTACCATGCAAACATTGGCATGGCTCCATTTGAGGCCTTATATGGGAGGCCATGCATGTCTCCTTTGTGTTGGGAGGAGATTGGTGAGAGATAACTAGTAGGTCCAGATATTGTACAACATAGTATGGACAAGGTCAAGGTAATCAAGCAAAGATTGTTAGCAGCACAAAGCAGACATAAGAGTTATGCTGACAATAGAAGAAATGACTTGTCATTTGATATAGGGGACCATGTTTTCTTAAAAGTATCTCCTACGAAGGGTGTGGTAAGGTTTGGTAAACGTGGTAAGCTCAACCCACGTTACATCGGACCATTTGAAATTTTGAAGAGGATTGGTGAGGTGGCATATCAACTGGCATTACCTCCATTAATGGATGGTGTGCACAATGTATTTCATGTATCTATGATTCAAAAGTATGTGCCAGATCCCTCTCATATTATTGACCATGCACCAGTTGAAGTT
Source organism: Colocasia esculenta (assembly GCA_014218235.1). Classification (NCBI taxonomy): domain Eukaryota; kingdom Viridiplantae; phylum Streptophyta; class Magnoliopsida; order Alismatales; family Araceae; genus Colocasia; species Colocasia esculenta. Next base: position 165,247,155 of record CM024755.1, on the reverse strand, counting down.
CAACCGAACCTCACATTTAAGGAGAGGCCTATCTGTATTTTGGACCATAAATTGCAAGAATTGAGGACGAAGTCAATTCCGTTGGTCAAAGTACTATGGCAACATTCTTCTTCTAAAGAAGCAACATGGGAGCTAGAAGCCAACATGAGGAAGAAATACCCACATCTCTTTGGTACGTACTCTATTTTTAATTTCGAGGACGAAATTACTTTAAGGGGAAGAGAATGTAATAACTAATAGATTTTTATAACTTTGCTGACTCTATTGTGGGATTTCATATTTTGACAGAGAAACTCAAATTTTGAAATTTGAATTAGGAGATTTTAAAGGGTTCTCTAGATTTCATAAAGGTGACCATATGTCATCCTACATACAACATTTATAAAATTAAAGTATGTATTAATTATAAAGTAATATATATATAAAGAAACCTGATTATCTAGATTCTTATATCATTGGAAAGATATTATGGAGATCTACAAATTTGGTGTAAATTTCATTCCCAACCTAAAATGGGGATTAGGTAATAAGTATACATATTATCTAAGGTTTAAAGAAAATGTATACACACATGGGGCGGCTATAGAGATAAGTGAAAGGCTTGGGATTGGGCTTACGTGGGAAGCCTCTCCTCCCATGCATGGATGAACCATGCATTTAATGCAAGTACCCCATGTCACCATTCATGTTAAAACTTTTATTAGAGTAAACATGCATTAAATAGTGTGTAATGAATGGTTTGAGTTAAAACTGTATAGATTTAGAGAAATAAAATACATACAGAAGTTAAGTTGAGCATTAATTAGATGTTTTTTCTTTCTTTAATTTCTAACAGACTGAACAAGAAGCTATCCTTAATTAAACACCTACGGAAACCAACATGCACGGTTTCCTTCTCCACACCCACACCCACACGTTATTTCCCCACTATACACCCCATCACAACCTCAGTTTCTTGAATTAAATGGACAGTTTCTTGGCATTATTCTGTAAAGTTTTAAGCTAGGAAAAGTGTTCGTGTTTTAAAAGGGGATTGACGTTTTGGAAGAAAAGAAGCACAAGTTTCCCTATAAAAAGGCTACGAGTGGTCTCACCCATTCCACACCATAGTTTCTTTTGGTGTTGAATGTTAGACGACTCTCTTCCTCTAGTGTGTGTTGCATGTGTAAGAAAGGTAGAGAGAGAGAGAGAGAGGAGGAGGATTTTCGACGAGTGGCTTCAACAACTATTCGACAATTGACGTAAAGGGGACACGTAGCCGATGTTGAGCAAAGTTTAAGTGCACGTTCCGCCTTGCTTTAGGCAGTCATCTTCGGGCTTATTTTACATAGATAGGAAAATTTTCCCAAGGCAAGTGATGACGAGATTCTTACCATGATTATTTTCTTATATATATGATTATTTTAAATTAGTTTTCAAATTTTCATTATGGGCATGTAGAGAACGTACTTTTGAAGTTTTGATGTTCTGAGTAACAAAAAAATTATTTTAAGATTTTTTTAGAATATTTTGATACTTTCTTAAATTTCCATTGCTTATAATTTTCATTGAAAAATTATCCAAAAGTTATATGTTTTTATAAAAATTCTAATTTTGTAGTGACTATTTTGATTTTATTCCAGTATCTCCAAAATAAATTTTGGTTAATTTTCTGCTATTATAAGTTATTTTCATAATTAAATCATTAGAATACCTGATATTGATTATGATATGAAATTTTCCATGATTGTCAGAAAATGTTGAAAATTATTTTGTAGCATATTTATGATTTTTTAAAATTGTAATAAAAATGTGAGATCGATATAAATTGATTTGATGGGGATATGATTTTTTTAATTAAAATATAAATGTCTAGTGTTTTAACCTAAAATCTGTCATAAAAATTTATATTATTTTCTCATAACTGTTATGTCATACAAGTGATTTAAATTGATTAATTGGACATCATATATCATGATAATGTTTTCAAAACACGCACAATCATGACATTTATTAATTTCTGTTAACTCCTAAAAAATCCTAAAAGTCTTAAAAATGTTATATTTAATAGTCTAGATTTGATGTTACCATGACTTGCATCCTATTTCACTTACACATATAGTCTCTTGTAATTAAAAAGGCCATAAACATGATTATGTGAGATAATTCGATTGTGTTATGGACAATGCCATCTTAGAGAGGTTTTAGGCCTACCATAGAAGTACCCCTATGGGAAGTTGTTTGATGACCCGTGGGAAACGGGGTTGAAATCCTGGAGGTGGGCAATGCTCACTGGTTAAGGTGGGATCTTGATGATCTCGGGTACTGCGCAGTTACTTTTTCTCCATGCTACTTGCCTAGGTGTGGAGAATATGTCTGATGACTCTCTATGTTGTGGTTTCGGTATTTGTCTGATATGCACACCTAAGAAATATATTTTATGTTCTGATATATTAATTGCTCAGATTATGAAGAATTCTACTTCACTCCGATATCTTGATATATCATATGCTCTATTTGTTCTGTCCACATGATCATGAGTATCCGAAATTTTATAAGGCAAATAATATGTGTAGGCATATGATAATATATGATTTGACTCTAATATAACATTTGATTTGACATATTCTTATATATGACACATCTTTGTGATTAATTTAAGAAAGACATCTTGTAGTAGGTTGACTAGCCTATACTATAATTATGAAATGAAACTGATAACTTATGATAGCATCACTTTTGCTTATTTATATGATAAATTGTGGTTAGAGTTTCAGATGCTTGCTGGGTCTATTAAGACTCACACTTTCCTAACATATTTTTCAGGAGATCAGGAGCCAGAGTTAGGTGTGCCTTCGGACTCTGATCATGAGGAGTAGATACTGTTGGATAGTTAGTTTTTATTTCACTAATAAATTATGTGTGGGTTGGCTCTTAAAGCCTATTTGATTGATTAGCGATCTTGATTTACTTTTCTTTTAGTTCTCCATACTCTGATAATTCTATTATGGTTATGGACATTGTATTATAAGCTGGGATGGTTATTCATCATAGTTCCATAATGATGAAGTTTGTGAAGGTCTTACTATCAACATGTGTGTATATGATGGGTTTATCCCCTATGATGTGTCACCTGGTCCGATGTGAGTTGGTCTAACTGGACCGGGTCAGTGGGCGTTACACAAATCGAGTGCGAGGTTATCGTCATCGAGGTTCCCAACCTCAAGAGTCTGTTCATCGGCATGATCCCCTGGTGGTGCGAGGAGTTCACCATCCGGTGTCCAAAGTTGACATACTTGGCCTGTATCTGATCGAAGGGGCCGAGGGGCTCCTAGAAGACGAATGGGAAGAAGATGCCCCCCCCCCCCCGTGCTGACTCGTAGCAGAGGCCCTGAGGAGGCTTCTGGAGGATGCCCATTTCCGATCCGTTCATCTGTCTGGCACATTGATCCAGGTGGATGTGGGGGGCAGCGCTGGGACCGGGGGAGGGGGGTTGCAGGGGCGGAGGAGGCGACGAGAGTGGGGGGGAGGGCAGAGGTGGGTGCAACGTCGGGACCGGGGGAGGGGGGTTGTAGGGGCGGAGGAGGCGACATGTTTTTTTTTTCCCTAAAAAAAAAAATTCTTTGTCAGTGGATAATTTCCCTCCCCAAGGCCAAGATTCATGTAACACATTCCTACCTTCTCCTTTACATCAATACAGCTCTGGTACTTGCTATCTTCTCTATCCACGGCTAGTGTGAGAAAATTGATCCCTGCTGGATGACTATGTGAGAGTTCTACAATAGTTTTATATCTAAATTTCTAGGTACCAACTGTCCACCAATAGAAACATCATATGAAGAAGCAGCACTACAAAGAAAAAGAGAGAAAAATTGAAGTGTTACTATGCTACTCTTGTTAGTTGAAGTGATAGAAATTTATCACATTTTTTATGATTTTGACGTATTTATCATTTTACTTTTGGAAATCAGTTTGAGAAACATTCAAATAGCATAATAAAATATTTCATTTCTATTAAAGCTTATGTAGATAGAAACAGACACCCATGGATATATCTGTACCATAGACGGATAATACCCATATCCATACGCGTGAAAATAATAGGGAACTATCTGAATATGATATTTATAAAGTTTTTGTGGATATGATATGGTATTGATTTACCCGAATCGAATCCAATCCATTTAAATCTCTAGTCGATTTAGCTCAGCCTATTTAGACTCATTATAGGTCATCACCTCCGTTCAAAAAGGTGAGTTATGATTTTCTATCTTTGGCGATTTCTGGGAATGTACCTAATGATTTCTCGGAATGAAAGAGGCCAACCATGACTTTTCTTTAGAGACCAGATATTTCAAAGAAGATTCCTGACTCTATTACGACAAGGAGACCTAAAGGACCTATTCAAGAGCACTTATAAGAGGACCCCTTCACCACAGTTAAAAGGGGTTGGGTTCTAGATCCCTATTAGAGATCTTGGTTAAACTTGTGCACCTATTCTCTCTCTCTCTCCCTACACTCATTCTCTTTGGTCTCCTACAACATTAGGTATTTGACTTGAGTGTGGGAAGGTCGATATTGGAAACACCATCTGTAACGACCCGACCTCTCGGACCCCCGCCAGGGACCCCGAAGTTCGTGTCGCCACCCACGGATCCGAAGACCCAAAAGGGTTAGAAGAAATAGTCTAGTGAGATATGTACTGAATTCGAATGACTATAACAATCTGTACGATATACAAAAGTTTGTACAACATGTCCCAAATAAAAACACAGGTACAAGAAGAAAGGTGCAGTCCTTAAGGGGCATACCCCGAGGACTTTCAAAGCACAACTCTCTACTCACTCAGGTACAAGAGCTCACAACACTCGCTCTCACTACTGCTGACAACACACGGCGCCACAGCCGCCTCCGCAAACCCGTCCGACACCGAGCTCCCGCGATGACGAGCCCCTAGCTGAAGAGAGTAGGGCGGTGAGTCTCGCGAACAAGGCCCAGTAGGGATTACTAGTCCCTCACCGGCCAGAGTAGCAGGAACTCAGAAAAAAGGAAACTACACTAGAAAGCTGTAATGTGAGGAACATCTACAGCATGGTACTACAAGGCAGCAGAATAGAATAATGCAACGTCACGACCACCAACCAAGGTCGTGACACACACACGACTCCTACAGAAACCAATGGAGTCAGGCACAAAGTGGAAGCCTCCACAAGGTCGAGGGCCCACAAGTAGAACCACCTCAGACCCCGGACACACTGCAAGGTCTGGAAGCCACACGCGCCGGTGCCACCACGGTCTGGCACCCAAGAATGGGACTACGGAACCAAGAGAACACTGAAGCGGAAACTACCAGAAGCACGGGTCCACACAAGGCCAGACCAACGACGCCCACGGAAACTAGGCACGACCAGGCTACAACTGCCGTGCAAGCTAGGGCAACGGATAACACTTGAAAATGTCGTGAGGAAACGTCATCACAACAACAGCATCCAAGCCACCACCACTGGCAGCTAAGAGGATGACACGCCATCCACACCCTCTTCGCTCGCCAGCCGGCTCCTGCCTCTGCCTCCACAGAAGAGTGAGACAGAGCCGCCACAGAAACACTACAACACAACAACAACTGCAGCCTGGCCAAACTGCGGCCCCATGCCGAACACCACTACATGGCTCCGGAACCAACGTAGAGAGAGGCAGTGAGACAAAGGCCTATCTAGGCCGTGCTGGGAAGAAAACACCTCGACAACCTTGGCTTCCTGCCCCAGATAAGAGAGCTCTACAAACAACTCAGCTCTGCTGTCCAAACCTCATTTTCCCCTCAGCTCTAGAGTCTGCCAACTCCGCAGCCAACTCGAGCACGCTCGTAGCCTGGAGCACTCCCTTAACAGGCTCTTGAGGATGGGGGTCCCAGGCAACGGAGACAACCTCCGAACGGGACAAGCCCTCAAGTGCCAAGCACTGGGCGAATAGGCGGGTGTAGACACTCGGTTCTAGCTAATGGGTTGAACCATATTTCTTGTCACCTTAGTGGGCCCCTAGTTGGTCACTCACCTTGAGCTCATCATTAGCCATGTTTTGAGCCCATTAGCAATTTAAATTACCTTGAATTCCCGCCCATTATCACTTTGAGAAAGTCCTTAAGTATCAATGACTCTTATTTTTTCAAGTGGTTGGCTGATAATTCACAATAATTTCGATTTTCTAGTCGCGACGCATCGTGGCGCCGCGTCTCTGAGTCACGACGGTCTAGGCTGCCGCGATAGCCCATGCATTATCCATGCACGTGGGCAATACTGTCGCGACGCCCCTCCCTGTCGCGACTCAGTAACGCGGCCCAACGATACACCGCGACAGCAGCTGCGCATGCAAGCCTCCGCAACCACCTCCTATTTATCCTCCCATGGGTTTATCATTATCCCTAGGGAATATCTCAGCCCCTTGGGCGAGATTTGGGCCCTAGGGACTCTCCTTGAGGACCCCAAGGACTCTCCTTCCGATTTTGGGTGAGATTTATCCCCCATTTTTAATTATTCTTTACTTTAAGAAGATATTCTCTCTCAAGGGCGTATAAAAGCAAGGCTTCTCCTCAAGGACGGGGAGAGCCCCATTTTTCACCCCGAAGGGCTGCCGAAATCCCTACTGATCTATACTTAGCCTCGCAGCCATCCTTTTCCACCATTCTTCTTCACATCCCACTCCACAAAGCCTCACTCTTTCTTCATCAATGGAGCACAAGGCGTGAAGAGGGCGACTCCAATATCCTCCTGAAGCCTTTGCACACCATTTGGGACTACATCCACGCCAGGGAGTCGCCCTAATGGGGCTCACCTTCTTCCTTTCTCTTTCTCCTTCATTTCTACATGCATTTTTTATGTCTTTCTAGATAGGTTACATTCCACTTTCCCACCCATGTTTCCACACGCCCTAGGGGTTTAAAAACCACCCCCAGGTTCGTCCCTTCCATGTTGGTTTATTTCCTTTCATTTTTAGAATAGTTGCTACACTAATCATGTTCTAATAGGGCTTTTATTTGTTGTTTCTCTTTGATTGGCAGGCATACAAACAAGGTTCTACGAGGAGCTCTCATCCTCTGGCCGGCCGGAGGAAGGGAAGGAGGTCTCCCTCATTATCTCCCGCATCTGAAGAGAATGTGACAGGGGAAGGTGACGAAACAAGAGACGCGACAGCCATGACGACCGTGTTATCAGGTATTCCTCTATCCTTTCTCTCCTTTTCCTAGAGTAGTTAGCCCATGTTATTTTCTTCATTTAGGCAATACTCTAGGTGGCGATCACATTCCTTACTTCCATACCATTAGATTTAATATCCGTTAATGTGTCGAGGGGAAGCACAATCCCTGTGATTACACCTTTTGGCGATCACGGTGGGACCTTCAGTGCTACCCTCGTAGATCTAGTTTGCCTGCTTGCCATGTTTTCTTCCTTAGTTGTCCTCTTAGTGCCCTGTTAGGTTTTGTTTTTTTGTTTTATGTGTTTTTTGTGTTCGGTTCTTGTCGCGGCGTATCGCGTGGATGTGACATTATCGCGGCGACTTGAAAGGACGCGACAGCCGGTTAGTGCAATCCGACCCCTATCTGTCTTATCCTGCTTCTAGAAATCCATGCACCCATGCTCTGTGTGTTTCTACCATGTATCATCGCATTTTTGTATGCTAGAATTTTGTTAGGGTTCGGTTCCCCCATTTATTTTTCCTTGTAAGCTTTCGGGTTCAATCGCGGCCATGTCTGAGGATGCAACAAGGTCGCGTTGTGGAGAGGCGTCACATCTACAGGTACGCTTTGTATGCTATTGCTTTTATCCATGGATCGCTTCTGAGTGCTCCATGATCCCTTTTGTATTAATTTAGTGATTTTGGTACTTCTATCATCTGTTAGGGTAGCCTGTTTGAATTTGTGTGCGTGACTTACTGTGTTCTCGGCTCTCTGTACCTATCGCGACAGCCCGCTCTGTCGCGATAAGGCCGCGGTGTACACGGCCGCCGCGACCTGGCCCGAGAGCAGTTTTGTCACCCTGTTTGCCTTCTACTTGCCACTCTCGCATACATTTCGGGCATTCAGGCCCCCTTGCATACGCTATTCATCTTATTGGTCAGGTTCCCCCTTGGATGAGTGAGTCCTCTCACCTACGAGCACTCGTAGGCTGACTCTGGCCCACCTTCCGAGGACCTCCGTAAGACCCCGTGACCGTACGCACGTTGCGGCTCACCGGGCCGGTTGTACCCGTTGCACCCTTTAGTTCGAGCCACCCTTGCTTGTGAGTGTACCATCCTTAGTGACACCGAAGGACTTGAGTTCATACCTGTTAGGGTCCATTTGACCGAGTGACACACCCTTAATCAACTCATCTAAAGGTCAAGTGTGAACTTTGACAAATTTGCGCATTAACCATGATAACTTGAGTGCTTCGGTTCATCTCTCCTCCTCTCAGTCTTTCTTGATTATGTTAGGGTCTAGGTTTTATTAGTATCACCCCCTGTCATTTAGGGGGTGCATGCGTCATTGTCTAAGGAAATCGAGTCAGTCCCCTCCCTTCCTTGTGCTCTATCATAACCCTTTGTTCGACATGGAACAATTTCGTGTCCTTGCTGACGATGCCTTGCCCCTTGGACTCCTCGAGGATGTGGCCCAACCCTCAACGGCCATACCCCCAGGGCATGTTTAGGCTCCTCTTGTCATTGGGGGTCATTCCCGTCCTCCTTCTCCTCCAAGGGAAGATGATCCCCATTCCCAATTTAGTCAGCTGCTTCCTCATCTAACTCCGGATCAAGTCCGAGAGTTCAATGCTGCCGCCAAGGGCAAGCAACCCTTGTCTCCCTCTGCTCGTAACTCAGCTCAGCCGGCGGTCTCCTCCACCCATGTTGCCTCAGCACCCCACCTCTCTTCTTCAGGGGCAGACCCCACACCCCTCCGTCCTCGGGCCATCCATTTCTCGAAACCGAGCTACCTTCCGGTGCGAGAGGTTCGGCCTTGATCGCCTCCAACCTCGGTATACTATACGGCCAAGCCTGCCTCCCTTGCCCGTTAGAGGTCTCACACCTTCGAGCAACCCCGCTCCATTGTCTCTACACATCATGCCCAAGCCCCCTCCGACTTCCTTGCGGAGTGGGCTGTCATGAAAAAGGAGCTCCACAACCTCAGAAGAATGATTGACCCTCGGAAGGTGGCTGACATCGCCCTCCCATCATTCCAGTACCCCCGTGTACCACCCCAGTCAGAGCTTCTTGTTTACCGGCGATACTCTGGGGTAGGAGACCCATATGTTCATTTAAAGGATTTTGTTTATGAGTCAGCACCGCACAAGTATGACCGCCATCTCATCGCATACTTGTTCAGAAAATCCTTGGATGGTCCAGCTCTGGAATGGTTTTATTCCCTGCCACCTGAAGAACCTGAGGATTTCCAGATTGTCCAAGAAAGGTTCTTACAGCAGTTCCAAGATCGGGTCGGACCCGAATACTCCTTTGTTGATCTAGTCGCCGAAAAAATGAAACCTGAGGAAGAGTTCTCAACATACGCTGACCGGTGGCGTTCATTGGCTGCCAAGGTCCGATGCCCCATGCCAGAAGAGGAGAAACTCAAATTGTTGATCTCCAATGCCACCCCAACCTACCGGGCCATATTGGCCATGAATGACATTTCTACCATGCACCAGCATTACAGCCGAGCCCGTTTCATTCAGACTCAGCTCAAGGACTCACCTATACACTCCATGTTTGAGACCCCAAAAGCCCGTTATGTCAAGAAGCCTCAAGGCCCAGTTACTGAGGGGATCCAAACCAATGAGCAAGTCAGTGTAGTCAGCAACCCCCAAGGTCCGGTATGTAGGTCTCCATACACTCAGCATCCTCAGCAGCCATGGAACAACAACAAACAGCAACCTCCTCAAGGTCAGAACCCTCCTCAAGACCAGCGCCAATACTCCCAGGTCCCCCCACCTCAAAATGGCTTTGCCCCTAGAAAGCCCAATGGACCCAAAAGAGCCCAATATCCACCTCTACCTGAGTCATTAGCTGATGTCTTTGCAGCCCTCATGTCCCTCAATGCTCTTAGACTCCCTCCTGAGAAGCCAAACTAGAATATGGCAGCGGACCAAACAAAGTATTGTGTTTACCATCGCCATCTGGGCCACAATGTGTCAGATTGCTTCCAGTTTCGGGATATGATATATGATCTTCATGAGCAGAACCAAATCGATTGGGCAGAGATGAGAAGGTTAATCCAGACCTTAAGGGACCAACAGGGTCAGAGGCAACAACAGCAACAGCAAAGGCGACAGCAGCCGCAACAACAGCAACAACAACAGCAGCAACAACAGCAGTTCCAGCCCTTCCAGCAACAGTACCAACAACAGCAACAACAGCAGCAGCCGCAGCAACCAGCAAATGACCTTGGCATAATCTGCAACCCCATGTCACAACATCCTGCAGCTCCAAACCCCCAACCGGCTCCGCCACCTCCTCCACCCGCGCATGTTAACCCAGTCATCCACCACCCACCACCAGAAGTTCAATGGGCCTTCGATGATGAGCACGAAGTGGGCCAGCTTCTAGTCATTTCCCATATCACACCCCCTGCCACCACGCCTACATCCACCAGGCCTCCCTCCTTCGCACCCTCTATTTCTACCATCACCTCACTGTCCTATAACTCCCCAGTCATATCACCCATTATACTTTCCTCCAGCAACATCTCTCACTCCCCTACGCCAGAGCCATTGCTAGCCAACCCCTCCATCCTCGACACTTCACCTTCTCCACTCCACCATAACCTCGCCTTGCGAAGCGGGCGGATGTTCCATCGGATGTACCCTAATGCATCCGTAGCTATGCCAGGTCAACCAGTACAGCAGTCCAGCACCCAGCAGCAGCAGGACACGGAAGAGATAGAGCCGGTCCCGGGGACCCAGTATGATATTCTGAAACATTTGTATCAAACTCCTGCTAAAATTTCCATATTAGAGCTGATCAAAAGGTCACAGACTCATCAAGATGCCTTAAGGGCCTTCCTGCAAAGGGTCATGGTCAATGAAGACATGAACCCCAATAACCTACCTTCTGTGCTTTCTATTGTGAATAAAGGGCCCACAATTACCTTTTCTGATGGCAAGCCAGCTGCCCCTGAAGCCAGGAAGATGCCCTTGTGTGTAACGCTCACAATAAACAAAGTGGCTATTGACGCAGCATTAGTGGACACAGGAGCCTCCATCAATGTCTGTCCACTAAGCACTCTAAGAACCTGCAATATTTCGGAACGTCAGTTGCAGCCCACTCCCACCACCATAGCTACCTATGATAACTCACGGCGGGCCTGCCACAGAGTTGTCACTTTACAAGCAGAGTTGGGGCCGCTTGTTATGTCAGTCGAATTTTATGTGTTGAACATTGATCACACTTACAAGGCCATCTTAGGGCGCCCGTGGATCGAATCACTAGGGGCAGTGCCTTCCACTGCACATCAATGTTTGAAATTCCCCTACCAAGGGCGAATAGTCAAGGTTAAGAGCGTAGCAACAACCCACACGGTGGAAGCTGTTGAGAGGGTATTGCCATCAGTTTGGCCATCCAATAGGCCCATTATTTCAGTACTTGATGTAAACTACCCCTGGGCGTATACCTTCTCTTCTAACTGCCCGATTGGGTCCCCATCAGTGGCAACCATCAGAAAGGATATGTCTGCAAACGTAAAAGGGTGGGACATCATGTTCAGACTCGGATATCAAATGGGGAAAGGTTTGGGTGCTCATCTCCAGGGGAGAACCAAGACAATACCTAGTACAAAGAAATCTGCAAGGCATGGTCTAGGATACTCAGAATGGGCAGCATTCTCATTTGCTTCACAATCGGACCATGGTCCCCTCACCTGGACATTATATGATCACTTCGTCAGAGGACCTATACAGCCTGGGTACAATATTACAGTGGAAGCAGCGCCAAGGTCAGCCTATCAGGTATTGGAAGCTCAGCGACCCAACAAGAAGAAAAGGGCCGAGGAAGATACAGAAGCATCAGATCTTGAAGATGCCATTTCAGCAGTTAGTTTATTGTTCAGCGAACTTGAAGCCAAAACAGAAGAGTCTGAGTTAGAGGATCTTATTTCAGCAGTCAACCGCCTATTCAGCGAAGACGACACATTGCAGCCTCATGCAGCAGCGCCATCAGCATCAGCAGCCACCACCAAGCAACAGTTTCTTGGATTTGGGGAGGAAATTGAATTAGCGAGATCAGCCAATCTAACAGAGGAGGTCTGGCCAGGTTTTCCCGGCCTCCCAGCCACTTTATTTCGTCCATCCTTGTTTATAATTCTGATTTTATTCCTTTATCTCCTCCCTTCATCCTCCAATTCTCCCCCGACGCTGTCGAAGCGTTAGTCTCCCCTTCACCTCTCTTCACCATTTTCCTTAATGGCTCGGTTCTGTCCTTCTCCCGAAGCCTCCCAATGTAATGTAGTTCTTTTCCTTAAAAAAAAAAAAATCAATCAAAAACAAAACAATATGCTTTCTCCATACTTGTCAACCTCCATTCTCCTTCCTCGGACGGCAATCCCCGTCTTTCTCTTTCCTCCTTCCTCGGACGGCGATCCCCGTCTTTCTCCTTCCTCCTTCCTCAGACGGCGATCCCCGTTTTTTCTCTTTCCTCTTCTTCGGACGGCGATCCCCGTTCACCTCCTCTCCCCTGACACCTTCTTCCCACTGTTTGACTCTTGCTGTCTCGCTCTCTCTCCTTCCCGACGGCGATCCCCGTCACCCCCGCACTTCTTCTTTCCCGCTGATGGCGATCCCCGTCATTCCCTTTCCTCCTGGGCGGCGATCCCCGCCCCTTCTTCTCCTTCTGGTTAAAGCTGTGTTTTCGCCCGCTGACCAACATGGTCGTTCTTGGTGATCCGGGTGAGGGGCCTTCTGTTCCCCTACACCCCAACTCTGTTGCCGGCACCCTGAGCTCGGGTGGCCCACCTCTTCCTCCAGTCCCATCGGAGGACCCTCGCGGCCCTGCCGCACCTTTTTCTGTCCATTTCAATAAACCTCTGGGCACTCCTCCAGAGTCTTCTGTAAATATTAAATCTAGTTTAGGTTCAGGGGTAAAATCTAGTAAGTCCTCGTCCCCGTCTAGGAAGAAGAAGGGTAGTGGCATACCCCATAGATATTTGTTAGACTTGGTCCAAAGGTGTGGTGCTCTTCTTGCTGTCGAAGAGTTCGTCCAAGAGGCCGTGGCTCTGAACATAGAGGATTTACATATAGAGGAAGGGTTTGACGATGATTGCGGGGTATATGAGATATTAACTGAAGATGACCCATCAGATGAAGGAGATTATGAGATAGAGGATACTGCCAAGATGTATGCTAGCGGCATGAGGAAATTTGATGAGCCCACCTCGACAGTAGATGAACCCACCAAAGAGGTAAACATAGGAACATAAGAGGACCCCAGGCTCTTAACCATAGCTTCCAGCCTCCCTCCCGAAAAAGAAGAAGCGCTCATAGAGATGTTAAGGGAGTTCAAGGATTCTTTCGCCTGGTCCTATGATGACATGACCGGCATTGACCCCAATCTAGTAGAACACAGGTTAATCTTGAAGCCAGGGGCAGCTGCCATAAAGCAGAAGTTGAGGAGGTTTCTCCCCCACATTGCTCTAAAAATGAAAGAGGAAATTGACAAACTACACAAAGCCAAGTTCATCCGTGTAGTCCTCTATCCGTTGTGGGTGGCGAACATAGTCCCGGTGATGAAAAAAGATGGAAGGGTGCATAATTGCATAGACTTCCGGGACTTAAATAGGGCATGTCCAAAGGATGACTTCCCGTTACCCCATTTGGACGTTTTGATCGATAACACTGCAGGGTTCGAAACTCTATCATTCATGGATGGGTACTCTGGCTATATTCAAATTCGTCTAGCCCCGGAGGATCAAGAGAAGACCTCCTTCACCACCCCATGGGGAACATATTGCTATGTGGTCATGCCGTTTGGATTAAAGAATGCCAGCGCCACTTATCAAAGGGCAATGTTAGCTATCTTCCATGACATGATACACATTGACGTTGAGGTCTACGTGGATGATATCATGGTGAAGTCTCGGACTAGAAGAGAACACTCCTCCGTCCTTGCCAAAGTGTTTCGTCGCGCACAAGAATATCAATTGAAGATGAATCCGAAGAAGTGCGTGTTTGGAGTTTCCTCAGGCAAATTACTAGGGTTTATAGTCAGTAAATGGGGGATTCAAATAGACCCACACAAGGCCAAGACGATTAATGAGATGCCTCCTCCTAAGAACATATCTGAGCTTCGAGGTTTGATTGGTCGGCTCCAGTTCATAAGGAGATTCATATCTCAGCACTCCCAAAGATGTCGTCCCTTCTATGAACTGTTGAAAGGAGGAGTCAATTTTGAATGGAACTCCAAGTGCCAAGAGGCCTTTGATGAACTCAAGAGTTATCTTATGAATCCGCCCGTGCTTCAGGCGCCTATCCCAGGGAAACCCTTAATCCTGTATCTGTCAACTATTGAGGACTCCCTAGGAGCTGTCCTTGCTCAGCATGATGAATCTGGTAAAGAAAGGGCAGTCTATTACCTATCTAGGCTCTTCAATCCCTCCGAGCTCAAACTCACTACAATGGAGAAAACATGTGTAGCGCTAGTTTGGGTAGTGCAGAAATTGAAGCACTACTTCCTAGCTCATAAGGTGAGTTTGATTTCTAGAATGGATCCTATTAGGTATCTCCTGGAGAAGCCAATCCTCGCCGACAGATTGGCACGCTGGCAAAGTTTCCTCTCTCAATTCGATATCACCTTCATAGTTCAGAAAGCTATCAAGGGGTATGCCATTGCTGAGCACCTTGCTCACCTTCCTCTCCCTCATAGTGATACGGTTCAAGAGGAATTCCACGATGAAAACCTATCACTTGTATCTCAAGATCCCTTCTGGTCGCTCCATTTTGACGGAGCTCTCAACTCTAGGGGGCGGGGCATAGGTGCTGTCTTGCTCACCCCAGAAGGGGTCACCATTCCGCTAGCCTATCAGCTTCAATTCTATGCCACCAACAACATTTTCGAGTATGAGGCCCTCCTTGCTGGTCTTAAGCTCGCCTATCTTTTAGGCGCGCGTCACCTCAAGATCATAGGAGACTCTCAGCTCGTCCTTCGGCAAGTCCTTTCTACTTACCGCACCCGTGACCCTAAGCTCAAGCCTTATCAAGACCTGGTCACACTCCTAGCAAAGAAATTCCGTCAGCTCATCTACATCCACACTCCTCGTTCTCAGATTATCTTGGCTAACACTTTGGCGTCACTAGCCTCCTCTCTCTCCTTCCCTCTCATCCGCAGTGCCGAGACAATCACTATTCAAAGGTTAGAAGCTCCTTCCACTCAGGACCCTTGGTTCATCAACCTTAGGAGCTCTTTAATTCTGAAGGCAGAGAGAAAAGAAGCAAAGGAGTTGTTGCTGGTGGAGCTAGGAGAATTGATGGAATAAGAAAGACCGTGGTACCATGAAATTGAACTGTATTGCAAGGATGTCACCTTCCCAGAAGAAGCTGAAGCGGGAGACAGGCGAGCTATCTGTTGGGTTGAGTGTAATTTCATATCATTTCCCCTCTAATTTTGATGATGACAAATGTGATTTGAATGCAAACTAATTGAAACATGATACACACATTCCACCTGAGATTTATATTCAAAAAGCATGTTTCAAAGCATACTTATCATTTGTACTAATAATAAAATATTTTACTAATGATATATGTGTTTAATTTTCAGGTACAAATATTTTTTGCAAAGGTGGTGTCGACACACCCCACAATGGTGTCGACACAACACCTCAGTCTCAAAGGCAAAAAGCTGAAGAAATGCCTAGACTGTGTTGACACTAGCCAAAGAGCAGGTCGACACGAGTTGCAAAAT